>CM028336.1:2264547-3464547 GCA_016647705.1 Eucommia ulmoides
GATTCCAGAATATGAGATGTCAAATAAAGAAAGTGATGTTTGTGTTCGTAGCCATAGAGGAAACTTTGGACCGATCAAACAGTGACTTACATCGAGATTATCAAGTTGAAAAGGAGGAAGCCACTCGGGGTCGACTAGAAAGTTTAGGGAGTTAGAGTGAGTATTCAAGTATTTCAACTTATCGAATTTTGCAAGAGAGATGGGACCTGATATAAAATTATAGCCAATATTAGTGTCGACAAAGAGGATAAATTTCCCAATGATTGAGGAATAGGACCACTCAATTGATTATAGATAAATCTAGTTTCCACAAGAAATAGATTTCCGAAAGATTGAGGAATAGGACCACTCAATTGATTATAAGATAAATCTAGTTCCCTCAAGAAAGATAGATTTCCCAATGATTGAGGAATAAGACCACTCAATTGATTACCAGGCAATGGATTACCATATAAATCTAGTGTCCACGTTTGAATAGATAAATCCAGTTTCCTCAAGAAAGATAGATTTCCCAAAGATTGAGGAATATGACCATGCAATGAATTATCATGTAAGGAAAGATGTTCAAGATGTTTAAATTGGCAATCTCATAAGGTATAGAATCGAGGGCATTTCGAAGAAAGATCTAGCACTTGAAGGGAGTAGAAATAACTGGAATGCTACTAATGTTCCAATTTTCAAGATTGCAACCACATAAATGAAGTTGTGAAAGAGAAGGAAACATGCTCACCGCTTGAAACCAATTCGTTGCATTTTGACGATTAACACTTGACATGTCAAGGTAATTCCAAGGAATGAATACCGGTCATCCAACTCAAATTGTTGGCATATAAACCATCATTCCAACTCAGATCCAAATAGCGGATTGCTGGAGAGGTTTCCGAGTTGGTGAGGAATCATCCCTAAGAAATTTGAGGTGGAGAGATTGCAGATGCGTGAGGCTTTCCCATCGAACCCAAGAACGCCGGAATTGAACTTCCACCAAAGTCATTGTTGCTCAAGTCTAAATGACTTAGAAATTCTAATTCAAGCAAAGATGGAGTAATATTTCCACCCAACATTGACCTCATGTTACTGCCGAGAAGAAGACCGGTGACTCGACCGGTTTTGTTGTCGCACTGAATTCCCGGTCCATCGACAACAGTCTTTTCCGTGTTCAGACCACGAAGAGAGACTGTGTGAATAAATCTCCAAGCCAGCTTTGAAGCTAAGAAGGGCACTTCTTTCTTTCTCAATGCAAGGCATTTGTTTAGGATATGCAATGATTGATAAGAGGGATGATGAAGAGGAAATAAACCAAAGCAGGAGAGGCAATATTGTTATCATGGTTGCTAGTGATTAAGGAAGGGTTGAAGGTTTATGTTTGATTTGATTTTCTAGCAAAAGCCACAATCCATATTTATAGTCTTAGCATCCATTATACGTGTTCCATTTTCTACTAGTTATGAATAGGGAGGCACACTGATATTTCTTGTACTTTGGTCTTGTTGCATTTTAACCCCTCAACTTTTAAAACTTACATATCACCCCCAATTACTCTTGACTAAAGGAGAAATTCACATTTTATTTAAAAAATATAAAATTTCAAATTTTTTTATTTTCTTAATTTATATTTAATATTTGAAGGTAATAAACGAGAAAAATCAACATTTTATCTCTCTAGTTCTCTCTGTCTCTCTACTTCTATTTTTTTTTAGCAAAGGCAAAATTAAAATAAAAAGTAATTTTGTTCATTTCAATTAAAATTTAGATGAAAATTTAATTTCACTCATTTTTTTAGCATATTCAGTTAAATTAAATAAAAAAAAGAGTTAATTTTCCATTTAATTATAATTAGAAGGGGTAAAATGTAGATTTGTAAAATATTTGGTTTTGTAAAATATTGGTTACTGAATATATATATATTATATAATATATATATATATATATATATATATATATATATAATAGAAGTGGTACAAAGTGTCAAAACTCAAAAAAAATGTTCACCAAACCTAACTTTCCTCTAAATTGAAGGCATTCCAATTGCCGTGGTACAAAGTGTCAAAACTCAAAAAAAAATGTTCACCAAACCTAACTTTCCTCTAAATTGAAGGCATTCCAATTGCCACTAACACTTTCAGAACCTTATCCAACACGTGGCATCTTGTGGATGGTTGATCACTTTTTATATTTCATATTAATATTGTATTTTGATTTAATCTGAATCGGTATGTGTCGCAATAACAAATGTTTAAATTTCTTAAGCCCGTCTTTTTTTGTATAATAGATTATTAAACTAACGTGAAATTAATAAAATATTTATCAATTTAATAATAATTTTGTCTCTTTATTTTATTTTTTATCTTAAGAAAACAAATTATTTCTTCAACTTGTCATATAAAATCTATATTATAAATCAGGATGGTATTTAAAATATTTTTTTAATTAATAATTGAATTTATTTTGATAAAAATAGATTAATAATAACATTTTATAATTTTTTTAGAAAAATTTATGCCCAAATATTCAGTTAAATTATTTTTAAGATTTACATTTATATTTAATGAGTTAATGTTTTTTAATTATTATTTTTTTACATTTATAAATTAGAAAATTGCACAAAAAAATTCTTAATTGGATAATGTATTTTTTGCTTTTTTTTTTTTTTTTTCTTTTTTTCTTTTTTAGTATACCCACGGGGATCCCCTGCCCACACAAGATGAAAGACTAACTCGTTCAGGGGGTGTGATTATCCCTCTCAATTAATTTATATTTTAAAATTAAATAATGATTAATGTGTATTAATTTTAAAATTGTCATATCAAAATCAAATGAAAATAATTTAATAAAACTGTTAAATTTATGGTTGATGCGATTTCTTAGCAAAATCTATGCTCCATTTTTCACGAAGACTTGCTTGACTTAATTCAATTTCGATTTTCTCACCCTTCTCTTTCTCATTATAGCCCCCACTTCCTTTTCTTAAGAGTTGGACTATTTGTCAAGTCAAGTCAATTCAACAAATTGGTTGATTTGATTTTCTATCAAAAGCTTGCAATCCATATTTATAGCCTTAGTGTCTAGTCAAGTCAATAGAATTTATTCAACACGTTGGTTGTACTTTGGTCTTATTACATTTTATTTCCCTCTATTTTAAAAATCCTACACATTACGAGTTTTTTACACAATAAAATATTTTTTTTTGAAAAAAATTCTAACAACATGTGATTTCCAACATATTTACCAAAGGAGAGTATCCCGGGAACACCGGGATCTTCGGTCCTGGTGTTCCGAATACCGGAATTATTCAATATTTTTTTTTTAATTTGTTGGTTCCGGCGTTCACCATTTTTTCTTTTATTATTATATTTTGACGGTAAACAGTCCCGGCTTTTAAAACGGCGAGACTGTAACAAACAGAGAGGAGAGAGAGAGAACAGAGAAGGGAGAGGGAGGAATCACAAGTGGGTAAACGAAAAAGTGTTTTGACAGTTTATACCTCTCCCTCAAGTTTGACCATTATTTCTTTTATTTCTAATAAAAATAAAACATTTTTTTTTTGTTTTTAGGTTTTAATTTTTTTTTAATTTCGTTTTTTTATAAAGGTTTTCTGTTTGTTTGTTAATTTTTATTTCTTTGATTGTTGTAATTTTAATTTAAAAGTGAGATCAAACGGTAAATCGAATAAGTCAAACGTTCGACCGGTTAAAATAGTGAGGTAAATATTTTTGAAAACTAATCAAGTCGGTCGATCGACTTGACAAATCAGTTTACCATTGAAAATAATGGGTTTAAATTGCATGTCTTGATCTAATCGGTCAACCGAATGGGATGTGCTGTCAATCAAATTGAATTTTTACTTGAATTTGTTTGAAAATAAAAAACAAAATAAATAATAAAGTAAAAATAATTGGAATTTTTGAAGTAAATTTTTTAATTTTTAATTTTTGTCTTTTGAATTCCAATTAAATTCATTCCAATTAAAAAAGTAATCTTAAATGATTTTTTTTTTAATTAATGGTTTTTATTTTTAACTGTGAAATTGAAATCTTAATTGGATTTGAATTAATAGTTTTTTTTTTTGAATAAGTTTTTTTGGTTGTTATATTCATATTAACCTGTTAAATTCAAACTAATATCATAAGAGTTATACTGTTTTGTGGAATTATAGATGTATTAGTCAAAGTCTAAGGAAAGGTAATTGAAAGGCAATAGCCTATTCCACACGTTGGTTGATTTGATTTCCTAACAAAAGCCACAATCCCATCCATTATACACGTCCCATTTTGCACTGACTATGAATAGAGAGGCACACCAATATTTCTTGTACTTTGGTCTTGCTACATTTTATCCCCTTTATTTAAAAAAATTACACATCACCCCTATTTACTCTTGACTAAATGGAGAAATTCACTTTTTATTTAAAACAACATAAAATAAATTCATTTTTTTTTAGTTTATATTTAATATTTGAAGGTAATAAACGAGAAAAATTAACATTTTATCTCTATAATTCTCCCAATATTCTCTCTCAATTATTTTAATATATTTTATTAAATTTCTTCGAACAGTTAAAATAATTTATTGAAAATATGACCTAAAAGTTCAATATCTATATTCCACAAGCAAAGCGATAGATGTGTCGGTCAAGGGAAGAAAATTGAAAGGTAATAAGACTTATTTCAAAACTTGTAGGTCCACAAGTATTTGGATATATATGTGTGTGGGCGCCAATAATTCCATATTGATTAGATTCTGAGATTTTTTAGATTTTATAAGACTTTGATGTTGACTTATATTTTTCGAACCGAATTTTACTCCAAAGGTCCATGTTTGGTGTAATTAATTCATATTTTCGAATTAAGTAATGATTAATGTGTATTATTTTTAAAATTATCATCTATAATTAAAATCAAATGAAAATAATTAGGGCGTGTTTGTTTTAGAACTTGACAAATTTTTATTTTTATTTTCATTAGAAATAAATTTTAAAAACAGAATTTAGGAGTAGTAAACTAATAAAATAAACGTGAAATATGTGATATAACTTACTGAGAGTTGCAATAACTGAATAGTTTTTAAATTCAATTATAAAAACAAAATTATATATATAAAAGAAATACTATATATTCAAATCTTTAACCAAACAGGTCTTATTTATTCATATATTAAAAAAAAATAAAAAATTAAAGAACTCAGTGCATGCACATATCTCCACTTGCTCTATTGAACTCTTTTCTCTTGGAAATATGGAAACATCAGTATTCATATTATATCCAATGTATCGAAATCAACCTTAATTTGGCTTAACAAGCCAAGTCAAGGGAAGACAGACTCCTAAGGTTGGATTGTTTTGTAGAGCTATAGATGTATTAGTCAAATAAGGAAAGAAAATTGAAAGACAATAACACTTATTTCACACGTTGCAAAGCCACAATGCCAATAATTCTATATTGATTAATCAAAGATGAAGATTAGATCTTATATTTTTTTAGATTTTACAAGACTTTGATGTTGATTTATACTTTTCGAACTGTTATTTACTCCACACGTCCATGATTGGTGTGATTAAATTCATATTCTAGAATTAAGTAATGACTAATGTGCATTATTTTTAAAAGAGTTAATAACACTTTCCCCCCCTTGTGGTTTTTGTACCTAAGTGTAAACGTAACTCCGTCAATGGAATATTTGAAATGTCAATTTTATGCTTCCGTAATTATTAACATTTATTGGGGTGTAAAGTGCAATTAACGCTAAATGCCTCAGTCTCTCTCTGTCTCTGTCTCTCACTCTCGTTCTCTCTCTCCGTCTCTGTCTCACGATTTCTCTCTCTCTCTCTGTCTCTCACTCTCACTCTCTCTCACTCTGTCTCGCCTTGCTGCCACCATCGCCGTCCAGCCTCACTGCCGCCATCGCCGTCCAACCTCACTGCCGCCATCTCCATCGCCATCGCCGTCTCTGTCGCCATCCATTCAGATCCGCCATCGCCATCGCCATCGCCGTCGCCGTCGCCGTCGCTGTCGCCGTCCATCCAGATCAGCCATCGCCATCCACCAGTCGCGACGGCATCCCCTCCCTCTGGTCCAATATCTGCCATCGGCATCCACCAATCGAGATGGCGCCCGTCCCAGATCTGCGAAAACGATGACCCTCACCTCTGCGGTCTGCCCCCATCCCTCCGTCCAATAGTCCACCGACGTTGTCCTCTATCTACACGGTGTACGGCTTCTATGGTAAGATTTGATTTTTTTTTCTAGATTCATTTTGTTTTCATCCGTTTGATTTTCTAAATTTCTCCCCCTTCTCATAAATTTGTAATTTGTTCTTGATTTCAAATGTAGGTGGTTTCTATATTCTCTTCGCATAATGGTGTTGGATCCTCAGTTTATTTGTTTCAATTCTCAACCTTGCCTACAACGTGAAAAAGTTGATTGGTGTTTGTTTAGTGTTGAAATTGATAAATCAAGAGATTTTTTTTTTTAATCATTTAATGGGTTTGAAATTGGAGAATAAATGAGAGGATAAAGAACACTTTGTGAGTTCTCGTTCATTTTAAGACAAAGTCTTCCAATTTTAAGTATCATGGAATTGGCTTAAAGAATTTCCTTATTGCTGTAGAAATGAATATGATAATTTTTGTTTAATTACCCTTAGAATGCTTTAACAAACTTGAAATAAGCATGCCTCCAAGTTCGTTGGAAGAAAAGAACACCCCCAACTCCCAAAAAAGCGACACCGAACCCACAACCTATTTTGAAGTTACACAACAAGGTTTCAAATCGATCATCATCTTTTTCTTCATCGCCGGATATTGGAACTTCCGGTAATTCCTTTCTTTCTTGTGCAATTTTTATAGAGAGGAGCACCACCGAGTCCATCATTGTCGATGTAACTTTTTTGGTTAAAGCTCATTGTGAATGTTCGATTTCGTCAACTTTATGAAAAGTTAAAAATCGTGAAATTTTGAAACGTTATAACTTGTTGAAAATACCATATTTCACCAATTTTATGACGAACTCAAAACCGTGATATTTTGAAAAATACACAATTTTGACAATTTTCTGAAAAATTCAAAATTGTGAAATTTTGAAAAGTTATAATTTACCCTAAAATTTGATTTTGACACTTTTATGAAAAAATCAAATTTGTGAACATGTGAAAGGCTATAGATTTTGTCAATTTTATAAAAAATTAAAAATCATGAAATTTTGAAATTAGTTCCGCGTTTAGTTTGTTATCAGATTCCCAGATCATAACTCTCTTAGAAAACCGTGAAAAATAGTCCATAGCCGATGAATTTGCATAAACAAAATTTATATCAAAGGCTATTGATGATTATATTCCTTAGTGTATTCTGAGAGCATGCTCTTTGCATTTTCAGCTCATTCTTTTCATCATTCTCTCTCAAGGTTGAAGATCTCTCGATGGAAGTTGAGTTTATGGAGTTCACAAGTAATGAAAGACCTAACATTATCCCCTGTTTTTTCGTGTTAATGTTAGGATTATTGTTGAATGATCATTAAGTTCATGAACATTTGTAGCTGCAAGGGAGGGATGGACGTTAGGCGATAAGGGTGTAGAGAGAGAAACTCTCTCTTGGGAGATGTGCCCATCTTGGGAAAGTTCAAACTAGCCGTTTCAACGCCGGAGTACGACGACCTTCGCCGTTTGGTTCCCTCCGGAGTTGCTCAGATCTAGTTTTAGGCAACGTCGGCCATTTCTGAGCCCTTCAGGCGTGATTCAGTTCGGGAAGAGGTGAACCAAATCTGAAATTTCAAGCAGTCATCTTCCAGATCTTCAATCGACGTTGGAGACCGGCAGCAAAATCGGAGATTCCGACGATCTAGAGCAGCGGCAAAATCGGAGTTCTACAACCAGCTTCATCGACGTGAGCAAGAATCAGTAGGGTTTGGTGGTGGTGAGCAGCGGCGTGAGCTCTCGGCGGTGAGTTCGTTGCTGATTTTGGATGGCGCAAGGTCGACGATTTTCATGGTGGCATAGGTACTCTTCTTATCAAGGTAAAGTTTACACTCTCTTCGTTGATCGTCATCCTTTTTCTATGAATCTTCATGAGCTTGGTTCAATTTTTAGAGGTTTTGGAGAAATTCTAGATGTTTTCATTCCTAAAAAACGGAGAGTGTGGGTAAATTTTGCCTTTGGATGTGTTAGATTTGGCCTAATCAGTCAGGCTAGGATTGCGATTAACTGTTTGAACGGGGCAGAATTCAGGCGAAGTAGAATTAGAGAGACGCAGAAGGCTAGGCCTACCCATAAAGCTTAAAGATTTGGAGTTCAAAGAGAGAGTTTCTGAATTGATCTATAGGGAATGGGAATCCATGAAGTAATTTTGTACTCTTTTGTTTTGTCGTCATGGTTATTTTGATTGGTGTTTAATTGTTGGTTTTATTTTAAATTGGTCCTAATGGTATCATTAGTTTCTTGGCGTTTTTGGAGTGAGGCTGTGTGTGGGTATTGGGGTGAGGTGAGTGAGAGGTTGGCGCCCGACTATGGGGTATGTCGATCTCCTTCTTCCCACCAAAAGTCACAAGACCGAATGTCCTAGTGAGTTGATTTCGGAGTTTGTAAAGGATTTCTGTTGCAGGGGAGGAAAAAAAAAGAAAAAAAGAAGATGAAAAAGAAAAATTCTGTTTCTTGATCAACTGAACAAAGAAGTGATGTGGAGAGTTTAAAGCAGCTTCGTGGTGATTGAGTGGACAATTCAAGGCAGGAATTCAAGCACATCTATAGTTCTCGGTCAAGTGTTGCATATAGCAAAGGCGAGGGGTTGTTCAGTGTTGTTTTGGGCTTGTTTGTATGCTTGGAGAATTTGGCAGCAATAGGTGTCTGCATTGTTGTTCGGAGAGGTTAGACAGAGTTCAGCCTCGAAGGTGGGCTCATTGGGAATATAGGGTTGCTTGGATATCAAGTTTCGTTAAGTTTGCTGCTGAGAGGCTTCGTCGACAGAGAGGTGGTTGTGAATTCTGTGTAGCGGTGGCGTCAGCCTCTCCTTCGGATTCAACTCTCCTGCAAGTTGGGGAAAACCTACTAAGGTTGAGTTTAGTGCTCTGCTACTGGCTAAAATATTGGCATAGTGTGTTTAGAGTGTATTTGTGTTTTGGTTTTTGGATCTGAGCGTTGGTGTGCTTATTTTGGTAGGCACCCGTTGTGTAGTTTTGGCGTGCTCCAATTGTGTATGCAAGGCTATTTGTATTTTGTAATAAGTGTACGTGGGGTCTTGCGTGCTACATTTCAAATTCTTGGCATGTAGTAAAGGAGATCCTTCCCCTTATTTTAATATATAAAAGATTGCTTACCACCCCCGCTCCCCCCCCCCCCCCAAAAAAAAAATAAGGTCGTCAACCTTTGTTCTCTAGTAATGGTTGACCTCTTCATATGTTTTTAACTGTTCATTGTGTAATTATCAATGGCCAATTCAGTATTGATTCATGCTGCAATCTACGCCTGTTACCATATCTTCGAATTTCATGGTGCAGACTGCAGGGTTTTGATACAGCAACGAGATTTTTTCTCAACACAAACCAAAGGCTTTGTGTTTCCTGTGGATGATAGTGGACCGACCATGGAAGCTAGCAATGGCTCAACGAAACCACCATGGTAGATTTTGAGGTAACCGTTAAATAATAGAGCTTAAAATTGCGATTACGAATACACTTTCTTTCGGTTTTCGAATTCTACTTCAAATATATCTTGAACTATGAGACTATTACTCTGCTTTGCGAAATTGGCCATTGATACCACTTTGTGGTACCACTTTAAGAAGAATCCTTCTTTGCTACAAAATATCTGGAAGTCCACAAATGGCTATGAAAACAAAACAAAACTAAGGTCCAACCCACATTGATGTTGGACCCACATAGCTCTTCATATAGTCTTGTTGAATCCCACATTGATGTTTGACCCTCCGATATCCGTTCGCAGTGGTTTGTCAAAGCCATCATACGCATGAGGAGGCATGGAGAATCCCACATCACTTGTGTTACTATAAAACCTAGGGCAATCCTCCTCTTACAAGGCGTCTTTTGAGAGCTAGGTAGCTCCATTGGTTTTCTTTATGTGCTTTTAAAACTAAAAATAAGTTACAATTGTATGGCACCACGAGTGACATAGCAAGAACAAGAGCTAATCTTTCACAAAAAAATTACAAAACTATGTATCACAGAATTGACTTATAGCAAAGTATGTTAGATTCTAATTAGATATCATTGAATCGCTCCAGCCTTCTTGGTAAACAATTCAATGCCACCTAAATAGCCACTTGGATCTTGTCTTTTATAACTCTATTTTCAACAAAACACATTTTCACATAACCATTGAAAGATAATTTTTTAGAAAAATTATTGCTAAGAGAAAATTTTTCCATCATGCAAAATTTTCTAAAAAGTTGTAAAAAATTCAGCATTTGGAGTTATCGTTTCACTTCATTAATAGATGCTAGTATCATAAAAACTTGAAATCTATGTAGAACAAAAGACTTCTCGTACATAACAATAAAGTTAATTAAAAACATAGCTGGTTCAAACATGTCAACCACAATGCGAAATATACCTGCAATAAAATACTATATCAATAATGAGGTTTAATACTATGCATAAAGGCGTAGATAAAAAATGAATATTAATTAGGATCCATTTGATATTCAAAAAATTCGAACTCCAAGTTGTGTTTTTAAAATCATTTAAATTATGGTCTTTCAATTTATAATTAAAACTTAATGCCAAACACGTATTTAACATAATTTTGAAAATCAATATCTATATCTTATTATAATACTTAAAAGTGGAAGATAATTCTTTAGAATGAAATATGACTGATCTCTCTAATCTAATTACTCATTAAATCAAGGGAAATTTCTTGAAAAGTCCCATAAGTGAAAAACACCACTTGGTAGAAGACCATCAAAGACATTTTTTTTACCTTGAGATAATCCTTAGAAAATGCTCTTTTCCACTTGTGGGACGACCTCCCAACAAGATGCCCTTAAATCAACAGTCAAAATTTTTTCTTCCCAATAACATTAAATGTATAGAAAATTATTTTTAATTCAAATTAATAACTTTGAAAATAAATAGAAAATTGTCTCCAATTCTAATTCTATATTTGCATAATAAAATAAATTGTTTTTTTAATTAATAACTATATTTATATATTTATTTTTTGTTTTTTTTAATATCAATTTAAATTTTATTCTTTTAAAAAAATAAATTATATTCATAATATTGATTTTTTTTTAAAAAATAAATTAATTAATTTTCATTCAAATAAGATTATTTTTAATTCTATTTATTTATTTTTGTTTCGTTATTATTATCAATTCAAATTTTCATTCATTTTTTACAAAAAAGATATTCATAATATTGAATTTTTTTATTTTGATTAAAAAAGGGATGAAACATGTGGACTGAAAATGATGGTCCCTCAAATATATTATTTTATCCAATAATCTATTTTAGCCTAAATATTATCCTTAAAAAAATGGTTTGATGAGCATTTCATAAATTAAAAATAACTTTATTTTTTATTTCAAATCCAAATTTTACAATTCATTATTTATCTAATTCACTTTGTGCAATGATTTTTTTAAGAAAAATCAATAATTATCTCAAAAGTTAAAGTCACTGTACGCTACAAAAGTTATTATAATTTTTCATGTGGAAATTGCAGTTATTTTAAAATAGTATAATAATTTGGATTCATAAAAAAATTATTGTACAACATGGAATACATTGTCTAAAATTTTAAGTTTGTATACTAGTAAAAAAATTAAAATTTATGTCTATACAATCTATTAGTTCATAGTAATTTTACAAAGTTTGAAAAACAAGAAATATGTTGATATTTTTATGATTTTTAAATTCTGAGGTCAGAAACTAATTTTGTGATTTTTATTTTGTTTATTTATATTTTATGGCTTCTAATTTTTGTTATATTTTTTCGAAACTGGTCTTGCTACAAATAATTTGGGTATTCGATCAATTTTATTAAGAGTATCAAATGCAAATATCATGAAAAAAAATAAAATTCCTATTGATTTAACATCAAAATAGTAAAACACCATTTCGTATTATTATAAACAAACTTAATATGTTTTTTTTTTGTCTAAACCCGCGCATTGTGCTGGCTAAAACTTGTAAGAAAATAAAATTGGAAAACTACAATTGAGAATGAACGAGAGTTCACAAAACTCTTTCTCTTAATTCTCCTTAATTCTCTTTCTTTTAACATTTTATTTTATTTGAATAATTATTAAATATTATTTATCATTAATATAATAATTTTAGTGAATTTAATTATTATCTATTATTGCAACAGTGAATTCAAAAAATATTAAAAGTTTTTTTTATCTTTCAAATAGTGAGATTTTCTATTTAAATAATTTTTTTTTTTTTTTACAATAAATAATAATAAAAAAAAACTATAAATAATTTACTTATTAGATTTTTTATTTTAAAAAATAGTTCTTTTAAAATTTTTATATTTTTTCTCATATAAGTGTTGACAAGAGTAATTAAAAATATTTTTTTATGCAACCAATTTCATATACAAAACAAGATTAAAAATGACAAACATAATAAGGAGTTAAAAATAACAATTAGAAATCTATATCTATATCTATATAATCATATCATATGCTATATATTAAAAGTGGAAACCTTCTCTTGTAAATGAATTAGAGCAAAATATTTATCATCTTTTCAATTATATTCTCTCATCCAAATAAAGAGTTACGATTAACTCTCACAATTTGCCTCTTCATCTAACCTACCAAAATAAATGTCACCATTAATTCTCTTATTCACTAATCTTATCATGTTCCTATATAAGTTTTAATAGTCAAACTGTTAACAATCTCTTCAATTTTCTAATATTAATCCATTCTACGAATAATATTACATTAATCCATTATATATATATATATATATATCAAATAATGAGTGTCCTACTTAATTTCTTCATTTTTTTTTTGTTTTAGTTATATTTAATATTTTTTTAATTAGTGCACAAATATATGATTAATTTCCATAGTGCACATTTTAAATTACTTAAAAAAATAACTATGATTAAAAATATATTTTTAACTAAAAATAAATTAAATACGATATAAATTAATTAGGTGGGAGAATGCATTTTTCAAGAATTTTGGTGAAATCTTATATTTTATTTTATTTTTATTTTTTTATATATCACATGATGAGTGTGCTACTCAATTTTTTATTTATTTATTTAGTGATATATATATTTTTAATCAATGCACAAATATATTAATTAATTTCCCTGATGCACATTTTGAATTAATAAAGAAAATATCTACGATTGAAAAAAAAAATTCAACCAAAAATAAATTAGATACGATATAAATTAATTAAATTAGAATTTATTAGACTATCAAAATTAATAAAATTAATCTTAATTTATGGTTATTTGTTTGTTATTTTATAGTATATTTGTAAAAATTAATTTGTAAAATTATTATTTTACTTCTATGATTATTACATGAATAAACATTATTTAATTCTCAAAGTGATTTTAAAATTCAAAATTCTAGACCAATTACTCTTTAAATACTAAAAAATGTAACAATCATCATTGGATTTCAAAAGGAATATAATAAATTGAAATTGAAAATATATTATATAAACAAAACTTAAAAACAAAAAATCATTTTGACCAAAATATTAATTGTTTAGAGGGTTATAAGAGCAATTATGTTACTAGATAGATTTAATTAATTTTTAATAGTATAATAAAAAAGACAAATAAGTAATTTTAAATTTAACATCAAAAGAAGGGAGTGTGAGATATTTCCAAATGACAGAAGATATTATTGTGGGTTTTTCAAATGAGAGGAGGTTCACTGGAATATCCATATTTTGGTAGATGATTATTTTATTATAATTAATTATATGTAACAATATCTCTCCACCTCTTTCTCTGTCCCCAACTATTTAAGTAAAATTCTCTCTCTCTATTAATTACATATAGAGTTATTCAATTTCATGTGCCTCAAAGAGTATTTTAACAATTCTTAACCAAATAATAGAGACCATTAAACAACATAAATAATCTATTATATTATTTTAAAACTATTATTCGAAAAAAAAAAAATCAAAATTTGAAAAACCTCTCTATGAGCTTATTTACATATTATTCACTATTTTATAAAAATAAATATGAGTGATGGACATTAATAGTTTTGGAGGTTGGCATAAATATTTTTTTCGATTACAAATTTATTTTTATTTCTTAGTATTAAAATTTAATGTTGTTATACTTTTATAAAAAATATCAAATATTTAAAAGATCAATTATATGTCATGTGTAATATTCAAATAAAAAAGATATACTAATATAATTTTTAACAACAAACAGGTACTTAACATAATTTTAAAGAATTACCTTATTGCAGCAGAAATGAGTATGTAATTGTTGTTTAATTACCATTGGACGGCTTTATCATCCTCCGGAACCGGTTAAACTTCACTAAAGCCACAACATAGATCTTATCTATCATGTCTTCAACAAACCCGAAATAAGCATGCCTCCAAGTTTGTTTGAAGAAAAGAGCACCCCAAACTCCCAAAAAAGCGACACCAAATCCACAACCCATTCCAAAGTAACACCACGAGGTTTCAAATCGATCACCTTCTTCTTCATCAGTGGACATTGGAACTTCCGGTAATTCTTTCTCTCTTGTACAGTGTTTACGAAGAGGAGCACCACACAGTCCATCATTGCCAATGTAACTCATTTCATCAAAGCTCTGCAGTTGAGTGCTGGAAGGTATTTGACCGGACAATTTGTTGTATGACAGGTCCAATGAATTAAGAAGTGTCAAATTTGAGAGACTTTGAGGAATTTCACCTGAGAGATGGTTTCTAGAGAGATCAAGGGATAATAAATTTTTCATTCTCCCAAAATTCTTTGGTATGTTTCCCTTGAATTGGTTATTGGACAAGTTCAAAAACAACAATTCGGCAAGAGTTGAGATCTCATCTGGGATCAACCCAGATAGGTTATTAATTGAAAGATCAATGCTCCGAACAAATCTAAGTATATTTCGGTACTCACTTTCTGTTTTTTCTATGAGCAAGTCTAAAGTTTCGTCTAGAATATAATTCGGTAAGGATCGATTGTCAAATTTGTATGTCATAGCCGGCAAACTGATATTCTTCGATATAGTTCCAGATAGACAATTATTGGCTAAATCTAGTATTATGAGCATTGGAACTTTCCATATTGCTGAAGGGATATTGCCGTTGAAATTGTTATTTCTTAATTTAAGAACCAACAAATTTTTCATATTTGCAATCCAATATGGCAAGGCTCCAGTCAATTGATTATTCGCAAAGTTTATGAGAAGCAATTGCGTGCAGTTCCTCAATGACAAAGGTATATTTCCAAGTAAATTGTTGTTGTGCAATTGCAATGATTGAAGTGCATATAACAAACCAATGGAGCTTGGAATATGTCCAGACAAATTATTTCTTGCCAAGTTTAAATTGGACAAAGATTGCCAATAAACCAAACATTCGTTCGGAAGGCCACCTGAAAACGTATTGTTTGATAAGTCGAGAACTACCAGATTATTTCCTCTATGTTCTTTCCGGCTAAAGAAGTTGGAAATATCTCCAGAGAGTAAATTGTTTGATAAGTCAACGCTTCCAATATTTGGAGACAAACGTGGTACATGACCAGTGAATTTATTTGAAGCCAAATTGATGACTGAGGCAGTGAGGAAAACATCGGATATGTCCCCAGAAATTTGATTACCGCTAAAATCAACGAAATTAATATGAGAAAAAAAGTCCCACAACCAATCCGGAGCAATTTCCGATATTCCAGAATATGAGATCTCTAACCAAGAAAGTGATGTTTGAGTTCGTAGCCACAAAGGAAACTTTGGACCGACGAAGCAGTGACTTGCATAAAGAGCTTGAAGTTGAAATGAAGGAACCCAGTTGGGGTCGACTAGAAAGTATAAGGAGTTAAGAGATATATCCAAGATACTCAACTTTGGGAGTTTAGAGAGATAGGCTTCAGAGAGAGTGCCAGATAGAGAATTATTGCCAATATCTAGTTGCTCAAGATTTGAGAGAAGACAAATACTCTTTGGTACAGTTTCATTCAGTTGATTGGAAGACAAATCTAGATTCATCAAGGATGATAGATTTCCCAAAGATTGAGGAATAGGACTACTCAGTTGATTCCAAGACAAATGTAGGTCCCTCAAGGAGGATAAATTTCCCAAAGATTGAGGAATAGGACCACTTAGTTGATTGTAAGACAAACGTAGTTCTCTCAAGGAGGATAAATTTCCCAAAGATTGAGGAATAGGACCACTCAGTTGATTGGAAGACAAATCTAATTCTCTCAAGGAGGATAAATTTCCCAAAGATTGAGGAATAGGACCACTTAGTTGATTGGAAGACAAATCTAGTTCCCTCAAGGAGAATAAATTTTCCAAAGATTGAGGAATAGGACCACTTAGTTGATTGGAAGAGAAATCTAGTTCCCTCAAGGCGGATAAATTTCCCAAAGATTGAGGAATAAGACCATGCAATGAATTATGCATTAAGTAAAGATGTTCAAGATGTTTCAGTTGGCCAATCTCATAGGGTATAGGGCAATTGAGTTGGTTGAAAGAAAGATCAAGCACTTGAAGGGATGTGGAAATAACTGGAATGCTACTAATTTCCCAATTTTTAAGATTGCAACTAACCAAATAAAGTTGTGAAAGAGAAGGAAGCATGCTTACCACTTGAAACCAGTTGATTGCGAAAACAAGATTAACAGTTGACATGTCAAGATATTCCAAGGAACGAAGACCGGTCATCCAACTCAAATCGTTGGCATATAAATTCTCATTTGTACTTAGATCCAAAAAGCGGATGCTGGAGAGATTTCCAAGTTGATGAGGAATCATCCCCGAGAATTCTGAGTAGGAGAGGTTGAGATACGTGAGGCTTCCCATCGAACCCAAGAAAGTCGGAATTGAACTTTCACCAAAGTCATTTTTGCTCAAGTCTAAATGACTCAGAAATTCTAATTCAAGCAAAGCAGAAGTAATATTTCCACGCAAAATTGACCTGCTCTGACAGTCATAGTCTCCATAATAGTCACATGGATTGCGAAGATAAAGCCCGGTGACTCGACCGGTTTTGTTGTGGCAGCGGACTCCCATCCATTGACAACAGTCTGCTCCGTGTTCAGACCATGAAGAGAGTCTGTGTGAAGGAATCTTTAGGCCAGCTTTAAAGCTAAGAAGGGCGTTTCTTTCTTTATCAATGCAAGTCATTTGTTTAGGATATACAGTGATTGATAACATGGATGATGAGGAGGAAATAAGCCAAAGCAGGAGAGACAATATTGTTATCATGGTTGCTAGTGGTTAAGGGAAGGGCTGAAGGTTATGGTTGATTTGATTTCCTAACAATCCATATTTATAGCCTTAGCATCCATTATACACGTCCCATTTTCCACTGACTATGAATAGAGAGGCACACTGATATTTCTTGTACTTTGGTCTTGTTACATTTTAACCCCTCTACTTTTAAAACTTACATATCACCCCCATTTACTCTTGATTAAAGAGAGAAATTCACATTTTATTTAAAATAATATAAAGTGAATTCATTTTCCTTTATTTTTTTTTAATTTATATTTAATATTTGAAAGTAATAAACGAGAAAAATTTACATTTTATCTCTCTACTTCTATATTCCTTTCATTTTTTTTAATCAAAGGAAAAATAAAAAAAATAATTAAAATAAATGGTAATTTTTTTCATTTCAATTAAAATTTAGATGAAAATTTTAATTTCACCCATTTTTTAACATATTCAGTTAAATAAAAGAAGAAGAAGAAGATAATTTTTGATTTAATTATAATTAGAAAGGGGTAAAATGTAAATTTTTGAAGTGGAATAGACGAAATGAAACAAGATCGAAGTATAAGAGAGTAAAAGACAACTAACCATAAAATAAAATCTGAAACCATAAATAGTAGCAGTATAGCAGTAATAATTAAGAACCATTGTTAATTACTGCATTTTGTAACTGTCTTCTGAATATATTTTGTTAATATATGTATAGGGGTCTTGGTCCACTTTATTAAATCCTAGTCTCGATAGGAAACCAAATGCTAATCCTACCAGGGTAATCCTAGTCATTCCCTATATTTAGATTCTACGAGTTGGTAGTCCACTAGACCAAGACTTACTTTTGGAGTTTTAGATTTTAATTTAAGTATTCATTTGACCAAAAGGAGAAATTCACTTTTTATTTAAAACAATATAAAATAAATTCACTTTTTATTTAAAATAATATAAAATAATTTCATTTTCGGTTTTTTTTTTATTTATATTTAATATTTTAAGGTAATAAACGAGAAAAACTAAAAAAATCAAGAACCACCGTTAACTAATGTATTTTGTAACTATCTTCTTAATATATTCTATTAATATATGTATAGAGGTCTTGGTTCACTTTATCAAACTCTATTCTCAGTAGAAACCAAACCCTAACCCTGCTAAGGTTCCTATATTTTGTCTTTTCACTTAATTAACTTACTTCTGTTAACTCAATTAACGAGCAGACAAAATTATCCTAATTCAATATTTATTGAAAAAATTTAATTTATAATTTACAATCGAAATTCGAAAAGACAACCGAAAATTTAATTTATGATTTAATTATTAAATCTTTTCCATTAGGATAATTTTTTCCATTCAACTTTTGAAAAGACAAAATTATCCTAATGGGAAAAAAATGCAATCAACAAAATAATAACAAAAAAATGTTAATTGAAATTTTTTAATCCATTAATTGTATTCCCTCGGTTGCCTTTTCGGATTACAACTGTAAATTATAAATTAAATATTTTCAATAAATATTGAATTAGAATAATTTTAAACTTAAACTGTAATTTAATTCATTAATTAAACATTATTTGTCACCCACCTATCCCTATCAGATTTCAATGCTAAACTCATAATTAATTGTAACTCTGAATGTGAGAAAGACAAAAAAAATAAATTATTAAATGAGAATGTGAATAGTTTAAAAATTTAATTAAAATATTTAATAAATTAAGGAGTACAAAGTGAAAAATGAATTCCATATAAAAAATAAAATAAAATTATACTATCCCCATATTTTCCCTCTCCTCTCTCCCTTTTCTCTTTCTATCTCGATTTTCTCTCCGTTTTCTCTCTATATCTCTTTCATTACAGTCAAGTCAATAAAACTTATTCAACACGTTGGTTGATTTGATTTCCTAACAACAGCTGCAATCCATAATACACGTCCCATGCATTTTTCACTGACTATGAATATATCTTGTACTTTGGTCTTATAATATTTTATTTCTCCTATTTTAAAAATCTACACATTATCCCTATTTACTCTAGACTAAAAAGAAAAATTCACTTTTTATTTAAAATAATATAAAATAAATTCATTTTCCTTTATTTTTTTAATTTATATTTAATATTTGAAGGTAATAGACGAGAAAACTTTTATCTCCATAATTCTCTTTCTCTCTCTACTTTTCTTTTTTATTATAGTAAAGGTAAAATTAAAATAAAATAATTAAAATAAAAGATAATTTTGTTCATTTCAATTAAAATTTGATGAAAAATTTAATTTTACCACTTTTCAAAGTATCTAGCTAACTTTGATGATTTTTTAAAAATCATTCACTTGTCTGTTTTTAGTGTTGTAAAAACCATTATGGAGTGTTTTAAATGTAATTTATGCACACAAAAATTGGATTTATTTAAAATACCGATAAATCACTGTTAATTAACTCAAAATTGCCGAAAACATTAAAAATTCATTTGGGCTATTTTTTCAAATAATTTTTTTTTTTCTTAAACCAGGGGTACACAACCCCAGGTTTAAGACCCACTAAAAACAAACAAAAAAAAATGGTTTTTTGTACCCGGGATTGGAAACCCCGGATTCTCATTTCCGAAGACCACAACCCCGGGTAAGTCTGGTAAATAAGTTTGAAAACTGCTTATTTTCAGTAAAAAAGTTTTAAAATTATACTATTTTGGAAAACGACTCGTTATATATGTATTAGTCAAGTCATGGAAAACAGGGAAAGAAAGGCCATAGAACTTCTGCCACACGTTGGCTGATTTGATATGATTTCCTAACAAAAGGTACAATCCATATTTATAGCCTTAGAGACCCATTTTCCACTGACTATGAATAGAGACCCACACTAACCTTTTATCTCCATAGTTCTCTTCCTCTCCCTACTGCTATTATTATTTTTTTATTATAGTAAAAGTAAAATTAAAATAAAAAATAAATTTGATGAAAATTTTAATTTCACCAATTTTTAAGCATATTAAGTTAAATTAAACCCCCAAAAAAATTCCGTTTAATTATAATTTGAAGGGGTAAAATATAGATTTTTATTGTAAAATGGACAAAATGAAACAAGATCGAAGTATAAGAGAGTAAAAGGCAATTAACCAGTAAATAAAATAAACCATAAATAGTAGCAATGTAGCACTAATAATCAAGAACCGTTGTCTTCTGAATATATTTTGTTAATATATGTATAGGGGTTTTGATCCACTTTATTAAGCCCTAGTCTCAGTAGAAAATCAAATCCTAACCCCACTAAGATAATACTAGTCATTTCCTATATTTGGAATCTCTATGTACTTATCAATGTAATCGCTCTACGTTCTCCCAATATTCTGTCTCTTAAATATTTTAATATATTTTATTAAATTTCTACGAACGGTTAAAAGAATTTATTGAAAATGTGACCTAAAAGTTCAATATCTATATTCCACAAACAAAGCTATATATATATCAGTGAAGGGAAGGAAATTGTAAGGTAATAAGATTTATTCCACAACTTGTAGGTCCACAAGTATTTGGATATATATGTGTGGGCTCCGATAATTCCATGTTGATTAATAAAAGATCAAGACTAAATTCTTAGATTTTTTAGATTTTATAAGACTTTGATGTTGACTTATATTTTTTGAACCGTTATTCACTTCAAAGGTCCCACGTTTAGTGTAATTAATTCATATTCTAGAATTAAGTAATGATTAATGTGTATTATTTTTAAAATTGTCATCTATAATTAAAATCAAATGAAAATAATTAGGGCGTGTTTGTTTTAGAACTTGACAACCTTTTTTTTTTTTTTTTTAATTGAAATAAATTTTAAAAACAGAATTTAGAAGCAATAAACTAAAAATATATGCACGCGTGTAATATGTGATGTAACTTATAGAGAGTTGCAAAAATTGAATAATTTTTAAATTCAATTATAAAAACAAAATTTTATATATAAAAGAAAGGCTATATATTCAAATCCTTAACCAAACAGACCTTATTTATTCATATATTTTAAAAAATAAAAATTAAAGAACTCAGTGCATGTACATATCTCCACTTATTATGTTGAACTCTTTTCTCTTAGAAATAGACCTAAGGTTGGCAAGATCATAAGGGGGTAGAGTTTTGGTCTAGGAGATGAAACATGTATTAATACAAATCCCTCCATTTTTAGTTCTTGTTCTATGAAATTGTTCGCCGCCTCGCCCATGAATCTTGTAATTGGCCCTGCTCCTTTTAGATGACATTTATTCATTTTTAAATAAATTTGTTTTTGCAACTTTAGAGTTAGTCCCGTTATGATTACTTAAGCCTACCAACCTAACTAGTAGTGCAACAACTGGGGTTTGGAATGTAAAGGCAGTGATACTAGAAATGCAACCATCGCTTCACTAAGCGTGTATTTGGGTGAGGTATTTGAAGAAAAAAATTGATTTAGAAGCGCTATTTACGAAACTTCCTTAAGATCACGTTTTGGTAAGATATTTCTATGAGGAAATTGATTTTAAATTATTTTTTTTTTACATTAAAAAAATTTCTTGTGGAAGTATTGGTTGAGTCTTAATGTGTTTGATATTATTCAACGTGTAATCGCCAATTCAATATTGATTCTTTACCTTATTCATGTTGCCAGGTAGCTGAGATTCATCCCAATTTCTGCATGAACTACTTGTGCAGGGCAAATTGAAAGGAGATTTATTGAGGTACCATATGGTGCTAGTTGGGTTTTGAGGCAATGATGCGGACGACAGGATTTGATACAGCTACAATATTATTTCTCGACAGGTTTAGGTACATCACTGAGAACTGAGATCTTACTTTTGCACTGTATTTATCACTTTTTATATGAAATTTTGAAATATTATATCTCACGTGAAGTATATGATTTCACCATTTTTTGTGAAAAATCAAAATCGTGAAATTTTGAAAGGCTATACCCACCGAAGAAGTCTGATTGGTCACTTTTTAAAAAAAATTTAAAATCGTGAAATTTTTAAAGATTATGACTCACCGAAAACCCTAATTTTGACACTTTTATGAAAAAAAAATAAAAATTGAAACTATTAAAGGCTACGGAAGAAACTCGATTTTATCACTTTTATAAAAAACTCAAAATTGTGAAATTTTAAAAGGTTATAACCAACCTAAAAAATTCGATTTTGTCAGTTTTATTTTAAAAGACTATAACTTACTGAAAATATATGATTTTGTCACTTGATGAAAAATCAAAATTGTTAAATTTTGAAAGATTATAACTAATCGAAGAAGTCTAATTTCATCACTTTTATGAAAAACTCAAAATTGTAAAATTTTGGAAGATTAGAGCTCACAAAAAAAATTCATGATTTTATCAATTTTATGAAAAAATCAAAATCGTAAATTTTTTAATGATTAGACCTTATCGTAAAAGCCCTATTTCATCACTTTTTTGAAAAACCCAAAATTTACTAAAAATATGATATGAAACATAAGTATCTCTATTCTATCCGATGTATCGAAATCAATAAGTCAGTCAAGAGAAGAAAGACTCATAAAAGTTATATTGTTATTAGTCAAAGTCTAGGAAAGGTAAATGAAAGGCAATAGCCTATTCCACAAGTTGGTTGATTTGATTTCCTAACAAAAGCCACAATCCCATCCATTATACATGGCCCATTTTCCACCGACTATGAATAGGGAGGCACACCAATATTTCTTGTACTTTGGTTTTGTTACATTTTATCCCCTCTATTTTAAAAACTTACGCATCACCCCTATTTACTCTGGACTAAAAGGAGAAATTCACTTTTTATTTAAAACAACTTAAAATAAATTCATTTTTTTTAATTTTTTATTTAATATTTGACAGTAATAAACGAGAAAAATTAACATTTTATCTCTATAGTTCTCCCAATTTTCTCCCTCAATTATTTTAATATATTTTATTAAATTTCTGCAAACGGTTAAAATAATTTATTGAAAATATGACCTGAAAGTTCAATATCTATATTCCACAAACAAAACAATAGATGTGTCAGTAAAGGGAAGGAAATTAAAAGGTAATAAGACTTATTTCACAACTTGTAGGTTCACAAGTATTTGGATATATATGTGTGTGGGTGCCAATAATTCCATGCTGATTAGATTATGAGATTTTTTAGATGTTATAAGACTTTGACGTTGACTTATATTTTTTGAACCGTTTATCACTTCAAAGGTCCATGTTTGGTGTAATTAATTCATATTTTCCAATTAAGCAATGATTAATGTGTATTATTTTTAAAATTATCATCTATAATTAAAATCAAATGAAAATAACTAGGGCGTGTTTGTTTTAGAACTTGACAGCAATTTTTTTTTTTAATTGAGATAAATTTTAAAAACAGAATTTAGGAGTCGTAAACTAATAAAATAAGTGTGTAATATGTGACGTAACTTATTGAGAGTTGCAAAAACTAGATAGTTTTTAAATTCAATTATAGAAACAAAATTATATATAAAAAAGAAAGACTATATATTCAAATCCTTAACCAAACCGGCCTTATTTATTCATATATTCAAAAACAAAAAAAATTAAAGAACTCAGTGCATGTACATATCTCCACTTGCTGTATTAAACTCTTTTCTCTTGGAAATATGGAAACATCAGTATTCATATTCTGACCGATGTATCAAAATCAACCTTGACTTGGCTTAACGAGCCAAGTCAAGAGAAGAAACACTCCTAAGAGTTGGACTGTTTTGTAGGGCTATATATGTAATTGTCAGGTCAAGGAAAGGAAATTGAAGCCCAATAGAACTTATGCCACACATTGGTTGATTTGATTTGATTTCCTAACAATCGGTACAATCCATATTTATAGCCTTATGAATAGAAAGGCACACTAGTATTTCTTGTATTTTGGTCTTGTTATATTTTATCCCCTCTACGTTCAAAACCTACAAATTACCCCTATTTACTTTTGACTAAATAGAGAAATTCATTTTTTATTCAAAACAACATAAAATAAATTCATTTTCATTTATTTTTTTAATTTATATTTAATATTTGAAGGTAATAAACGAGAAAAATTAACCTTTTATCTCTATAGTTCTCTTTCTCTCTCTACTTCATTTTTTTTTTCTTTTTTATTTTAGCAAAGGCAAAATTAAAATAAAATAATTAAAATAAAAGGTAATTTTGTTCATTTCAATTAAAATTTAGATGAAAAATTCAATTTCACCAATTTTTAAGCACATTATGTTAAATTAAACAAAAACAAATCCGTTTAATTATAATTAGAAAGGGTAGAATATAGATTTTTAATGTAGAGTGGACAAAATGAAACAAGTTTAATTATAATTAGAAGGGGTAGAATATAGA
This sequence comes from Eucommia ulmoides, assembly GCA_016647705.1. NCBI lineage: Eukaryota > Viridiplantae > Streptophyta > Magnoliopsida > Garryales > Eucommiaceae > Eucommia > Eucommia ulmoides. Next base: position 2,289,265 of record CM028336.1, read on the forward strand.
TTTTTAATGTAGAGTGGACAAAATGAAACAAGTTCGTGAAATTTTGAAAGGTTTAAGCCGACTGAAACAGTCCGATTTTATCAGTTTCATTTTGAAAGGATACATCACTTACTGAAAACACATGATTTTTCCACTTTATGAAAAATCAAAATTGTTAAATTTTGAAAGACTATAACTAATCGAAGAAGTCCAATTTCATCACTTTTATGAAAAAATGAAAATTTTAAAATTTTGAAAGATTATAACTCATTGTGAAGTTTTATTTTGTCAGTTTTTTAAAGAAAAAAAAATCATGAAATTTTCAAAGATTATGACCCACCGATAAGAGTTGGGTTTTTTTATTTTTATGGAAAACTCAAAATCGTGATTTTTTTTAAGCTTATAGCTCAACGAAAAGCCGAATTTCGTCAATTTTATCAAAAATTCAAAACCGTTTAAAATTTTAAAGCTATAGTGCACCGAAAATACATGATTTCGTCAATTTTATTAAAAAAAATTGTGAAATTTTGAAAGACTATAACTCATTGTAAAACTTTATTTTGTAAAACTTTATTTTGACAGTTTTATGAAGAAAAAAAAATTACGAAATTTTTAAAGGTTATGACCCACCGATAAGAGCTGGTTTTAAAAAATCAAAATCGTTTAAAATTTTAAAGCTATAGTGCACCGAAAATATATGATTCCGCCAATTTTATTAAAAGTAAAAAAATTGTGAAATTTTGAAAGGCTATAGTGCACTACCGTAACAGTTTGATTTCATCACTTTTATGAAAAATTTAAAATTGTGAAATTTTGAAATGTTATAACTCACAAAAAAAATCACGATTTGATCAATTTTATGAAAAAATCAAAATCGTGAAATTTTTAATGACTAGACCTTATTGTAAAAGCCCGATTTTATCACTTTTTTGAAAAATGTAAAATTTACTGAAAATGTGACGTGAAACATCAGTATCCATATTCTAGCTGATATATCGAAATCAACCTTGGCTTGGCTAAACAAACCAAGTCAAGAGGAAAAAAGACTCTTAAGAGTTGGACTATTTTGTTGGGCCGACTATAGATGTATTAGTCAAGTCAATAGAACTTATTCCACACGTAAGTTGATTTGATTTCCTAACAAAAGCTACAATCCATATTTATAGCCTTAGCGTCCATAATACATGTCCCATTTTCCACTGACTATGAATAGAGAGGCACACTAATATTTCTTATACTTTGGTCTTGTTACATTTTATCCCATTTATTTTAAAAACTTACACATCACCCCTATTTACTTTTGACTAAATGGAGAAATTAATTTTTTATTTAAAACAATATAAAATAAATTCATTTTCCTTTATTTTTTAATTTATATTTAATATTTGAAGGTAATAAAAAAGAAAAACTAACATTTTATCTCTATAGTTCTCTTTCTATCTCTATCTCTATTTTTTTTCTTTTTCTTTTTTCTTTTTTTTTTTAATTATAGCAAAGGTAAAATTAAAATAAAAGGTAATTTGGTTCATTTCAATTAAAATTTAGATGAAAAATTTAATTTCACCAATTTTTAAGCATATTCAATTAAATTAAATAAAAAAATTAATTTTCTATTTAATTATAATTAGAAGGGAGTAAAATATAGATTTTTAACCCTACTAAGATAATCCTAGTCATTTCCTATATTTAGATTCTCTGTGTACCTCTATAAATGTACTTTTCTTATATATCAATGTAATCACTCCACGCTCTGCCAATATTCTGTCTCTCAATTATTTTAATATATTTTATTAAATTTCTGCGAACGGTTAAACTAATTTATTGAAAATGTGACCTCAAAGTTCAGTATCTATATTCTACAAATAGAGCTATAGATGTATCAGTCGAGGGAAGGTTGGAAGGTAATAGGACTTATTCCACAGCTTGCAGGTCCACAAGTATTTGGATATATATTTGTGTGTGGGACACCAATAATTCCATGTTGATTGATAAAATATCAAGACTAGATTCTTAGATTTTTTAGATTTTATAAAACTTTGACGTTAACTTATATTTTTGGGATAATAGGTGGAAGGTATTATATTTAGGTTCTAATTGGTTAAAAAACCTAGAGGTGGTAAAAACAGTTGATTTAGTCTCATATATTTTAAAAATGTGGAAGTCTTGCACATATGATAGTTACGCGCCAGTTACATATAACTACTTTGTGTGTAATATTACTGTATTAGTTGCAAGTAATTTTTTTTTTTATTTTTTTTTACATGTAACAATTTATGTGTAAAAATTTTGTTTTATGTCACAAAATATATATAATTAGTTAAAGATAATTAATTATATATAATTTTTTAGTTACATGTCTCTGATATGTAATTAAAAGATTTGATATTTTTCAGTTACATGTGCCAATAATGTGTAACTTTTTAGTTATATATTAGAAACATGTCTCTAATATATAACTAAAAAGATTAATTTTTTCAGTTACATGTTTCAATAATATGTAATTTTTTAGTTACATGTCTTTGATATATAACTAAAAAATTTGATATTTTTTCAGTTACGTCACAAAATATTACACACACACACACACATATAATTGTAACATATAACTAAAGTACATGTAACCAAAAATACCTAAATATGTGGAAAAAATAACAATTATGAAATTATAACTAACATTAGTTACATGTAACAGAATTCACTATAAAAATCTAATGTACTCACTAAGATCTCTACAATTCCTACAATATTCATACAATTCTTGCAATGCGGGACTAAAACACAAGTAAAATCTAACTTAAAGGATTAAATCAAAATCTAATAACACAAAATGACTTTTTACCAATTAGACTTTAAAAATGGGACTTTTCACCGATTTTTCCTATATTTTTTGAGCCTTTATTCACTTCGAAGATCCATGTTTGGTGTAATTAATTCATATTCTAGAATTAAGTAATGATTAAATATCCTAGAATTAAGTAATGATCGATGTGTAATATTTTTAAAATTATCATATATATTTAAAATCAAAAGAAAACTATTTTTTTGGTGTGTTTGCTTTACAACTTGACAATAATTTTTTTTTCTTGACGTAGATTTTGAGGTAATAGTTAAATAACAGAGCTTAAATTGCGCTTATGAATACACTTTCTTTCGGTTTTGTAATTTTACTTCAAACTAGTTTTTGACCCGTATATTATGCAGGTTTAGAAAAAAAATATATTAGTATATATATTTCATTTGAATATTATACATGATCTACGACTGAATTTTTAATTTTATATATAATATATTTTATGAAGTATAAAAAAAAAATTAATTTTAATATCGAGAAATAAAAATAAATTATAATGTAGAAAATAATTAATGCCAACGTATAAGACTATTAATGTTATCATTCATATTTATTTTCGAAAAATAATAAACCAATAAGTAAATAATTCATCGAGATTTTTATTTTTATTTTTGTAATTTTTTTTTTGAAATAATAGTCATAAAATAATCTAATAAGTCATTTTTATGTTGTTCAATAATTTTTATTATTTGGTTAATAATTATTAGAATATTCTTTGGAGCATTTGAAATTGAATAAATTTTAGGGTTAATCGCACTTTGCCCCCTGTAGTTTGCACCTGTCACACTTTGCCCCTTGTGATAAATTAGCTCTTAGATCTGCGATGTTACGGTCCCGAATACATAAATACATTCAAGAGATTATTAGGAGCGTATGTATATAACACGATTAAAGAATAAAAATTAAATTATGGTTGTGATTAAGAAACACACAAGTACAATATAGACCATGTAATTGAACAACCTATTTGGTGGCACTTGGTAAGATATCTTATAAATAACACGATTTTTCTTCTCCCTTTGAACTCTCGGCTTTCCATAAGAAATTTTCCCAAGCAATAACTCATTTTCAATGTACAACAAATTTAACACACCAAAAGCAAACATGGCAAATTTCAATGTACCAAACACCACACACCAAAAGCAAGAAAATACAATGCAGATGTTGATAACTTCTCATAGCAAAGCAAAACCTTCGGGAGCTTGTCTTTTGCTGGGGGAACCACATAAAAGGATTCTTTCACTCTTCCAAAGATGAAGCGAAAAAGTTAATGCAAACATTATATAAAAACATTGGAGAAGGAAAAGAAACAAATATTCTCACAAATGATACATACCCAGGAACTAAGCTTGAGGACTTGAAGGAACCATCTCCAATCACCGGACCATCAGGTTGAGAAGAAAAGCTCAATCGGATGGCCTCCTGAAAAATGAAATATTGAAAATAAATAATACAAACAATCTAAAAAATGAGATGGCAGGTCCAAGAGAAATGTAATTGTGCAAATTGACACAATAGTTTGATAAAAAAAAAATGGAGTTACGAAAAAATTAGTCTACAAAAAAAAAAAAAAAAGGGGGTTAATTACATTTTATCTCCTATGATTTGGTCTATTTGCACTTTATCCCCTTATAGTTTAAACGTCGCCACTTATCCCTTGTGGTTTGTGGACCTAAATGCAACGCTAACTCTGTTGACGGAAAGGTTAAAATGTCAATTTTACCCTTGGGTTAATAGCAATTTACCTCCTGTGGTTTGATCTATTTGTACTTTATCCCCTGTAATTTGGCCTATTTTGTACCTTATCCCATGTGATTTAGCGAAAAATCATACCCAAATCAAACCCTGCTTCATAAATAGCGCGTGAGGGCCACATCTGTCAAATTTGACAAAAAATGTCAGATTTGCACCTAGGTCTAAGATTACAGGGGGGTAAGTGGCAAAATTCAAATTATGGGGGGTAAAGTAAAAATAGACTAAACCACAGGGGTAAAGTGCTATTAATATATTTGCATATGATTTACCCATTTCACTTACTTTCAAGGCATCAAGAGTTCAAAATTTTATAGGAAATAGCACCAAGAAAAACAATTTGCACGTCTTGAAGCTAAGGGACACTAATCATATACGTGATTTCACTCCAACAAACAATAAATATTTAGTGTATGTGATTATGTGCATGCATACCAGGACATATTTAGATGTATAGAAGAATGCAAACAAAGTATCTTGATGCTTTAAAGCTCTTATATTGAGACTTAGAACAAATTAGCAAAAAGAGGCATTACTTTAAATAAGGAAAGCCAACAAAAGATAAGCAACTATGACACCCAACATCGCTCTTACTGTCTCCTGTTACAAGGCTCCGACGGCCGTTGGTCAGAATGTCCGTTACCAGTCATTGGATCGCCATCGACCTCCGCCACCAATTACCGCATCAAATACAAAATTCATATTTAGTTAGCTCTAAATTGATAAATTAAATTTTGTTAATATTAACTGAAGGACTAAAAACTATTTAAAAGATTAAAAAATTGAGAAGAACAAAACTAAGGTTGAATGAATAAAGTTGACTAGTTTCTAGTACAGAAGGCTTCTTGTTAAAGTAATATTAGTGGCCAATTTCACAAAGGATAATAGCAATTTATGAGTGGAAGATATATCTAATACTAATATTTAAAATTGGAAGACTTTGTCTTAGAATGAAGGGTTAATAGCAATCTACCTCTTATAGTTTGACCAATTTACACTTTATTCCTCTAGGGTTTGAAAATCCTCACTTATCTCCCTGTAGTCATATATTTATTGTACTTACCCCCCCTATATCAAGGAGGTAAGTGGCTTGAAAATCTAACTACATGGGGATAAGTGACGATTTTCAAACCACAAGGGGATAAGTGAAAATCGGTCAAATCACAAAGGGGTAAAGTTTAATTAACCCTAGAATGGATGAGAACTTACAAAATGTAATCTTCATTCTCTCATTTATTTTCCAATTCCAAACCCATTAAATGATTAAAAAAAATCATCTCTTGATTTTCCTCAATTTATCTATCTTTAACATTTTTATGTTTAAATTAGTTTTAAATATTATTTATCAATAATTTAATGATTTAATGAATTTAATTGTCATTTACTATTAATATAGTGTTTTGAGTGAATTTTAATTTTTTTTATTTAATGAATATTTTCATGGGTAAATTTCATTGATATGTCATGTCATTTGAAAAAACTTACAAAAACTTATAAAAACATCCCTTTTAATTTTAAAAATATTTTTACTTCCCCTGTCATTTGAGAAATCCAACGACACCTGAGAACATATGACATCTAATTTTGATTAAAATATTTACACTTTTATAATGTATTCTTTATATACAATGACAATTCTATTCCTTTTAAATGAAATATAATTTTAAGAAATAAATATATATTAAAAAAATATAAATGTTTCACCAAATACTCTTTAAATACTAAAAAAAATGTAAAAACCCTCATTTGATCTCCAAATTAATAAAAACAGTTGAAATTAGAATTTTATTACAATAAAAAATTTAAAAAATTAAATTGACTAAAATCATAATTCTTTTAAAGGGGTTGTAAGAGTAATTTTTATTAGATAATTTTAATTAATTTTTAATAGTACAGTAACATTGCAACATGAACAAATAAATAATTTTATATTTAATATTGAAGGAAAAAAGTGTTGGAGATATTTTTCAAATGACAAGAGATGTCGTTATAAGTTTTCTAAATAACAAGGGACATTACTGAAATTTATCCATATTTAGGTTGATGATTGTTTTCATTATAATTAAATGTTAATTGTACTTTGCCCCTTATGATTTGCACCTTTCGCACTTTGCTCCCTTGTGGTTTGAACAGTCGCACTTTGCCCCCTTGTGATTTGGATTAAACTTCAACCATAACTCTGTTAACAGAAAACGTAAAATGTCAATTTTACCCTTCTTTAATTATTTATATTTATTCAGGGGGGAAATCCAAAAGGTCCAAACTATAAGGGGATAAAGTGAAATTAACCACCATTCTCTCTCTGACTCTTTGCAATCTCTCTCTAACTTCTGGGTGGGTCACTGGAGATGGGGTTCGGGTGGAGGTTTAATTCCGAAGGAAAATCACACAAAACATAGCCCAGCTTTGGAAAACGACCATGAGCAACACACACTGTCAAAATGGATGGAAAATGTTAGTGTTGCAGTTTAGTCCAAGACTACATGGGGGAAAAGTGCAAAAGGTCCAAACCATAGTGGGGCAAAGGGCGACTGTTCAAACCATAGGGAGAAAAATGCGAAAGGTGCAAACCACAGGGGACAAAGTGCGATTAATCCTATAATTAATTATAGGGTTAATTATATTTTATCCCCCTGTAATTAGGCATTTTTACACTTTGTTCTCCTATAGTATTTTCTTCACCACTTACTTTTCTTGTACTTGTGGATTAAAGTACAACGGTTAAGTCGCCGTTGAATTTAATGGTCAAAGGCAAAAGTTTTAATAGGGATTATTTTGATACTTTTGAATAACATAAGGGTTAATGGGGACTGTTTTTTATGTTTTTTATATCTTCTTCCTGCCGGGCTTCACGATCTCTCTCTACACCTCTCTCTCTCTCTAATTTTTCCAAACCAGAAACCAACGGGGTGGGGCTGTGCTGGCGGTGGCCAATATCTATTCCGAGGTTGGGGCGGATCCAACACCATTTACCAGACTACCGCTGTGGGCAACTCCGACGAGCAGAATCGGTAGCGGCGATGAAGTGCTGGACGTTTTTAAGCATGGAGGACCCGGCGGTTGAGAGTAGCGGACATGGGTTGTCTCTCCGCATTTCACAAGAAGAGTAAGAAAAGAGATTCAAGAATTCCCTCAAGAAACAAGATGGAGAAAGCCCAAATTCCGAAACAACTCTCTCTCTCTCTTTCTCCTCTCTAGTTGAAATGGGAGCAAGAGAGAACGGAAAAACGAAAATCCACCTCAGACAAGAGTACATGTCCAAAAAAAAAAAAAAAACTCAGACATGAGTTTGAGGAAACCAGGAGCATAAGAGAGAGAAGAAGAAACAGGGGCTGGTTGAGGGTCGCCGGTGGGTCGCCGTCGCGGGGAAGGGGGAATCACACGAGCGGATGGTTTTTTTTTTTTTTTTTGGAAGAGATGTGTTTAGACCCCTTAAGTTTAAAATGATTTTCAAATAAATCTCATTAAATTAACGAGAACAAAATGACAAAATTATCCTTATTTTTAAAATGAAATGTCATAAATACCTTTAGTTCTGTTAATTTTTAACCGTTGCACAAAAAAAGGGGGTGAGTAATGGAAAAAATATCACAAAGAGCAAGTGCAAAACAACCTAACCACAAGAGAAAAAGTGTAAAGAGAAAAAGTGTAATTAATCCTTAATTACATGTCACTTTATTTCTTTTTCATATTTTCTCTATCCAATAATTTAGTAAAAAAATCTTTCACCTTGTTTCTTCCTCATATTTTCAATATCCAACAATTTAATAAAAATTATCTCTCTATCTTCAATTACATATAAATTTAGAGTTAATTTCACTTTGTCCCCTTGTGGTTTGCACTTATCGTACTTTGCCCCCTGTGATTTGGACTGTCGCACTTTGCCCCTGTGGTTTGCACTTTTTGCATTTTACCCCCTATAGTCTCAGATTCCATCCATTTTGACAGTGTGTGTTGCTCACGGGATATGTTTTGTGTCATTTTATTTCCAAATTATGCAATTATTATTCCCATTTTACCCTTAAAAATTGATAGAACTTCTTTTAATATTAATCCAAAAGTTAGGGGCCAAAATGTATTAGTTTTTTTCCCCCCACCTTCTTCCACCATGACACCTGCTTAATCTTGTTCACGATTCTCTGTCTTCCTCCACCGCCACCCACCAACAACCCAAACGCCACCGCTAAGGGATTCGGAAATGCAGAAGGGGAACGGGGGTGGGGAGTGGAACAAGGGAGGGGAAGAGATGAGACATGAGAGAAGAGAGAGAGCCACCACCACACGCCAACGACCTACCGCCACCGCCGCTCCAATGACGAACCACCACCACACCACAAACCCAGATCCACAGATCGACGATGAACCACCACCGGCCCTCCAGAATCCATTTGCCGTTGAGTAGAGTCAAGGCCTCCGTCGGCGCCGGTATCGGATTCTTCGCCTCCAGCTGAGTAATCAGCTCGATGATCTACGCCCTCGTCGTGCTCAGTCCAGTTAGTCCAGTAGAACGAGACCACCTGCCGTTTATTCAGAAAATCAATCTCTGTCGGCTCCTTTGGCTGCTCCTCCTCCGCCGGTTCCTTCTCTGGCCCCCACTCGTCATCGCTCACGGCACGAACCGCGAAATTTTTCAGGACCTTCACGGATTCTCCGACGGAAAGTCTTGAACACCAGGAGGGGTTTCGATCGGGAAATGGATAGAATTGATGGGGAAAACTGAGGTCTACGAATCGGTTCACTGATAACGTTTTGCATGGAAATTGATTGATCAAAGACATAGAAGCCATCTCTTTTTCTGGTTTTACAGAGGGAGAGAGAGGTGTATGAGTTGAAGCAGCTTTAGACGATGAACGACGATGTCTGACTTGACAGTGAACGACGATGAACGACGGGGTATGAACGATCAAGAGTTCTGAGATCGAGAGAGAGGAGTGAGATCGAGAGGTCGAGAGCGAAGAGTGAGATCGAGAGGTCGAGAGCGAGAGGTTGACGTCTGAGATCGAGAGAGGGACTGAGGAGTGAGAGGTCTGAGATCTCGAGAGGGCGGACTGATGCTTGGATTAATTGCACTTTACACCCCAATAAATGTTAATAATTACAGAAGTATAAAATTATAATTTTAAATTTTCCGATAACAGCATTAATGTTGCAATTTAGTCCAAAACCACAGGGGGTAAAGTGCAACTATCCAAACCACAAGAGGTAAAGTACAAAAGGTGCAAATCACAAGGGGCAAAGTGCGATTAACCCTTATAATGAAAACAATTATCAACCAAAAGGGTTAATTAAACTTTATCCCCATGTAGTTTGACCGATTTGCACTTATCTCCCTATAGTTTAAAAATCGTCACTTACACCCCTGTGGTTAGATTTTCAAACCACTTACTTCTCCTGATATAGGGGGTAAGTGCAACAAATATTTGACTACAGGAAGATAAGTGACGATTTCCAAACCACAAGGATGTAAAGTGCAAATTGGTCAAACCACAAGAGGTAAAGTGCTATTAACCCTCAACCAAAATATGGATAAATTTCAATAATGCCTCTCGTCATTTAGAAAATTTATAACGATATCTGTTATCATTTGAAAAATATCTCCAACATATTTTTCCTTTGATGTTAAATATAAAATTATTTATTTGTTTATATTGTAATGTTACTGTACTATTAAAAAATAATTAAAATTATATAATAAAAATTACTCTTACAGTCCTCTTAAAAGAATTACGATTTTGGTCAGTTTGATTTTTTAAAATTTTTAATGTAATATAATTCCAATTTCAATTGTTTTTATTACTTTTGAGATCAAATGAGAGTTGCTATATTTTTTTGAGTATTTAAAGAGCATTTGGTGAAACATTTATATTTTTTTAATATATATTTATTTCTTAAAATTATATTTATTTTAAAAGGAATAGGATTGTTATTCTATTATATGTAAAGAATACATTATAAAAGTGTAAATATTTCAATCAAAATTAGATGTCATATATTCTCAGGTGTTTTGAGGTGTCGATTTCTCAAATGACAGGGGAAGCAAAAATATTTTTTTAAATTAAAGGGTGTGTTAAGTTTTTCCAAATAATATGTGATGTCAGTGAAATTTACCCATGAAAATATTTATTAAATAAAAAAATTAAAATTCACTCAAAACACTATTTAATAGGAAATAACAATTAAATTCATTAAATCATTAAATTATTAATAAATAATATTTAAAACTTATTTGGGAAATTACCTAATTAGCGTAAAATCAATTTCCTATTACCAATAAATGTCAATTAGTTTACAACGAAAAAATAATATGCGTATTGAATATAATATTGTCTAATATTCTAAAATATGTGTGTTGAATGTAACATTGTTTAATAAATCGCAGCCGTTGTAAATTCGTGTGTGTTGAATGTAATATCATCTAACTGTCAATAATCAAACAAACATGCGTGTTGAATGTAACATTGTCTACAAATCGCAATCGTTGCCAATTTGTTTGCGTTGAATGTAACATTCAAGATAAGATTCAAGCAAATATTACCTGAATTTAATAGCGCTCATAGGTATAAATAATCACACTACTATTTAAACAGTTGTGATGGTTCAGGAAGGAAAGTGTAAAAAAAAAAAAGTAATCGCTCATTAATCCAAAAACTCTAATCGAACTTCACAAAAAAAATTCGTGTTGAATATAATATTGTCTAATAAATCGCAGCTGTTGCAAATTCGTTTGCGTTGAATGTAACATTCAAGATCACATCTAAAGCAAACATTCAAGATTTTCAAAAAAATGTTAAATTGAAGTAAACAATGATCCACTGAAACTTGTTGAAATCTAACAAAATCGATCAGGGTGCAAAGTGCAATTTGGAAACCTTTGCAGGCTGCACTCAATAAACTACAACCTGCAAGGTACAAAATGTAATATGGACAATAGTTTCTTTTGTGGTTGTCACATGATATGCTAAAAATCATAAATTGCAGGGTACAAAGTGTAATTTTCTCTAAAATTTTAAAGTGCAACCCCGCTCACCCACAAGCTAGAAATTACTCATTCCCCGACGTCTTCTTCGAATGGGAGTAGTGATTGTTGCAAATGTGCAGATAGAGAAAGAGAGAGAGAGAGAGAGAGAGAGAGAGAGAGAGAGAGAGTAGAATATGATATTATTAAAATTGAGAAACCCACAAAAATTAGCGATGCAGTTCACGAGATGGGTTTCCGATCTCGATTGGCGTATGCTCTTCCTCATCCTCCATCCCCTCTCTCTCTCTTCGTTTTCATCTGTCTCTCTCCTCCGTCATCACCATCCCCCTTCAGGCTTGCGGCTGTGGCGATCTATCAACAACGAATGGCGACGGCCAACAGTAATGAGGAGAGATGTTTTTGTGGCTGCAAAAATGGAATATAGAATTAGGCTTTGCAAAAATTGAATGAAGAGTATTTTGGTCAGAAAAATATAAATGAGCTATTGATGCCAAAAAAAAAAAAAAAAACAGTTGGACTTGATTGATTCATGAAAATGCAATTTATTCTCACTATATTCAGATTAATTTATTCTCACGCCGGAGGTTCTTTGGCTGACACCGGTGTTCCTCATTAGAATTCACGGTTTTGTAGGTCAATGAGGAAGATGAAAAATTTTCTGGTACGTTTGGAGATTGACAAGTGGCTGAGAATTTTTGGACTACATCAGCCACTAATATCACTCTATGGTATCACTTTAACAAAAAGCCTTCTTTGCTACAAAATAACTAGAAGTGAAACCAAAGCCCCCAAAAAAGGAAAACAAAACTAGAGTCCAATCCACAAATACATAGCTCTTCATACTTGTCCTTTTAAAGCTAAAAATAAGCTACAATTGTATGGCACCCTGAGTGAGATAGCAAGAACAAGAGCTAATCTTTCACCAAAAATAGGGAACAATGTATCATAGAATTGGCTTAAAGAATTACCTTATTGCTGCATTAATGAGTGTGATAATTTTTGTCAAATTAACATTGGAACACTTTAACATCTTCCGGGACGGTTGACCTTCACCAAAGTCGAAACTTAGATTTTACATTTCATGTCTTCAAACAACCAAAAATAAGCATGCCTCCAAGTTCGTTTGAAGAAAAGAGTACCCCAAACTCCCAAAAAAGCGACACCAAACCCACAACCTATTCTGAGGCAACACTATGGGGTTTCAAAGCGATCATCATCTTCTTCTTCACTGGTGGACATTGGAACTTCCAGTAATTTCTTTCTTTCTTGTGCAATTTTTATGGAGAGGAGCACCACAGTGTCTATCATCGTCGATGTAACTTGTTTCATTAGAGCTCACTATAAATGTTGGAGTTTGTCACTTATATGAAAAACTCAAAATCGAAATTTTTTGAAAGATGCTCACCATAAAACCCGATTTTGCCAATTTTCTAAAAACTCAAAATTGTGAAATTTTTAAAGGTTATAACTCACCGAAAAACCTAATTTTGTCAATTTTAAAGAAAACTCTAATCCGTGAAATTTTTAAAAGCTATAGCTCAAAGAAGAAGCATGATTTCGTCACTTTATGGAAAACTCAAAATTGTGAAATTTTAAGACCATAACTCACTGAAAATACATGATTTTGTCAATTTTATGAAAAATGTGAAATTATGAAATTTAGAAAGGGTATAGCTCAAGGAAAAAGTTTGATTTAATCACTTTTATGAAAAATTAAAAATCATGAAATTGAGATCTTACTTTTACTGTGTTTATCAATTTTAAAATGAATTTTTAAAAGACTATAGCACACCGAAAGTACATGATTTCACCACTTCTGAGCAAAATTAGAATCATGAAATTTTAAAAGGCACCTTGCCGAAGAAGCCCGATTTCAGTACTTTTATGAAAAATTCAAAATCTTGAATTTCTATAGGTTATACCGCACCGGAAATCCTGAATTTGACACTTTTATGAAAAAAAAACAAAAAATTGAAACTTTTAAACGTTATACCTCACTAAAGAAGTTCAATTTCGTCATTTATATGAAAAACTCAAAATCGTAAAATTTTGAAAGGTTATAACTCGCTGAAAACATATGATTTTACCACTTCTATGAAAAATCAAAATTGTTAAATTTTGAAAGGCTCATCAAAGAAGTTAGATTTCATTATTTTTATGAAAAACTCAAAATTCGTAAAATTTTGAAAGACTATAACTACAAAAAAAAAAGAGCTCGATTTTTTCATTTTTATTAAAAACATAAAATCGTGAATTTTTAAAAGGATATATAGTCTAATGATAAATCTCCTATGTTTTAATTTTATGGAAAATTCAAAATTGTGAAATTTTTTAAGGTTGTAGGTCAACGAAAATCTCGATTTCATCATTTTTATTAAAAAATCAAATTCGTTAAAAATTTAAAGCTATATAGTTCACTGAAAATACAATATTTTCACCAATTGTATGAAAAACAAAAAATTGTAAAATTTTGAAATGTTATAATGTTCACCGAAAAATACAAGAAAAAAACTCAAAATCACTATGTGGTATCACTTGAGGAAGCATCCTTCTTTGCTACAAAATAACTGGATGTCCCAAACACCAAAATTAGATTCTGATTAGATATCATTGAATTGCTCGAGCGTTTATGGTAAACAATTCAATATTACCAAAATATGCACATGGATCTTGTCTTTCATATCTCTCTTTTCAACAAAATACATTTTCACGTAACTATTTTTACTTTTTTTTTTATATCCACGAGTGTCTCCAAACTCACATAGGATATAAGTATTTTTCACATAATTATTGAAAGATAGTTTTCTAGAAAAAATATTGCTAAAAGAAAAAATTTCCATTTTGCCAAACTTTCTAAAAAGTTGTAAAAAATTTAGCATTTAGAGTGATCGTTTCACTTCATTAATAGGTGTTATCATCATAAAAATCTGGAATCTGTGTACAACAAAAGACTTCTCGTACACAATAATAAACTTTATTAAAACAATAATTGGTTCAAGCATCTCAACCGCGGTGCAAACATACCTGCATTAAAATACCATATCATAATGAAGTTTAATAGTAAGCATAAAAGCGTAGATCAAAAATAAAAATTAATTAGCATCCATTGGATATTCAAAAATTCAAACTCCAATTTGCATTTTTATAATCATTTGAACTGTGGTCTTTCAATTATAATTAATAATTAAATCCAAACACACACTTAACATAATTTTGAAAATTACCTTATTAAAAACAAACATGTACTTAATATAATTTTAAAAAATTACCTTATTGTTGCGGAAATGAATATGATAATTGTTGTTTAATTACCATTGGACCACTTTATCATCCTCCGGAACCAGTTGACCTTCACCAAAGTCACAACGTAAATCTTATCTGTCATGTCTTCAACAAACCTGAAATAAACATGCCTCCAAGTTCGTTTGAAGAAAAGAGTACCCCAAACTCCCAAAAAAGCCAGACCAAACCCACAACCCATTCCAAAGTAACACCACGAGGTTTCAAATCGATCATCATCTTCTTCTTCATCGCCGGACATTGGAACTTCCGGTAATCCTTTCTCTTTTGTGCAACTTTTACGAAGAGGAGCGCCACAGAGTCCATCATTGCCGATGTAACTTGTTTCATTAAAGCTCTGCAACTGAATGCCAGAAGGTATTTGACCGGACAATTTGTTGTATGATAGGTCCAATGAATTGAGAAGTGTCAAACTTGAGAGGCTTTGAGGAATTTTACCTGAGAGATGGTTTCTGGAGAGATCAAGGGCTAGTAAATTTTTCATTCTTCCAAAATTCTCTGGTATGTTTCCCTTGAATTGATTATTGGACAAGTTCAAAAACAACAATTCAGTGAGAGTTGAGATCTCATCTGGGATTAACCCAATTAGGTTATTAATTGAAAGATCGATGCTCCGAACAAATCCAAGTATCTCTTGGTACTCCCTTTCTGTTTTTTCTATGAGCAAGTCTAACGCTTCTGGGAATAATTCTTCTGCAGTATAAAATGACCCAGATGTACTAACAAATTTATATGTCATTGCTAGCAAGCTGATATTCTTCGGTATACTTCCAGATAGAAAATTATTGGCCAAATCTAGTATTATGAGGCTCGGGAGTTTCCATATTTGTAAATGGATATTGCCGCCGAAATTGTTATTTCTTAATTTAAGAGCCAACAGATTTGTCATATTTGCAATCCAGTATGGCAAGGCTCCAGTTAATTGATTGTTGGCAAAGTTTATGACAGCCAATTGCGTGCAGTTCTTCAATGACAAAGGTATATTTCCAATTAAATTATTGTTTTGCATTTGCAATGACTCAAGTGCATATAGAAAACCAACAGAGCTTGGAATATGTCCAGACAAATTATTTCTTGCCAAGTTTAAAGTGTTCAAAGATTGCCAATAAATCAAACATTCATTGGAAAGGCCACCTGAAAATGTATTGTCTGATAAGTTGAGAACTTCCAGATTATTTCCTCTATGTTCTTTTCGGCCAAAGAAGTTGGTAATATCTCCAGAGAGTGAATTATTTGATAAATAAACTTCTTCAACATTTGGAGACAAACGAGGTACATGACCAGTGAATTTATTCGAAGCCAAATTGACGATGGAGGCATTTAGGAAAACATTAGATATGTCCCCAGATATTTGATTACCGTTAAAATCAACTAGATAAAGATGAGAAGAAAAGTCCCACAACCAATCCGGAGCAATTTCTGAGATCCCAGAATGTGAGATGTCTAACATGGAAAGTGATGTTTGTGTTCGTAGCCACAGAGGAAACTTTGGGCCGATCAAACAGTGACTTGCCTGAAGTATATCAAGTTGAAAAGGAGGAATCCACTTGGGGTCGACTAGAAAGAATAAGGAGTTAAAAGATATATGCAAGAATATCAACTTTGGGAATTTAGAGAGATAGGCTTCAGAGATATTGCCGGATAGATAATTATGGGCAATATCTAGATGCTCAAGATTTGAGAGAAGACAAATACTCTTCGGTACAGTGTCGTTCAATTGATTATCATAGAGAGATAACAATTTCAAAGAGGATAAATTTCCCAAAGAATGAGGAATAGGACCACTCAATTGATTTTCAAACAAAACTAGTTCCCTCAAGGAGGTTAAATTTCCCAAAGATTGAGGAATAGGACCACTTAGTTGATTTTTAGACAAATCTAGTTTCCTCAAGGAGGATAGATTTCCCAAAGATTGAGGAATAGGACCACTGAATTGATTTTCAAACAAAAAAAGTTCTATCAAGGAGGTTAAATTTCCCAAAGATTGAGGAATAGGACCACTTTGTTGATTTTTAGACAAATCTAGTGTTCTCAAGGAGGATAGATTTCCCAAAGATTGAGGAACAAGACCATGCAATGAATTATACCTTAAGGAAAGATGTTCAAGATGTTTCAGTTGGCCAATCTCATGGGGTATAGGGAAATTGAGTTGGTTGAAAGAAAGATCGAGCACTTGAAGGGATGTAGAAATAACTAGAATGCTACTAATGTTCCAATTTTCAAGATCGCAACTAGATAAATGAAGTTGTGAAAGAGAAGGAAGCATGCTCACCGCTTGAAACCAATTCGTTGCATTTTGAAGATTAACACTTGACATGTCAAGGTATTCCAAGGAATGAAGACCGGTCATCCAACTCAAATCGTTGACATATAAATTTTGATTCCCACTCAGGTCCAGAAAGCGGATGCTCGAGAGATTTCCGAGTTGGTGAGGAATCATCCCCGAGAATTCTGAGTAGGAGAGATTGAGATGCGTGAGGCTTCCCATCGAACCCAAGAAAGTCGGAATTGAACTTCCACCAAAGTCATTTTTGCTCAAGTCTAAATGACTCAGAAATTTTAATTCAAGCAAAGCTGAAGTAATATTTCCACGCAAAATTGACCTACTCTGACAGTCATAGTCTCCATAATAGTCACATGGATTGCGAAGATAAAGCCTGGTGACTCGACCGGTTTTGTTGTGGCAGCGGACTCCCATCCATTGACAACAGTCTTCTCTGTGTTCAGACCATGAAGAGAGTCTATGTGAAGGAATCTTCAGGCCAGCTTTAAAGTTAAGAAGGGCGCTTCTTTCTTTATCAATGCATGTCATTTGTTTAGGATATGCAGTGATTGATAACAGGGATGATGAGGAGAAAATAAGCCAAAGCAGGAGAGACAATAATGTAATCATGGTTGCTATTGGTTAAGGAAGGGCTTAAGGTTATGGTTAATTTGATTTCCTAACAAAAGCCACAATCCATATTTATAGCCTTAGCATCCATTATACAAGTCTCAGTTCCCATTGATTATGAATAGAGAGGAACACTAATATTTCTTGTACTTTGGTCTTGTTTCATTTTAATCCCTCTACTTTAAAAATCAATACACCACCCCTATATATTCTTGACTAAAGGGAGAAATTCACATTTTATTCAAAACAATATAAAATAAATTCATTTTCTTTTATTTTTTTTATTTAAATTTAATATTTGAAGGTAATAAACGAGAAAAACCAACATTTTATCTCTCTAGTTGTCTTTTTCTCTCTACTTCTATTTTTTTCTTTTTCTTTTTTAGCAAAGGCAAAATTAAAAAAAAAATTAAAATAAAAGGTAATTTTGTCTGTTTCAATTAAAACTTAGATGAAAAATATTATTTCACCCATTTTTTTTTAGCATATTCGGTTAAGTTAAACAAAAAAAAAAAGTTAATTTTCCAATTGATTATAATTAGAAGGGAGGGGGTAAAATGTAGTTTTTTAAAGTAGATGGGACAAAATAAAATAAAGTAAAAGTATAAGGGGATAAAAGGCAATTAACCATTAAAAAAAATCTAGAACCAACAGTATAGCAAGAAGCACCTTAGTCTTTCCATTTATGTTATTAAATTTCTATGAACCGAAAGATTAGTACCCATATTCTATCAAAATCAACCTTGACTTGACTTAATAAACAAGCAAAAGGAAGAAAGACTCCTAAAAAAACCAAGCAAAAAAACGTTGGATTGTTTTGTAGAGCTATAGATGTATAAGTTAAGGAAAGGAAATTAAAAGGGTAATAGCACTTATTCCACAGGTTGCCGGTCCACAACTATATATATATATGCCAATAATTCCACGTTCATTAATCAAAGATCAATCCTAGGTTTGTTTTTTTTTTTTTTTAAGATTTTATGAGACCTTGAAGTTGATTTATACTTTTCGAACCATTATTCACTCCACATGTGCATGTTTAGTGTAATTAATTTATATTCCACAATTAAGTAATGATTAACGCGTATTATTTTTAAAAATTATTATCGATAATTAAAATCAAATAAAAACAATTAGAGTGTGTTTGTTTTAGAACTTGACAACAATTTTTAATTTTATTTTAAAATTGTTGGAAACACACTTTAAAAGTAGCGACAAAATATTTGGTTTCACTAAAAGAAATTTTAAAAGCGGGATCTTTGTTAATAATCGGGCTATATATTCAAATCTTTAACAACACATGCTTTATTTATTCATATATTAAAAAAAAATAAAAAATTAAAGAACTCAATGCATATACACATCTCCACTTGTTCTTCAGTTGAACTCTTTTCTCTTGGAAATAGACCTAAGGCTGGTAGGATCATGAGGGGTTTAGGAGATGAAACATGTAGTGTTAATGATTCCTCCATTTTTAGTTCTTGTTCTATGAAATTGCTCGCCGCCTCCCCCATGAATCTTGTAATGGAACAGAATTAGACTTTTTCTTTGTTCCTGTATACTAAAAAAATTCGATTTTGTCAATTCTATAAAAAACTAAAAATCGTGAAATTTTGAAAGGTTATAACTCACTGAAAATATATGATTTTTTTCGCTTTATAAAAAATCAAAATTATTAAATTTTGAAAGGCTATAGCTAATTGAAGAAGTCCGATTTCACTTTTATTCAAAACTCAAAATTATAAATTTTGAAAGACTATAGTTCACCAAAAAAACTCTATCTTGCCACTTTTATGAAAAATACAAAATCGTGAAATTTTAAAAGGCTATAACCCCACTGATAAATGCTGATTTTTTTCAATTTTACAAAATACTCAAAATCGTGAAATTAAGGTTATACTTCAACGGAAAGCCTGATTTCGTAACTTTTATAAAAAAACAAAATCGTTAAATTTTTAAAAGATATATTTCACCAAAAATATATGATTCCGCAAATTTTATGAAAAAAAACAAAACTTGTGAAATTTTGAAAGGTTATAACTCATCACCATAAAAATCTGATTTCATCACTTTCATGAAAACTCAAAATTGTGAAATTTTGAGAGGTTATAGCTCACAAAAAAATACATGATTTTGCTAATTTTATGAAAAACTCAAAATTTTGAAATTTTTAAAAACTGGACTTTACCATAAAAGACTGATTTCGTCATTTTTACGAAAAACACAAAATAAAACACAAAATTTACTGAAAATGTGACCTGAAAGTTTAGTATCCATATTCAATTCACTGTACGGTAATCAACCTTGACTTGACTTAATAAACAAGCAAAGGGAAGAAAGGCTCCTCAGAAAAACAAACAGAAATTTGTGGATTGTTTTTGTAGAGCTATAGATGTATCAGTCAAGGGAAGAAAATTGCAAGGTAATAGCACATTTTCCACAGGTTGCAGGTCCACAAGTATTTATATATATGTGTGTGCGCGCGCGAGCGCGTGAGCGCCAATAATTCCATGTTAATTAATCAAACGTGAAGACTAGAGGTTTTTATTGCTTAATCCTTATTCAAGAGGTTGTTTAGTAAAATAACCTTTTAAACTGTTGTAATTTAGTCATTTTCTTAATGTTTAGTCTTTTGACAGATAAAAAAATTAGTCAGCGGAAAGCGGTTCGCCGTGAACCAGTCGTCACCTCCAATGCAATCTCCAGATTTGGAATCGACGAAGTCGTTTCCCCCAACCAGTCACCGTCGCCAGTGGAATCTCCAGATCTAGAACCTCCAAAGTCGTTTCCCCTGCGAAACCGTGAAATTTCTAGATCTGGAACAACCACATGGATATTGTCTTTCATAACTCTCTTTTCAACACAACTCTTTACACTTGGCTCGAAACTTTGTTTAAAAAAATCTGGAACCAGAAGCAATGGCAGTCAGTATTTCTGTTTATGTTATTTCTGGCGTAGAAAATTAAATAATTGTATTTTGTTACTGTCTTCTGAATCCTTTATTAAATTTCTCTAAAAATCAAATAAATTTACCGAAAATGCGACCTGCTATTTTATCTATTGTATCGAAATCAACCTTGACTTAACTTAGTATACAATCAAAGAGAAGAAAGGCTCCTAAGAAAAACAAACAGAAAAGGTTGGTCTGTTTTGTAATGTTATAGATGTATCAGTCAAGGAAAGGAAATTGAAATGAAATTGGGCTAATTCCACAGATTGCCTGTCCACAAGTTTTTGGACATATATTCCAATGATTTCATGTTGATTAATCAAGGATCAATACTATATTCTTGGATTTTTAGAATTTATTAGACGTTGACGTATACTTTTTGTAGCATTATTCACTCCACTAGTCTATGTTTGTTATAATTAATTCTTGTTTTAAAATTAATTGATAACTAATGTGTATTATTTTTAAAATTTTCATTTATAACTAAACTCGAATGAAAACAATTACGGTGTGTTCTACTCGAATGAAAACAATTACGGTGTGTTTGTTTTAGAACTCGAAAATAGTTTTTAAAAATTTAAAAATTTAGAAAGACTTTAAATATAGTGAAAAAATATTTGGTTCATTTAAGAAAGTTTTGAAAGCGGGATCTCTATTAATAATATGTTTAAAATTGAAAACGAGATACGTTTTATTTATTTTTCAAAAATATGAGAGGGGTGGATGGTGCGATATTGAAAATTTGTGTTTGAGAGAGATGGTTTGAAAGAAAAAATTACAGTAAGTAAAAATTAATTAAAACTGTTTTTCACTAAAATAAAATATGCCTGTGTGTTTAATAAATGATGTAATTGATTGAGAGTTACAAAAACTGAATAGTTTTTGAATTATATTATAACAACATATTTATTTATTTATTTATTTATTTTTATTTTAAATTTTTGAAAAGTAAGTATACATTCAAATCCTTGACAAACTATGCTTTGTTTATTCATGTATTCAAAAAGAAATCAAAAAACTCAATATTTGTGCATGTCTTCTTGTACAGTTGAACGCTGTTTTTTCTTGGAAATAGACTTGTTGAATCCCACGTCACTTGTGTTACCTGATCCTGAGTTATATATAAAATATAGGACAATTCTTTTCTTACAAGACATCTTTTGAGAGGGGGTTTCGCCCATTGAATTTTTACATGACATCACAACCAGACTCATTGGGTTTCTATATGATATAAGAGTTATACTTTTTGTCTGATGTTGGGCGTGTTGAATATCGATGTTGGTCTCCCTGATATTCGTTTAGTGGTTTGTCAAAATTCACTCTGCGTGTGAGGAGGCGTTTTGAATCCCACATTGAAGTTGGACTCCTCGATATCCGTTCTCAGTAGTTTGACAAAGTTCACCCTGCGGATTGCGCATGAGAGGGTGTGTTGAATCCCACATCGTTATTGTTACTTGATGTACAAAATCTAGGGCAATCCTCTTCTTCTAATGCATCTTTTGAGAGTGAGTTACGCCCATTGGGTTTCTAGATAGTATCAGAGCCAGGCTTTTTGTTTAATATTGGATATGTTGAATCTCACATCAAATTTGGGCCCTCGATAACCGTTCGCAATGGTGACAAAGTCTACTCTGCGCATTAGGAGACATATTGAATCTCACATCGATGTTGGGCTCTTCTTTCGATATTCGTTAATTTGCATAAATCTGGCAAAATCCACCCTACGCATGAAGGGGTGTGTTGAATCTCACATATCTTGAGTTACCTGATCCAAAGTTATAAAGTGTAGGGCAATTTCCTCCTCTTTAAAGGAGTCTTTTTGGACTGAGTTAGGCTCATTGGATTTCTACATGGTATTAAAGTTATTCTTCTTGTCTGATGTTGGCCCCCCTCAATCCGTTACAATGGTTTGGCAAAGTCCACCTCGCGTGAAGGGACATGCATGTTGAATCCCACATTGATGTTCCCCTGCCCCCCCCCCCCCCCCCAATCCATTTGTAGTAGTTTGAAAAAGTTCACCCTATGTGTAAGGGGGCGTGTTGAATCCCACATCGATGTTGGGCCTCCTGATAACCGTTCGCAGTAGTTTGGCAAAATCTACCATGCGCGTGAGGGGGGCATGTTGAATCCCACATCACTTGTGTCACTTGATCTTAAGCTATATATGAAATCTAGGGTATAAGGTGTAACGGTCCGATTTCCCAAGGCCGCCACGCAGTTTTTCCCATTGGAGAATTAAAACTATAACGGAATGACCAATATTTCATTTTATAAAATTCAATAAATTTTTCCAGGTGACGGCGACAGGTAATCAATAATTCGTTTTATAAAAACATTTTGATTTACAATGCGGCGATGATAATTAAAATTTTCCTATTTATCGAATCAATTTTTTTTTTTCAACAGTGAAAAATCCATATAATTACGTCGAATTTAATTACAATTACTATTGGGACACAAGTAAATAAGCCCATTAAAAATTGAAGGGCCAAATTTTACAACTACAGCGATAATTATAATTATTGAATTCTTCGATTCAATTATACAACCATAATCATAAATATGACTAGTACAAATTAAATAAAAATTCATATCTCCATCTTGTTCTCCCCGACCCTGCAATCACAACTGTGGGGTTGTGAGCCAACACTCAGTAAAATTTCAACTCCTCTAAGACATGCATCCAATTAATCCCAAAATAAACACATAACAATTAAATCTCAAATAAACACATAAGCGTGTATTTCACATAATTTTCACAAAATCATAATTATTTTATAGAAATTAATAGCTATAATTCGACATCAATAATAATATAAATTTCACAATAGAAAAATTAAATACATATATTAAGAAAGTTAGAAATTCTACCTGTAATTAAAAATTGATAAACGACCGCAACCAATTATTTATGTTTTTCCTCCATTTTTTTTTCTTTCTATTCAGTCATCTTTGATCCTCCAGCTCTCCCTAATCTATCCCTCTTTTTCATCTATTAACTATCTTTTTATGAAGTTTTTATTTTTCCTAATACATTTAAGATATATATATAATCAAACATGTATAGCATCTAACAGCTCCATGTGTATGTCTCAAGCAATGTCAAGTCTCTCTCTCTCTTCTTTTTTTTTTTTTTTTTTGTTGCCACTATCCTTTCCTTAATAGCTAAGGATTTGTAAATTACACTTAATACCCTTTAATTATAAAATAATTCATATTAGACCCAATAATTACTCTTATCTCCCTAAAAATTATCAAATATCTATTTATACCATAAATTACAAAACCATAAACTTATATAAAATAATATTTTCAAAACATAAATTTTCGGTGTATTACAATCGACCCCCTTAAATAAATTTCGTCCACGAAATTTTGTTTGAAGCAATAATAATTTAGCATCGTATCATATGATCATGTTTGTCATAACGAAAAGTCACCACCACGTTTTCACTGCGCCACTCTGATAAAAGTAACAATAATATCTCTATATAAAATTTTTCGAGAAAATCTCAACAATCATTCTACACTCTGATCCTACCTATCGCTAGTAGTGGACCAATACTTATCTAAATGTTTTACCGGTGCATTGTCTTCATAATACGAAAATCATTTATGGATCAAGTGTTTTTATCAAAACCCATTTTTCAGCAAAATATAACCACACACTTGTCAATATCAAAATCTCAATAAAATATCATCATAAGAAGACAACTCAATTTAAATCGACTAGTCAACGCACGTTTATATAATAACATATCATATTTCCTTGTCAGCCATAAGATCGTTTTACCTCATGATCGGGAGTTATCATATCCACCCTACAGGACTTGCCTGACAGGTAACAACATATATCCGCTCGGCAAGACTTGCCTGACAAGTAACAACATATATAATATATCCACCTTGTAGGACTTGTTTAACAAGTAACAATATATATATAATATATCTATCTTGTAGAACTTGTCTAACAAGTAATAATATATCCACCCTGTAGGACTTGCTTGACAAGTAACAACATATATAATATACCTACATTGCAGGACTTGTCTGATAGGTAACAAAATAAATATAACATATATAATATATCCATCATGCAGGACTTGCCTGACAGGTAATAATATATCCACCCTGC
Source organism: Eucommia ulmoides (assembly GCA_016647705.1). Lineage (NCBI taxonomy): Eukaryota > Viridiplantae > Streptophyta > Magnoliopsida > Garryales > Eucommiaceae > Eucommia > Eucommia ulmoides. Next base: position 2,314,104 of record CM028336.1, read on the forward strand.
AGAAATTGTCTAACAAGTAACAATATATATCCACATCTCGCAGGACATGCCCTCCTGACGAGAAGACAATTATGTCATAGCAAGATAATAAAAATCGATTTTCACACTTAAAAATTTACTTGATCCATTAACCATCGTAAAACTATTTATTTTCATCAACACTTTTTTTTTTTCCCCACAATTTAATACGAAAATATAATTTGATAATTTATATAGAAGACAGTAAACACCCTTACATTACGTACTATAGATAAGTTGCATTAATTAGACGCCACCTAAGATGTTAATATGTTCAAATTTAAAACTGCAGGGACCCGATTTTTATACAAAGTACTTGCATGCATGCTAGAACTAGTTATCACACTACACAGCCTAACCTCATAGCGTTGAGATTTTGAACCAAGCAATGGACACGCTCTGATACATTTTATCATAGAAATGTAATAACTATGATAAAATTGCAGTTAATTCATAAATTGTAGTTAATAAATAATCACAAGAAAACATAATTATTATTAAACATTAAAGTCTTGCAGTTATTATCGCAGTTAATCCATAAATTATTTAAAAGTAACAATAATTAGCAACCATTTGTTAATTATTTATTATTTCTATCAATAATTATCACACCACATAGTTAATGAAATTTTTATTGATAAAATTGAATCACATTTGTTAATAAATAATTATCGCAGTTATTGATAAATAATTATTTTATCAACCATTTGTTAATTATTTATTATTTTTATCAATAATCGCATTTATTTATTATTTGAATTGCAGTTATTATCATAGTTGCGTTATTGGAACAATAATTAACCCCACCACCATCATTGCTTTGATACTACTCTTCATATTTTTACGAAAATTATTATTTTCAAGTACTACTTCACTTATTATGAGTAATGGGTATCATAATTCAAGTCTAGGGTGGTCAAAAGCCAACTCGGATACCACCTGTAATGGCTCGATAATTTTTTCCACGTGACGGCGACAAGTAATCAATAATTCATTTTATAAAAACATTTTGATTTATAATGCGGCGACGATAATTAAAATTTTCCTATTTATCGAATCAATTTTTTTTTCAACAGTGAAAAATCCATACAATATAATTACTTCAAATTCATTTACAATTACTATTGGGACACAAGTAAATAAGCCCATTAAAAATGGAGGGGCCAAATTTTACAACTACGGTGATAATTATAATTATTGAAATCTTCGATTCAATTATACAACCATAAATCATAAATATGACTAGTACAAATTAAATAGAAATTCAAATAAAATTCATATCGTCTTCTTGTTCTCCCCAACCCTGCAATCACAACTGTGGGATTGTGAGTCAACGCTCAGTAGAATTTCAACCCCTCTAAGACATGCATCCAATTAATCCCAAAATAAACACATAACAATTAAATCTCAAATAAACACATAAGCGTGTATTTTACAAAATTTTCCTGAAATCATAATTATTTTATGGATATTAATAACAATAATTTGACATCAATAATAATATAAATTTCACAATAGAAAAATTATATGTTATAAATTCTAACTGTAATTAAAAATTGATAGCAAACAATTATTTCTATTTTTTCTCCATTTTTTTTTCTTTCTATTCAGTCATCTTTGATCCTCTAGCTCTCCCTATCCCTTTTTTTTCATCTATTAACTATCTTTTTATGAAGTTTTTCTTTTTCCTAATACATTTAATATATATATATATATATATATATATATATATATATATATATAATCAAACATGTATAGCATCTAACAGCTCCACGCGTATGGCTCAAGCAATGTGAAGTCTTTTTTTTTTTTTGGCCACTATCCTTTCCTTAATAGCTAAGGATTTGCAAATTACACTTAATACCCTTTAATTATAAAATAATTCATATTAAACTCAATAATTACACTTATCTCCCTAAAAATTAACAAATATTTATTTATATCATAAATTACAAAACCGTCCCAAAAATATGTTGAATCTCTTATTGATGTTAAGCCGTCCGATATCCATCCATTGTAGTTTGGCAAAGTCCACCTTGCACGTGATGAATCCCGCATCAGTTGTGTTACCTGATCCTAAGCTATATACAAGTCTAAAGACAATTCTCCTCTCTCAACACTGTCAATGAACAAATATGTAAACAGAATTCATAAAAATATTTAGTTCATAAAATAATAATTTAGACAACCAAACATTCCCTAATTTGTCCATGTATTAAAAAAAAAAAAACTCATTACACATGCATGGCTTGATTCTCCCAATACTCTTTCTCCCACATGTCTACTTGTTGAATTGAATTGAGCAATACATAAAACCTAAGGCAATCTTTCTCTCTTACAAGACGTCTTTTGAGAGCGAGTTAGGTTGATTGGGTTTCTATTTGTTCTTTTAAAACTAAAAATAAGTTACAATTATATGGCACCATGAGTGACATAGCAGGAACAAGAGCTAAGCAAAGTATGTTAAATTATGATTAGATATCATTCAATCCCTCGAGCCTTCTTGGTAAATAATTCAATATTACTTGAACAACCATATGGATCTTGTCTTTCATAACTCTCTTTTAAACACGGTTGGCAAAAACTTGTCTTCTTCACACTTGGCCCGAATTTTTTTTTTAAAAAAAAATCTAGAACCAGAAACAGTAGCAGTCAGTATTTCTGTTTAGCAGTCAGTATTTCTGTTTATGTTAATTCTGGCGTAGAAAATTAAATTACTGTATTTTGTCACTGTCTTCTGAATCCTTTATTAAATTTATGTGAAATTCAAAGAAATTTACTGAAAATGTGACCTGCAAGGTCAGTATCCATATTTTATCTATTGTATCGAAATCAACCTTGATTTGACTTAGTATACAATCAAAGATAAGAAAGACTTTCAAGAAAAACAAATAGGAAAAGGTCGGCATGTTTTTTAAAACTATAGATGTATCAGTCAAGGTAAGGAAATTGAAAAGGAATTAGGCTTATTCTACAAATTGTCTGTCCACAAGTTTTTGGACACATATTCTAATGATTTCATGTTAATTAATCAAAGATCAATACTATATTTTTGGATTTTTAAAATTTATTAGACATTGACGTTGACTTATACGTTTTCTAGCATTATTCACTCCACCACTCCATGTTTGTTATATTAATTAATGATTAATGTGTACTATTTTTAAATTGTCATCTATAACTACAACCAAATGAAAACAATTTGGGTGTGTTCATTTTAGAACTCGAAAACAATTTTAAAAATTGAAAAATATAGAAAGACTTTAAATATAGTGAAAAAATATTTGGTTTCAATTAAGAAAGTTTCGAAAGCGGAATCTTTGTTAATAATATGTTTTAAAATGGGAAGAGATTTTTTTTTTCAAACATATGAGAGGGGTGGGTGATGCGATATTTAAAATTTGTTCTTGAGAAATATGGCGGGAAAGAAAAAGTCACAAAAAAAAAAAAAAATTGAAAAAAATGATTAATTACTCTTTGCCCCTTGTAGTTAGGTCTTATTGCACTTTGTCCTGTGTTATTTTCGTCAACTGGTGGACTAAAATGCAACGATTAAATTTTTCGTTAACTTTAACGGTCAAATGCAAAAATCAGCATTATTCTGTTAATTAATGTTAAATGATATTTATACTCTTAAAATTAAAATTAAATAAATCACATTTTATTAATTTAATAGCGATAATTAGAAAATACTTAAAAGTTTAAAGGTACAAAAATGTAATTTTACAAAATCAATTTCTCCTCCTCGTGCAAATGAACTGTTCTTTTCTCCGGCGACATCTCCGGCGAAGAGTTAATTTTTCTCCAGCAAAATCTCTTTCTCTTGTTGACTCCAATTTGGTCTTCCTCTCCCACTTCAATTTTTCCTCGTCTCTTCCACAACCAACAAGCCAGGTTACTGGAGGTCAAATTTAGTGAGAATTCTTGGTCGGAACGGCTATTCTGATTCGACGAGCTCATGTTGTGATTTCTATATTTGAACTAAACTCAAAACATCTAATGAGATTATGGAGTTCGCATGACATTATCCCTTTTTTTAGTGTTAATGTTGAATCATTATTAAGTCACGAATATTTCTTCTCCAGTAATTGTTGAGCTCTTCATATGTTTTTTACTGTTCATTGCGTAATTTCATGGTGCCATTTGGATTGAGGCAACAATGCAGACTGCAGGGCTTGGAATGTGCAGATTTTTCCATCACGAAAGGCTATGAAGCGAGGAAGTGTTTGTCACATTCTCTTCTCCTTCTTCCAAAGGCTTTGTGTTTCCTGTGGATGATGGTGGACTGACCACGGAAGCTAGCAATGGCTCAACGAAACCACCATGGTAGATTTTGAGGTAACCGTTAAATAATAGAGCTTAAAATTGCGCTTACGAATGCACTTTCTTTCGTTTTTCTAATTCTACTTCAAATATATCTTGAATTATGAGACTGCTATTCTGCTTTGTGGTATTACTTTAAGAAGAATCCTTCTTTGCTACAAAATAAATGGAAGTCCACAAATACATAGCTCTTCATATAGTGTTGTTGAATCCCACATTGATGTTAGGCTCTCCGATATCCATTCGTAGTGGTTTGTCAAAGTCATCATGCGCGTGAGGTGGCATGTTGAATCCCACATCGCTTGTGTTACTATAAAGCTTAGGACAATCTTCCTCTTACAAGACGTCTTTTGAGAGTGAGTTAGGTCCATGGATTTATGTATGTCCTTTTAAAACTAATAATAAGTTACAATTGTATGGCACCATGAGTGACATTGCAAGAACAAGAGCTAATCTTTCACAAAAAATTACCAGACTGTGTATCACGGAATTGGCTTATAGCAAAGTATGTTAGATTCTTATTAGATATCATTGAATTGCTCGAGCCTTCTTGGTAAACAATTCAATACCACCTGAATAGCCACATGGATCCCGTCTTTCGTAACTCTCTTTTCAACAAAATACATTTTTACATAAACTCCGATTTCGTCACATTTATGAAAACTCAAAATTGTGAATTGAAAGGCTATAGCCCACCGATAAACTTCGATTTCTCGATTTTTATGGAAATATCAAAATCATGGAATTTTTAAGGGCAATAGCTCATAGAAAAGCGCAATTTTGTTACTTTTATGAAAAACTCAAAAATGTGAATTTTTTACAAGTGAGCGCAGCGAAAAAATCCGATTTTACTTTTAGGTAAAACTAAAAATCGTGAAATTTTTAAAGGCTATAACTTAACGAAAAAGTCCGATTTTGCCACTTTACGAAAACTCAAAGTCAGGAAATTTTAAAAGACTGTACCTCATCGAAAATACATGATTTCTCAATTTTTATGAAAAATCAAAATCGTGAAATTTTGAAATGTTATATAGCTACCGAAAAGCGTGATTTCGTCACTTTTATGACGTCAAAGCTATCGCTTACTGAAGAGCCCAGTTTCTACATGATATTAGAGTCAAGTTTTTTGTCTGATTTGCCACATCAATGTTGGGTTCTCCGATATCCGTTTGCATTAGATTGTCAAAATCCACCCTATGCATAAGGGGCGTGTTGAATCCCATATTGATGTTAAGCCATCCGATATCTATCCACTATAGTTTGGCAAAGTCCACCCTGCACATGATGAATCCCGCATCACTTGTGTTACCTAATCCTAAGCTATATACAAGTCTAAAGACAATTCTCCCCTCTCAACACTGTCAATGAACAAATATGTAAACAAAATTCAATGAACAAATATGTAAATAAATTGATAAAAATATATAATTCATAAAATAAGATAATTTAGACAACCAAACATTCCCTAATTTGTCCATGCATTTAAAAAAAATAATCATTACACGTGTATGGCTTGATTCTCCCAATACTCTTTCTCCCACATCCCTACTTGTTGAATTGAACTCTCTTTTTTGTTGGCAATATCCCTGAGTGTGATAGGATCATAAGGGGGAGGCATAGTGCATGGAGCCCTATTTGATGGACCTTTCACCATTGACTTCATCAGGAACTCCTTCTCTCTCCCTTCCGACTGGCAAGCCATACTTTCCGGGCAAATCTCGACAGCTTTCGCCGGAATAGTGGGCTTGTATGTCAAAAGTGAAGAGTATTTGTTTAGGAGATGAAACATGTAGTCGTAAACGTTTTCCATTTTTAGTTCTTGTTGCATGAAATTGCTCGCCGCTTCGCCCATGGCTTGTGCCTGTGAATATTCATCGAGGATTAAAACGAGTTTAGTGTTTTTTTCCTATGAAATTTTGGAACAATAATGAAAATTTGGAAACAGTAGTAATTTTTTGTGTTGGCGCAATTCTATTTTTTGCATTGACGTAAATAATCGACTAATTTTGGTCGTTATTGACATTTTCTAAACAATTTAAAGAAAAAAAAAGGTTTTTTTTTTTTTTTTTTTTTTTTTTCAAACTTTGTAGGAAAACAAAAATCTCTAAAAAAATCTAATTATGTGGTCTAAGGTAGTGTTCGGTTACACAAAATTGAAGCCCAGGAAACAAAATCAAGAATAAAAGCATATAAAAACGTAAAAATTCACATGCCTTAATTTCCAACCCCAATTCTGAAAATTCAATTTTGTGCTTCCAAAAGCTACCTAATAGTTATAGCCAAAAAAAAAATAAAAAAAAAAGATTTTTGCACTTTGCACCCCAAATTTTTGAGAAATTTCACCTTAACCCTTGCATTTTCAATTTGTCCAAATCATGTCAAATCAGTCCGAATAGGTAATTCCGTCATTTTTTATGACATAAATCAGTTACGTGTCAAATACAGAATCACCCACTTAGATAAATTTCGTAAAAAGAAAATGACGTATAGATTAACTTGACATGATTTGGACGACGATTGAGGTGAGATTTCTTTGAAATTTCAGTACAAAAAACTTCAAAAATAAAATAAAATGTGAATCATAATTTATACCTCCAACTTGTGGGCATTGCCCCAATCCACAGCAAACTTGATAGATCTACACTTATCATCCTCCCTCAAAGGCCAATAGTGTTGAAGTGGCACCAAGCTTCTTGTGAAGAAATCATAGAAACCAGGCTTCACCAACAAAGCCAGAGAATCACATGCTAGAATGTACTTCTCACTCACCGACCATGCTACTCCCTCTATATAAATCTTGTATCTACATGTTTAATTAAACACAACATCAATATTTATTTATTTATTTTTATCTTTTTTCAAGAGTTAAAAAATACGTAAAAATAAATATAGTTGACATTATACTTAACCTGTGAGTACATTGGCTTGCCAGGCTCGATTCTTTAAAATTATTAAGTGTTTCTTTTGTCCAATCCTGAAAAATATTTCCCAAAACGTTACACGTCACATGATTGAAAAAATAGGGTAACTTTGTTTATTGATAGTAGTTCCTAATCAAAGAACGCCCTAAATTTTGAACCCTGTATCAAATAGGGCTAATGACAATGTCTCATGTAATTTAATCAAATTGCACTTTACATTCCTGTGATATTTATGTAAACACTTACTGCCCATGGTTCTGAGTACAGTGCAATTGTTATATTTTCTGTTAAAGTTAATTATCAAAACTCAACAAAATCAAAATCAAACGAGGTCGGATAATATCTGTTTGACTTTTCGGGTTGGTTGGGTATAAAAATAAATATGTTATTTCATAAAATTCTCTTAATTTATTTAACCATTGCACGTAAAACTCGACATGGGAGGCTGATAGAAGGATAAAATCTAAATAAAGTGTCTATTTGATACAAGGTTTAAATTTCAAAGACTTTATCAATTGACAAAATAAAAAGTTTGGAGGACTAAATTGAAAATACCTGAAAATAGATACGAGCATTCCAATCATGTTTGTTGGAGACATTGCATTTAAGGATGTCTTTCCTCTTTTCAGCAACGTAGGGATTGCCCTTCCAATATGCATAAGGCTCTCTCTCACTCCATCTCTTCTTCTTGTTTCCCTCTTTTAGATCCTTCAACATCTCCTCCCATGGCTTTACATTTATTTCAGGCCTAATCCCCCAAAATCAAATTATGTATTTAAAAATAGAGATAATTGGCCATTACTCCCAAATAATAGACCTAATTTAAAAAAATATATATGTTTAAAACATTAGTTTTGATTTAGTCATTTAAGTTGGGTTTTACTTGAGTTTTAATCCCGCATTTGTAGAGATTGTAGAAAGAATTTAGGTGAGTAAATTCGTATTATAATAAATATTAGTTACAATTTAATGATAAATATATATCACATTTTGTTACATGTATTTATGTAATATTAGTTGCACGTTACAAATTATATGTATTTGTGTAATATTTGTGACATTTAACAAATAATGCACACAGAAATTAGTTTAATATTTGTGACGTTTAACAAATATTACATACAAAAATTAATTTAATATTAGTTACATGTATTTACGTACATTTAGTTACATGTTACTAATTACATGTAATTTATATTATTTTTGTTACATGATTACATCTAACAAATATTTAAATACAAATTAGTTACATGTTATAAAATACAGTAATATTTATTACATCTAACAAAAATTTACACACAAAATAGTTACATGTAACTGCACGTGTGTTGGTGCGTGTATTGGGTTTCCATTTTTTTTTAAATAAACGAGACTAAAATATAAGTTGTTTCCGCTTCTGGAATTTTTTTGAAATTAAGGGTGAAATAAGAAATTTGTCATCGAATGCCCCTTAAAAATATCATTAGTGATAATTTAATTATCTAAAAAAAAATTGAAAAAAAAAATAAACCCAATTTTGAGAGTTCACTATTCAATCAATTCACTTGTTACAATACTTTTTTATAAGTCACGTAAATCTATTGAAAATTACTGAAAAATTAATTGCATTAAATGAAAATTATTGTAATATTTTGTGTTTAGAATATTATAGTGATTTTCACGTATTGTTGAGACTTGGGCTTAAGATGACTCAAGCCCGCCCCCAACTTTTTTAAAAAATTTATGCTTTTAGAAGAAATTAAGTAAAATCTATTAAAATTTTAAATAATCCCCCTTAATTATAAAAATATATAATAAACCCCTTAAAAATTTTGGCCCTCTATCAATCAGTTTTCTAGATCCGTCGCTGATGAGCGAGTGGATTACATAGATAAAAATTTTAAATTTCTAGGTTGTTCACTGAGAACTCTTATTTATATTAAATCAAATTTTTATGTGCAATGATAGAAATTTATATTATTAACGAGTATTTAATGGATATATATCTAATTTTCTGTATAGAAGATCTAGAGTTCAATTCTTCCCTGTGTATATATACCCAAAAAAAAATAGCGACTAAAAAGTAGCGACTACTTACCATCCCCAGAAAGACCAATCCGGGAAAACAATGTCGAAACTGCGATCTCTGCTGCAGTAATGAAAAACAGGAGGTGGACTGCCCTGATTGGGCCTACCGTACGTATCATTATTAATTTCAGGAAGATCACGGCACCCAAACATGAGGTCCAGATCGCCTATCTTCCCGGGGTATTTTCGTAATAACTGCAGTATCCCCCACACTGAAAAAACATCTCTCGTCTGGTAACATTTTTTGTACATTTCCATAAATGCCCTTCCTTTTATGACCACCAGTCGGAAACTCGGCCACGGCACCGCCTCCACCATCTGCTTCGTGATTCCGGTGTCCTTCCACGGCCGTAGATCTTCGTGGATCCAACGGAAGTACTCTGGACACGTGGACGGTGGTGATAAAGGGTCTGGATCTCCAAGGTTCCAATTTGAAGAAGGGTAGTAATTGGCTGGGCATTTGTTTGTGAGGTTGCCAGAGGGGCAATTCAAGGGAAATTTAGTTTCGGTTGGGGGCATTTTGGGAACTTGAAATCTACGATTGCCTGCAATTAACTAGAATAATATTAAAAAAAAAAAAAAAAACATAATTAGTAATTAATCTCAAATGTAAAATATGTAAAATATAAGTTTTGATTTGATCTTTTAAATTGATTTTTACTTCTGTATTAGTTCTTCATATAGTCACGCATGTGTAATATTAGTTATATGTACCGGTGTAATATTAGTTATATTTAACAAATATTTTACACACAAAATAGATACATATAAGTACTTAAGTACAAAGCATGATTGAGTCTACCGTCTTTTTTTAATGCGTATGACTAATTGTAATTACATGTGAAAGAGAAATATAGTTAGAGATAGAAAATGTTAGTTTTTCTTATTTATTATCTTTAAATAATAATTTTAGATTAGAAATAAAATAAAATTATTTTTATTTTTTGAATAAAATGTGAATTTTCCCTTTAGTCAAAAGAAAATTAAAATAGTAGTGAGAGAGAAACATAGTTAGAGATAAAAAAAAAATGTTAGTTTTTCTTATTTATTATCTTTAAATAATAATTTTAGATTAGAAATAAAATAAAATTATTTTTATTTTTTTGAATAAAATGTGAATTTTCCCTTTAGTCAAAAGAAAATTAAAATAGAAGTAGTGAGAGAGAAACATAGTTAGAGATAAAAAAAAATGTTAGTTTTTCTTATTTATTATTTTTAAATAATAATTTTAGATTAAAAATAAAATTAAATATAAATCACTATTTTTTTTTATTTTTTTTTTTAGAATTATTAAGAAAAAAAATCCACATTCACTATATTTAAAATTTTAATATTTTAAACTTCAATTAAATTAAATTTTTTTTTTTTTTTTTTGTTAAATCTACAATTTTAAAATTTTCCATGCACCGGATAAATTTAAAAAATTAATTTCCAATTATTTTTTGAAGATTATATTTCTCATTTACCAGCTGCACGAGAAATAAAAATAATAGAAATATATTTTTCTTGGTTCGAAATTGAATGTTAGTAATTAAAAATAAAAAAGTAAAACAATCAATTAAAAATTTAATTTTATACTTTTGATAAATTGTAGAAATTAAAAATCTTAATTTTTATTAATAATTTTATTCTATTTTCCATTAAAATTAATCAATAATTTAATTAAAATCTATTAATAAATCAGGACCGATTTTTGGAAAATGACTTTTTTATTAACGTCTGGGATTAATTAAAGGGGTATGGATAGTTGAGATTAGTTGATAAAATATTTAAGAGGATAATTTCACCGTAAAAATTCCTAGATAAAGAGAGGATGTGTCTTTCTTTTTCTCAAATTTTTCCTTTTATTCAAAATTTCCTCTCTCTTTCCCCCTCAATCCCTCGACCGTCGCCCCTCTCTCAAACCCAATGACCAATGCACCACGTACTTCTATTAACATCACCACGAGTCATCGAAAAACAATCATCTTTTAATTCGATATTTGATTTGTTAAATTTAAAATATTTTCTTCAAATTTATAGATTTCATCAAATCAGCTTTTATTTTAAATATTTTTTTTTATTATTATTATTATTATTATGTTTTGATGCACTACTATCATGTTTATTGAAAAACAATTATGAAACTTCAAACGATATTAAAATTGAACATAGAGGTTTTTACACTTTGCATCCAGCTTTAAAGAAATTCCATGTTGGCCCCTATTTTTTAATTTGAACATACTAAACCCTAAAGTATCCAAATAGTGTTAATTGAGTCTAAATCGTTAATACCGTCATTGTTTTTTACAGAAATAATCTGCGTGTCAAGCACATAAATCATCCATGTGGGTGATATGGATACTTCATGATTTAAAGTGTTCAAATTGAAAGGATAGGGGGTACAAAGTGCAAAAACCTCAAGAACTTACAATATCAGAAATTTGGTGCAATCGCTTGGAGACAAGTGGACTGAAGAAGATGACGGCGAGGAAGACGAGCGCACACGAACACGCCCTCGCATAAGACTTCTTGGCCGGCGACGGCCGCCACAAGTTATCTCCGATATGCCCTGATACATTTAGGAAATACCTCTTGTGTCCCTGCATGTTGATATTCACTCAAAAAGGAAAAAAAAAATGAATAGTTGAATTCCACTATTGTTCTCTCACTCTATCTACACGAGCACAGTTTTTTTTGTTTTTTTGAAGCTTTTTAGAATGAAATTTTAAAATCAAGGCTATGATTCATGTAAGCTTGAAAAAGGAAATTTTTGAAAAATTTAATGAAATTACCTTTTTTGTCATTCAATTAATTTGGAAAGTAATAAATATATAAAATTTGGTTTGTGAAAACTTGAGATTTTAGGATCAAATGTAATAATTTTTAAAAAAATAAGGGAAAATCGCATTTTTGTCCTTAAAGTATGATGGTCACTCAGGTGGCTTTTGGTAACTGTTTCTGTTTCTATTTCAGCAGTGGGATGGGAATGAGATGGGATGAGATGAGAATTTTGTTTTCTTTTTGGGAGTAGAATCGCGTTTGATAACGATAATTTTTTTTATTTTATTTTTTATTTTGGGAAGGGAATTGTGTTTGGTAACGATTTTATCCTAAAATCTTTTTTTTTTTTTCTTCTGTTTTGGCCTGACGGCGGTGGCTCCGGCGCCGCGGACGGCGGTGGCCCCCCGCCGGCGATGACCGGACGGCGGTGACGCCGGCGACGGCCAGAAGTGGCCGAAAAATTTCCGGCCGGATGGTGACCGGCGACGGTCGCCGGAGATGGCCGGTGGCGGCGGCGGACGGTGGTCGACCGGTAGGTAAATAGTGACCATGTGTTTTGGGAATGGAATGAGAATAATGAGAAATAACTTTTTTTTGTTTCTCATTTCTTAAGAAAAAAGTGGGCACGATTCTCAAATGGAAATGAAATGGAAACGGAAAAAAAAATTACCAAATGCTATTCCCAAACAGAATTCCCAAAAATCTGGGAATGGAATGGGAATTTCTGGAATTGAAATGGTTACCAAACGGGGCCTCAAATTTCACATTTGTTTCAATCCCGCAAAATTAAAAATAATGGTTGTGCTCGTTACATGATCTTTTAATGGGTATATTTCGTCATTTCATCACTTCAATCAAACCTAAGATTTTTTTTTTTTCCTGATCTTTCCCTTATAACTATTTGTCTGAAGAGTAGAGAGATAAGTGTAAATTGTTATTAAAAAAAAAATATCCTAAGTTTAGTGAAATGACGAAATAGTGAAAATATACCCATTGAAAGGCATGTGCTGGGAACAATCTATTTTATGTTTAAAATCATTAATAACATTTTCAATTTTGTGAAATTAAAACAAATGTAAAATTTGATTGATCAAATGTGCAATTTTTTCAAATATTATGTTAGACAACCAAATTTGGGAGGTTTAAAATGAGGATTTTTTTTTATACGATAAAGTGTTATTGGTCCTATAATTAATAGTTTATTTTTATAGAAAAAATATTATTCAAAATTTTTAATTTCAAAAAGATATTAGCATATTTAAACAAAATTATTTTTATTTTCAATTAAATTCTAACCGTAAAATATTTTACACGATCCGCTATATTTTGTACGTTTTAATTTTTCTTCTCTTTAAACGTTCACATTTATTTTTAATTGATACTTTTTAAGTCCATGGAAAATAAGAATCAAATAATTTTATTTTTTCAAAAAATGATTTTTGACAAGCAATTTTTTTTTTTTTTTTTTTTTTTTTTGTTTTGTTTTGTTTTGTGTGTGTTTGTCTAGAACTACTGTATGAGTTGAATTCAACAATCTAGTCATTAAAATTAGTCAATACATATGTACCATCCAACTGCGTGTCACATTTTTCTAAGGGGTTTCGAACACTTTGTCCCTCGAAGTTTGAGCAAAATCTTACTTTGATCCCTATAGTTACGATTTAAACATATAACACCTTAAATGTCACCGCCCAAGTCCTTGAGCCTTAACAAATCCATTTTTATCCAGTCCAAGTGTAAGGGAAGATCTAACCTAAGGAGGGTTTTCAGTTTCCAGAAGATTTTAGAGAACTCTAAAATAATATATAGTAGATTGATTGTATATTTCAAGATGTATATAGAGGATTCTTTAGGAAGATATTTTATAGGAAGGCTCTAGACCTTGTATCTCAACTGTCAGATCAAATCGATCTTGACTGTCCATCCTCAAGGCTCATAGAAGGAGAGGAGCTCATTTGGTCCTTTCTCCCAATTCCTTGCCTTTCTCCCAAATCTCTTCCTTCTCTATTCAAGTATTTCGTTAGCGATAGAGTTGGCTAGACTTATTTGGCGCTTCAAATAGGGTGGAATAATGCTAAGGCTACGTCAATTCTTGGAAAAAACTTTTAGCCCGTGACGGTTTGTTAATCATCCTATTACAGTCCAAGTTAGTATCCTCATTAAAATTTTGGACGAAAAACAATCCCCATTAAAATTTTGGACGAAAAACAATCATCTACCATATATTTGATTGGTTTAACAGGTTATATAAGTAATTGCAGTCTCCTCTTTCTCTCTCATTCTTCTTCTTGTGCATATACTAAAAAATATATAGATAATAATACACACACGTATGTAAAGAAATTGTAAGAGGAAAATGAAGAAGTTGCAAAATGCTCATAAAATTGTCTTAAAATAGTTGGGTGCAAGAAAGTCGATTGTTTGTCATCCAAAACTGTAATGGAGATGTTGATTTGGACTAATATGAGATGATTACGAAACTTCAGGGTGTTATGTGTTCAAATTGCAATTATTGTAACTAAAGTGAAATATTGGTCAAACTTTCAGAGGTACCTTTTTCAAAATATCACTTTGCACCCCTGAAGATTATACTCCCTTCAATTCAGTTTGAGTTGGTGGCATTAGCCTAATTTACAAACTTTTAGGGGTTTAATTAGCTTTATTTGAAAGTTCGTGGCTCAAAGTGAAAACCGATTGGGTGCAAAATATGTAATTTAGTCTCCAAATTTTGAAGTTTACATGTAATTACACTTCGAGCTCTAAACTTTTCAATTAGAACATATTGCATTATAAAATCAATAAATTGTCTCTAAGAGGCCCAATTATTTTAGGGTTTTAGCCGTGGATCCCAAGTTTTACAACTCATTGTTCATCTAACCCAATCGATCCCATCGATGTAGTAATTGTTTGAGAAGTCCAATAATAATTTTTTGAGAAATCAAATAATTCTGTCAAAAGTTTAAAATCATTATAAGACATGAAAATCATTACAACTTTTTACTTAGAAAAAATTGAATTGACTTTCATGCAGTGAATGCAGTGAAGTAACATTGAACATCTGGAAAAAAAATTACTATAACTCGTGGATTGTATAGTTGAAATTTTTAAATTTGTAGACTGTTTACTGAGAATTCAATTAATCTATTAATTATGATTCACACTTTTGGTAGCTAAGGCCCCGTTTGGATACTATTTCCGTTCTCACTCCCAAAATTTTGGAATTAATATACAAAAACACGTTTCTATTCCCAAATATTTTCAAAAAATTTGGGAGTATTTCCTGGATTCTTTAAGAATCTAAGAAATAAAAAAAATGTTGATTTCTATTTACTCTCACAAAACTATTATTAATCTATTTGATAAGGGTAAATATTGAGAACCACCACCACGTCGGCCACCACCACAACAATACCGACCACCACCACTCCATCAATTAAGAAATATGTATATTTATTGTTATACATTTAAAGAAAGAAAAAAAAAGAAAGAATAAATGTTGCAAGCAAACATATTTTTTTTTGTTTCTGTTTTCATAAATTAAAAGAAACAATTTCAGAATAATGGTCAATACCAAATATGTTTTTATTCTTGAAGTTGAAATACTCTAGAAAGAAATAAAATTTTCATCCCAATTTATTAAAAAATAAAATAAAAACACTAACCAAATGCCACTTTGCTAGCTAAGCCTCTTAGCAATAATCAACAAAACTTCATATATTGCAATATCCATAACTAAAACAAAGGTTAAAGGTCCAAAGTAAAATCCCTTTTGGAATAAAGGGGAAGAAAGTGTAATTTACCCATATACTTTCCCTTTAGAAAATCCACTGAAATCTGAAATAAGCTCATAGATATATATCAGCCTTATAAATATCTTAGTACCCTCTCTCTCCTCTCTCTCTCTCTCTCCTCTCCAGAATGGCTCAGGTACATCATCTCAATCTCAAATCCCCTTTTTTTTTTTTGAATTTCAATCAATTAATCAATCAATAATAATAAAAACCCAATTTTTCTTTCCTTTTCCCTCTCTCTCTCTTGATTAGCAAAAGGTGATATTGAAGGTCCTCACCATGACTGATGAGAAGACAAAGCAGAAAGCCATTGAAGCTGTTGCTGATATCTATGGTAAACAAATACCCAGATCATTTTCATGCCTAATTTTTCAATTTTTTTCTCAAAAAAATAAAAAAAAAAATTATTTTATTTTTGAAAAAGGGGTGGATTCAATAGCGGCGGATCTGAAGGAGCAGAAGGTGACGGTGATAGGGGAGATGGATGCGGTGGCGATGGTGAAGAAGCTGAAGAAGGTGGGGAAAGTCGATCTTATTTCAGTGGGACCTGCTAAAGAGGAGAAGAAAGAAGAGAAAAAGGAAGAGAAAAAGGAGGAGAAGAAAGAGGAAAAGAAAGAGGAGGAAAAGAAAGGAGAGGAAAAGAAATAAATTTCTCTCTCTAAAAAAAAAATTATGTAATATTTTTATTTTTTTTTATCTTTAACTAATAATAAATCTTTTTTTTTCTTTTTGTCATTAAAGGTGAATTTGGGTATATGTATATGTTATATATAAAATTGGAAGACATGTCTTTATATTCATATATTGTTCATCTCTCAATTTCTATTTACTTGTATGGATGAATGATCAGGATTTGTTTAAATCTCATAATATTTATTCTCCACAATAATATTATAATTTTTTATATTTTTTATTTTTAAAGATAATATAATTTTAATAACATTTTAATGTAAATTAATTGAATCTTTCTTATTTAAATTAATTCTTTTTATTTTAATTAATTATCTAAATATTTCAATAATTTTCTTCAAATTCAAAATAAATGTCTATTTTTTTTTATTTTAATAAATATGATATATTAAATTGGCCTAAATAAATAATCATATTAAAATTTCTAATAATAATAATAACTACTAAACAATATAAAGTGAGAGTTATTATTTTGTTTAAAAGTTAATCTCAAAAATAAAATTAAAAGAACTATAAATAAATAAATAATACAGTTTATATTCAAACATGCATTAACAATTTTAAAAATTATATATCTCCTCTTAGAATTTAATACTTAAATTTGTGTTACTCCTTTGCTTATTATTTTGAAGTGTAGAAATAAATTAGAGTGATCGAAAATGATATTTTTTTAAATGTATTAATTTTTTATTTTAAAAAAATATTATTCAACATTAAATTAAAAAAAAAAAACACTAAATGTTTCATATATAATAGTCAAATGTTAAATATTTATTAATATAATTTTATTTTTATTTTTTTTAACTTTGGACGTTGTGCATAGGTCTAAAACTAGTATTATATTAATTTGGAGATTATCTATGGTTTTCTGTTTTTTGTACAATAATTAAAGTAATGGGAATTTATATTTTTTTGTGTTTTTTCTCCCTTTTTTTATTTCCAAAAACAATAAGAAATGGAAATATGAGAAAGAAAGAATTTTTTTTTTTTTAAAGAGTAGAACGACTTTGAAATTAGTTAAATTTAATTTTTTATCTTCAATTTTTTTTTTAATTTTTTATTAAAATTACTAGTTTTTGAGTTAATATTAATTGAATTGAATCTATCTAATTTATGTCTACATTTGATGTCATAAATCAAAAAATAAATTGAAAATAAATAGATATGGACTAAAAAATAAAATTAAAATCCAAATTTTTCGTCAGTATACTAACACGTTGACCTGCGGTGACTTGTCTTAATTATGCACTGACGCATAATCAACGTTGACTTGGCTTCATTATACACTTAAGCGAAACTTGTGGTGACTTGTCTGTCCAATAAATAACAGAATGTTGTGCGTTACTACTGAAAAAACAAACAAAATGTTAAGAAAAATATATACTAAGAATCTCAATTTTATAGAACAAAATAAAATTGTTTCTAACTTTTTATTTTTATTATAAATTTCCTAAGTTTCCTCATCTTTGTATTTAGAGTGTCATTGTCGGAAGAATCAAATTGGTGAAACAAAGTCCAAAAGCACAACTACAATTATATAACGGCTTACGATCATATGAGTCATTTTGAAAGAGATTTTTTTTTTTTATTATTATTATTATTATTATTTATTTTTATTTTTTACGATAAAACGTGTCTAAGTCAGTTTAAGCATACCTCAATTAATCATTTTACCGAGCGATCTTAAGGGCGCATTTCTCCACATCGGTCTGGTATATTCAGAATTAAATTTAAAATTTAATTCCTGAAGTGCTCCCTCAAATAATCGAATTCTAATTGACAAGATTGATCATTTGAATAGATTAAGGGCTTGTTCGGTTTCTAATTAAAAAATCAATTTCCAAAAAAATTGATTTTTATTTTTTTCAACAAAAAATGATTTTATTTTTTCAAAAAAATGACATTTTTTTATATAAAAAAAAATAAAAAATAGTTTGATTATTAAATAAATAAATAATATTTATTAATAAGGATTTGAAAATTCAAATAAAAATATTAGGTGATTTTAACTACTTTTTAGTCAATCTACGCAAGCATGGAGAGTGACGAAACTATGCATCATGATTCATGCCCCCCCTCCCAAAAAAATAATATAATAAGTAAATATAATGGCACTTTAACCCCCATAATTTACCTTAATTGTAGTTTATCCTTTTATTTTTGTAAACACTGCCCTTTCTTGGCTTAACGGAAGTGCAACATTTAAAAAATTGGTAGAAATGCGTTTTAAATAACAAATTTATCCTTATTTTAAACCTCATCGAGAGTATAAAAAAGTGAGTTGGTAAACCGTCGACAAAATTAAAATTTTAGTCCATACAGTTCTCGAATTATAATAATTTTTTTAGAAGTTTAAAATTATTGTAATACATAAAAGTAAAAAATTGTAGTAACTTTTATGGCGTACAATGACTTTTGAATTTTTTATAATAATTTTAGATTTTTAGAAAAATTATTGTTTCGTGTGGACTGCATGTGCTATAAATTTAATTTCTTACAAAAAAAAAAAAATTAATAAAAAACAACTAAAGAAAAGAGCAAATGTTGTTTCCAACCCGTTGCTACCCAATTCGGGAGTAAAATGCGAATTAATATTGAATAATTTATTAATTTTGATTTTTTTAAAGCTTTGACCGTTAATTTTAATGGAAACTTGTTTATACTATGGGAAAGTAAAATGCTTATAGGAAATAATACAGGGAGTTAAATCACAATTCAATTGAAATATAGGGAGTAAAATGTTATTAATCCACAAATAAATAAACAATTTTTTTTTTTTTAATTTGGGTCTTAGAACAAATAATTTTTTAAATTAAGATTGTTTTGATCTACCTTGTATAAACAAATCAACAAGAAGGTACATTGGATCTAGACATTTGATTTTTGAGGAGTGAGAAACAATTAATTTGAGGGGAGAAAAACAAAAACAAAAAACAAAATAATATTCATGATTATATAGCTTTAAATGAGACCCAGATGGTTTATATTCAATAAAAAAAATAAAATAAAATAAAATCTCCATTTTTAAACTTAATCAAAATTAGAGGATTAAAATTGAAATTAAAAAGAGGCTTAATTATACATTTCACCTGTGTGGTTAGACCGATTTTCATTGGGTATTGTTGTGTTATTTTCATTAACACTTGCATTTTCTGCGCTTAAGACTTAAGTGCAACGACTAAGTATTTTGTTAACTTTAACGTTCAACGAGTAAAAGTAAATTGAAATCTGTTAAGATTTAAATGCAACGGTCAAAAAGTTGATACTCGGATTTATTGGAGGGTATGAGAAAGTTTGTAATTATTCATAAGGGTTAATTTCACTTTATGATTAGACCGAATTTCAATTTGTATCCCTTTATTGTTTTTGTCACCACTTATATCCCCTATACTTAAGACTTGAATACACGGTTAAAAAGTTTATAGAATTAATAATTTCGTCATTTTCTTCCAATTAGTTCGTTGGGATCTATTAAAAAATCCGAAATCTTAGGCCCTGTTTGGTAACCATTTCCATTCCAGAAATTCTCATTCCATTCCCAGATTTTTTAGAATTCTGTTTGGGAATAGCGTTTGGTAATTTTTGTTTCCGTTTCCATTTCATTCCCATTTGAAAATTGTGCCTCCTTTTTTCTTAAGAAATGAGAAACAAAAAAAAATTGTTTCTCATTATTCCCATTCCATTTTCAAAACACATGGTCACTGTTTACCTATCGGCCGACCACCGTCCACCGCCGGTCACCGTCTGGCCGGAAATTTTCCGGCTACTTCCGGCCGTCGCTAGCGACGACGCCATTGCCTTCCGGCGTCGCCGGCACCACCGCCATCCGGTCATCACCGGCGCCGGGGGGCCACCGCCGTCTCCGGCGCCGGTCGGCCAACGACGGGGCCACCGCCGTCAGGCCAAAACAGCAAAAAAAAAAAAAAGGATAAAATCGTTACCAAACACAATTCCCTTCCCAAAAAAAAAAAAAATTATTGTTACCAAATGCGATTCTACTTCCAACAAGAAAACAAAATTCTCATCCCATCCCTTAAGAGTCCAATTATTCTGGGTTAATTACACTTTGTACCCTGTGATTAGACCAAATTACACTTTGCACTTGCCGGTATTTTTCGTCACCACTTACATCCTTATGCTGAAGACATAAGTGCAACGCTACAAGAATCAAGTAATTAATGTTAAATGACGTCTATACCCCTTAAATTTTTAATACGAATTATTTTAATATTAATCTAAAATTTAAGGGTCAAAGTGTATTTTCTCTTTCTTCTACATTTTCAGCTTCTTCTTCCCAGCTCACTCCAGCCGGCCGCCAACCACCATGCTGACCGCCCTCAACTGTCCATCATCTCTCTCTAATGCTAAAATCACTTGCAAAATCATACCCATTTCAAATGGTAAAATGACTTCGTGCATTCAATCCCAAAAAAAGAAAAAAAAGAAAAGAAGTGTTTAAAAATTAATAAAAAAATAGATCCTTGCGAAGCTTGGATCTATTTTTTTTTTTTTAATATATAAGAGATAGAAAGAGGAGATGAGAAGAGAGACAAAAAGAGAACCGCCGCGTGGGTTCGCCGTGGCCGAGAGGGAGGAGGGGCTGGGGGAGTGAAACAGGGGTGGGGTTTGGGGGCCTGGGGGCTGGGGCACAAGCCAGCGAAATCAGTGTGGGGAAGGGGTTTGGAAGAAATGAGTTAAATACATTTTGCACCCTTTAAAGTTGGAATAATTTTCAAATAGACCTTATTTAATTAGTTGAAACAGAATGACGAAATTACCCTTATTTTGGAAGTGAAATGAAAAAAATACACTTAATTTTGTTAAATTTTTGTAACCATTGCACTTAAATACTATAGGGTGAAAAGTGCAATTGGACCTTCTAAGGGTGCAAAGTGTAATTAACCCAAATATTTTTTTTTTTACTTCACTCTCTTCTCTCAAACTGAGTCATCTCTTTTTTCACTCCCCACTCCCATGTCCCGTTTTTTCCACTGTCCATCCCCACCCCTCTCTGTTGTGGAGTCGGACTCGTTGGAAGCGGTGAACCTTATCAAAGTGGATTGCCTTGAAATCCATGTGTACAGAGGATAGATTATGTATGGAGTGTAAGCACATCATTGAGACACACAACTTTGAGATTCAAGCCACAAGAAGGGGCAACAACAGATGCGCGGATATTTGGCTTGGATGGAAACCAATAGCAGATTAGAGATGCACTATCTGGAGGAACCCCCCAGAAGGGTTAGAGAGACTTCTCATAACCGACATGAATAACGAGGTTCATCCTTGTAGTCCTTAGTTGTTGTGTTTTTTTTTTCTACAAATAAATAAATATATATAATAATAATGTTTAATGGTGGTTGTGATAGATAATTATTTGACGGCTTTAAATGATATTTGAATTTTTAAGTAATTATTTTATTTTATTATCAAATATATTTAATTTAATAAATATTTAATACATTCAGTTTTAAATATTTATCAAACCAATTTTAGTCAATACTGAGGAAAAAATTAAAATCTAAAACTCTAAAAAGTTAAGTCTTAATCTTTGATCAATCCACATGTGTACAACAAGTGGTGAACCACCAACTTGTAGAATAAATTCAATTCTTCTATATATTTTTTTCAATGAAGTGTCCTACACTCCTCTCCTAAAAAAATGGGGTGTTTTGATGCTTTGTACCCTTCAATTTTTAACAAAAACTCACTTTGGTCCCCATAATTTTAATTTGAACATATATCACCTAAAATTTTCTTAATCGTTCCACTACAGTTCGAGTCATTATCCATATTACAATTTTAGATAAAAAAACAATCATCTACCATGAACTTGATGTTAAAAAAAATAAAAATAAAATTATAGAGTCCTTCTTCCTTCCCATTTTGTCCCCTCTACTTTTAACACCAAAGCTTTATCCCCTCTCCTCTACTTATAATATATATTTTTTTAATTATTTAACTCAAATAAATATGTCAAAAATTTGGTAAATTAAAAATCTCAACAAAAGTTTACTTGAAATAGACAAAATTATCCTTTATTTTAATTTTACTTTTATTTTGTCTTTAACAAAAAAGGGAGAAAAAAAATAGAAAGAGAGAGAGAAAGAAAGCTAGAGATAGAAAATGTTATTTTTTTTTTACTTTTGTTTTAAACTAAAAAACAAAAAAGGGCAACGAAGTCATTTTATATTTTTGTAATAAATGTGAGCTTCTCCCTTCAGTCCGGGTGATGTGTGGGTTTTTAAAGAGGGGTTAATATGCAACGAAACTAAAAAATGAGGGATAAAAGGCAATTAACCATACTTTCAATAGCTTTTACTTAACTAAGCAACCATTTTCTCTTCGGACACTTTTTTTTTTGGGCTTAGAATTAAATCAAGTCAAAGTCTTTGTGGAAAATAGAACACATAAATTGCTTGCTAATGCTATAAATACAAAGTGACTTTTGCTAAGAATTCAAATTTTTGAGTGAGTTAGACTTGAGCGAAAATGGCTTTGACGGGAGTTCCATTTCAATTTTTTTGGGTTCGATGGGAAGCCCCACGAATCCCAATTTCTCCAATACTAACTTCACGGGGATGATTTCTCGCCAACTCATAAACTTCCCCAGCATCCGCTATATGGATCTGAGTCGGAATGGTGGTTTATACGCCTATGACTTGAGCTAGATGATCGGTTTTCATTCCTTGAAATACCTTGACTTGTCTTATGTCAATCTTCGGAAGCAATGAACTGGTATTAAGCGGTGAGCATTCTCTTTTTCAAGTACTTGAACTTTCATCCAACTAAAACATCTTGAAATTCTTTCACTTGAGGATAATTCATTGCATGGTCCTATTCTTCAATGTGTAAGAAATTTATCTTTCTCAAGAAAACTAGATTTGTCTAACAATCAACTGAGTGACCCTATTCCTCAATATTTGAAATTTTTTTTTTCCTTGAGGGAACTAGATTTGTCTCACAATCAACTGAGTGATTCTATTCCTCAATCGTTGGAAATTTATCCTCCTTGGAAGAATTAGATTTGTTTAACAATCAACTAAGGGTCTTATTCCTCAATTTTTGGAAAATTTATACTCCCTGAGTAGTTTGAAACTCTCTCCCCATCAACTGACGGACACTCTACCGAAGAGTATTGAGTTTCTCTCAAATCTTAACCATCTAAATGTTGGCAATGGTAACTACCAAAATTAATTTTTCCCTTCTGTTACTGTAAATTTGTGGTAATTTTTGTGTCATTTTTAGCAATGTAACGGTTTTTCTTTTTAGCATTTTTTATTATATTTCAAGGCTCAACCCTAAAATACTTGGGTAGCCCACAGTTCCAATTAGCCCAATCCGGAAATAGGCCCAACCCCTTATACTTGGATAACCTAGGGTTTAAACTAATGAACCCGCACTATTAGATGGCCTAACCCACGCACTATAGACAACCCATGGTTTACATTAGTTTAATACGCATAAAATTGATTTGCCTCGTGAGTTTAGGGCACGACGTAGAGCTCAAGGTGGCACGTCTCTGCGAGGCACCTCGCTCTGCCTTAAGAGCAAATGAGATTCCAGGGAGGAGCCATAATCGGCATATGTTCCAGTGTGGTGCTCGTATTCCAGAATGTGTCTATGTCACTGCGAAGACGAACATGTGACTAGTTCCTAGGTGTTGACTCAATGGTACCCAAAAATACCCTCATCAGTTTCTAATTAGAAAATCAATTTTCAAAAAACAATTTTTTTTCTTTTTTCGAAAACAATTTTTTTTCTTTTTTCGAAAACAATTTTTGACATTTTTAAAAACTTGTTTAGTTTGATTCCTAAATAAATTAAATTTATTTATTCATTATGATTTTAAAATTCAAAATGAAAATATTAGGTGATTTTCCATTATTTTTTGGTAAATGTACAGGCGTGGAGGGTGACCAAACTACTACGCACCATGTTTTATGTACCCCCCACCACAACAAAAGATAATATTAAATAAATATAATGGCACTTTAGCCCCCTATAATTTACCTAAATTACAATTTATCTTCATGTAGTATTTTTATAAACACTTTACTCCCTTGACTTAATTAAAGTGCAACAATTAAAAAATTGTCACATATACGTTAAATAACAATTTATCATTATATCAAATCCAACCAGTTATAACTAACATAGTGTAACTCAAGTGGTAAGATCCGTTCGAGTTAAAACAGTTGAGAGTTCTCTGTAAAGTCAGGGATTCGATCTTGTGAAAAATTACTTGTTGGGAGGGGCAACCACGCACTCCAAACGAGATTAGTTTTACACCCTGTGTGAATGTGAGGACACTTGCGGGCATATACAAAAAAAAAAAAAAAAAAAAAACAGTTACAAGTGTTACCTATGTGCACCACGTCTCGAAATAATGTACCAACTAAGTTTATCCCTGACGTATTGTGTACCGTGTATAATACTGTATTAAGTGAAAAATTTATAAATGTTGAATTTATTAAAGGATGTTTATGTGGTAAGTCCCTTATTTTATCCTTAATTTGAAAAAAGTCCCATAAGCAATTGCAGCTTGTGTTTTAGTCCTACACATTAAAAAAAAAAAGGCTTAAACCCTAATACACTCTCACAGTTACATGTATCCAATTTATGTGTAACATATTTGCAACATAGAACAAATATTACACAAGTAAAGTAATATTATCACATGTAATTTGTAACTTGTAACTAATATTACTCAAAATACATATAATTAATATTTCACAGGCGTGAGCACAAACTGTATTAATATGCAAGTAAAAAATAATTTAAAGGGCTAAATCAAAACTTATGTTTTAAATGAGACTAATAACGGATTATACCCACTATTTGGGACTAATCACCTTTTATCCCTTTATTAACTGTTGAATGTTTTTAAAAAATAAATAAAGATTAAAATTAAGGGACAATTTTGTCTATTTCATCCGGAAATGGAATGAAAAATTTAATTTCATCCGTTTTTAAACATTATTTCATTGATTTAAGGAAAATTTAAATTTTTAGTCTTTCAATTAATATTAACATAATTGAGTTAATATTTAGTCATAGTTAATCTTAACTAAAAATTAAAAAATAAAATGAAAATAAATAAGTATGGACTAAACAATAAATTAAAAATCTAAAATTAGAAAAATATACCAGGAATCTCTATTTTATAGAACAAAATAAAATTGTTTTTATTTTTTATTGTTATTATAAATTTTAGGAGAACAAACAATATATAAATTTGAGAACAGAAATATATATTAAAAAAAAATAAAAAAAAAAAATAAAAAAAATAAACCCACCCAAATCCATGTTTCTCCATCTTTGTGTTTAGAGTGTCAATGATCAATAAGGTGTAACTCAAATGGTAAAACACACTTGAATTAAGACAGTTGAGGGGCCTCTGTAAAGTTAGGGGTTCGAACTTGCAAAAAAATATTTGTTGGAAGAGACAACCGCTCACCCTGAATAAAGTAGTTTTTCACATTGTGTGGAGGTGACACTTGTGAGCAATGCCAAGAAAGAATGAAATTGGTGGGAAAAAAACCCTCCAAAAATACAACCACAATCGGATAATGGATTATGAGTCATTTTGAAAGAGATTGGTCACTAGATAAGTTTAAGGGCTTGTTTGGCTCCTGATTAAAAAATCAATTTTCAAAACATCATATTTTTCTTTTTTTTCCAAAAAGAATGACATTGTTTGAAACTTTTATAGTTTAATTCTTAAATCATTAAATAACATTTATTAATGTAAGGTAATTTTGAGTCTCTCTCAACTCAAAAAAATTAGCTAACGAGATGAGTCTTTCTCTCACTTATTACATGACCAGCAGCTCATTCCCCTTCTATGTGAGATAAACACAAAAATCTCTTCTTCATATATCGAGCTTTTAGATCGGTTAAACATCTCTCAGTTTATCTCTTCGTGGTTGTTGTGTAATAGATTTAGTAATCTGAGTTCTGACACCAGTGTAGGGTGGACTTAGATATCTCTTAACTCAAAAAGTTAGCTTACAAGATTACATCCAATGTGAAATAAACGTAACAATTAATTATGATTTAAAAATGAAAATATTATTGTTACCAAACGCGATTCTACTCCCCAGAAGAAAATAAAATTCTCATTCCATTTTCATCCCACTGCTGAAATAGAAACAGAAACGGTTACCAAACGTCACCTTAGTTTTTTTCTTTTGGGTTAATAGCATTTTATTCTCAATGATTTGGTCGATTTGCACACACTCCCACGTGGCAAGTGCCAAAAATATACCACATGGGAGAGGTTAAAGTGAAATTAACCCCAAATAACCTCTGAGGCCTCTCGATCTCACGATCTCGATCCTTCGAGCTCTCTCTCTCTCTCTCAAACCTCTCGATCTCACTCGATTTCCCGTTTGTTTTCCTTCGATTTCCCGTTCGATTCCCTTCGATTTTCTCAGATTCTTCGATTTCCTCACATTTCCTGTTTCGTTTCCCGTTCGATTTCCCCTTCGATTTCCTCAGATTGTTCGATTTATTACGCCAGATATGAGACCAATAAAAGGGTTTTGGAAGAATCGCGCAATATCTGTTCGATTGTGGAAGATTTTTGGATGAATCCGACCATTTGCAGCTAGGATTTCACTGCAGAAGGTAAAAATTTCTTATATCCTTAATTTTAATTGATTTTCGGAGTTTTCAAGTTTGAAAAATAGGGATTTTGATGGGGTGTTCATTATCCACCTGTTGCAGGGATTGCCGGACAGTCAGGCTATGGTGCACAGTCCAGGAGGTTACGAGGCTGACGAGGATCATGGGGAATGGTTCCTCTACACGGGAAGGTTCGTCTTATGGGACTAATATTACTTCATCTTGTCTGAATCATCAATTCTAGGTCTTCATTTCTTAATTTCATTATATAAAATATTGGTTGAATGCATTGATTGATATTGGTTGAATGCATTGATTGATATTGGTTACTTGAATGCTACTGTGTCGTTTTTCTGTCTGCCGTAGTCAATGAAGAATCATAGGTGGTCTATACTTGGTCTTCCTTCTTTAACATAGTTTCCTGCAGGTGTGATCTTTGTTCCTCTATGTTCTGTGAAGTAATTTGCCTGCAGTAAAATCTATTTTTGAATGCCTCTGTCGTTTGGTAACCGTTTCTGTTTCTATTCCAACAAGGGGATGGGATTTGATGAGAATTTTGTTTCCTTCTTGGGAGTAGAATCGCATTTGGTAACGATAAATTTCTTTTTGTTTTGGGAAGAGAACCACGTTTGATAACGATTTTATCCCAAAATCAATTTTTTTTTTTTTTTTTTTAATTTTTTTTTTGGCCGGGCAGCGGAGGCGGACGGCCAGAGACGGCTGTAAAATGCAAAAGATGTAAACCACAGGGGATGAGTGCCAAAAAAAATCACAGAGAGGTAAGTATAAATCGGCTAAACCACGTGGAGGTAAAGTGCTATTAACTCTTTTCTTTTATTACCATTGAATATTAAATTTAAATTAAAAATGAAAGACAATTATTAATTTTTTAAAATAGAGAGATTAAAATAACACAATTAAAAAGCAATTAACCCTATTATCAATAGCTTTACTAAGGTGGGCGGCCATTTTCTAGTGTAAATTGGCTTATATTTTCTCCCTTTTATCGAGTTATCACTTTATCTTTCTCTATTTTAAAAAACTACACAATTTTGAATAAAGTAAGAAATTAATTTTTTTTTAATAAAATTAACAGAATACGCTTAAAATGAATAAATTTAAATGTTTCATTTAATTTTTAGATAAAATAGACGAAATTGTCCTTTTACGTAAAGTGACTTCGAAATGAATAGCCCAGCCCCTTGTGAAGTGAAGCAACGGAAATACTTTTTTGATAGGTCCTCTGGATGATAAGTCTCCCAATGTTAATTCTGATTTTTTTTTTTCCATGAATATTTTAAAGAAATTAAATTAGAAATAAAAGGATAAATTCGTTTATTTCATCTAAAAAAATTAGATGTAAAATTTTATTCCGTCTATTTTTAAGCATTTCTATTTATTTCAACGGATTTTTTTTTTTACTTTATCACTTTGTTAAAAAATAGAAGTAAAATATATCGTTTTGAAGTAGAGAGAGATAAAATCATAATCAGGTAAAGTAGAAAGGAATAAAGTATAATTTTTTCAAGGGGGGGTTAAAGTCATAATTAGTCAAATCAACTACAAACCTAAACTCTTCCTTAATCACCAACAGCAGCAACCATGAGATTAATAATGTTTAATGGTGGTAGTTTGTAGATTTTTTTAGCACTGTATCTCTCTACAATATTAATATTAATAATGTTTAATGGCGATTATGATAGATAAATATTTGACGGCTTTAAATGGTAAGTGCTAAAAAAAAGGGGAAAATTTTCTGCAGTC
Source organism: Eucommia ulmoides (assembly GCA_016647705.1). Taxonomy (NCBI): domain Eukaryota; kingdom Viridiplantae; phylum Streptophyta; class Magnoliopsida; order Garryales; family Eucommiaceae; genus Eucommia; species Eucommia ulmoides. The sequence goes on from CM028336.1 coordinate 2,343,070, forward strand.
CCAAAGTTAAAAAAAAATAACTTTTGAAGGATCATGACTTTTTGGATCACCCTAAAAGTCCCACGAAAATTTTCTTGCCAATTTTGTCTCTCGGTAGATTTGTAATTTACTCACATTTTCTTCACTATATTTCAAGGAGATGTTACATGTAACATTACAGGATGCAATGTGTAAATAGTTAAAAAGGAACTCTAAAGGTTTTAATACCCACTTTAATGTTACATGTAACATTAATGCGATTTTCAATTCTCTCACTAATACACATGTAACATCTATATTTTAGAGAATGTTACATGTAACAATAATGCGATTTCCAATTCTCTCACTAACACACTTCAATATCACATGTAACATTAGTATGATTTCCAATTTTTTTCATTACCATAGACCCACATTAATATCAATGATTATTTTAAAAACAAATTTAAATGGATGTTACATGTAACATCTATATCAAAAACATATTTCAGAGTTACATCTATATCAAAACATATTTTCCAGTTGATGTTACATGTAAAACATATTTTTATATAGATGTTACATGTAACATCGATATTTTAGAGGATATTACATGTAACATTAATGCAATTTCCAATTCTCTCACTAACACACATGTAACATTTATATTTTAGAGGATGTTACATGTAACATTAATGCGATTTCAATGGATGTTACATGTAACATCTATTTCAAAAATATATTTCAGAGTTACATCTATATCCAAACATATTTTTCAATTGATATTACATGCAAAACATATTTTTATATAGATATTACACACTTCACTTAAAAACTTTTAAATGATATTTGTATTTTAAGTGTAAGTTTTGTTTTGTTACTAAGCACATTTAATTTGATAAATATTTAATGCATTCAGATTTAGTTTTAAGTGCTTAACTATGTTACCAAACAAATCGTACTAAATCGAAATCTAAAATTCCAAAAGTCAACTCTTGATCTTTGATCAATCCACATATGTACAACAAGTGGTGGACCATCAACTTGTAGAATAAATTCAATTCTCTTTCATTCTTTCTTCATTGAAGGCAATTCTTTAAAACCGTAATTTAAATAATTTTAAAAATACAAATCTTGATTAGTTAAATAATTCTATTTTAGCTCTAGTCTCTAGATTACTGATATAATATTTCATTGTAGCCCAGGCCCCCTCTTCTGATAGGTTCCTTAGGCTTCCTGAATGGGCGGCTCAGGACCAAACCCACCACCATCAATATCTAACACATAATTCATTTCACTCTTTCAAAATATAAAAGATTATGTACTACAATAATAGAATTCTCATTGATATTTTCTCCTTTTCTTTTCCTTTATTAATGATTAATTAGTTGATACATATCATATCTATTAATCTCTTATCCGTTAATTATTTATCCCAATCCACAATAAATAGCAAAATTTCCAAACAAATCATCTCTGTCTAATTAACATGTTAAACCCTCTTTGTATGAAGTAAGTTTCACTTTGCCTACTAATATTTTTATTTCATCAAATTGTAATTTGCCCTTATTGATATAAGTTTCAAGAATTTCCTTTCATGGAATCCTTTTATCGTTATATAACATTTTGTACCCCTAAAATTATAATATATTGAACTCTAGAGTTTATAATTTGCATCCAACAAATTTAATTGTTAGTTCAAGCAAAAAATCTAGTCTAATGAGAGTTTTAATAATTTATAGATTCTGTCCAAATTCTCCTCAAAACGCAAATGGACGCACAATGTTATACATAAATGTTTAGAGTACAAAGTACAACATAACATAAACTTTTGGAATTTAAAGTGTAATTTACTGCAATCATATGCCTCAAGCTCCACTTCTTTGTATTTATATCAAACTCCGTTTTTAATCTTTCACCCACTATTCTTCTAATAAAATAAAATAAATAAATACAGAAAAAAATTGAAAAATATTATTTTATTTTTAATATATTATCTTGAACTGAACGTATAAACATTAAAATTGAGACGTATGATTTTATCGATCAATGATTGTATAAATGTTAAAAATTGAAAAATGATATGTTATCTTGTCTCTCTTTCACTTTCTCTAAAATATCAACTTCTCTCATTAAAAGAGAAGAAGAAGAAGAGAGAGAGAAAGTTAAAATAATAATAATAATAATAATAATAATTTTTTTTTTACCCTAAAAGATGGCATGTGAAAATCACATGACAAAATTCCATCAAAGTTATTTTTAACAAAAGAGTCACAACATATGCAAATGTCACGTTAAAAAAAAATAGAGGGTCACATAGAAAATACGTTGCAAATAAGATGCCTAAGTTTGTAATTTGCCCTTTTTCTTTCAATCTCTCTCCTCCAAACTGAGTTATCTCTTTCACTCTCCATTCCCCACCCTGCTCCGATGACATCGACCCCCAATCCACCGGCGATGGCAACCGCTCTCTTTATTAACTCTCTATTCACTTTTCTCCTCCCTTCCCCTCCCAATTATCATGTGCCACTACCCAACCCAATCCATTCCCGTGTCTAAAATCTATTTACAACTTTCTCGTTTTAAAATTCTCTCTACAACTTTTTATTTTCTATTTTTTTTTTTCAATTTAGCACTTATCTCTCTATAATTCTTCGTGTTATCAAATGAATCGGACTAAATTAAAATCCAAAAGTCAAGTCTTGATCTTTGATCAATCCACGTATATACAACAGTGGTAGACCACCAACTTGTAGAATAAGTTCAATTCTCCTCCATTCTTTCTTTACTGAAAACAATTCTTTAAAACCGTAATTTAAATAATTTTAAAAATACAAATCTTGATTCAATTTTTCAAAATGTGTGTTAAATAATTCAATTTCAGCTCTAGTCTATAGATTACCGATATAATATTTCATTGTAGGTATATTTCGCGTCATGGCAAAGATGAATGTTTTTAAATAACTTTGTTACTGTGGGAGAAGTCTTTTCTCATATGTAAGTTTCCGGATATCTTATTAAAGAGAAACGATCACTCCATTTACGCAAGTGTGTGAGTGTTTCCTTAAACAAATACATGATTTCTAAGTTAAAAAAAAAAAGGGACGACATATGCTCTTCTCCGGATATTTACTCAAGATTTTCAACTAATCATTATGCTTGAGACAACTTCATTCAACATATAAACGCAAATTATAAGCTATAACGTTGAATTAAGTTCGTTTTAAAAGTAAATTCCAAACTTGTCGCATACAACAGCAGATGGAAAACAGATACAACCAAAATTGTTACCTTGATCCTTGATGAGGCAAACAATTGCGAATTCATTCGCTCTTCACGATAGCAGAACTGAAATCAAAACAGAAAGAAAATACTAAAAACCAAATCTAGGACTAGAAAATTTTACCAAGACTTTCCTTTATAGTGGGTTTTGTCTGAAAGAAGAATTATTTATTCTTCCAACAACATTTTTGTTAAAATTTTGTGGAATAAATGATGACTTACATAAAGAAGATGGAAAGCTTTTTAGACAGCTCCTGTATTGAGTTAGATAACTTGTAGACTGAGTTTGTTGGATAGCCTCTAGATTGAGTTTGTAGGATTTGTCGTGGACGGGTCCTGGGCTTCTCCAAATGCGTGGCTCTTCTCCTGGGGGTTCGGTCCACTGAAGGTGATAGGCCTGGGTCCAAGAGGTTTTGTGTGCAACCCGGACCATTTTTTTGATAAATTCCTTAGGCTTTCTGAATGGGCGGCCCATGACCAAACCCATCACCATCAACATCTAATACATAATTCATTTCACTCATTCAAAATATAAAAAGATTAAGTATTATAGTAATAAAAAAATTCTTATATTTTTTCCCCCTTTTATTAGTGGTTAATTAGTTGATACATATCATATCTATTAATCTCTTATCCGTTAATTATTGATCTCAATCCCCAATAAATAGCAAAATTTCCAAACAAATCATCTCTCTCTCTCTAATTAACATGTTAAACCCTGTTTGTATGAAGTAAGTTTCACTTTGCCCACTAATATTTTTATTTTATCATATTATAATTTACCCTTATTAATATAAGTTTCAAGAATTGACTTTTATAAAATCTTTTTACATATATCGCCATATAACATTTTGTACCCCTGAAATTATAATATATTGAACTCTAGACTTTATAATTTGCATCTAACAAATTTAATTGTTAGTTCTAGCAAAAAATCTAGTCAGATAGAGAAGGAAGTTTGACGAGATTTTTAATAATTTATCGATTTTGCCCAAATTCTCCTAAAACGCAAACGGGCACGCAATGTTGCAAATAAAAGTTTAGGGTACAAAGTACAACATAACATAAACCATTGGGGTATAAAGTGTAATTTACTGTATATGCCTTAAGCCTCACTTTTACTGTATATGCCTCAAGTCTCACTTCTTTCTATTTATATCAAACTCGGTTTTTATCTTCACCCACTATTCTTCTAATAAAATAAAATAAATAAAGAAAGAAAAAAAATTGAAAAATATTATTTTATCTTTAATCTGTTGTCTTGAACTGAATGTATAAATGTTAAAATTGAGACGCATGATTTTAAAGATTAATGATTGTAAAAACGTTAAAAATTAAAAAATTATATGTTATCTTGTCTTTATCTTTCACTAAAATATCAAATTCTCTCGTTAAAAGAGAAGAAGAAGAGAGAGAAAGTAAAGAAAAAATAAAAAATACGTTTTTACCCTAAAAATGGCATGTGCAAATCACATGACAAAATTCCATCAAAATTAATACTTATTTTTAACAGAAGAGCCACAACATGTGCAAATGCCACATTAAAAAAGAAAATTAGAAGGCTACATAGAAAACACGCTGCAAATAAGATGACCGAGTTTGTAATTTGCCCTTTTTTTCAATCTCTCTCCCCCAAACCGAGTCATTTTTTTCACTCCCCACCCTGCTTCGGTGGCAGCGACCCCCAATTCACAGGCGACTACAATCTCTCTCTTTATTAACTCTCTATTCACTTTTGTAGCTTAGGTTGAAGTCAAGTCTATGGAAATTGTGATAGATAAACATTTGATGTGATATTTGTATTTTAAATAATTAATTTATTATTATATTTAATAAATTTTTATTGCATAATTATCAAGTTTCGATCAATCCACATATATACAACAAGTGATGGACCACCAACTTGTGGAATAAGTTTAATTCTCTTCCAATTTTTTCTTCACTAAAGTCGTGTACTACACTCCTTTCTTAGAGAAAAGGGGTTTTGATGTTTTGTACCCTTCATATTTGAACAAGAACTCACTTTGGTCCCCCATAATTTCTATTTGAACATATATCACCTTAAAATGTCTTAATCATTCCACTACAATTCGACTCATTATCCATATTACAATTTTAGATAAAAAAAAAAAAGAAAAAAGAAAAAAAACAACCGTCTAACATGCACATGATGTTAAAAAGAAAGAGACAAAAAAAAGCTAGATATAGAAAATGTTACATTTTTTTTACCTTTTATTACCGTCAATATTGAATTTTAAACTTGACAAAAAAAACAATGAAGTCATTTTATATTTTTTTGTAATAAATGTGAGCTTCTCCTTTTAGTCCATATTAATAGAATATGGTGACGTGTAGATTTTTAAATTAGAGAGTTAAAATTCAACAAAACTAAAGTATAAGAGGGATAAATTAAACTGGGCAACCATTATCTCTCATGACTCTCATTTTTGTGGCTTAGATTTAAATTAAAGAAGTTTATAGAAAATCCTGTTTTTGCTTATTATCACTCACTACGTATCCAAAACAAGTGGTTTGCAATTAAAAACAAAAAAAAGTCATTCTTAGTTTTAAAGTTGATCTGATTGTGACAAACAAATATTTGACGGCTTTAATGATATTTGTATTTTAAATAATTATTTTATTATTATATTTAATAAATCTTTATTGCATTTAGTTTTAAATAGTTATCAAATCAATTTTAGTCAAAATTGATGATTAAATTAAAATCTAAAACTCCAAAGAGTGTCAAGTCTTAATCGATCCACATATGTACAACAAGTGTTGGACCACTAAGTTATCAAATAAGTTCATTTCTCCTCCATTTCTTCAAAATCAATTGGAACATTCATTAAGATTTGTCAAATTTATGAAATATTGGGTTGGTTTGTTGAACATTCATTAGCCTCTATAGTCTATACTTTTTATTATATAGCTATAACGGTGGGTTAAATCAGGAAGAATATTGTCCTAATAAATGAAACAATAAAAAGAAATAAAAGTTGCCAAATTGATCAATCTAAATACGAAAATAAATAAATAAATGTATTAATAGAAATTATAGTCGACGTTGCACCAGGTAAGGCGATGAAGAAATTCTGAAATGCCTTGATTGAGAAAAGGACTCAACAACTTGCAGCTGAAAGCCACCCACCACGACGTCTTCTCTTAATTTAGGATTAATTGGCTTTTACTCCCTCGTGTTTGTATGTTATTTCATTTTGTCCCCTCTATTTTACAAATTTATATTTTATCCCCTTCTACTTAAAATAATTCTGAAACTATATTTTTTGTTTAACTTATTCTAATATGCTAAAAATTGGTGAATTGAAAATTTTCGTACATAAAATGAACAAAATTATCCTTTATTTTATTTTATTTTTATATTTTATTTGGCCTAAAAAGAAAAATAGAAATAGAGAAAGAAAAAGAGCTAGAGAGAGAAAATGTTAGTTTTTCTCGTTTATTATCTTTAAATATTAAATTTAAATTAGGAATAAAGGTATTTTTATTTTTATTTTTGAATAAAATGTGAGTTTCTCCTATTAGTAAAAATTAGAAGGGGGTGATGTGTAAGTTTTTAAAATAAAGGGGTTAAAATGAAACAAGACCAAGTATAAAGGGATAAAAAGCAATGAACCCTAAATTTTAAGATGAGGTATGAGTGGTAGTAGTAAGAGAGTGGAATAAGTCAATATCAATCTGACACCATTAATTCATGATTTTTGAATTCAAGATCATCCTACACTGGTATCAGAGTCCAAGTTACAACATCTCTGACCCAATAGCCACAAAGGGAAAGAGTGGTCGAGAATTAGCCGACTAAAATCCCAATGTGTGAGGGGATGATTATTGGGTTTATCCCACATCAGATGTAGAAAGGACTGATACTCAGATCATACCTCATAAGTTAGTTTTTCGGGTTGATAGAAACCCAAGACCACCCTAAGTCTAACATCGATTTTTTTTTTTTAGCATTCAGAAAAGCATATAGACTTGTTGACATTTAGTACAAATTATGAATTTTCTTTAATGAAAATATCTCTCTTAATCTGTTTGAGATTTTATTGTATATACACATTTCTTTTGTATGTTAAAATGAATGATATTCTTTTTACATTACAAGAATAAGGAAGGATCTTCTCCAATTTCTTGATATTGTTTTTTGGCAGCAGGCAAGTTTTTAAATCGCGGTATTGGGTTATGTAACAGTAACGGGCGCAGTGTAACGATACGAGAGTATCGGTCAATCCTCAGAACATCCTCAAAATTTCAATTAATAGTAATTGTTTTACTTATTTAACCATTAATAAACACATTGGAATAGATATTATGACATTTAACCACTATACAATATATAGAGAACTTATTAGAAAAATTAAATCTAAATGAATAATAGAAGAGCTTGAAAATGATTGTGAAAAATAATCAAATTTAACTAAACATTTCTTTAATAAACCAATTTAACTAAACATTTCTTTAATAAACCAAGTAAGAGGAGAACATACAATTAAAAAAAAAAATACTATGTAACGATATTGAAGTACTAAATGAAGAGTTAGGGTATGTTTGATAAAAAAAATTAAGTGTTTAAAAATGATTATATTAAGTATTTAATTAATTAAGTTTGTTTGATAAATATAATTAATATCACTTAATTAATTAAGTTAACTTAAAAATTAAGTCAAAATATGAGTGAAAAATTAAGTCAAAATTCCTTCACTTATTTCATTTTTCTTAATGCACTCCATTATTTTTCACTTTAAAAAAAAATTATGTTTTGACTATTTTACTCTTGATTCCCTATGAGGGTTTAATTAGAGTTAGGATTAATAAGAATTAAATTAATTTTGGATTATTTTATGGTTTTAATTTTATTTTATATTTAAATTATTCATATAATTTAATTTATGCAATCAAATTACATAAAAAAATACATAATATTTACATATTTTTGGGTTAAGTTCTACTTTTAATTTTAATATAATTTTTTTTTTAAAAAAAGGCACCCTGATTTTATTATTTTGTTCTCAATTTTTTTTTTCTTCACATTATCTTGATTCAAAAGTAGTTACGTAAATTAAATAATTTTCAGCATACAAATTTTTTAATTATTAAACAAATAAAAAAAATTTAGTATTTAAATTTTCAGCACAATTTTATCAAACAACATTATTAAATTTTCAACATTTAAAATTTCAGCATTTAATTTTCAGCACTTAAAAATTAAGTCGTTATCAAACAAACTTAATTAATTAAGTGATACTAATTACATTTATCAAATAAACTTAATTAATTAAGTACTTAATATAATCAGTTTTAAGAACTTAATTTTTTTATTAAATATGTCCTAACTCTTCATTTAGCACTTCAATATCGTGAACAAAAATTGATGTTTTGATGCTTTGTACCCTTCAAATTTGAACAAAAATTCATTTTGGTACCCATAATTTCAATTTGAAAATTTATCACCTAAAATTTTCTTATTTGAACAATCATCTACCATACACCTTATGTTAAAAATAATAAAATAAAATAAAAAATGGTTGAGCAATGCTAGTCTCCTTCTTCCCTTCCATTTTCCTCAATACTATTAAAGATTAATTGACTTTTACCCCCCTCATACTTTGATTTTCATTCATTTTGACTCATATACTTTAAATACCTAAGCTTTATTCCCATTCTACTTATAATAAATTGAAAAAACCCTTTTTTTGAATTATTTAACTCAAAGAAATATGTTAAAAATTTGGTAAATTAAATATCTCACCAAAATTTTACATAAAATGGACAAAACTACCGTTTATTTTATTTTTACTTTTATTATGTCTTTAACAAAAAAGAAAAAAAAAATAAATAGAGAGAAAGAAAGAAAGGATGGAGTTTGGGGTCTGGGGCACAAACAAGAGAAATCTGTGTGGGGAGGGGGTTTGGAAGAAAAGAGTAAAATATATTTTTCACTCTTTAAAATTGATTTTTTTTTTCAAGTAGACCCTATTTAATAAAATGACGAAATTATCATTTTTTTTGGAAGTAAAATGACAAAAATGCATTTAAGTTCTATTAAAATTTTAAATCATTGCAATTAAATTTTAAGCATAGGGAGTATAAGTGGTAACGAAAATACTACAGGGTGTAAAGTGCAATTTTGCCTAATCATAGGAGTGCAAAATGTAATTAATCCAATTTTTTTTTTTTCTTGGGCAAATTACAAATTTAGTTTTCTATCTACAACGTGTTTTTTATGTGGTCCTCTAATTTTTATTTAATTTAATTTGGTTCTCCTATTTGAATACGATTTTTTATGAGACCCTTTGTTAAAAATAAAATAAAGGTTAATTTTGACGGAATTTCATCATGTGACTTGCCATCTTTAAAGGTAAAAACATAGTTTTCTATTTTTTCCATTTTTTTTTTTTTTCTCTTTTAATGAGAGAAGTCAATATTTTAGAGAGAAAAAGAGACAAGTGGATTTAGCATCGGACACTTAATTCATTTCACTCATCATATAATAGTAATAGAATTTTTATTTATATTTTCTCTTTTTTTTTTTTTTTTCGTTTATTAGTGGTTAATCAATTGATACATAGCATATATATATATTTATCTTTTATCTGTTAATTATTGATCTCATCTCAATCCCCATAATTTCCAAATAAATCATATCTCTCTCTAATTAACATATTAAACCCTCTTTGTAAGAACTAAGTTTCACTTTGACCACTAATATTTTTATTTCTTCGTATTGTGATTTGTCCTTATTGATATAAGTTTCAAGAATTGGGCATTTTGTACCTCTAAAATTATTATATATTGAACTCTAGAGTTTATAATTTGCATCTAACAAATTTAATTGTTAGGTCAAGAAAAAAATCTAGTCTAATGAGATTTTAATAATTTATAGATTCTGCCCAAATTCTCCTCAAAACACAAACGGGAGCACAATGTTGCACATAAAGGTTTAGGGTACAAGTGCAACATAACATGAACATTTGGGATGTAAAATGTAATTTTCTGTAATCATATGCCTCACCCTCCCACTCTTTGTATTTATATCCAGATCTATTTTTAATCTTCACCTACTCTTCTTCTTATAAAATAAAATAAATAAACAAATAATAAAGAAAAAAAATTGGAAAATATTATTTTATTTTTAATATGTTGTCTTGAACTGAATGTATAAACGTTAAAACTGAGACGTATGATTTTATAAGTCAATAATTGTATAAACGTTAAAAATTGAAAAAAAAATGATTTTATCTCTCTCTCAAATATTAACTTCTCTGATTAAAAGAGAAGAAGAAGAAAGAGAGAAAGTAAAGAAGAAAAAAAAATTACGTTTTTACCCTAAAAGATGACATGTGCAAATCACATGACAAGATTTCATCAAAATTAATCCTTATTTTTAATAGAATAGCCACAATATGTTCAACGGTTACATTAAAAAAATAAAATAAAATAGAGGGTCAAATAGAAAACACGCTGCAAATAAGATGGCCAAGTTTGTAATTTGCCCTTTTTCTTTCAATCTCTCTCCCCCAAACTAAGTCATCTCTTTCACTCCCCAACTTGCTGCGATGACAACGACCCTCAATCCACCGGCGACGGCAACCTCTCTCTTTATTAACTCTCTATTCACTTTTCTCCTCCCCTCCCCTCACAATTACCATGTTCCACTCCCAACCCAATCCATCCCCGTGTCTAAAATCTATTTGCAATTTTCTCTTTTTTTTTAAATTCTCTCTCGACAACTTTTTATTTTTTTTCAATTTAGCACTTATCTTTTTATTCATGTTTTTCCAAAAAAATTATGACAATAATAATTAATGGTGGTGGTGATAGATATTCGATGATTTTTAAATGATAAGTAAAAAAATAAATAAATAATATTTATATTTGAAGTGATTATTTTATTTTGTTATTAAATATATTTAATTTAATAAATACTTAATGCATTCAATTTTAAAAGGTTATCGAACCAGTTCCAGTCTTAAATTAAAATTTGAAACTCCAAAAGTAAGTTTTGGTCTTCGATAATCGACAGATGTACAACAAGTCATCTAACATGCACCTAATGTTTAAAAAAAAAAAAGGTTAAGCAATTCTAGCGTCTTTCTTCCCTTCTATTTTCCTTAATACTTTTAAAAAAATGAACCTTTTTTTTTTTTTATTTATCATTTAACTCAAAGAAATATGTTAAAAATTTATCTCACAAATTTTTTACATGTCATTCAATCGAAAAAAAGAAGAAGAAGAAATTAAGTATATAAAAAAATTGACTCTTGCGCGGATTGGTAGATTCAAGGAAAGATCAAATAGACCCATTTAATTTGTTAGAATAAAAAAAAAAGAAAAAAAATCCTTTATTTTGAGAGTGAAATGACAAAAATACGTTTGGTTTTATTTAAATTTTAAACCGTTGGACTTAAGTCTTAAGCACATGAAGTCTAAGTGGTGACAAAAATATTATAGGGGTATAAAGTACAATTCGACCTAACCAAAAGAGTACAAAGTGTAATTAACCCAAATATCTTTTTCTTTCAATCTCTCTCCCCCAAGCTGAGTCATCTCTTTCACTTTCCTATTCTGTTTTTTCCACTCTCTACCCCACCCCCTCCTTGCTTCGGTGATGGTAACCCCAAACCCATTGATGACGATGACCCCCTACACCGGTGACAACAACAACAACAACCTCTCTCGATTTTAGGTGTCGTCCGGAAAAAAAAGAAAAACAAAACAAAAAACAAACAACCTTATCATGAACTATGGAATCCAATTCCGTCCCGTGAAGTATGGATTCCAATTTCATCCATTTTCGTTCCGATTGAATCAAATTTTTTATTCCATTAGATAACCCAATAAAGGAATCGAAATCGATACTATAGGGGTAACAAAAATACTGTAGGGGCATAAAATACAATTTGACCTAACCACAAGAGTAAAAAGTGTAATTAACCCAAATATTTTTTTCTTTCAATCTCTCTCTTTCGAACTGAGTCATCTCTTTCGCTCCCCTATTCTGTTTTTTCCACTCTCTACCCCACCCCCTCCCTGCTCCGGTGACGGTAACCCCAAACCCACCGATGATAGTGACCCCCTACATCGAAGACAACAACAAAAACCTCTCTCTCGATTTTAGGTGTAAAAAAAAAAAAAAAAAGTTACCATGAAGTATGAAATCCAATTCCATCCATTTTCGTTCCAATTGAATCAAATTTTTTATTCCATTTGATAACCCAATAAAAGAATCGAAATCGAAGGTAGAATTGCAATTCCATTCAACCCCCATTTCCTCCAATCAAATGATCCAACCAAATGCACTGCAAAAGTCTTTTAAGTCTTCATCTTTGATTAATCAACACTGCATTTATATGAACTCCTTGTAGAATAATCTCAATTCTCCTCCATTTTTCCTTCACAATGTTGTGTCCTACACTCCTCTCCTAGAAAAAGGGGTTTTTGATGCTTTGTACACTTGAAATTTGAACAAAAACTCATTTTGGTCCCTATAATTTCAATTTGAAAGTGTATCACCTAACTTATCCATAATACAATTTTAGATAAAAACTATTAATCTACCATGCATCTGATGTTAAAAAAAATAATGATGATGATGATGATGATTATAATCGTTAAGTAATTCTATAATCCTTCTTCACTCCTATTTTCCTTAAGGTACTTTGACCTCCTTATGCATTGATTTTGAATCATCTTGTCCCCTTACTGTAAACACCTAAGCTTTATCCCCTTCTACTTATAATAAATTATAAAATTAATTTTTTTATTATTATTTAACTCAAAGAAATATATATATATATATAAAATTGGTAAATTAAATATCTCACCAAAATTTTACATAAAATGGACAAAATTACCCTTTGTTTTAATTTTACTTATATTTTGTCTTTAACAAAAAAGGAAAAAAAAAAATAAAGAGAGAGAGAGAGAGAGAGAAAGAGAGAGAAAGAAAGCTAGGGATAGAAAATGTTAGTTTTCTTTCCTTTATTACCATAAAATATTGAACTTCAAACTAAAAAGCAACGAAGTCATTTTATATTTTTTTGTAATAAATGTGAGCTTCTCCCTTTAGTCCATAGTAATAGAATAGGGTGATGTGTAGGTTTTTAAAATAGAGGGTTAAAATTCAACAAAACTAAAGTATTAGGGGGATAAACGGCAATTAACCATACTTTCAAGAGCTAAATTGGGCAACCATTACCTCTCATGACTCTCATTTTTGTGGCTTAGATTTAAGTTTATAGAAAGTTCAAAACAAGTGGTTTGCAATTAAAAAGAAAAAAAGAGTTATTCTTAGTTTCAAAGTTGGTCTCATTGTGATAGATAAATATTTGATGGTTTTAATGATATTTGTATTTTAAATAATAATTTTATTATTATATTTAATAAATATTTATTGTATTTAGTTTTAAATAGTTATCAAATTAATTTCAGTCAATATTCATGATTAAATTAAAATCTAAAACTCTAAAGAGTGTCAAGTCTTGATCAATCCACAAGTGGTGTGCCACACTCCTCTCTTAGAAAGAAGGGGTTTTGAAGCTTTGCACCCCTCAAATTTGAACAAAAAATCATTTTGGTACCCATAATTTCAATTTGAAAATATATCACCTAAAATTTTCTTAATTATTCCATTATAGTCCGAACAATCATCTACCATACACCTGATGTTAAAAATAATAATAAAAAAATAAATAGTTGAGCTATGCTAGTCTCTTTCTTCCCTTCCATTTTCCTCAATACTATTAAAGATTAATTGATTTTTACCCCTCATACTTTGATTTTCATTCATTTTGACTCATATACGTTAAACACTTAAACTTTATCCCCATTCTACTTATAATAAATTGAAAAACCATTTTTTTGAATTATTTAACTCAAAGAAATATGTTAAAAATTTGTTAAATTAAATATCTCACCAAAATTTTACATAAAATGGACAAAACTATCTTTTATTTTATTTTTACTTTTATTCTGTCTTTAACAAAAAAAGAAAAAGAAAAAATAAATAGAGAGAAAGAAAGAAATGATGGAGTTTGGGGTCTGGGGCACAAACAAGAGAAATCAGTGTGGGGGAGGGGGTTTGGAAGAAAAGAGTCAAATATGTTTTTCACTCTTTAAATTTGATTTTTTTTTTTTAAGTAGACCCTATTTAATTAGATGGAATAAAATGACGAAATTACCATTATTTTTTGGAAGTAAAATGACAAAAATGCATTTAAGTTCTATTAAAATTTTAAATCATTGCAATCAAATTTTAAGCACAGGGAGTATAAGTGGTGACGAAAATACTACAGGGTGTAAAATGCAAGTTTGCCTAATCATAGGAGTGCAAAATGTAATTAATCCAAATATTTTTTTTTCTTGGGCAAATTAAAAATTTATTTTCCTATGTACAACGCGTTTTTTATGTGGTCCTCTAATTTTTATTTTATTTAATTTGGTCCTTCTATTTGAATACGAGTTTGATGAGACCCTTTGTTAAAAATAAAATAAGGGTTAAGTTTGACGGAATTTCCTTACGTGACTTGTCATCTTTAAAGATAAAAACTTAATTTTTGTTTTTTTCCCTTTTTTTTCTTTATTTTCTCTTTTTTTTTCTTTTTCTTTTTTTTCTCTTTTAATGAGAGAAGTTGATATTTTAGAGAGAGAAAGACAATGGAAAGAAAGAGACAAGTGGGTTTAGTATCGGACACTTAATTCATTTCACTTATCGTATAATAGTAATAGAATTTTTATTTATATTTTCTCTTTTTTCCCCTTTATTAGCGATTAATCAGTTGATACATAGGATATATATTTATCTCTTATCGGTTAATTATTGGTCTCATCTCAATCCCCATAATTTCCAAATAAATCATATCTCTCTCTAATTGACATATTAAACCCTCTTTGTATGAACCAAGTTTCACTTTGCCTACTAATATTTTTATTTCATCGTATTATGATTTGTCCTTATTGATATAAGTTTCAAGAATTGCCTTTTATGGAAACCTTTTACATATATCGCTATATAACATTTTGTACCTCTAAAATTATTATATATTGAACTCTAGAGTTTATAATTTGCATCTAACAATGTTGCACATAAAGGTTTAGGGTACAAATGCAACATAACATGAACAATTTGGGTGTAAAATGTAATTTCCTGTAATCATATGCATAAGCCCCGCACTCCTTGTATTTATATCAAGATCTATTTTTAATTTTCACCCACTTTTCTTCTTATAAAATAAAACAAATAAACAAATAATAAAGAAAAAAAAATTAGAAAATATTATTTTATTTTTAATATGTTGTCTTGAACTGAATGTATAAACGTTAAAACTGATATGTATGATTTTATAAATCAATGATTGTATAAACGTTAAAAATTGAAAAATAATATGTTATCTTGTCTCACTCTCTCTCTCAAATACCAACTTCTCTCGTTAAAAGAGAAGAAGAAAAAGATAGAGAGAGAGAGTAAATAAAAAGTAAAAAAACAAAAATTACGTTTTTACCCTAAAAGATGGCATGCGCAAATCACATGACAAAATTCCATCAAAAGTTAACCCCTATTTTATTTTGTTATTAAATATATTTAATTTAATAAATATTTAATGCATTCAATTTTAAATGGTTATCGAATCAGTTCCAGTACTAAATTAAAATCTAAAACTCCAAAGGTAAGTCTTGGTCTTCGATAATCGACAGATGTACAACAAGTGGTGGACCACCAACTTGTAGAATAAGTTCAATTCTCCCACGTTTTTCCTATATTCCTCTCCTTAAAAAATGGATTTTGATGCTTTGCACCCTTCCAATTTGAACAAGAACTCACTTTAGTCCCTATATTTCAATTTGAACATATATCACCGTAAACTTTCTTAATCATTCCACTACAATCTGATTCATTATCCATATTACAATTTTAGATTAAAAAATAAAGAAAAAAAAGAAGAAGAAAAAACAGTCATCTAATATGCACCTAATGTTTAAAAAAAAATGTTAAGCAATTATAGTGTTCTTCTTCCCTCCTATTTCCTCAATACTTTTAAAAACCGAACTTTTTTTTATTATCATTTAACTCAATGAAATATGTTAAAAATTTATCTCACAAAAATTTTACATGTCATCCAATCAAAAATAAAATAAAATAAGTATATAAAAAAATTGACTCTTGCTTGGATCTAGCAATCCGAGCAAAGATCAAATAGACCCATTTAATTAGTTAGAATAAAATAACGAAATTTTCTTTATTTTGAGAGTGAAATGACAAAATACACTTGGTTCTATTTAAATTTTAAATCGTTGCACTTAACTTTTAAGCACATGGAGTGTAAGTGGTGAGAAAATTACTATAGGGGTATAAAGTACAATTTGACCTAACCACAAGAGTGCAAAGTGTAATTAACCCACATATCTTTTTTCTTTCCATCTCTCACCCCCAAACTGAGTCATCTCTTTTGCTCCTCTATTCTATTTTTTCCACTCGAGAACCCCACCCCCTCCCTGCTCGGGTGACGGTAACCGCAAACCCACTGACGATGGTGACCCCCTACACCGGCGACAACAACAATAACCTCTCTCTCGATTTTAGGTGTAGTCCCAAAAAAAAAAAAAAACAAAAAAACAAACAAACAAACAAATTTACTATGAACTATGAAATCCGATTTCACCCCGTGAAGTATGAAATCCAATTCCATCCATTTGCGTTCTGATTGAATCAATTTTTTTTTTATTCCAGTGGATAACCCAATAAAGGAATCGAAATCGAAAGTGGAATTGCGATTCCATTCGACTCTCATTTTGTCCAATCAAAAGGTCCAACCAAACGCACCGCAAAAGTCTTTAAGGCTATGCTTGGTTTGGGGTGAAATGAAAAATAGAAATTATAATAGAGTGGATAATGGGATGGAGGTGTGTTTGGTTAGAGATGAAAAAGAAAATGAAAATGAAAATGGGGATGCAGTTCCCCTTTCCCGCCCATTTTTTTTTTCTCCCCCGATTTTGGGATGAAAATGGAATGCTTGGAGGTGAAATCATTCTAAATTACCATTTTGCCCTTTATTATATATAAAAAATAGGGTCTTATTTTATATTATAAAATGTAGTAAGGGCAAAATAGTAAATTAAATAAAAAATATATTCTTTTTTTCTTTTTTTAATACACATAAAATATTTTCCCCTCCTATATCCCTTCAACCAAACATACTAAGGAAAAAAATTTTCCCCTACAAAGGATAAAAAAAAAATTTCTTTTTCTTTTTTCATTTCCACCCTTCCAACCAAACATTCCCTAAGTCTTGATCTTTGATTAATCAACACTACATTTATATGTACAACTTGTAGAATAACGTGTTTTTGATGAAATCGTGTCCTACATTCCACTCCTCCTCTCCTAGAAAAAGTGGTTTTTGATGCTTTGTACCCTTGAAATTTGAACAAAAACTCAATTTGGTCCCTATAATTTTAATTTGAAAATGTATCGCCTATTTTTTTTTAATCATTCCACAACAATCCGAGTCATTATCCATATTATAATTTTAGATAAAAATCAGTCATCTACCATGCATCTGATTTTAAAAAAATAAAAAAATAAAATAATAATAATAATAATTATTAAGCAATTCTATAGTTCTTCTTCACTCCCCTTTTCCTTAAGGTACTTTGACCTCCTTATACATTGATTTTGAATCATCTTGTCCCCCCTATTTTAAACACCTAAGCTCTATCCCCTTCTACTTATAATAAATTACAAAATTATTTTTTTTATTATTATTTAAATCAAAGAAATATATATAATTTTTTTTTTTGGTAAATTAAATATCTCACCAAAATTTTACATAAAATGGACAAAATTACCCTTTGTTTTAATTTTACTTATATTTTGTCTTTAACAAAAAAGGAAAAAATAGAGAGAGAGAGAGAGAGAGAGAGAGAGAGAAAGATAGGGATAGAAAATGTTAGTTTTCTTTCCCTTATTACTGTAAAATATTGAATTTCAAACTAAAAAACAAAAAAAGCAACGAAGTCAATTTTATGTAATGAATATGAGTTTCTCCCTTTAGTCCATAGTAATAGAATAGGGTGATGCCTAGGTTTTTAAAGTAAAGGGATTAAAATGCAATAAAACTAAAGTATAAGGAGGATAAAAGACAATTAACCATACTTTAACAGCTTTACTAAACTGTCAACCATTCTGTCATTACTTTTTTTTTTTTTTTTTTGGGTATGGCTTAGAATTAAGTCAAGTCAAGTCTTCGTGGAAAGTGGAGCACATAAATTGCTTGCTAATGCTATTGACGTTTTGTACCCTTCATATTTGAACAAGAACTCACTTTGGTCTCCATATTTCAATTTGAATATATATCACCTTAAAATTTCTTAATCATTCCACTACAATCCGACTCATTATCCATATTACAATTTTAGATTAAAAAAAAAAAATAATCATCTAACATGCACCTGATGTTAAAGAGAGAGAGAGAGAGAGAAAGAAGGCTAGAGATAGAAAATGTTACTTTTTTTTCCCATTTTATTACCATCAATATTGAATTTTAAACTTTAAAAAAAAAAAAAACAATGAAGTCATTTTATATTTTTTGTAATAAATGTGAGTTTCTCCCTTTAATCCATAATAATAGAATAGGGTGACGTGTAAGTTTTTAAAGTAGAGGGTTAAAATACAATAAAACTAAAGTATTAGGGAGATAAAAGACAATTAGTCCTACTTTCAACAGCTTTACTAAACTGGGCAACCATTTCCTCTTGTAACTCTCTTTTTTTTTGGCTTAGATTTAAGTCAAGTCAAATTTATGGAATATCCTACTTTTACTTATTATCACTCATGGCATATCCAAAACAAGTGATTGTGAACAAGTGATTTGTAGTGGAAAAAAAAAAAAGAGCCCTACTTATTTATTATATTTAATAAATATTTAATAATTAATTAATGCATTTAGTTTTAAATAGTAATCAATTTCAGTCAATATTGAGGACTAAAACTCCAAATGAAGAGTGTCACGATCAATCCACATCTGGAAGTACTACACTCCTCTCCTAGAAAAAAGGGGGTTTGACGCTTTGTACCCTTCAAATTTGAACAAAAATTCACTTTGGTACCCATAATTTCAATTAGAAAATATATCACCTAAAATTTTCTTAATTATTCCACTATAGACCGAATAATCATCTACCGTACACCTGATGTTAAGCAATGCTAGTCTCCCTCTTCTCTTCCATTTTCCTCAATACTATTAAAGATTAATTGACTTTTACCCCCCTCATACTTTGATTTTCATTCATTTTGACTCATATACTTTAACACCTAAACTTTATCCCCATTCTACTTATAATAAATTGAAAAACCATTTTTTTGAGTTACTTAACTCAAAGAAATATGTTAAAAATTTGGTAAATTAAATATCTCACCAAAAATTTACATAAAATGGACAAAACTGCCTTTTATTTTATTTTTACTTTTATTATGACTTTAACAAAAAAGAAAAAGAAAAAAATATATAGAGAGAAAGAAAGAAAGGATGAAGTTTGGGGTCTGGGGCACCAACAAGAGAAATCAGTGTGGGGAGGGTGTTTGGAAGAAAAGAGTCAAGTATATTTTTCACTCTTTAAATTTGATTTTTTTTTCCTTTTCAAATAGACCCTATTTAATTAGATGGAATAAAATGACAAAATTACCATTATTTTTGGAAGTAAAATGACAAAAATGCATTTAAGCTCTATTAAAATTTTAAATCATTGCAATTAAATTTTATTTTAAAATTTTAAGCACAGGGAGTATAAGTGGTGACGAAAATACTATAGGGTGTAAAGTGAAATTTTAACTAATCATAGGAGTGCAAAATGTAATTAATCCAAATATTTTTTTTTTCTTGGGCAAATTACAAATTTTGTTTTCTATCTACAACGTGTTTTTTATGTGGTCCTCTAATTTTTATTTTATTTAATTTGGTCCTTCTATTTGAATACGACTTTGATGAGACCCTTTGTTAAAATAAAATAAGGGTTAAGTTTGACGGAATTTTCTTATGTGACTTGTCATCTTTAAAGATAAAAACATAATTTTCTATTTTTTTTCCTTTTTTTTTTTTTTTTTTTTTTTTTTTTTTCTCTCTCTTTTAATGAGAGAAGTTGATACTTTAGAGAGAAAAAGACAATGGAGAGAAAGAGACAAGTGGGTTTAGTATTGGACACTTAATTCATTGTTATCATATGATTCTTTTTATTTATATCAAACTCTATTTTTAATCTTCTCCCACTATTCTTCTTATAAAATAAAACAAATAAATAAATAATAAAGAAAAAACTTAGAAAATGTTATTTTATTTTTAATATGTTGTATAAATGTTAAAATTGAGACGTATGATTTTATAGATCAATGATTGTATAAATGTTAAAAAATAGAAAATAATATGTTATCTTTTTTTCTCTCTCTCTCTCTAAAATATCAACTTCTCTCATTAAATGAGAAGAAAATGAAAGACAGAAAGTTAAAAAAAAAAAAAAAATAATTATATTTTTATCTTAAAAGATGACATGTGCAAATCACATGACAAAATTCCATCAAAAGTTAATCCTTATTTTTAGCAGAAGAACCACAACATGTGCAAAGGTTAGAGATAGTTAGAGATAGAAAATGTTATTTTTTTTTCCCTTTTATTACCGTTAATATTGAATTTTAAACTAAAATTAAAAAATTAAAAAACAGTGAAGTCATTTTATATTTTTTGTAATAAATTTGAGCTTCTCCCTTTAGTCCATGGTAGTAGAATGGTGTGATGAGTAGGTTTTTGAAGTAGAGGGGTTAAAATGCAATAAAACTAAAGTGTAAGGAGATAAAAGGCAATTAACCATACTTTAGCAGCTTTACTAAACTGACAATCATTTTCTTTCATGACATTTTTATTTTATTTTATTTGTGGCTTGGAATTAAGTCAAATCAAGTCTTCGTGGAAAATGGAGCACATAAATTGCACGCTAACGCTATAAGAGGATTGAGAGGGATTTTGACGCTTTGTACCCTTCATATTTGAACAAGAACTCACTTTGGTATCCATAATTTCAATTTGAACAAATATCACTTTAAAATTTCTTAATCATTCCACTACAATCTGACTTATTATCCATATTACAATTTTAGATAAAAAAGAAAAGAAAAAGTAGTCATCTAACATGCACCTGATGTTAGAGAGAGAGAGAGAGAGAGAGAGAGAGAGAGAGAGAGAGTGTGTTACTTTTTTTTAACCTTTTATTACGGTCAATATTGAATTTTAAACTTGAAAAAAAAAAAAAAAAAAAAACAATGAAGTCACTTTATATTTTTTGTAATAAATGTGAGCTTCTCCCTTTAGTCCATAATAATAGAATAGGGTGACGTGTAAATTTTTAAAGTAGAGGGTTAAAATTCAACAAAACTAAAGTATAAAGGGATAAAAAGGCAATTAACCATACTTTCAACCGTTTTACTAAATCTCTCATGACTCTTTTTTTTTTAGGCTTTGTACCCTTCATATTTGAACAAGAACTCACTTTGGTCTCCATAATTTCAAATTGAACATATATCACCTTAAAATTTTTTAATCATTCCACTACAGTCTGACTTATTATCCATATTACAATTTTAGATAAAAAAAAAAAAAAAAAAAAGTAGTCATCTAACATGCACCTGATGTTAGAGAGAGAGAGAGAGAGAGAGAGAGTGTGTTACTTTTTTTTAACCTTTTATTACGGTCAATATTGAATTTTAAACTTGAAAAAAAAAAACAAAAAAAAAAACAATGAAGTCACTTTATATTTTTTGTAATAAATGTGAGCTTCTCCCTTTAGTCCATAGTAATAGAATAGGGTGACGTGTAAATTTTTAAAGTAGAGGGTTAAAATTCAACAAAGCTAAAGTATAAAGGGATAAAAAGGCAATTAACCATACTTTCAACCGTTTTACTAAATCTCTCATGACTCTTTTTTTTTTAGGCTTTGTACCCTTCATATTTGAACAAGAACTCACTTTGGTCTCCATAATTTCAAATTGAACATATATCACCTTAAAATTTTTTAATCATTCCACTACAGTCCGATTAATTATCCATATTACAATTTCAGATAAAAAAAAAAAAAATAGTCATCTAACATGCACCTAATAGTAAAAAGCGAGAGAGACAAAGAAAGCTGATAGAAAATGTTACTTTTTCTTTTTCCTTTTATTACCGTCAACTTTGAATTTCAAACCTGAAAAAAAAAAAAAAGTCATTTTATATTTTTTGTAATAAATGTTAGCTTTTCCCTTTAGTCCATAGTAATCGAATAAGGTGGCGTGTAGGTTTTTAAAGTAGAAGGTTGGAATTCAACAAAACTAAAGTATATGGGGGATAAAAGGCAATTAACCAAACTTTCAACAGCTTTACTAATCTGGACAACCATTTTCTCTCATGACTCTCGTTTTTGTGGCTTAGATTTAAGTCAAGTCAATCTTGGAAAATCCTACCATTGTTAATTTCTTCTTCTATATTATCAATCACTCTCTGCATATTCAAAATAAGTGATTTACATAATTTCAGTCAATATTGAGGACTAAATTAAAATCTAAAATTCCAAAAAGTGTCAAATCTTGTACAATAAGTGGTGGACCACCAACTTATGGAATAAGTTCAATTCTCCTCTCCTAGAAAAAAGAGTTTTGATGCTTTTTACCCTTCAAAATTGAACAAAACTCACTTTGATACCCATAATTTCAATTTTAAAAAAAAAATTAAAAAAAATAACTGATGTTAAAAAAAATTAAAAAAATTAAATAAAAAACAAGATGGTTAAGCAATGGTAGTCTCCTTCTTCGCTTCCATATTTCCTCAATACTATTAAAGATTAATTGATTTTAATTTACTCCCTCTTACTTTTATTTTCATTCATTTTGACCCGTATACTTTAAACACCTAAGTTTTATCTCTCTTCTACTTATAATAAATTGAAAAACTATTTTTTTTAAAATTTTAAACTGAAAGAAATATGTTAAAATTTTGGTGACTTAAATATCTCACCAAAATTTTACGTGAAAGTAATAAAACTACCTTTTATTTTATTTTTACTTTTATTTTGTCTTCAACAAAAAATAAAAAGAAAAAACATAAAAAAAAGAGAGAAAAAAAAAACTGGAGGTAACGGATCAAAGTTAATAAAAATAAGTAATTGATGTTAAATGACGTTTATACCCTTTAAATTTTTTAATAAGAATTATTTTAATACTAATCCGAAACTTAGGGGTCAAAATGTATTCTCTTTCTTTTACATCTTCCTCTTCCTCCCAGTCAGCCACCATGTCGACCACCCCCAACCATCCACCATCTCTGTCTAATGCTAAAATTACTTCCAAAATCATACCCATTTCAAATGGTAAAATCACTTCGTATCATTTAATTAAAAAAAAAAGGAATAAAAGAAGTATATAAAAAAATGGATATATCCTTATTCGGATCTATAGATCCAAGCAACGATCGGTAGATTCGAGCACGTATTTGTTAGATCCATGTTTGAATCTATTTTTTTTTAATATATATCATATATATGTGGGGGGGTGCGGGGTGCGGGTGTGTGTGTGAGAGAGAGAGAGAGACGCTGCGTGAGTTCGCCGTCACCGTCGCTGTCTCCGGGAGTGGGGAGGGACTAGGGGAGTGAAGAAAATAGAGTTTGGGGCCGGGGGCACAAACAAGAGAAATCAGTGTGCGGAGGGGGTTTGGAAGAAATGAGTCAAATATATTTTTCACTCTTTAAATTTGATTTGTTTTTTCAAATAGACCCTATTTAATTAGTTGGAATAAAATGACAAAATTACCATTATTTTGGGAGTGAAATGAGAAAAATGCATTTAGTCTCTTAAAATTTTAAATCATTGTAATTAAATCTTAAGCACGGGAGTATAAGTTGTGACGAAAGTAGTACGGGGTGTAAAGTGCAATTTTGCTTAATCACAGGATTATAAAATGTAATTAACCCAAATATTTATTTTCTTGCACAAATTACAAATTTGGTTTTCCTATCTACAACGTGTTTTTTATGTGGTCCTCTAATTTTTTTTTATGTATTTTTTAATTTAGTCCTCCTATTTGTACACGATTTTTTATGAGGTCCTTCGTTAAAAATAAAATAAGGGTTAACTTTAATGGAATTTCATTTTGTGACTTGCATATGCTATTTTTACGGGTAAAAACATAATTTTCTATTTTTTTCTTTTCCTTTTTTCTTTACTTTCTCTTTTATTCTTCTTTTCTCTTTTAAAAAGAGAAGTTGATATTTTAGAGAGAGAAAGAAAATGGAGAGAAAGAAACAAGTGGTTTTAATATCAGACACTTAATTCATTTCACTCAATGTATATAGATTCATACCATATCTTTTCATCTTTTATCCGTTAATTATTGATCTCATCTCAATCTCCACATGTTACGTGATTTAAAAAATGAATCAAGTGTTTGAGTTTTCACCAAGTATTATAAACGACTTATTGCATATTAACAAGACCGTTTGTAAATAAATCATCTCTCTCTAATTAACATATTAAACCCATTTGTACGAAGTAAGTTTCATTTTGCCTACTAATATTTTTATTTCATCATATTGTAATTTGCCTTTATTGATATAAGTTTCAAGAGTTACCTTTTATGGAACCCACTATATAACATTTTGAACTCCTGAAATTATAATATATTGAACCCTAGAGTTTATAATTTGCATCCAACAAATTTAATTGTCAGTTAAAACAAAAAATCTAGTCAGATGGAGAAGGAAGTTTAATGAGATTTTTAATAATTTATAGATTTTGCCTAAATTTTCCTTAAAACGCAAACAGGTGTACAATGTTGCACATAAAAGTTTAGGGTACAAAGTGCAACATAACATAACCTTTTGGGATATAAAGTGTAATTTACTGTAATCATATGCCTCAGGCCCCACTTCTTTTGTATTTATATCAAACTCTATTTTTAATCTTATAAAATAAAATAAATAAACAAATAATAATTTGAAAAATATTATTTTATTTTTAGTAATCCAAAGAAAAATAATTTCACAATAATTGGGCTTGGCTTGGTAGGCCCAAAAGTGGGTATCTAATATTTGTCCATATGCAATGAATCAAATTGAGTCCTAGTTGGCGTTAGAAAGGGACAATTTTTTTTATTTTTTTTGAATAAAAATTCAAAAAAATTAAAATAAAAAAATCTATAGTGTATAGTGAAATAAATTAGTAAAAAAATCATGATTAAAAATAGTAATTTTAGTTTTAAGAGCTAAATTAAAATTAGGGTGACTCTAACGGCTTGTTTAGTTGGATAGAATGAAATGAAATTAAAACAGTCATCTAACATACACCTGATGTTAAAGAGAGAGTGTGTAACTTTTTTCCCTTTTATTACCATCAATATTGATTTTTCAACTTAAAAAAAGAAAAAAGCAATGAAGTCATTTAATATTTTTTATAATAAATATGAGTTTCTCCCTTTAGTAGGGTGATGTGTACATTTTAAAGGGTTAAAATTCAACAAAACTAAAGTATGAGGGGGATAAAAGGTAATTAACTATACTTTCAACAACTTTAATAAACGACAACCATTTTCTCCCTTGGCTCTCTTTTTTGTGGCTTAGATTTAAGTCAAGTCTATGAAAATTGTTATAGATCAACATTTGATGTGATATTTGTATTTTAAATAATTATTTTATTATTATATTTAATAAATATTTATTGCATATTTATCAAATCAATTTCAGTCAATATTAAGGACTAAATTAATATCTAAAACTTAAAAGAGAGTCGAGTCTTGATCAATCCACATATATACAACAAGTGGTGGACCACTAACTTATGAAATAAGTTTAATTCTTTAATTTTTTCTTGACTAAAGTCGTGTACTACACTCCTCTCCTGGAAAAAATGGATTTTGACGTTTTGTGCCCTTCAAATTTGAACAAAAATTCACTTTGGTACCCATAATTTCAATTTGAAAATATGTCACCTAAAGTTTTCTTAATTATTCTACCATAGTCCGAACAATCATCTACCATACATCATCTGATGTTAAAAATAATAATAAGTAAATGGTTAAGCAATACTAGTCTCCTTTTTCCCTTCCATTTTCCCCAATACTATTAAAGATTAATTGACTTTTACCCCCCTATACTTTGATTTTCATTCATTTTGACCCGTATTCTTTAAGCACCTAAGTTTTATCCCCCTTCTACTTATAATAAATTGAAAAACTATTTTTCTGAATTATTTAACTCAAAGAAATATGTTAAAAATTTGGTAAATTAAATATCTCACCATAATTTTACATAAGATGGACAAAACTAACTTTTATACAAAAAAGAAAAAGAAAAAAAATATATATGAGAGAGAGAGAGAGAAGGCTAGAGATAACAAAATATTAAGTTTTCAATTAACTTTGATAGTGACGAATAAAAGTTAATAAAAATAAGTAATTGATGTTAAATGATATTTATACCCTTTGACAGAAACAAAAACTCACTTTGATCCCTGTAATTTGAATTTGAAAATGTATCATCTACTTTTTTTAATCATTCCACAACAGTTCGAGTCATTATCCATATTATAATTTTAGATAAAAACCAGTTATCTACTATGCATCTGATGATAAAAAAATAAAAAATAAATAAAATAATAATAGTTAAACAATTCTATAGTCCTTCTTCACTCCCCTTTTCCTTGAGGTACTTTGACCTCCTTATACATTGATTTTGAATCATCTTGTCCCTCACTTTAAACACTTAAGCTTTATCCCCTTTTATTTATAATAAATTACAAAATTAATTTTTTATTATTATTTAAATCAAAGAAATATAAAAAAAAATAAAAAAATAAAAAAATTGGTAAATTAAATATCTCACCAAAATTTTTCATAAAATGGAAAAAATTACCCTTTGGTTTAATGAATATGAGCTTCTCCCTTTAGTATATAGTAATAGAATAGGGTAATGTCTAGGTTTTTAAAGTAGAGGGATTAAAATGAAATAAAACTAAAGTATAAGGAGGATAAAAGACAATTAACCATACTTTAATAGCTCTACTAAACTGTCAACCATTTTCTCTCACGGCTCTTCTTTCGATTTTTTTTTTTTTTTTTTTTTTTTGTGTGGCTTGGAATTAAGTCAGGCCAAGTCTTCGTGGAAAGTTGAGCACATAAATTGCATGCTAATGCTATTGACGCTTTGTACTTTCATATTTGAATAAGAACTCACTTTGGTCCCCATAATTTCAATTTAAACAGATATCACCTTAAATTTCTTAATTATTCCACTACAATCCGACTCATTATTCATATTACAATTTTAGATTTGAAAAAAAAAAAATCATCCTTGATGTTAAAAAGAGAGAGAGACAAAGAAGGCTAGAGATAGAAAATGTTACTTTTTTTTTTTTTCCTTTTATTTCCATCAATACTGAATTTTAAACTTAAAAAAACAACAACAATGAAGTCATTTTATAATTTTTTGTAATAAATGTGGACTTCTCCCTTTAGTCCATAGTAATAGAATAGGGTGACATGTCGAACCACCAACTTGTGGAATAAGTAAAATTCTTCTTCATTTTTTTTTTCACAAAGTCTGTACTGCACTCCTCTCCTAGAAAAAAGGGATTTTGATGCCCATAATACTTTAAATTTGAACCCTTTAAATTTGAACAAAAATTCACTTTGGTACCCATAATTTCAATTTCAAAATATATCACCTAAAATTTTGTTAATTATTCCACTATAGACCGAACAGTCATCTACCGTACACCTGATGTTAAGCAATGCTAGTCTCCTTCTTCTCTTCCATTTTCCTCAATACTATTAAAGATTAATTGACTTTGACCCCCTCATACTTTGATTTTCATTCATTTTGACGTGTATACTTTAAACATCTAAACTTTATCCCTATTCTACTTATAATAAATTGAAAAACAATTTTTTGAATTATTTAACTCAAAGAAATACGTTAAAAGTTTGGTAATTAAATATCTCACCAAAATTTGCATGAAAGGGACAAAACTACATTTTATTTTTATTCTTATTCTTATTCTGTCTTTAACAAAAAAGAAAAAGAAAAATATATATATAGAGAGAGAGAGAACACTGGAGAACAATTTCCTTACCGCTTGGCGCTTGGCGATGCCCTATGATGTGGGATGGGAGGATTCGAACCTTTGAATACCGGGACCAAAGCCCGTTGCCTTACTACTTGGCATTGCTCCATTTAGATTTATATTTGATACTAATATGGATAAAAGTTAATAAAAATAAGCAATCGATGTTAAATCACATTATACCATTTAAATTTTTTAATAAGAATTATCTTAATACTAATCCAAAACTTAGGGGTCAAAATGTATTTTCTCTTTCTTTTACATCTTCATCTTCTTCTTCTTTTCTCTTTTAATAAGAGAAGTTGATATTTTAGAGAGAGAAAGACAAGTGGGTTTAGTATCAGATATTTAATTCATTTCACTCATTGTATGATAGTAATAGTAATAGTAATTAATTTAGTTGATACATATCATTTCTATTAATTTCTTATCCGTTAATTATTGATCTCAATCCCTAGAATTTCCAAATAAATCACATCTCTTTTTAATTAACATTTTAAACCCTCTTTGTATGAAGTTTCACTTTGCCTAGTAATTTGTTTTTTTCATCATATTGTAATTTGCCGTTATTGATATAAGTTTCAAGAATTGTCTTCTATGTCGCTATATAACATTTTGTACCCCTAAAATTATAATATATTGAACTCTAGAGTTTATAATTTGCATCTAACAAATTTAGTTGTTAGTTCTAGCAAAAAATCTGATGAGATGGAGAAGGAAGTCTAATAATTTATAGATTCTGCCCAAATTCTCCTCAAAACGTAAATGGGCGCACAATGTTGCACATAAAAATTTAGGGTAAAAAGTACAATATAACATAAACTTTTGAAATAGAAAGTGTAATTTAATGTAATCATATGGCTCAGGCCCACTTCTTCGTATTTATATCAAACTCTATTTTCAATCTCTCATTCACTATTCTTCTTATAAAATAAAGAAAAAATTAAAAAAACCCATTTTTACCATTAAAATAAAAATAGACCATCACTTGTAAGTTCATATTGAAAAAATACCACTTATATATTTATTATTTACGATAAACCTAAATACATATTCTCTCACTACATCAATTGCAACATAATAAATTGGAGGATGCAAATATTACTGCCTAGTAATAATGCTAATGGCAATATAATGAATAAGGGATACAAATATTGTTATATAGGAACAATGTCAACAACAATATAATAAATGGAGATATGCAAATATTACTGTCCATCAATAATATTAATAGCAACCTAATGAATTGGGTGATGCAAATGTTGTTATATAGCAACAATATCAATAATAACATAATGAATGGGAGGATGTAAATGATACTGTAAAGCAAATAATTACTGTATATTAATTGGATTTTTCTCTAAACTTAAATGGCTACATGGGTATAATAATGAATTAGTAGTGGGCCTTGGGGCTCATAATAAACAAAGGCTAAAATAAAATTAATAAGCAAATAATAAAAAAATAAAAAATATTATTTTATTTTCAATATAAACGTTAAAATTGGGACGTATGATTTTATAGATCAATGATTGCATAAATGTTAAAAATTTAAAAATAATATGTTATCTTGTCTCTTTATCTTTGTTTCTCTAAAAGAAAAGTAGAAGAAAAAATAAAAAACAAAAAACCAAATAAAAATTACATTTTTACCTTAAAAGATGGTATGTGCAAATCAAATTACAATATTTCATCAAAATTAACCATTATTTTTAACAGAAGAGTCAGAACATGTGCAAAGGTCACATTAAAAAACAAATTTAAAGGGTCACATAGAAAACACACCGCAAATAAGATGACGAAGTTTGTAATTTGCTCTTTTTTTTTTTTTTTTCAATCTCTCTCCCCCAAAGTGAGTTATCTCTTTCACTCCCCATTCCCCACCCTGCTCCAATGTCATCGACCCCCAATCCACCGGTGACGGCAACCTCTCTCTTTATTAACTCTCTATTCACTTTTCACCTCCCAATTATCATGTTCCACTCCCCAACCCAATCAATCCCTACTCTAAAATCACATTTGCAACTTTTTCTTTTTTAAAACTCTCTACAATTTCTCTCTATAATTATTCGTGTTTTCTCAAAAATTTTATGATAATAATAATTAATGGTGGTGGTGATAGATAGATATTTGATGATTTTAAATTGATAAGTAAAAAAATAAATAACTAAAATTTATACTTTAAGTTATTATTTTATTTTGTTAGTAAATATACTTAATTTAATAAATAATTAATGCATTTAATTTTAAACGGTTATCAAATAATTTTCAATACAAAATTAAAATTTAAAACTCTAAAATTAAGTATTGGTCTTCGATAATCAACAGATGTACAACAATTGGTGGACCACCAACTTATA
This sequence comes from Eucommia ulmoides, assembly GCA_016647705.1. Classification (NCBI taxonomy): domain Eukaryota; kingdom Viridiplantae; phylum Streptophyta; class Magnoliopsida; order Garryales; family Eucommiaceae; genus Eucommia; species Eucommia ulmoides. The sequence continues at coordinate 2,373,817 of CM028336.1, forward strand.
GAATAAGTTAAATTCTTCTACATTTTTTCTTTACCGGAGTGTCCTACACTCCTCTCCTAGAAAAAAAGGGATTTTGACGCTTTTTACCCTTCATATTTGAACAAGAACACTTTGGTCCCCTCTAATTTCAATTTGGAAATATATCACCTTAAAATTTCTTAATCATTCCACTATAGTCCATTTCATTATCAATATTACAATTTTAGATTAAAAAAAAAAAAAAGTCACCTACCATGCAATTGATATTTAAAAAAACAAAAAGTTAAGTAATTCTAGAGTCCTTTTTGCCTCCTATTTTTCTCAATACTTTTAAATGTACTTTTACCCCCTTATACTTTCATTTTGATTCATTTTTTCCCTCTACTTTAAACAGCTAAGCTTTAAACCCTTCTACTTACAATAAATTGGAAAAGTAACTTTTTTATTATTATCATTTCAAAGAAATATGTTAACAATTTATGTCACCAAAATTTTACATAAAAGGGACAAAACTAACCTTCATTTTAATTTTACTTTTATTTTGTCTTTAACAAAAAAAAAAAAAAAAAAGGAAAAAAAAAAAAAAGAAAGAAAGTTAGAGATAGAAAATGTTAGTTTTTTTTCTAAACTAAAATAAAAAATTAAAAAACAGTGAAGTCATTTTATATTTTTTGTAATAAATGTGAGCTTCTCCTTTTAGTCCATGGTAGTCGAATGGTGTGATAAGTAGGTTTTTAAAATAGAGGGGTTAAAATGCAATAAAACTGAAGTATAAGGAGATAAAGGCAATTAACCATTCTTTAATTGCATGCTAATGCTATAAGGGGATTGAAAGAGATTTTGACGCTTTGTACCCTTCATATTTGAACAAGAACTCACTTTGGTATCCATAATTTCAATTTGAACAAATATCACCTTAAAATTTCTTAATCATTCCACTACAATCCAACTACTATCCATATTACAATTTTAGATTAAAAAAAAATATATTTAGCTGAATAAAAATATATAATGTTAAAAAGAGAGAGACAAAAAAATCTAGAGATAAAAAATATTACTTTTTTTTTTCCTTTTTATTACTGTCAATATTGAATTTTAAACTTAAAAAAAAAATGAATTCATTTTATATTTTTTGGAATAAATAAGAGCATCTCCCTTTCGTACACGTTAACAAAATAGGGTGACGTGTGGGTTTTTAAAGTATAAGGGAGATAAAAGGCAATTACTCATGCTTTCAACAACTTTATCTCTCATGACTCTTCTTTTTTGTTGTTTAGATTTATGTCAAAGAAATTTATAAAAAATCTGCTTATTATCACTCGTTGCATATCAAAAAACAAGTGGTTTGTAATTAAAATGGGAAAGAAAAAAAAATCATTCTTAGTTTCAAAGTTGGTCTGATTGTGATAGATAAATATTTGATGATTTTAATGATAATTGTATTTTAAATAATTATTTAATTATTATATTTAATAAATATTTATTGCATTTAGTTTTAAATAGTTATCAAATCAATTTCAGTCAATGTTGAAGACTAAATTAAAATCTAAAACTCTAAAGAGTATCAAGTCTTGATCAATCCACATATGTACAACAAGTGATGGACTACTAAGTTATGGAATAAGTTAATTTCTCCTCCATTTCTTCTTCACGAAGTTGTGTGCCACACTCCACAATTTTTTTTTTTTTGGTTCTAGGATAAAATCGTTACAAAACGCGATTCTGTTCTCAAAACAAAAAAAAAAAATTATCGTTACCAAACGCGATTCTACTCCCAAGAAGGAAACATGATTCTCATCTCATCTCATCCCATTCTCATTCCACTGCTGGGATGGGAATATAAATGGTTACCAAACGCTACCTTAGTTTTCTTTTCTTTATTACCATAAAATATTGAATTTCAAACTAAAAAGCAACGAAGTCATTTTATATTTTTTTTGTAATAAATATGAACTTCTCCCTTTAGTCCATAGTAATAGAATAGGGTGATGTCTAGATTTTTAAAATAGAGAGGTTAAAATGAAATAAAACTGAAGTATGAGGATGATAAAAGACAATTAACCATACTTTAACAACTTTACAAAACTGTCAATCATTTTCTCTCATGATTTTATTTATTTATTTATTTTGGTGTGGCTTAGAATTAAGTCAAGCCCAAGTCTTCATGGAAAGTGGAGCACAAAAATTGCATGCTAATGCTATAAGGGAATAGAGAGGAGTTTTGATGCTTTGTAGCCTTCATATTTGAACAAGAACTCAATTTGGTCCCCATAATTTCAATTTAAAATTTTGAGCATATATCACCTTAAAATGTCTTAATCATTCCACTACAATCCGACTCATTATCCATACTACAATTTTAGATTAAAAAGAAAAATAGTCATCTAACATGCACATGATGTTAAAGAGAGAGAGAGAGACAAAGAAAGTTAGAGATAGAAAAATATTTCTTTTTTTTAATCTTTTATTACCGTCAATATTGAATTTTAAACTTGAAAAAAAAAAAAAAAAAACAATCAAGTCATTTTATATTTTTTATAATCAATGTGAGCTTCTCCCTTTAGTCCATAGTAATAGAATAGTGTGATGTATAGGTTTTTAAAGTGGAGGGGTTAGAATGCAACAAAACTAAAGTATAAGGGGGATAAAAGACAATTAATCATACTTTCACTAGATTTAAGTCAAAGAAGTTTATAGAAAACCGTGTTTTTTCTTATTATCACTCGTTGCATATCAAAAACAAAATATTTGCAATTAAAAAGAAAAAAAAGGCCATTCTTAGTTTCAAAGTTGGTTGATTGTGATAGATAAATATTTGATGGTTGTAATGATATTTTATTTTAAATAATTATTTTGTTGTTATATTTAATTAATATTTATTAAATTTAGTTTTAAATAGTTATCAAATTAATTTCAGTCAATATTGAGGACTAAATTAAAATCTAAAACTCCAGTTAAATCTTGATCAATCCATATATGTACAATAAGTGATAGACCACCAACTTGTGGAATAAGTTCATTTCTCCTCAATTTCTTCTTCACAAAGTCGTGTGACACACTCCTCTCTTATATAGAAGGGGTTTTGACGCTTTGTACCATTCAAATTTGAACAAAAATTCATTTTTGTACCCATAATTTCAATTTGAAAATATATCACCTAAAATTTTCTTAATTATTCCACTATAGACAGAACAATCATCTACCATACACCTGATGTTAAGCAATGCTAGTCTCTTTCTTTCCTTTTATTTTCCTCAATACTGTTAAAGATTAATTGACTTTTACCCCCTCATACTTTGATTTTCATTCATTTTGACCCGCATACTTTAAACACCTAAACTTTATCCCAATCTACATATAATAAATTGAAAAACTATTTTTTAAAATTATTTAACTCAAACAAATATGTTAAAAATTTAGTAAATTAAATATCTCACCAAAATTTAAATGAAAGGGGCAAAACTACCATTTATATTTTTACTTTTATTTAGTCTTTAACTAAAAATAAAAAGAAAAAATAACGAGAGAGAGAGAGAATTTTTATTTAGTCTTTAATTCATTTCATTCATTGTGTAATAGTAATAGAATTTTCATTTATATTTTCTCTTCTTTTTTTTCCCCTTTATTAGTGATTAATTAGTTGATGCATACCATATCTATTAATCTCTTGTCCGTTAATTATTGATCTCAATCCCCAATAAATAGCAAAATTTCCAAACAAATCATCTCCCTCTCTAATTAACTTGTTAAACCCTCTTTGTACGAAGCAAGTTTCACTTTGGGATAAAAGTTTAGGGTACAAAGTACAACATAAAATAAACCTTTGGATGTAAAGTGTAATTTACTGCAATCATATGCCTCAGGCCCACTTATTTGTATTTATATCTATTTTTAATCTTCACCCACTATTCTTCTTATAAAATAAAATAAATAAACAAATAATAATAAAAAATATTAATTTTTAATATATTGTCTTAAACAGAATGTATAAAGATTAAAATTAAGACTTATGATTTTATCTTGAGATTAATGAATCTATAAAGGTTAAAAAATTAAAAAAATATTTTGTTATTTTGTCTCTCTCTCTATTGTTTCTCTCTCTTTCTAAAATATCAATTTCTCTCTCTATAAGAGTGAAGAAGGAAAGAAAAAGTTACGTTACTACCCCTAAAAGATGATAAGTATAAAAAAATTAATAAAATTTATATTTTAAGTAATTATTTTATTTTATTATTAAATATATTTAATTTAATAAATATTTAATATATTTAGTTTTAAGTAGTTATAAAATTAGTATTAAACTAAAAATCCAAAAGTAAGTCTCAGTCTTTAATCAAATGACAGATGTACAATAAGTGATGGACCACCAAACTTATAGGGCCACCAACAAGTAGAATAAGTTAAATTCTTCCAATTTTTAAAGTGTCATGCACTCCTCTCCTAAAAAAGGGGTTTTGACGCTTTATACTCTTCATATTTGAACAAGAACTCAGTTAGGTCTCCCATAATTTCAATTTGAACATATATCACTTTAAAAAAATTTAATCATTCCACTATCGTCCGATTCATTATACATATTACAAGTTTAGATTAACAAAACAATCATATACCATGCACTTGATGTTGAAAAAAAAAATTAAGCAATTCTAGCATCCTTCTTCTTTTCTTTTTTTTCTCAATACTTTTAAAGGTACATTTACCCCCCTATATTTTGATTTTGATTCATTTTGTCCCCCCTCTACTTTAAACACCCAAGCTTTACCCCTCTTCTACTTATAATACATTGGAAAACTAACTTTTTTTTTTTTTTAATTATTATTATTATTATTATTTAACTCAAAGGAATATGTTAACAATTTATCTCAGCAAAATTTTAAGGGACAAAAATACCCTTTATTTTAATTTTAGCTTTATTTTGTCTTTAACAAAAATGAAATAAATAAAATAGAAAGAGAGAGAGAGAGAAAGAGAGAGAGAGAAAATGTTAGATTTTTTTTTGCTTTCAATATTGAATTTTAAACTAAAACAAACAATGAAGTCATTTTATATTTTTTTGTAATAAATGTGAGCTTCTCCCTTTAGTCCATGGTAGTAGAATAGGGTGATGAGTAGGTTTTTAAAGTAGAGAGGTTAAAATACAACAAAACCAAAGTATAAGTTTGGAATTAACTTAGAGGAATGTTTTTTCAGAAGCCAATATGTAATTCATATCAGTTAGATTTCATTTAATTGACCACACTTGTCAATTCTATTTTCCTCCTTTTCATATTTCCTTATGCTAGGTTACGTTTTCGGTAATTAAGTCAACCAAGTCTTTGTGGAAAATGGAGCATATAAATTCCATGCTAATTCTATAAATATGAAGTGTGGCTTGTGCTAAGAAATCAAATCTACCACAAACTTAATCCCTTCCTCAATCACCACCAGCAACAGCAACAATGAGATTAATAATATTTCTTCTGCTTTTGCTTATTTCTTCATCCATATTATTACTCACTGCATATCCAAAACAAGTGATATGCAGTGAAAAAGAAAAAAGAGTCCTTCTTAATTTCAAAGCTGGTCTGAAAAATCCTTCAAACAGACTGTCTTCGTGGTCTGAAAATGGAGGAGACTGTTGTCAATGGACAGGAGTCCACTGCAACAATGCAACTGGTCGAGTCACGAGGCTCCATCTCCATAATCCATGCGAAGATTATTACTGTAACAAAACGTCGAAGTTGGGTGGAAATGTTACTTCTGCTTTGCTTGAATTGAAATTTCTCAGTCATTTAGACTTGAGCCAAAACGACTTTGATGGGAGTTCCATTCCGACTTTCTTGGGTTCGATGGGAAGCCTTACGAACCTCAATTTCTCCCATGCTAATTTCACAGGGATTATTCCTCACCAACTCGGAAACTTCTCCAACATCCGCTATTTGGATCTGAGATGGAATTATGGCTTATATGCGCATGACTTGAGCTGGATGACTGGTTTTTATTCCTTGAAACACCTCGACTTGTCTGATGTCAATCTTTAGAACGCAACGAACTGGTATCAAGCGGTAAGCATGCTTCCTTCTCTTCAAGTACTTAAACTTTCATTCACCAATCTCAATTCCTCTATACCCTGTGAGATTAGCCAACTGAAACATCTTGAAATTCTCTCACTTCAATATAATTCATTGCATGGTCCTATTCCTCAATGTCTGGGAAATTTATCCTTCTTGAGGGAACTATATCTGTATTCCAATCAACTGAGTGGTCTTATTCCTCATTTTTTGGGAAATTTCTCCTCCTTGGAGGAATTATATTTGTCTTTCAATCAACTGAGTGGTCCTATTCCTCAATCATTGGAAAATTTATCCTTCTTGAGGGAACTATATATGTCTTCCAATAAATTAAGTGGTCCTATTCCTCATTTTTTGGGAAATTTCTCCTCCTTGGAGGTATTAGCTTTGTATTCCAATCAACTGAGTGGTCCTATTCCTCAATCGTTGGGAAACTTATCCTCCTTGGAGGCACTAAACATTGGCTACAATTCCCTATCGGGTTCCATCTCCGAAGTCCACCTTTCTAAACTCCAAAAGTTGGACTACTTGGTTATATATCGTAATTCCTTATACTTTCAAATCGACCCCAACTGGATTCCTCCTTTTCAACTTCGTTATCTTGATGCAAGTCACTATTTGATCGGTCCAAAGTTTCCCATATGGCTACGAACCCAAACATCACTTGTTTTGTTAGACATCTCGTACTCAGGAATCTCAGATATTGCTCCGGATTGGTTGTGGGACTTCTCTTCTCATCTTGATACGATCGATTGTAGAGGCAATCAGATATCTGGGGACATATCCAATATTTTCTTAAATGCCAGCACAATCACTTTGGAATCAAATAAATTTACTGGGCATGTGCCACGTTTGTCTCCAAATGTTCATGTTGTTTATTTGGCAAACAATTTTCTATCCGGAGAAATTTCCAACTTTTTCTGCTCAAAAGAATGTAGAGAAAATGATTTATGGATTCTTGACTTATCAAATAATTCATTTTTTGGTGGCCTTCCGAATGAATGTTTGGTGTATTGGCAATCTTTGATCAGTTTAAAGTTGGGAAAAAATAATCTCTTTGGATATATTCCGGACTCGATAAGCTTTTTATTTCAACTCCAATCACTGCAATTGCAGAACAATAACTTGCAAGGAAATATACCTTTGTCATTGAAGAATTGCACAAATTTGGTTCTCATAAACTTTGCAACAAATCATTTAAATGGAGTTTTGCCGTACTGGATTGCAGAACTAACTAATCTTGAGGCTCTTATATTAAGATCCAACAACTTTAGCGGCAAGATTCCTCTGCAGATGTGGAAACTTCCTCAGCTCATAATACTAGATCTCGCCAATAACTGTCTATCTGGACATTTGCCAACCAATATCAGTTTGCCAGCCATGAGAAATCCATCAATATATCAATCATATATGTTCATTATTAAAAATCTAACTTCCGTGTGAGTTCGGTCTTATTATGAAAGTTTGGAATTATTCATAAACAAAAGAGACTGGGAGTGCAAAGAAATACTTGGATTGGTCAGGAGCATCGACCTTTCAAGTAATAACCTAATTGGGTTGATCCCACCTGAGATCTCAAGTCTTGTCGAATTGTTGTATTTAAACTTATCCAATAACCAATCCAAGGGAAACATACCATATCAATTTGGGGGAATGACAAAATTACTAGTCCTTGATCTCTCCAAAAATCATCTCTCAGGTGAAATTCCTCAAAGCTTTTCGAGTTTAACATTTCTCAGTGAACTCGACGTGTCATACAACAATTTATCAGGTCAAATACCTTCCGGCACTCAATTACAAGGCTTCAACGAATCCAACTATATCGGCAATGAAGGACTTTGTGGAACTCCTTTACTCAAAAGCTGCACCAGAGATAGAGAAATTCCAGAAATTCCAACACCTACCAATGAAGAAGACGATCGATTTGAAACCTCGTGGTTTTACTTCGGAATGGGTTGTGGATTTGGTGTTGCATTTTTGGGAGTTTGGGGTACTCTTGTTTTCAATCGAACCTGGAGAATTGCTTATTTCAGGTTGATTGATAACATGAAGGATAAGACCTATGTGGTTATTCTGGTAAAGATGAAACAGCTGCGGAGATCATTGAAACGATCCAGATAATTAAACATTAATTATCATCTTCATTTCTACAACAATCAGGTAAAACTTTGAAATTATGTTAAGTACATGTTCGTTGTTAATACTTAATCATTTAAAACTATGTGTTGTTAATACTTTATCATTTAAAACTATGTGGAGTGCACATTTAGCATTATTCAAATGACTTTGAAATTCCATGATACAATTTTTTATTCTTTCTATGTAAATTTTTCAGTTTTTTAAATGCCTTCATTTATAATTCCAATTCTATGAAATCAAATGCTACCTTTTGGAATTATTTGGAGGGGAAGAAAATGGCATTGTTTTGCAGATTAATAAAACTTAAAATTAAGTGTTAAAAATTTATAATTGTTATCTCTGTCTATATATATATATATATATATTTTTATAATCTGTTATTTCTAATATGTTATCTCTATCTATATTTTTTTTTAGTAATGGATCATACAATAGCGGATGAAGTGAATCAAGCGGACAATCAAGTATTTTTATGATTTTTTGATGACGTGGTGAATTTTTAGATTACTACAAGTCTACAGCGACAAGGATTCTTCAGAACTCTATTTCAATCCGTCTTTCATTATTTCATCTTGTTTTTGTATTTCATTTTTTTTTTTAATTTCAGTACTTATGTTTAATTATTTAGTCAATTATTATATGGATCACAATAGTAAGTTTGAAGGTTGTTTACTAAGATTGTAGGTTTAAACTTTATTATTTATATTTGTAATTGTGTTTTTTTTTTTTTTTTTTTATAAATTTATGTGATTGCTTATAAATTACATTATAGTTTTTTTCTTATTTTCGTATTAAGTGTGGACCATGAAGTAATTACACAAATTAATTAGTTTTTTTTCCCCTTCAGTTGTTGTAATTTTGTGGTAATTTTTTTTTCAATTTTTCTTTTTAGCAATTACATGTTTCACAAAAGGGCTATATTAAAATATAACTATTGAAAATTATTTTTTAATTAAGGACTATTAAAAAAAAAACTCTTTTAAAAAATTACACTTTAACTATTTTTACTTTTGAACAAAGTGAAAGAAATATTTTTTTCGTTGAAATTAACGAAATATACTTTAAAATTGATAGATTTAAAGTTTTCCTTCAATTTTTGGATGAAATTGTCTATTTATTTTTAATTTAATTTTTTAAAAATATTTATGACAAAAATAGAAATCAAAATTAAGATACAACCAAATTTTTTTATTTCATCAAAAAATATATGGAAAATTTAATTTCGTCCATTTTTATGCATTTTTTTTTAGTTCTATGAAAAAAATTAGTTTTTCATTTTGTTAAAAAATAGGTAAAAATATAATTCATCAAAGTAAAAAGAGGTAAATAGAAGAGGGTAAAATATAATTTTTTAAAACGAAGAATAATTTCAAAGAGTATGAGGGGTCATTCAATAATTTCACTTATAAACACAAGAATAATTATCCCAAAGAATATGCTATTCCCAAAAAATCAAAAGGAGGCAGAGAGATAAGACAGTCAAAATCTATATAACAAATCACCTCATTTACATCCACGACCGTCGGAACAAGAGACAAACTTTAAGATATTGGCATCCGTTGGATCATTTTAACCTACCTATATAATAAAAGTCAGGGTTACAATTTCTCATTCAGCCGCCCACTCCCCTTTTTTGCTTCAACGCTCAAGTGCAGTTTCTCCCTTTCACTTTTGCTCTCTCAGAACCCTATCGTCGTCGCCACGACGGTGGCATCCCCGATCCATCGCCGCTCATCCCCCTCCACCTTTCTCTAAAATCATGATGACGACGACCTTCCAGCAAGTCGCAATGATGACGTCGGCTATCCTCACTCGCGACGACGACATCGACGATTTCTCCATCCCTCGCAACGATGACGGCAATTTCTCTCCGAGCCACAACGATTTTGGCTTATTTCTGGATGGAATAAGAGGTAAGTCCTCTTCCTCTCTGCCAATTTGCATATCCCACTCAATGTGGATATTGTGATTTGTTCTTGATCGGAATTTGCTTAGGATTGATTTGAGTTGGATTTGAAGGGAATTTGGAATAGGAATGTTCATCTATTGTTCAGTTTTCTCTTAAACCCAAGGTATTTTTGGAGTTTAGGTTTTTTTTCCCTCCTATTTTTAGGAGGTTTTGGGGGGATTTTCATTATTGTTATCAATTGGTGGTTAAGAATGGTTTCATTCTTTGTTTTTTGTTGCAAAACAAGGAAGTAAAGGAAGGTGGCCATTGTGCTGCTTGAAGCCCTAATGTGGCGCTGGGGCAGTGTTTTGGAACAGAAATATGGGAACAAATTCTGTTTTGTTTTTCAGAAATTTGTCAAACATTTGGGAACAGAGCAAAGATTTTTTTGGTTCCCATATAACTGTTTCTTTTTCTTTTTGTTTCTATTCCCAAAAAACTTGGAACATAAGCATAAATTTTGGAAGCAAAAAAATCTGCTTATGTTTAGTTTGCCGATAATTATTGTAAAATAAAACAGAAACATATTGATTGTTTTTGTATTTCTGATTCTGCTCCAAGATTCTAGAGAAAAAAAAAAAAAACCTAGAAATTTGGGGAACGGCACTGAACAAATGCCACCTTTGTTTTCTTCTTTTGTATGGCGAATAACTAGAAGAGAAAATCATCGTGGAAACTCGATTTATTTTTTTAATATGGGTAGGGTTCGTTATATCCTACTCTTTTGGGCAGCTTTTGTTTATGTTGTTGATTAAGACAAGAACAAATCTCTTCTTTTAGGTATCCTTTGTCTTATCTTGTTCCTATAAAACTTGGACTAAACATGTTTTAAAACATTTGTAATTTTTTTTTTCGTTTCAATTCTATTGTTATGCTTTCTAAAGTGCAAATATATAATGTCTAAAAGAAGATTAGTGTCTTTAGATTGAATTTCCCAATAGCATCTTATAAACTAAATATCTAGATCAATCATTATTTTTTTTAAGATAAAAGATTTTGTTTATAATATTAGTTTAATAATCATGGTTTAATTCTAAATAGTGCTTTCAGGCACGGGTTATGTGATTATTAATGTTCAAATAAAAAGGTGCTCAGTCTTGATTGTTATTTATTATAGATGTTAAAATTAAAATTAGGGTTGCAATTTAAGTTGTTGTTTGATGGTGTTGTTTTAGTTTTTTATTTTATTTGAAATCTTTCGTGGTTATAATGTTCATTCATGTAAGGATCTTATGTTTTTTAGCTGATGTTGTGTGACCAATATTTTGATAGTTTTATTTTGTGTTGTAAAGTCCATCACTAATTTTTTTTAGATCACATATTTTCTTTCAATGCTAAATTTTTTACTATAAATCTACGAACTACTAAAAGAGGTGTAATTTTGACGGTGTACTTTTAACTTTACATTTTGGAAATTGTTAGTTACTATAAATGCTATGATGAATTAGATATTGAATATTTTACGCCCGTGCCTTTAGGCATGAGTTATACGCTAATAAATAAATAAGTTAGAAAAGTCAGAGCGGACTTGGGTATTAAGCTTTACTTAAAACAAATTAAAAAAATAAACTCAAACTGTATAAACGGAGATCAAATATCCTATTATATTATTTTTTTTTATAAATGAATTAAGTCAGATTTTACAAATCCAGCTGTTGACCAGAGATGAAATCTCTGATTTTTTATATATTTTTTTAAAATGAATAAAGTTGGACTTCTCAATCTGGCTTTCAATTGGCGGATTTGTAAAATCTGACTTATAATGAAACTGTAAATAAGTTTAAATAACTAATGATTCAAAAAAAAGTACTAAAAAAATAAAGAATAGGTAAACAATGCTTTATTAATGTATGGTGATTTTTTGTCTCTCTCAATTAAAAAAATTAATCGTAGAATGAGATTTTTTCTCGCACTTATAATATGACCACCTGCACATTCCATATCCGATGTAGGATAAACACAATTTTTCCTTTACGTATCGGGCCTTTGAATCGGCTAATCATCTACCACACTCTCCCTTCGTATCTATTGAGTCAGAGATCTTGTAATTTGGATTATTATATCAGTTTAGAGTGGTCTTAGACATCACTCAACTCCAAATATTAGTTCACGAGATGAGATTTTCACTTTATACTTATATCTTGAACACCAATTTCTACAAACAAACATAATAATTAATTACAATATGAATATTCAAAATGAAAATATTATGTGATTTTTCACTATTTTTTGTCAATCTACGCATGTATGGAGGGCGACCAACATGCATCACGTTTTATCCCCCCCCCAAAAAAAAAACAACCCCCCACCCCAAAACACATACACACACACACAAAACAGGAGATAATATTAAAAAATATAATGACACTTTAACCATCTATAATTTACCTGAATTCCAGTTTAATCCTCCTATAATATATTTTTAAACACTTTACCCTAATTTAACTAAAGTGTAAGTTAAAAAATTGACAAATATGTATTAAAATAACAGATTAATCCCACTGTGGTACTGTGTACCCCTACCCAAGTGATCCACGTTCCATGCAACCTTGGTTTGTTGTCCAAAATAGTAATGGAATTGTTGATTTGGGGAAGTGAAATAATTGTAGAACCTCTGGGCATTAAGTGTTCAAATAGCAATTATGGGTACCACAGTGAAATAATGGTCAAACTTGGTTCAAAGTGTCCAAAAAAAAAACCCCCAAAAAATAGAAATATGAGGAGAAATCTTGTTCGAGAATTATTTTATGAAAATCTGGGAACAGAAACAATGAGATCAATACCCTTTACCCCATTGTATGATTTTAATTCGTTTTGTCCCCCACCACTTTTAAAATTTAAATTTTACCCCTTTCTACTTATAATTTTTTTTTTTTTAAATGTTTACTTAACTCAAAGAAATTCAATGTGTAATTAAATATCTCATCTAAAGTTTAAATGAAGTAAAAAGAAAATCTTTTATTTTATTTTTAATTTGTCTTTAATAAATAAAAAAAATAGAAAGAGGGAGAGATAAAGAGAGATAGGGAGAGTACAATATTAGTTTTTTCTTTTGTTGCCATTAAATATTGAATTTAAATTAAGAAATAAAAGAAAATTAAATATTTTTTAAAAAATAAATAATTGTGAGCCTCTCTATTTAGTCCATAGTAATAGAAGAGGTAAGGTATAGATTTCCGAAGTAGAGGGATTGAAATAAAATAAACTGAAGTATAAGAGGGTAAAAAGCAATTAACCCTACCTTGAATAGCTTTAGTGAGCTTGGCAACCATTTTTAGGCTAAATTGCCTTCTTCCTTGTTTTACTTTTGTCTAATGAACCCTTTATTTCTTCACTTTAAATTTTATATTTAACTTTATTTAATTTCTCATTTTGTTTAGAAGTAGAAATAAATAAAGTGTATTTTTTAATTAAAGAGAGATAAAAGATAAAGTATAATTTTTTAAAATAAAAAATGATAAAATTATAATTGTTTAATAAATTGTAACTTTTTTTTCTTTTCTCTTGAGCCAGTTAAGAGTATAAATATTATTTAATAAATGCAAGTGGTGAAAAAAATGTCATATAAATGCGCAAAATGTGATCAACTAATCATTTACCAGTCTCTCCCTTCGTGATTATTGGGTCAAAGATCTTATAATATTTATATTGATATCAATGTAGGATGATCTTAAATCTCTCTTAAACTTAAAAGTTAACTCATGAGATAAGATTTTTTTTTTATACTTATAACTTGATCGTTAATTCTTTTACGTGGGATAAACATAACAATTAATTACGATTTCAAAATTAAAAATAAAAATATTAGGTGATATTTTACAATTTTTAGTCAATCTATGCTGGCATGAAGTACGACGAAAACATGCATCACGTTTTGTACCTCCTCCCCGCAAAAGATAATATTAAATAAAAATAATGGCATTTTCACCCCTCTAATTGTAAAAATTTACACTTTACCTCCTTTTATTTATAATAAATTAAAAAATTATGTTTTGTTTTGGTTTAACTCAACGAAATATGATAAAAATTTGCAGAAATTTAATATCTCATCTAGATTTTGAATGAAGTAGACAAAACAATCTTTTATTTTAATTTTAATTTTAATTTGTCATTAATAAAAAAGAAAAGAAAATTAGAAAGAAAGAGAGAGAGCTAGAGAGTGCGATTTTTAATTCTTCCTTTTTGTTATCATTAAATATTGAATTTAAATAAAAAAAAAAACTATTAAATCTTTTTTTTTTTGATAAATGTGAGTCTCTTCATTTAATCCATAGTAATAGAAGGGGTTGATATGTAGGTTTTTAAAGTATTGATATGTAGGTTTTTAAAGTAGAGAGATTAAAATAAAACAAAATTAAAATATTAGGGGTAAAAAGCAATTAACCCTGCTTTTCATAGCTTCAGTAAACTGGGCAGCCGTATTCTAAGGTAAATTGTCTTCTAAATAACACTTTGTCTGCTCTAACTTTAAAAAACTATATTTTACTCACTTTTATTTTTGAACAACTAATTTTTTTTTTCGTTGAAATTAACAGAATATGTTTAAAAATTGATAAAATTAAAATTTTCCACCAATTTTTAGATGAATTAAATGTAGGGGTGCCACTGTAGGAAGAATGAAATTGGTGAAACAATGTCCAAAAATACCACCACAATAGATCACATGGATAAGAATGAATTAGGGGTGCTTTTGAATCTCTTTCAACTCAAAAAAAATAATTCTTGAGATAAGATTTTATCTCTCACATCGGGCCTTTAGAATGTAAATCGTTTTGGTTAAAAATCTCATAACCTAGATTATGATAACAAATGGTTTTAAACATCTCTCAACTTCAAAAGTTAATTCATGAGATGAGACTTTCTCTCACTTATAACTTAACAATCAGTCTCTTCTATCATCGACATGAGATAAACACAATAATTAATTACAATTTCAAAATTAAAAATAAAAACATTAGATGATTTTTTTACTATTTTTGGTCAATCTACGCAGGCGTGGAGTACGACGAAACCATGTATCACGTTTCATTTATGAACCCCCTCCCAGCAAAAGATAATATTAAATAAATATAATGTCACTTTATCCCTATAATTTACCTAAATTGCAGTTTAATCTTCCAATAGGATTTTTATAAACACTTTACCCGCTTGACTTAACTAAAGTGCTACAATTAAAAATTGGCAGATATGCATTAAACAATAAATTTATCCTTCTATTAAACTTGACTAGTTATTAGTGCACCACAACTTAAAATAATATGTCAATTAATTCCACCCCTAACGTTCTGCGTACCGTGTATAATATCGTATTACACACCTATATCCGTAGCCATACCAGATACCAAGAGATCCACGTTCCATGCAACGTAGCTTGATTTGTCGTTTAAAATATTAATGGATTTATTAATTGATTTGGATTCAATAGCAATTATCGGGATGACAATGAAATAGTGGCCAAACTTAGGGGTGCAACGTGTCAAAAAAACCCTCCAAAAATTTGAAATCTAAGGAGAACTTCTGCCACACCTTCCCTACGCAAGCATAATCCAGCCCATACAGAGAACTACAGCCGCTCTGATTTTCTCTCCTCTAGCAGCTTCCAATACCTGACAAAACCAAAGGCTGATGTTCTGCCCTTCCTCCTGAGAACAAAACAATCAGTTACATATCCCCATTTCAGAAATATTTCTCTTAACCACAAATTATACATTTGAAAGGGTAGATTATCCACAAATAACGTTGTTGTTTTTTGAGATTCACAATCCTCTTTACTATCTATCGAAAATTGCTGGATAAAATATTCCTATTCGATTTCAGAGTTTTCCACAAACATCAAAAAAAATAAATCTATAGATTTTGTTTAGTGCGTGCGCTTTATGTATGTATTGGTTTCTATTCCTAGAAATTGAAACCACAAACATAAACATAATTATGATGAACAAATTTCAATTCAAATCCTTTTTCGTCAAAAGAAATTACGATGATGTCAATTTGTCAACAAAAAATTCGATTCAAATCCTTTTAAAAACATTAACCAATAAAAATCGATAACAAAACGCAAATATATAGTTCTTTTTCCATTTTTTTTTAATTTTTGTTGTAACTTTCTTAAAGAAAAAAAATACACTAATCCTTAGGAAGTGTTTGGTGACAGTAAATACACTAATCCTTTGATGTAACTTGTTGGGGCGTGGGGGTGGGGAGGCACCAACGCAGGGAACAATTGTATGTTCAATTTCATTTTAAAAAAAATTATATTTTATGTGATTGTTATTGCAATTTTAGTTATGCGTATGATAATAAAATAAATGTTGATGTTTGAAATAATCAAATATGAATTGTCATCTGTTTGTTGATTACCGATAAGTTAAAAATATACGATCATTTAATACATCTCAAAATGCACAATTTTACCATAATACACTATATTAATATATCAAAATACATCAATAATTACATTTCACCATGACAATCCATCAAAATTCACTGATAAAAAAACTATAATTCACTTCTTCTTCAATATATCAACAAAAATATCTTAGCTGATTAAAACACTATCCAAAAAATGTCCCCCAAAAAATTAATCCAAAAAAACAGTCCAACAATTTCACTTAAACACTGTCCAAACCCAGCAAAATCCATTAAATACCATCAATATCTGAAATTAAACCTTAAAAAACTATGAAACTGTTCTTTTTTTTTTTTTTTTTTTTCCCACACCATTAAGAGGAAATAGAAACAATAATAATTCAATTCTGGATCATAACCAACTATTTCTATGTATGATATCATATCAAATATTTGCTTCTATTTTTACATTTAGGACTGATTTTAAGAAAGAAGAGAATTGTTGGAGTGACATGCACCTGATGTTAAAAAGAGAAAGAGAGAGAGAGAGAGAGAGAGAAACAAAGAAATATGAACCTTTTTTTTTAAGCAATTCTAACATCTTTCTTCCCTCCTATTTTCCTTAATACTTTTAAAAAATGAACCTTTTTTTTTTTATTTATCATTTAACTCAAAGAAATATGTTAAAAATTTATCTCACAAAATTTTTACATGTCATTCAATCGAAAAAAAAGAAAAAGAAATTAAGTATATAAAAAAATTGACTCTTGCGCGGATTGGTAGATTCAAGGAAAGATCAAATAGACCCATTTAATTTGTTAGAATTAAAAAAAATCCTTTATTTTGAGAGTCAAATGACAAAAATACGCTTGGTTGTATTTAAATTTTAAACCGTTGGACTCAAGTCTTAAGCACATGAAGTGTAAGTGGTGACAAAAATATTATAGGGGTATAAAGTACAATTCGACCTAACCAAAAGAGTACAAAGTGTAATTAACCCAAATATCTTTTTCTTTCAATCTCTCTCCCCTAAGCTGAGTCATCTCTTTCGCTTTCCTATTCTGTTTTTTCCACTCTCTACCCCACCCCCTCCTTGCACCGGTGACGGTAAACCCAAACCCATCGATGATAGTGACCCCCTACATCGGAGACAACAACAACAACCTCTCTCTCGATTTTAGGTGTTAAAAAAAAAAAAAAAAAAACTTACCATGAAGTATGGAATCCAATTCCATCCATTTTCGTTCCAATTGAATCAAATTTTTTATTCCATTTGATAACCCAATAAAAGAATCGAAATCGAAGGTGGAATTGCAATTCCATTCAACCTCCATTTCGTCCAATCAAATGGTCCAACCAAATGCACTGCAAAAGTCTTTTAAGTCTTCATCTTTGATTAATCAACATTGCATTTATATGAACTCCTTGTAGAATAATCTCAATTCTCCTCCATTTTTCTTTCACAAAGTTGTGTCCTACACTCCTCCTCTCCTAGAAAAAAGGGTTTTTGATGCTTTGTACCCTTGAAATTTGAACAAAAACTCATTTTGGTCCCTATAATTTCAATTTGAAAGTGTATCACCTAACTTTTTTTTAATCATTCCACTACAGTCTGAGTCACTATCCATAATACAATTTTAGATAAAAACCAGTAATCTACCATGCATCTGATGTTAAAAAAAATAATGATAATGATGATAATGATGATGATTATAATGGTTAAGCAATTTTATAGTCCTTCTTCACTCCCATTTTCCTTAAGGTACTTTGACCTCCTTATACATTGATTTTGAGTCATCTTGTCCCCTTATTTTAAACACCTAAGCTTTATCCCCTTCCTTCTACTTATAATAAATTACAAAATTAATTTTTTTATTATTATTTAACTCAAAGAAAAATATATAATTTTTTTTTTTTGTAAATTAAATATCTCACCAAAATTTTACATAAAATGGACAAAATTACCCTTTGTTTTAATTTTACTTATATTTTGACTTTAACAAAAAAGGAAAAAAAAAATAAAGAGAGAGAGAGAAAGAGATAGAGAAAGAAAGCTCTAGAAAATGTTAGGTTTCTTTCCTTTATTACCATAAAATATTGAACTTCAAACTAAAAAGCAATGAAGTCATTTTATATTTTTTGTAATAAATGTGAGCTTCTCCCTTTAGTCCATAGTAATAGAATGGGGTGATGTGTAGGTTTTTAAAGTAGAGGGTTAAAATTCAACAAAACTAAAGTATAAGGGGGATAAAAGGCAATTAACCATACTTTCAAGAGCTAAACTGGGCAATCATTACCTCTCATGACTCTCATTTTTGTGGCTTAGATTTAAGTTTATAGAAAGTTCAAAACAAGTGGTTTGCAATTAAAAAGAAAAAAGAGTCATTTTTAGTTTCAAAGTTGGTCTGGTTGTGATAGACAAATATTTGATGGCTTTATTGATATTTGTATTTTAAATAATTATTTTATTATTATATTTAACAAATATTTATTGTATTTAGTTTTAAATAGTTATCAAATCATTTTCAGTCAATATTAATGACTAAACTAAAATCTAAAACTCCAAAGAGTGTCAAGTCTTGATCGATCCACATATGTACAACAAGTGGTGGACCACCAAGTTGTCAAATAAGTTCATTTCTCCTCCATTTCTTCTTCACGAAATCGTGTGCCACACTCCTTTCCTAGAAAAAAGGGATTTTGACACTTTGTACCCTTCAAATTTGAACAAAAATTCATTTTCGTACCCATAATTTCAATTTGAAAATATATCACCTAAAATTTTCTTATCTGAACAATCATCTACCATACACCTGATGTTAAAAATAATAATAATAAAAAAATGGTTGAGCAATGCTAGTCTCCTTCTTCCCTTCCATTTTCCTCAATACTATTAAAGATTAATTGACTTTTACCCCCCTCATACTTTGATTTTCATTCATTTTGACTCATACTTTAAACACCTAAACTTTATCCCTATTCTACTTATAATAAATTGAAAAACCCTTTTTTTGAATTATTTAACTCAAAGAAATATGTTAATATTTTGGTAAATTAAATATCTCACTAAAATTTTACATAAAATGGACAAAACTACCTTTTATTTTATTTTTATTTTTATTTTTATTCTGTCTTTAACAAAAAAGAAAAAGAAAAAATAAATAGAGAGAAAGAAAGAAAGGATGGAGTTTGGGGTCTGGGGGTACAAACAAGAGAAATCAGTGTGGGGAGGGTGTTTGGAAGAAAAGAGTCAAGTATATTTTTCACTCTTTAAATTTAATTTGTTTTCTTTTCAAATAGACCCTATTTAATTAGATGGAATAAAATGACGAAATTACCATTATTTTTGGAAGTAAAATGACAAAAATGCATTTAAGTTCTACTAAAATTTTAAATCATTGCAATCATATTTTAAGCTCAGTGATTATAAGTGGTGACGAAAATACTATAGGGTGTAAAGTGAAATTTTGCCTAATCATAGGAGTGCAAAATGTAATTAATCCAAATATTTTTTTTTCTTGGGCAAATTACAAATTTAGTTTTCTATCTACAACGTGTTTTTTATGTGGTCCTCTAATTTTTATTTAATTTAATTTGGTCCTCCTATTTGAATACGATTTTTTGTGAGGCCCTTTGTTAAAAATAAAATAAGGGTTAACTTTGACGGAATTTCATTATGTGACTTGCCATCTTTAAAGGTAAAAACATAGTTTTCTATTTTTTTCTTTCTCTTTTTCTTTTTCTTTTCTCTTTTAATGAGAGAGAAGTTGATATTTCAGAGACAAAAACGAAAGAGACAAGTGATATTTCTCTCTTGGCTTTCTTTTTTGTGGCTTAGATTTAAGTCAAGTCTATGAAAATTGTGATAGATCAACATTTGATGTGATATTCGTATTTTATATAATTATTTTATTATTATATTTAATAAATATTTATTGCATATTTATCAAATCAATTTCAGTCAATATTGATAACTAAATTAATATCTAAAACTCCAAAGAGTGTCAAGTCTTGATCGATCCACATATGTACAACAAGTGTTGGACCACCAAGTTGTCAAATAAGTTAATTTCTCCTCCATTTCTTCTTCACGAAGTCGTGTGCCACACTCCTCTCGTAGAAAAAAGGGGTTTTGACTCTATTTAATTAGATGGAATAAAATGGCGAAATTACCATTATTTTTGGAAGTAAAATGACAAAAATGCATTTAAGTTCTATTAAAATTTTTAATCATTGCAATCAAATTTTAAGCACAGAGAGTATAAGTGGTGACGAAAATACTACAGGGTGTAAAGTACAATTTTGCCTAATCATAGGAGTGCAAAATGTAATTAATCCAAATATTTGTTTTTTTCTTGGGCAAATTACAAATTTACTTTCCTATCTACAACGCGTTTTTTATGTGGTTCTCTAATTTTTATTTTATTTAATTTGGTCCTTCTAGTTGAATATGACTTTGATGAGACCCTTTGTTAAAAATAAAATAAGGGTTAAGTTTCCTTATGTGACTTGTCATCTTTAAAGATAAAAACATAATTTTCTATTTTTTCCCTTTTTTCTTTATTTTCTCTTTTTCTTTTTCTTTTTTCTCTTTTAATGAGAGAAATTGATATTTTAGAGAGAGAAAGACAATGGAGAGAAAGAGACAAGTGTTTTAGTTTTCACTAAGTGTTATAAACGACGTATTGCATATTAACAAGACCATTTGTAAATAAATCATCTCTCTCTAATTAACATATTAAACTCATTTGTACGAAGTAAGTTTCATTTTGCCTACTAATATTTTTATTTCATCATATTGTAATTTGCCTTTATTGATATAAGTTTCAAGAGTTGCCTTTTATGGAACCCACTATATAATAACATTTTGAATTCCTGAAATTATAATATATTGAACTCTAGAGTTTATAATTTGCATCCAACAAATTTAATTGTTAGTTAAAACAAAAATCTAGTCAGATGGAGAAGGAAGTTTAATGAGATTTTTAATAATTTATAAATTCTGCCTAAATTCTCCTCAAAACGCAAACAGGCGCACAATGTTGCACATAAAATTTAGGGTACAAAGTGCAACATAACATAACCTTTCGGGATATAAAGTGTAATTTAATGTAATCATATGCCTCAGGCCCCACTTCTTTGTATTTATATCAAACTCTATTTTTAATCTTATAAAATGAAATAAATAAACAAATAATAATTTGAAAAATATTATTTTATTTTTAGTAATCCAAAGAAAAATAATTTCACAATAATTGGGCCTGGCTTGGTAGGCCCAAAAGTCGGTATCTAGTATTTGTCCATATGCAATGAATTAAATTGAGTCCCAGTTGGCGTTAGAAAGGGGCAATTTTTTTTTTTTTTTTATGATTGAATAAAAATTCAAAAAATAAATAAATCTAGTGTATAGTAAAAAAAATCATGATTAAAAGTAGTAATTTTAGTTTTAAGAGATAAATTAAAATTATGGTGAGTCTAACGGCTTGTTTGGTTAGATAGAATGAAATGAATTTGTCAATTGAATCACTATTTCATTCTCTTATTTGGTTGTCCTGAAATTAGGAAGGAATTGAATAAAATACCCTTTTATATATTAATTTTGAATATCTATTCAATAAAATATTATTTTAAAATAAAAAATAAAATAATTGCAAATATATTTGGCTCAAATTAATATATTAGTATATACATTTCATCATATTGTAATATGCCTACTAATATTTTTATTTCATCATATTATAATTTGCCTACTAATATTTTTATTTCATCATATTATAATTTGCCCTTATTGATGTAAGTTTCAAGAATTGTCTTTTATGAAATCCTTTTACATATATCGCTATTTAACATTTTGTACCCCTAAAATTATAATATATTGAACTCTAGAATTTATAATTTGCATCTAACAAATTTAATTGTTAGTTCTAACAAAAAATCTAGTCAAATGGAGAAGGAAGTTTAACGAGATTTTTAATAATTTATAGATTCCGCCCAAATTCTTCTCAAAAAGCAAACGGGCGCGCAATGTTGCACATAAAAGTTTAGGGTACAAAGTACATTATAACATAAACTTTTGGGAAATATAGTGTAATTTACTTATATCAAACTCGGTTTTTATCTTCACCCACTATTCTTCTAATAAAATAAAATAAATAAATAAAGAAAAATATTGAAAAATATTATTTTATCTTTAATCTATTGTCTTGAACTGAATGTATAAATGTTAAAATTGAGACGCATGATTTTAAAGATCAATGATTGTAAAAACGTTAAAAATTAAAAAATTATATATTATCTTGTCTTTATCTTTCTCTAAAATATCAAATTCTCTCGTTAAAAGAGAGGAAGAAGAGAGAGAAAGTAAAGAAAAAATAAAAAGTACGTTTTTACCTTAAAAATGGCATGTGCAAATCACATGACAAAATTCCATCAAAATTAATACTTATTTTTAACAGAAGAGCCACAACATGTGCAAATGTCACATTAAAAAAAGAAAATTAGAAGGTCGCATAGAAAACACGCTGCAAATAAAATGACCTAGTTTGTAATTTGACCTTTTTTTTCAATCTCTCTCCCCTAAACCGAGTAATTTTTTTCACTCTCCACCCTGCTCCGGTGGCAGCGACCCTTAATTCACAGGCGACTACAACCTCTGTCTTTATTAACTCTCTATTCACTTTTGTGGCTTAGATTTAAGTCAAGTTTATGGAAATTGTAATAGATAAACATTTGATGTGATATTTGTATTTTAAATAATTAATTTATTATTATATTTAATATATATTTATTGCATAGTTATCAAGTCTCGATCAATCCACATATATACAATAAGTGGTGGACCACCAACTTGTGAAATAAGTTTAATTTTCCTCCAATTTTTTCTTCACTAAAGTCGTGTACTACACTCCTCTCCTAGAGAAAAGGGGTTTTGATGTTTTGTACCCTTCATATTTGAACAAGAACTCACTTTGGTCCCCCATAATTTCGATTTGAACATATATCACCTTAAAATGTCTTAATCATTCCACTACAATCCGACTCATTATCCATATTACAATTTTAGATAAAAAAAGAAAAAAAGAAAAAAAACAGCCATCTAACATGCACCTGATGTTAAAAAGAGAGAGAGACAAAAAAAAAGCTAGATATAGAAAATGTTACATTTTTTTTTACCTTTTATTACCGTCAATGTTGAATTTTAAACTTGACCAAAAAAACAATGAAGTCATTTTATATTTTTTTTTTGTAATAAATGTGAGATTCTCCTTTTAGTCCATATTAATAGAATAGGGTGACGTGTAGATTTTTAAAGTAGAGAGTTAAAATTCAACAAAACTAAAGTATAAGAGGGATAAATTAAACTGGGCAACTATTATCTCTCATGACTCTCATTTTTGTGGCTTAGATTTAAATTAAAAAAGTTTATAGAAAATCTTGTTTTTGCTTATTATGACTCGTTGCGTATTCAAAACAAGTGGTTTGCAATTAAAAAGAAAAAAGTGTCATTCTTAGTTTCAAAGTTAGTCTGATTGTGATAGACAAATATTTGATGGCTTTAATGATATTTGTATTTTAAATAATTATTTTATTATTATATTTAATAATTATTTATTGCATTTAGTTTTAAATAGTTATCAAATCAATTTCAGTTAATATTGATGACTAAATTAAAATCTAAAACCCCAAAGAGTGTCAAGTCTTAATCGATCCACATATGTACAATAAGTCTTGGACCACCAAGTTGTCAAATAAGTTCATTTCTCCTCCATTTCTTCAAAATCAATTGGAACATTCATTAAGATTTGTCAAATTTATGAAATATTGGGTTTGTTTGTTGAACATTCATTAGCCTCTATAGTCTATACTTTTTATTATATAGCTATAACGGTGGGTTAAATCAGGAAGAATATTGTCATAATAAATGAAACAATAAAAAGAAATAAAAGTTGCCAAATTGATCAATCTAAATACGAAAATAATAGTCGACGTTGCACCAGGTAAGGCGATGAAGAAATTCTAAAATGCCTTGATTGAGAAAAGGACTCAACAACTTGAAGCTGAAAGCCACCCACCACGACGTCTTCTATTAATTTAGGATTAATTGGCTTTTACTCCCTCGTGTTTGTATGTTATTTCATTTTGTCCCCTCTATTTTACAAATTTATATTTTATCCCCTTCTACTTAAAATAATTCCGAAACTATATTTTTTGTTTAACTTATTCTAATATGCTAAAAATTGGTGAATTGAAAATTTTCGTACATAAAATGAACAAAATTATCCTTTATTTTATTTTATTTTTATATTTTATTTGGCCTAAAAAGAAAAACAGAAATAGAGAAAGAAAAAGAGCTAGAGAGAGAAAATATTTGTTTTTCTCGTTTATTATCTTTAAATATTAAATTTAAATTAGGAATAAAGGTATTTTTATTTTATTTTTGAACAAAATGTGAGTTTCTCCTATTAGTAAAAATTAGAAGGGGGTGATGTGTAAGTTTTTAAAATAAAGGGGTTAAAATGAAACAAGACCACGTATAAAGGGATAAAAAGCAATGAACCCTAAATTTTAAGATGAGGTATGAGTGGTAGTAATAAGAGAGTGGAATAAGTCAATATCAATCTTACACCATTCATTATTCACAAAGCCACAAACTAATACCAATCTAATACCATTAATTCATGATTTTTGAATTCAAGATCATTCTACACTGGTATTAGAGTTCAAGTTACAACATCTCTGACCCAATAACCATAAAGGGAGAGAGTGGTCGAGAATTAGCCAACCAAAATCCCAATGTGTGAGGGGATGATTATTGGGTTTATCCCACATCAGATGTAGAAGGGACTGATACTCAGATCATATCTCATAAGTTAGTTTTTCGGGTTGATAGAAACCCAAGACCACCCTAAGTCTAACATCGATTTTTTTTTAGCATTCAGAAAAGCATATGGACTTGTTGACATTTAGTACAAATTATGAATCTTCTTTGATGAAAATATCTCTCTTAATCTGTTTGAGATTTTATTGTATATACATATTTCTTTTGTATGTTAAAATGAATGATATTCTTTTTACATTACAAGAATAAGGAAGGATCTTCTCCAATTTCTTGATATTGTTTTTGGCTGCAGGCAAGTTTTTAAATCGCGGTATTGGGTTATGTAACAGTAACGGGCGCAGTGTAACGATACGAGAGTATCGGTCAATCCTCAGAACATTCTCAAAATTTCAATTAATAGTAATTGTTTTACTTATTTAACCATTAATAAACACATTGTAATAGATATTATGACATTTAACCACATATACAATATATAGAGAACTTATTAGAAAAATTAAATCTAAATGAATAATAGAAGAGCTTGTAAATGATTGTGAAAAATAATCAAATTTAACTAAACATTTCTTTAATAAACCAAGTAAGAGGAAAACATACAATTAAAAAAAAAAAATACCATGTAACGATATTGAAGTGCTAAATGAAGAGTTAGGGCATGTTTGATAAAAAAATTAAGTGTTTAAAAATGATTATATTAAATACTTAATTAATTAAATTTGTTTGATAAATATAATTAATATCACTTAATTAATTAAGTTAGCTTAAAAATTAAGTCAAAAATATGAGTGAAAAATTAAGTCAAAATAACTTCACTTATTTCATTTTTCTTAATGCACTCCATTATATTTCATTTTAAAAAAAATTATGTTTTGACTATTTTACCAATATTACCTATGAGGGTTTAATTAGAGTTAGGATTAATAAGAATTGAATTAATTTTGGATTATTTGACGGTTTTAATTTTATTTTATATTTAAATTATTCATATAATTTAATTTAAGTAATCAAATTATATGAAAAAATACATAATATTTACATATTTTTGGGTTAAGTTCCACTTTTAATTTTAATATAATTTTTTTTTTTAAAAAAATGGCATTCTGATTTTATTATTTTGTTCTCAATTTTTTTTTTCTTCACATTATCTTAATTCAAAAGTAGTTACGTAAATTAAACAATTTTCAGCATACAAATTTTGTACTTATCAAACAAATAAAAAAAATTCAGAACTTAAATTTTCAGCACAATTTTATCAAATAACATTATTAAATTTTCAGCATTTAATTTTCAGCACTTAAAAATTAAGTCGTTATCAAACAAACTTAATTAATTAAGTGATATTAATTATATTTATCAAACAAACTTAATTAATTAAGGACTTAATATAATCAGTTTTAAGAACTTAATTTTTTTTATTAAATATGCCCTAACTCTTCATTTAGCACTTCAATATCGTGAACAAAAATTGATGTTTTGATGCTTTGTACCCTTCAAATTTGAACAAAAATTCATTTTCGTACCCATAATTTCAATTTGAAAATTTATCACCTAAAATTTTCTTATCTGAACAATCATCTACCATACACCTTATGTTAAAAATAATAAAAAATAAAAATAAAAAAATGGTTGAGGAATGCTAGTCTCCTTCTTCCCTTCCATTTTCCTCAATACTATTAAAGATTAATTGACTTTTACCCCCCTCATACTTTGATTTTCATTCATTTTGACTCATATACTTTAAATACCTAAGCTTTATCCCCATTCTACTTATAATAAATTGGAAAACCCTTTTTTTGAATTATTTAACTCAAAGAAATATGTTAAAAATTTTGTAAATTAAATATCTCACCAAAATTTTACATAAAATGGACAAAACTACCTTTTATTTTATTTTTGCTTTTATTATGTCTTTAACAAAAAAGAAAAAGAAAAAATAAATAGAGAGAAAGAAAGAAAGGATGGAGTTTGGGGTCTGGGGCACAAACAAGAGAAATCTGTGTGGGGAGGGGGTTTGGAAGAAAAGAGTAAAATATATTTTTCACTCTTTAAAATTGAATTTTTTTTTTCAAGTAGACCCTATTTAATAAAATGACGAAATTATTATTTTTTTTTGGAAGTAAAATGACAAAAATGCATTTAAGTTCTATTAAAATTTTAAATCATTGCAATTAAATTTTAAGCATAGAGAGTATAAGTGGTAACGAAAATACTACAGGGTATAAAGTGCAATTTTGCCTAATCATAGGAGTGCAAAATGTAATTAATCCAAATATTTTTTTTTCTTGGGCAAATTACAAATTTAGTTTTCTATCTACAACGTGTTTTTTTATGTGGTCCTCCTATTTGAATACGATTTTTTATGAGATCCTTTGTTAAAAATAAAATAAAGGTTAACTTTGACGGAATTTCATCATGTGACTTGCCATCTTTAAAGGTGACTTGCCATCTTTAAAGCCTTTAAAGGTAACAACATAGTTTTCTATTTTTTTCCCTTTTTTCTCTTTTAATGAGAGAAGTCGATATTTTAGAGAGAGAAAGAGACAAGTGGATTTAGCATCGGACACTTGATTCATTTCACTCATCATATAATAGTAATAGAATTTTTATTTATATTTACTCTTTTTTTTTTTTTCCGTTTATTAGTGGTTAATCAATTGATACATAGCATATATATGCTATGTATCAATTGATTAACCACTAATAAACGGATATATATATATATATATTTATCTTTTATTTGTTAATTATTGATCTCATCTCAATCCCCATAATTTCCAAATAAATCATATCTCTCTCTAATTAACATATTAAGCCCTCTTTGTAAGAACTAAGTTTCACTTTGACTACTAATATTTTTATTTCATCGTATTGTGATTTGTCCTTATTGATATAAGTTTCAAGAATTGGGCATTTTGTACCTCTAAAATTATTATATATTGAACTCTAGAGTTTATAATTTGCATCTAACAAATTTAATTGTTAGGTCAAGAAAAAAATCTAGTCTAATGAGATTTTAATAATTTATAGATTCTGCCCAAATTCTCCTCAAAACACAAACGGGAGCACAATGTTGCACATAAAGGTTTAGGGTACAAGTGCAACATAACATTAACATTTGGGGTGTAAAATGTTATTTTATGTAATCATAATCCTCAGCCTCCCACACTTTGTATTTATATCAAGAACTATTTTTAATCTTCACCCACTCTTCTTCTTATAAAATAAAATAAATAAACAAATAATAAAGAAAAAAATTGGAAAATATTATTTTATTTTTAATATGTTGTTTTGAACTGAATGTACGTTAAAACTGAGACGTATGATTTTATAAGTCAATGATTGTATAAATGTTAAAAAATGAAAAAAAAATGTTATCTTATCTCTCTCTCAAATATCAACTTCTCTGATTAAAAGAGAAGAAGAAGAAGAAAGAGAGAAAGTTAAGAAGAAAAAAAATAAAAATAAAAAAAAATTACGTTTTTACCCTAAAAGATGACATGTGCAAATCACATGACAAGATTTCATCAAAATTAACCCTTATTTTTAATAGAACAGCCACAACATGTGCAACGGTCACATTAAAAAAAATAAATTAGAGGGTCAAATAGAAAACACGCTACAAATAAGATGGTCAAGTTTGTAATTTGCCATTTTTCTTTCAATCTCTCTCCCCCAAACTAAGTCATCTCTTTCACTCCCCACCTTGCTGCGATGACAGCGACCCTCAATCCACCGGCGACGGCAACCTCACTCTTTATTCACTTTTCTCCTCCCCTCTCCTCACAATTACCATGTTCCACTCCTGTGTCTAAAATCTATTCGCAACTTTCTCTTTTTTTTTTTAAATTCTCTCTCTACAACTTTTTATTTTTTTTCAATTTAGCATTTATTTCTTTATTCATGTTTTTCCAAAAAATTTATGACAATAATAATTAATGGTGGTGGTGATAGATATTCGATGATTTTTAAAAGATAAGTAAAAAAAAAAAAAAAAAATATTTATATTTTAAATGATTATTTTACTTTGTTATTAAATATATTTAATTTAATAAATACTTCATGCATTCAATTTTAAAAGGTTATCGAACCAGTTCCAGTCTTAAATTAAAATCTGAAACTCCAAAAGTAAGTCTTGGTCTTCGATAATCGACAGATGTACAACAAGTCATCTAACATGCACCTAATGTTTAAAAAAAAAAAGGTTAAGCAAATCTAGCGTCTTTCTTCCTTCCTATTTTCCTTAATACTTTTAAAAAAAGAACCTTTTTTTTTTATTTATCATTTAACTCAAAGAAATATGTTAAAAATTTATCTCACAAAATTTTTACATGTCATTCAATCGAAAAAAAAAAAATTAAGTATATAAAAAAATTGACTCTTGCACGGATTAGTAGATTCGAGGAAAGATCAAATAGACCCATTTAATTTGTTAGAATAAAAAAAAATAAAAAATCCTTTATTTTGAGAGTGAAATGACAAAAATACGCTTGGTTTTATTTAAATTTTAAACCGTTGGACTTAAGTCTTAAGCACATGAAGTGTAAATGGTGACAAAAATATTATAGGAGTATAAAGTACAATTCGACCTCACCAAAAGAGTACAAAGTGTAATTAACTCAAATATCTTTTTCTTTCAATCTCTCTCCTCCAAGTTGAGTCATCTCTTTCACTTTCCTATTCTGTTTTTTCCACTCTCTACCCCACCTCCTCCTTGCTCCGGTGATGGTAACCCCAAACCCATTGATGATGATGACCCCCTACACCGGCGACAACAACAACAACAATCTCTCTCTCGATTTTAGGTGTCGTCCAAAAAAAAAAAAAAAAAAAAACCACAAAGAACCTTATCATGAACTATGGAATCCAATTCTGCCCCGTGAAGTATGGATTCCAATTCCATCTATTTTCATTCCGATGGAATCAAATTTTTTATTCCATTAGATAACCCAATAAAGGAATCGAAATCGATACTATAGGGGTAACAAAAATACTATAGGGGCATAAAGTACAATTTGACCTAACCACAAGAGTACAAAGTGTAATTAACCCAATTTTTTTTTTTTTTTCAATCTCTCTCCCCAAATTGAGTCATCTCTTTAGCTCCCCTATTCTGTTTTTTCCACTCTCTACCCCACCCCCTTCCTGCTCCGATGACGGTAACCCCAAACCCACCGATGATGGTGACCCCCTACACCGGAGACAACAACAACAACCTCTCTCTCGATTTTAGGTGTAGTCTGAAAAAAAAAAAAAAAAAAAAGAAAAAAAGAAAAAACAAAATTTATCATGAACTATGGAATCCAATTCCATCCATTTTCATTTTAATGGAATCAAATTTTTTATTTCATTTGATAACCCAATAAAAGAATCGAAATCGAAGGTGGAATTGCAATTCCATTCAACCCTCATTTCGTTCAATCAAATGGTCCAACCAAAAGCACTGCAAAAGTCTTTAAGTCTTGATCTTTGATTAATCAACACTGCATTTATATGAACTACTTGTAGAATAACTTCAATTCTCCTCAATTTTTCCTTCACAACGTTGTGTCCTACACTCTTCCTCTCCTAGAAAAAGGGGTTTTTGATGCTTTGTACCCTTGAAATTTGAACAAAAACTCATTTTGGTCCCTATAATTTCAATTTGAAAGTGTATCACCTAACTTATCCATAATACAATTTTAGATAAAAACTAGTAATCTACCATGCATCTGATGTTAAAAAAAATAATGATGATGATGATGATGATTATAATGGTTAAGCAATTCTATAGTTCTTCTTCACTCTCATTTTCCTTACGGTACTTTGACCTCCTTATACATTGATTTTGAATCATCTTGTCCCTCTACTTTAAACACCTAAATTTTATCCCCTTCTACTTATAATAAATTACAAAATTCATTTTTTATTATTATTTAACTCAAAGAAATATATAAAAAAAATTGATAAATTAAATATCTCACCAAAATTTTACATAAAATGGACAAAATTACCCTTTGTTTTAATTTTACGTATATTTTGTCTTTAACAAAAAAGGAAAAAAAAAAAAATAAAGAGAGAGAGAGAAAGAGAAAGAAAGCTAGGGATAGAAAATGTTAGGCCCCGTTTGGTAACCGTTTCCATCCCATTCCTAGATTTTTGGGATTTCTGTTTGAGAATAGCGTTTGGTAATTTTTGTTCTCGTTCTCATTCTACTCCTATTTGAGAATTGTGCCAACTTTTTTCTTAAGAAATGAGAAACAAAAAAAAAATTGTTTCTCATTACTCCCATCTCATTCCCAAAACCATTGTCACTGTTCATCCGCAAGCCGCCGCCGCCAGCTATCTCCAGCAACAGTCGCTTGTCAGTCCGGCATCACCGCCCACCCGCCATTTTGCCACCGCCGTCACCGGCCACCTTCCGGAAAATTCCAGCGCCGCTACAGGCCACCGTCACCCACCCGCCGGTCACCATCTGGCCAAAAAAAAAAAGTTCTCAAAACAATTTTTTTTTTGTTTTAGGATAAAATCGTTACCAAACGCGATTCTGTTCCCAAAACAAAAAATAAAAATTAAAAATTATCGTTACCAAACGCGATTCTACTCCCAAGAAGGAAACAAAATTCTCATCATATTCTCATCTCAAACGCTACCTAAGTTTTCTTTCCTTTATTACCATAAAATATTGAATTTCAAACCAAAAAGCAACGAAGTCATTTTATACTTTTTTTTAATAAATATGAGCTTCTCCCTTTAGTCCATAGTAATATAATAAGGTGATGTCTAGGTTTTTAAAGTAGAGATGTTAAAATGCAATAAAACTAAAGTATGAGGATGATAAAAGACAATTAACCATACTTTTACAGCTTTACAAAACTGTCAATCATTTTCTCTCATGATTTTATTTATTTATTTATTTATTTATTTTTTTTGGTGTGGCTTAGAATTAAGTCAAGCCCAAGTCTTCGTGGAAAGTGGAGCACAAAAATTGCATGCTAATGCTATAAGGGAATAGAGAGGAGTTTTGATGCTTTGTAACCTTCATATTTGAACAAGAACTCAATTTGGTCCCCATAATTTCAATTTGAAATTTTGAGCATATATCACCTTAAAATGTCTTAATCATTCCACTACAATCCGACTCATTATCCATACTACAATTTTAGATTAAAAAAAAAAATAGTCATCTAACATGCACATGATGTTAAAGAGAGAGAGAGAGACAAAGAAAGTTAGAGATAGAAAAATATTTCTTTTTTTTTAATCTTTTATTACCGTCAATATTGAATTTTAAACTTGAAAAAAAAAAAAACAATGAAATCATTTTTTATTTTTTGTAATAAATGTGAACTTCTCCCTTTAGTCCATAGTAATAGAATAGTGTGATGTGTAGGTTTTTAAAGTGGAGGGGTTAGAATGCAACAAAACTAAAATATAAGGGGATAAAAGGCAATTAATCATACTTTCACCAGTGTTACTAAATCTCTCATGACTCTCTTTTTTGTGGCTTAGATTTAAGTCAAAGAAGTTTATAGAAAACCGTGTTTTTGCTTATTATCACCCGCTGCAAATCCAAAACAAATTATTTGCAATTAAAAAAAAAAAAAGGCCATTCTTAGTTTCAAAGTTGGTTGATTGTGATAGATAAATATTTGATGGCTGTAATGATATTTCTATTTTAAATAATTATTTTGTTATTATATTTAATTAATATTTATTACATTTAGTTTTAAATAGTTATCAAATCAATTTCAGTCAATATTGAGAACTAAATTAAAATCTAAAACTCCAGTCAAATCTTAATCAATCCACATATGTACAACAAGTGATGGATCACCAACTTGTGGAATAAGTTCATTTCTCCTTCATTTCTTCTTCACAAAGTCGTGTACCACACTCCTCTCTTATATAGAAGGGGTTTTGACGCTTTGTACCCTTCAAATTTGAACAAAAAATCATTTTCGTACCCATAATTTCAATTTGAAAATATATCACCTAAAATTTTCTTAATTATTCCACTATAGACAGAACAATTATCTACCATACACCTGATGTTAAGCAATGCTAGTCTCCTTCTTCCCTTCTATTTTCCTCAATACTATTAAAGATTAATTGACTTTTACCTCCTCATACTTTGATTTTCATTCATTTTGACCCGCATACTTTAAACGCCTAAACTTTATCCCAATCTACATATAATAAATTGAAAAACTATTTTTTAAAATTATTTAACTCAAACAAATATGTTAAAAATTTAGTAAATTAAATATCTCACCAAAATTTTACATGAAAGGGACAAAACTACCATTTATATTTTTACTTTTATTTAGTCTTTAACAAAAAAGAAAAAGAAAAAATAAAGAGAGAGAGAGATAAATGTTTAAGTTTTCCATTAACTTTGACGGTAACGGATAAAAGTTAATAAAAATAAGTAATTTATGTTAAATAACGTTTACATAATTTTCTATTTTTTTCGTTTCCTTTTTTCTTACTTTTTCTTTTTCTTCTTCTTTTCTCTTTTAATGAGAGAGAAAGACAATGAAGAGAAAGAGACTTAATTCAAACACTTAATTCATTTCATTCATTGTGTAATAGTAATAGAATTTTCTATAAAAAAAAACCGGCCACAGTTGACTTTTCTAGTCAAACTGGGCATTTTTGGGTCTTTTAGGCCTTCGGGTGCTCTCTTTGGGCCAAGAAATCTCACTCCTGTTGTACTGCATCATCTCCCCTCACGATTATCATGTTCCACTCCCCAACCCAATCCATTCCCATGTCTAAAATCTATTTGCAACTTTCTCGTTTTTTAAATTCTCTCTTTACAACTTTTTATTTTTTATTTTTTTTCAATTTAGCACTTATCTCTTTATTCATGTTTTTTCAAAAAATTTATGACAATAATAATTAATGGTGGTGGTGATAGATATTCGATGATTTTTAAATGATAAGTAAAAAAATAAATAAATAATATTTATATTTTAAGTGATTATTTTATTTTGTTATTAAATATATTTCCTCCTATTTTCCTCAATACTTCTTTCCTCCTATTTTCCTCAATACTTTTAAAAAATGAACCTTTTTTTTTTATTTATCATTTAACTCAAAAAAATATGTTAAAAATTTATCTCACAAAATTTTTACATGTCATTAAATCGAAAAAAAAAAACAAGAAAGAAATTAAGTATATAAAAAAATTGACTCTTGCGCGGATCGGTAGATTCGAGGAAAGATCAAATAGACCCATATAATTTGTTAGAATAAAAAAAAAAAATCCTTTATTTTGAGAGTGAACTGACCAAAATATGCTTGGTTTTATTTAAATTTTAAACCGTTGGATTTAAGTCTTAAGTACATGAAGTGTAAGTGGTGACAAAAATATTATAGAGGTATAAAGTACAATTTGACCTAACCAAAAGAGTACAAAGTGTAATTAACCCAAATATCTTTTTCTTTCAATCTCTCTCCCCCAAACTGAGTCATCTTTTTCGCTTTCCTATTCTGTTTTTTCCACTCTCTACCCCACCCCCTCCTTGCTCCGGTGACGGTAACCCTGAACCCATCAACGATGATGACCCCCTACACCGGCGACAACAACAACAACAACCTCCCTCTCGATTTTAAGTGTAGTCTGGATAAAAAAAAAAAAAAAATACTTATCATGAACGATGGAATCCAATTTCGCCCCATGAAGTATGGAATCCAATTCCATCAATTTTTGTTCTGATGGAATCAAATTTTTTATTCCATTGGATAACCCAATAAAGGAATCGAAATCGATACTATAGGGGTAACAAAAATACTATAGGGGCATAAAGTACAATTTGAACTAACCACAAGAGTACAAAGTGTAATTAACCCAATTTTTTTTTTTTCAATCTCTCTCCCCCAAACTGAGTCATCTCTTTTGCTCCCCTATTCTGTTTTTTCCATTCTCTACCCCACCCCCTCCCTGCTCCGGTGATAGTAACCCCAAATCCACTAATGATGGTGACCCCCTACACTGGAGACAACAACAACAACCTCTCTCTTGATTTTAGGTGTAGTCCGGAAAAAAATAAAAAAAATAAAAAATAAAAACCTTACCATGAACTATGGAATCCAATTCCATCAATTTGCGTTCCAATGGAATCAAATTTTTTATTCCATTTGATAACTCAATAAAAGAATCGAAATCGAATGTGGAATTGCGATTTCATTCAACCCCCATTTCGTCCAATCAAATGGTCCAACCAAATGCACTGCAAAAGTCTTTAAGTCTTCATCTTTGATTAATCAACACTGTATTTATATGAACTACTTGTAGAATAACCTCAATTCTCCTCCATTTTTCTTTCACAAAGTTGTGTCCTACACTCCTCTCCTAGAAAAAGTGGTTTTTGATGCTTTGTACCCTTGAAATTTGAACAAAAACACATTTTGGTCCCTATAATTTCAATTTGAAAGTGTATCACCTAACTTTTTTTTAATCATTCCACTACAGTCCAAGTCACTATCCATAATACAATTTTAGATAAAAACTAGTAATCGACCATGCATCTGATGTTAAAAAATAATGATGATGATGATGATTATAATGGTTAAGCAATTCTATAGTCCTTCTACACTCCCATTTTTCTTAAGGTACTTTGACCTCTTTATACATTGATTTTGAATCATATTGTCCCCATACTTTAAACACCTAAACTTTATCCCCTTCTATTTATAATAAATTACAAAATTAATTTTTTTATTATTATTTAACTCAAAGAAATATATAAAAAAAAAAATTGGTAAATTAAATATCTCACCAAAATTTACATAAAATGGACAAAATTACCCTTTGTTTTAATTTTACTTATATTTTGTCTTTAACAAAAAAGGAAAAAAAAAATAAAGAGAGAGAGAGAGAAAGAGAAAGAAAGCTAGGGATAGAAAATGTTAGGCCCCGTTTGGTAATTGTTTCCATCTCATTTCCAAATTTTTGGGATTTCTGTTTGAGAATAGCGTTTGGTAATTTTTGTTCTCGTTCCCATTCTATTCCCATTTGAGAATTGTGCCAACTTTTTTCTTAAGAAATGAGAAACAAACAAAAAAAAAAATTGTTTCGCATTATTCCCATTTCATTCCCAAGTCTTCGTGGAAAGTGGAGCACAAAAATTGCATGCTAATGCTATAAGGGGATAGAGAGGGGTTTTGACGCTTTGTAGCCTTCATATTTGAACAAGAACTCAATTTGGTCCCCATAATTTCAATTTGAAATTTTGAGCATATATCACCTTAAAATGTCTTAATCATTCCACTACAATCCGACTCATTATCCATATTACAATTTTAGATTTAAAAAAAAAAAAAAAAAAAAGTCATCTAACATGCACATGATGTTAAAGAGAGAGAGAGAGATAAAGAAAGCTAGAGATAGAAAAATGTTACCTTTTTAAAACCTTTTATTACGGTCAATATTGAATTTTAAACTTGAAAAAAAAAAAAAAATAAAAAAATAATGAAGTCATTTTACATATTTTGTAATAGAATAGTGTGATGTGTAGGTTTTTAAAGTAGAGGGGTTAGAATGCAACAAAACTAAAGTATAAGGGGGTAAAAGGCAATTAATCATACTTTCACCAGTTTTACTAAATCTCTCATGACTCTCTTTTTTGTGGCTGAGATTTAAGTCAAAGAAGTTTATAGAAAACCGTGTTTTTGCTTATTATCACCCGCGACATATCCAAAACAAATGATTTACAATTAAAAAAAAAAGGCCATTCTTAGTTTCAAAATTGGTTGATTGTGATAGATAAATATTTGATGACTATAATAATATTTCTATTTTAAATAATTATTTTGTTATTATATTTAATTAATATTTATTACATTTAGTTTTAAATAGTTATCAAATCAATTTCAGTCAATATTGAGGACTAAATTAAAATCTAAAACTCCAGTCAAATCTTGATCAATCCACATATGTACAACAAGTGATGGACCACCAACTTGTGAAATAAGTTCATTTCTCCTCTATTTCTTGTTCACAAAGTCGTGTGCCACACTCCTCTCTTATATAGAAGGGGTTTTGATGCTTTGTACCCTTCAAATTTGAAAAAAATTTCATTTTCGTACCCATAATTTCAATTTGAAAATATACCACCTAAAATTTTCTTAATTATTCCACTATAGACAGAACAATCATCTACCATACACCTGATGTTAAGCAATGCTAGTCTCCTTCTTCCCTTCTATTTTCCTCAATACTATTAAAGATTAATTGACTTTTACCACCTCATACTTTGATTTTCATTCATTTTGACCTGTATACTTTAAACATCTAAACTTTATTCCAATCTACATATAATAAATTGAAAAACTATTTTTTAAAATTATTTAACTCAAACAAATATGTTAAAAATTTAGTAAATTAAATATCTCACCAAAATTTTACATGAAAGGGACAAAACTACCATTTATATTTTTACTTTTATTTAGTCTTTAACTAAAAAGAAAAAGAAAAAATAACGAGAGAGAGAGAGAGAGAAAGAAAGCTACAGATAAAAAAATGTTAAGTTTTCCATTAACTTTGACGGTAACGGATAAAGTTAAAAAAAATAAGTAATTGATGTTAAATGACGCTTATACCCTTTAAAATTTTAAATAAGAATTATTTTAATACTAATTCAAAATTTAAGGGTCAAAATGTATTTTCTTTTTCTTTTACATCTTCATCTTCTTCCTCCCAGCCAGCCGTGTGGGTTCGCCATCGCCGTCTACGAGAGGGGGGAGGGGCTAGGGGAGTGAAAAAAGGATGGAGTTTGGGGCTTGGGGCACGAACAAGAGAACTTAGTGTGGGGAGGGGGTTTGGAAGAAATGAGTCAAATATATTTTTCACTCTTTAAATTTGATTATTTTTTTCAAATAGACCTTATTTAATTAGATGGAATAAAATGACGAAATTACCATTATTTTTGGAAGTTAAATGACAAAAATGTATTTAGTTCTATTAAAATTTTAAATCGTTGTAATTAAATCTTAAGTAGAGGAAGTATAAGTGCTGGCGAAAATACTATAGGGGTTTAAAGTGCAATTTTGCCTAATCACAAGAGTGCAAAATGTAATAAACCCAAATATTTTTTTTTCTTGGCAAATTACAAATTTGGTTTCCTATCTGCAACTTTTTTTTATTTGGTCCTTTAATTTTTTTTTTTTTTTTAATTTTGTCCTCCTATTTTGCACATGATTTTTATGA
The DNA here is from genome assembly GCA_016647705.1 of Eucommia ulmoides. Lineage (NCBI taxonomy): Eukaryota > Viridiplantae > Streptophyta > Magnoliopsida > Garryales > Eucommiaceae > Eucommia > Eucommia ulmoides. The sequence continues at coordinate 2,412,312 of CM028336.1, forward strand.
GGCCCTTTGTTAAAAATAAAATAAGGGTGGTTAACTTTGAGGGAATTTCATTTTGTGACTTACACATGCCATCTTTAAAGGTGAAAAATTAAAAAAAAAATTAAGCAATTCTAGCGTCTTTCTTTTTTCCTTTTTTTTCCTCAATACTTTTAAAGGTACATTTACCCCCCCCTATATTTTGATTTTGATTCATTTTGTCCCCCCTCTACTTTAAACACCCAAGCTTTACCCCCCTCCTACTTATAAAACAATGGAAAACTAACTTTTTTTTTTTTTTTTTATTATTATTATTTAACTCAAAGGAATATGTTAACAATTTATCTCAGTAAAATTTTAAGGGACAAAAATACCCTTTATTTTAATTTTAGTTTTATTTTGTCTTTAACAAAAATGAAATAAAAAAAATAGAAAGAGAGAGAGAGAAAATGTTAGTATTTTTTTTCCTTTCAATATTGAATTTTAAACTAAAAACAAACAGTGAAGTCATTTTATATTTTTTTGTAATAAATGTGAGCTTCTCCCTTTAGTCCATGGTAGTAGAATAGGGTGATGAGTAGGTTTTTAAAGTAGAGGGGTTAAAATACAACAAAACCAAAGTATAAGTTTGCAATTAACTTAGAGGAATGTTTTTTCAGAAGCCAATATGTAATTCATATCAGTTAGATTTCATTTAATTGACCACACTTGTCAATTCTATTTTCCTCCTTTTCATATTTCCTTATGCCAAGTTACATTTTCGGTAATTAAGTCAACCAAGTCTTTGTGGAAAATGGAGCACATAAATTCCATGCTAATGCTATAAATATGAAGTGTGGCTTTTGCTAAGAAATCAAATCTACCACAAACTTAATCCCTCCCTCAATCACCACCAGCAACAGCAACCATGAGATTAATAATATTTCTCTTGCTTTTGCTTATTTCTTCATCCATATTATTACTCACTGCATATCCAAAACAAGTGATATGCAGTGAAAAAGAAAAAAGAGTCCTTCTTAATTTCAAAGCTGGTCTGAAAGATCCTTCAAACAGACTGTCTTCGTGGTCTGAAAATGGAGGAGACTGTTGTCAATGGACAGGAGTCCACTGCAACAATGCAACCGGTCGAGTCACAAGGCTCCATCTCCGTAATCCGTGCGACATTTTCGAAGATAATTACTGTTACAAAACGTCAAAGTTGGGTGGAAATGTTACTTCTGCTTTGCTTGAATTGAAATTTCTCAGTCATTTAGACTTGAGCCAAAATGACTTTGATGGGAGTTCCATTCCGGCTTCCTTGGGTTCGATGGGAAGCCTCACGTACCTCAATTTCTCCCGATCTAATTTCTCAGGGATGATTCCTCACCAACTCGGAAATTTCTCCAACATCCGCTATTTGGATCTGAGATGGAATTATGGCTTATATGCGCATGACTTGAGCTGGATGGCTGGTTTTCATTTCTTGAAACACCTCGACTTGTCTTTTGTCAATCTTCAGAACGCAACGAACTGGTATCAAGCGGTAAGCATGCTTTCTTCTCTTCAAGTACTTAAACTTTCATTCACCAATCTCAATTCCTCTATACCCTGTGAGATTAGCCAACTGAAACATCTTGAAATTCTCTCACTTCAATATAATTCATTGCATGGTCCTATTCCTCAATGTCTGGGAAATTTATCCTTCTTAAGGGAACTATATCTGTATTCCAATCAACTGAGTGGTCCTATTCCTCATTTTTTGGGAAATTTCTCCTCCTTGGAGGAATTAGATTTGTCTTTAAATCAACTGAGTGGTCCTATTCCTCAATCATTGGAAAATTTATCCTTCTTGAGGGAACTATATTTGTATTGCACTCAATTGAGTGGTCCTATTCCTCATTTTTTGGGAAATTTCTCCTCCTTGGAGGAATTAGATATGTCTTTCAATCAATTGAGTGGTCCTATTCCTCAATCATTGGAAAATTTATCCTTCTTGAGGGAACTATATCTGTATTACAATCAACTGAGTGGTCCTATTCCTCAATCGTTGGGAAACTTATCCTCCTTGGAGGCACTAAACATTGGCTACAATTCCCTATCGGGTTCCATCTCCGAAGTCCACCTTTCTAAACTCCAAAAGTTGGACTACTTGGCTATATATCGTAATTCCTTATACTTTCAAATCGACCCCAACTGGATTCCTCCTTTTCAACTTCGTTATCTTGATGCAAGTCACTGTTTGATTGGTCCAAAGTTTCCCATATGGCTACGAACCCAAACATCACTTGTTTTGTTAGACATCTCGTACTCAGGAATCTCAGATATTGCTCCGGATTGGTTGTGGGACTTCTCTTCTCATTTTGATACGATCGATTGTAGCGGCAATCAGATATCTGGGGACATATCCAATATTTTCTTAAATGCCAGCACAATCACTTTGGAATCAAATAAATTTACTGGGCATGTGCCACGTTTGTCTCCAAATGTTCATGTTGTTTATTTGGCAAATAATTTTCTATCCGGAGAAATTTCCAACTTTTTCTGCTCAAAAGAACGTAGAGAAAATGATTTATGGATTCTCGACTTATCAAATAATTCATTTTTTGGTGGCCTTCCGAATGAATGTTTGGTGTATTGGCAATCTTTGATCAGTTTAAAGTTGGGAAAAAATAATCTCTTTGGATATATTCCAGACTCGATAAGCTTTTTATTTCAACTCCAATCACTGCAATTGCACAACAATAACTTGCAAGGAAATATACCTTTGTCATTGAAGAACTGCACAAATTTGGTTCTCATAAACTTTGCAACAAATCATTTAAATGGAGTTGTGCCGTACTGGATTGCAGAACTAACTAATCTTGAGGCTCTTATATTAAGATCCAACAACTTTAGCGGCAAGATTCCTCTGCAGATATGGAAACTTCCTCAGCTCACAATACTAGATCTTGCCAATAACTGTCTATCTGGACATTTGCCAACCAATATCAGTTTGCCAGCCATGAGAAATCCATCAATATATCAATCACATATGTTTATTATTAAAAATCTAACTTCCGTGGGATTTCGGTTTTATTATGATAGTTTGGAATTATTCATAAACAAAAGAGACTGGGAGTACAAAAAGATACTTGGATTGGTCAGGAGCATCGACCTTTCAAGTAATAACCTAATTGGGTTGATCCCACCTGAGATCTCAAGTCTTGTCGAATTGTTGTATTTAAACTTATCCAATAACCAATTCAAGGGAAACATACCATATCAATTTGGGGGAATGACAAAATTACTAGTCCTTGATCTCTCCAAAAACCGTCTCTCAGGTGAAATTCCTCAAAGCTTTTCGAGTTTAACATTTCTCAGTGAACTCGATGTGTCATACAACAATTTATCAGGTCAAATACCTTCCGGCACTCAATTACAAGGCTTCAACGAATCCAGCTATATCGGCAATGAAGGACTTTGTGGAACTCCTTTACTCAAAAACTGCACCAGAGATAGAGAAATTCCAGAAATTCCAACACCTACCAATGAAGAAGATGATCGATTTGAAACCTCGTGGTTTTACTTCGGAATGGGTTGTGGATTTGGTGTTGCATTTTTGGGAGTTTGGGGTACTCTTGTTTTCAATCGAACCTGGAGAATTGCTTATTTCAGGTTGATTGATAACATGAAGGATAAGACCTATGTGGTTATTCTGGTAAAGATGAAACAGCTGCAGAGATCATTGAAACGATCCAGATAATTAAACATTAATTATCATCTTCATTTCTACAACAATCAGGTAAAACTTTGAAATTATGTTAAGTACATGTTCGTTGTTAATACTTAATCATTTAAAACTATGTGTTGTTAATACTTTATCATTTAAAACTATGTGGAGTGCACATTTAGCATTATTCAAATGACTTTGGAATTCCATGATACAATTTTTTATTCTTTCTATGTAAATTTTTCAGTTTTTTAAATGCCTTCATTTATAATTCCAATTCTATGAAATCAAACGCCACCTTTTGGATTTATTTGGAGGGGAAGAAAATGGCATTGTTTTGCAGATTAATAAAACTTAAAATTAAGTGTTAAAAATTTATAATTGTTATCTCTGTCTATATATATATATTTATAATCTGTTATTTCTAATATGTTATCTCTATCTATAATTTTTTTAGTAATGGATCATACAATAGCGGATGAAGTGAATCAAGCGGACAATCAAGTATTTTTATGATTTTTTGATGACGTGGTGAATTTTTAGATTACTACAAGTCTACAGCGACAAGGATTCTTCAGAACTCTATTTCAATTCGTCTTTCATTATTTCATCTTGTTTTTGTATTTCATTTTTTTTTTAATTTCAGTACTTATGTTTAATTGTTTAGTCAATTATTATATGGATCGTAATAGTAAGTTTGAAGGTTGTTTACTAAGATTGTTGGTTTAAACTTTATTATTTATATTTGTAATTGTGTTTTTTTTTTTTTTTTTAATTTATGTGATTGCTTATAAATTACATTATAGTTTTTTTCTTATTTTCGTATTAAGTGTGGACCATGAAGTAATTACACAAATTAATTAGTTTTTTTTCCCATTCAGTTGTTGTAATTTTGTGGTAATTTTTTTGCAATTTTTCTTTTTAGCAATTACATGTTTCACAAAAGGGCTATATTACAATATAACTGTTGAAAATTATTTTTTAATTAAAGACTATTAAAAAAAAAATCTTTTAAAAAATTACACTTTAACTATTTTAACTTTTGAACAAAGTGAAAGAAATAATTTTTCCGTTGAAATTAACGAAATATACTTTAAAATTGATAGATTTAAAGTTTTCCTTCAATTTTTGGATGAAATTGTCTATTTATTTTTAATTTAATTTTTTAAAAATATTTATGACAAAAATAGAAATCAAAATTAAGATACAACCAAATTTTTTTATTTCATCAAAAAATATATGGAAAATTTAATTTCGTCCATTTTTATGCATTTTTTTTTTAATTCTATGAAAAAAATTAGTTTTTCATTTTGTTCAAAAATAGGTAAAAATATAATTCATCAAATTAAAAAGAGGTAAATAGAAGAGGGTAAAATATAATTTTTTAAAACGAAGAATAATTTCAAAGAGTATGAGGGGTCATTCAATAATTTCACTTATAAACACAAGAATAATTATCCCAAAGAATATGCTATTCCCAAAAAATCAAAAGGAGGCAGAGAGATAAGACAGTCAAAATCTATATAACAAATCACCTCATTTACATCCAGGACCATCGGAATAAGAGATAAACTTTAAGATATTGGCATCCGTTGGATCATTTTAACCTACCTATATAATAAAAGTCAGGGTTACAATTTCACATTCAGCCGTCCACTCCCCTCTTTTGCTTCAACGCTCAAGCGCAGTTTCTCCCTTTCACTTTCGCTCTCTCAGAACCCTATCGTCGTCACCACGACGGCGGCATCTCCAATCCATCGCCGCTCATCCCCCTCCCCCTTTCTCTAAAATCATGATGACGACGACCTTCCAGCAAGTTGCAACGATGATGTCGGCTATCCCTCACTCGCGACGACAACGTCAACGATTTCTCCATCCCTCGCAACGATGACGGTGATTTCTCTCCGAGCCACAACGATTTTGGCTTATTTCTGGATGAAATAAAAGGTAAGTCCTCTTCCTCTCTGCCAATCTACATATCCCACTCAATGTGGATATTGTGATTTGTTCTTGATCGGAATTTGCTTAGTATTGATTTGAGTTGGATTTGAAGGGGATTTGGAATGGAAATGTTCATCTATTGTTCAGTTTTCTCTTAAACCCAAGGTATTTTTGGAGTTTAGGGTTTTTTTCCCTCCTATTTTTAGGAGGTTTTGGGGGGATTTTCATTATTGTTATCAATTGGTGGTTAAGAATGGTTTCATTCTTTGTTTTTTGTTGCAAAACAAGGAAGTAAAGGAAGGTGGCCATTGTGCTGCTTGAAGCCCTAATGTGGCGCTGGGGCAGTGTTTTGGAACAGAAATATGGGAACAAATTCTATTTTGTTTTTCAGAAATTTGTCAAACATTTGGGAACACAGCAAAGATTTTTTTGGTTCCCATATAACTGTTTCTTTTTCTTTTTGTTTCTATTCCCAAGAAACTTGGAACATAAGCATAAATTTTGGAAGCAAAAAAATCTGCTTATGTTTAGTTTGCCGATAATTATTGTAAAATAAAACAGAAACATATTAATTGGTTTTGTATTTCTGATTCTCTCCAAGATTCTGGGAAAAAAAAACCTAGAAATTTGGGGAACGGCACTGAACAAATGCCACCTTTGTTTTCTTCTTTTGAATGGCGAATAACTAGAAGAGAAAATCATCGTGGAAATTCGATTTTTTTTTTTTTTTAATCTGGGTAGGGTTTGTTATATCCTGCTCTTTTGGGCAGCTTTTGTTTATGTTGTTGATTAAGACAAGAACAAATCTCTTCTTTTAGGTATCCTTTGTCTTATCATGTTCCTATAAAACTTGGACTAAACATGTTTTAAAACATTTGTAATTTTTGTTTTTGTTTCAATTCTATTATTATGCTTTCTAAAGTGCAAATATATAATGTCTAAAAGAAGATTAGAGTCTTTAGATTGAATTTCCCAATAGCATCTTATAAACTAAATATCTAATCAATCATTATTTTTTTAAGATAAAAGATTTTGTTTATAATATTAGTTTAATAATCATGGTTTAATTCTAAATAGTGCTTTCAGGCACGGGTTATGTGATTATTAATGTTCAAATAAAAAGGTGCTCAGTCTTGATTGTTATTTATTATAGATGTTAAAATTAAAATTAGGGTTGCAATTTAAGTTGTTGTTTGATGGTGTTGTTTTAGTTTTTTATTTTATTTGAAATCTTTCGTGGTTATAATGTTCATTCATGTAAAGATCTTATGTTTTTTAGCTGATGTTGTGTGACCAATATTTTGTGTTATGTTTTTTTTAGATCACATATTTTCTTTCAATGCTAATTTTTTTATTATAAATCTCCGAACTACTAAAAGGGGTGTAATTTTGACAGTGTACTTTTAACTTTACATTTTGGAAATTGTTAGTTACTATAGATGCTATGATGAATTAGATGTTGAATATTTTACGCCCATGCCTTTAGGCATGGGTTGTACGCTAGTAAATAAATAAATTAGAAAAGTTAGAGCGGACTTGGGTATTAAGCTTTGGTTAAAACAAATTAAAAAATAAACTCAAACTGTATAAACGGAGATCAAATATCCTATTATATATATATATATATATATATATATATATATATATATATATATATATATATATATATATATATATATATATATATATATATATATATATATATTTTTTTTTTTTTTATAAATGAATTAAGTCAGATTTTACAAATCCAACTGTTAACCAGAGATGAAATCTCTGATTTTTTTTATATTTTTTTTTAAATGAATAAAGTTGGACTTCTCAATCTGCCTTTCGATAGCCGGATTTGTAAAATCCGACTTATAATGAAATTGTAAATAAGTTTAAATAACTAATGATTCAAAAAAAAGTACTAAAAAAATAAAGAATAGGTAAACAATGCTTTATTAATGTATGGTGATTTTTTGTCTCTCTCAATTAAAAAAATTAATTGTAGAATGAGACTTTTTTTCGCACTTATAATATGACCACATGGACATTCCATATCCGATGTAGGATAAACACAATTTTTCCTTTACGTATTGAGCCTTTGAATTGGCTAATCATCTACCACGCTCTCCCTTTGTATCTATTGAGTCGGAGATCTTGTAATTTGGATTATGATATCAGTTTAGAGTGGTCTTAGACGTCGCTCAACTCCAAATATTAGTTCACGAGATGAGATTTTCACTTTATACTTATATCTTGAACACCAATTGCTTCTACAAACAAACATAATAATTAATTAGAATATGAATATTCAAAATGAAAATGAAAATATTAGGTGATTTTTCACTATTTTTGGTCAATCTACGCATGTATGGAGGGCGACCAACATGCATCATGTTTTATTCCCTGCAACCAAAAAAACCAAACCCCCGCCCCAAAACAAACACACACACAAAACAGGAGATAATATTAAAAAATATAATGACACTTTAACCTTCTATAATTTATCTGATTTCCAGTTTAATCCTCCTATAGTATTTTTTTAAACACTTTACCCTAATTTAACTAAAGTGTAAGTTAAAAAATTGACAAATATGTATTAAAATAACAGATTAATCCCACTGTGGTACTGTGTACCCCTACCCAAGTGATCCACGTTCCATGCAACCTTGGTTTGTTGTCCAAAATAGTAATGGAATTGTTGATTTGGAGAAGTGAAATAATTGTAGAACCTCTGGGCATTAAGTGTTCAAATAGCAATTATGGGTACCACAGTGAAATAATGGTCAAACTTGGTTCAAAGTGTCCAAAAAAAAAACCCCCAAAAAATAGAAATATGAGGAGAAATCTTGTTCAATCACGAGAATTATTTTATGAAAATCTGGGAACAGAAACAATGAGATCAATACCCTTTACCCCATTGTATGATTTTAATTCGTTTTGTCCCCCACCACTTTTAAAATTTAAATTTTACCCCTTTCTACTTATAATTTTTTTTTAAATGTTTACTTAACTCAAAGAAATTCAATGTGTAATTAAATATCTCATCTAAAGTTTAAATGAAGTAAAAAGAAAATCTTTTATTTTATTTTTAATTTGTCTTTAATAATAAATAAAAAAAATAGAAAGAGGGAGAGATAAAGAGAGATAGGGAGAGTACAATATTAGTTTTTTCTTTTGTTGCCATTAAATATTGAATTTAAATTAAGAAATAAAAGAAAATTAAATATTTTTTAAAAAATAAATAAATGTGAGCCTCTCTATTTAGTCCATAGTAATAGAAGAGGTAAGGTATAGATTTCCGAAGTAGAGGGATTGAAATAAAATAAACTGAAGTATAAGAGGGTAAAAAGCAATTAACCCTACCTTGAATAGCTTTAGTGAGCTTGGCAACCATTTTTAGGCTAAATTGCCTTCTTCCTTGTTTTACTTTTGTCTAATGAACCCTTTATTTCTTCACTTTAAATTTTATATTTAACTTTATTTAATTTCTCATTTTGTTTAGAAGTAGAAATAAATAAAGTGTATTTTTTAATTAAACAGAGTTAAAAGATAAAGTATAATTTTTTAAAATAAAAAATGATAAAATTATAATTGTTTAATAAATTGTAACTTTTTTTTCTTTTCTCTTGAGCCAGTTAAGAGTATAAATATTATTTAATAAATGCAAGTGGTGAAAAAAATGTCATATAAATGCGCAAAATGTGATCAACTAATCATTTACCAGTCTCTCCCCTCGTGATTATTGGGTCAAAGATCTTAGAATCTTTATATTGATATCAATGTAGGGTGATCTTGAATCTCTCTTAAACTTAAAAGTTAACTCATGAGATAAGACTTTTTTTTATACTTATAACTTGATCGTCAATTCTTTTACGTGGGATAAACATAACAATTAATTACGATTTCAAAATTAAAAATAAAAATATTAGGTGATATTTTACAATTTTTAGTCAATCTATGCTGGCATGAAGTACGACGAAAACATGCATCACGTTTTGTACCTCCTCCCCGCAAAAGATAATATTAAATAAAAATAATGGCATTTTCACCCCTCTAATTTTAAAAATTTACACTTTACCTCCTTTTATTTATAATAAATTAAAAAATTATGTTTTTTTTTGGTTTAACTCAACGAAATATGATAAAAATTTGCAGAAATTTAATATCTCATCTAGATTTTGAATGAAGTAGACAAAACAATTTTTTATTTTAATTTTAATTTGTCATTAATAAAAAAGAAAAGAAAATTAGAAAGAAAGAGAGAGAGCTAGAGAGTGCGATTTTTAATTCTTCCTTTTTGTTATCATTAAATATTGAATTTAAATAAAAAAAAAAAACCATTAAATCTTTTTTTTTTGATAAATGTGAGTCTCTTCATTTAATCTATAGTAATAGAAGGGGTTGATATGTAGGTTTTTAAAGTATTGATATGTAGATTTCTTCTTTACGAAGTCGTGTGCCACACTTCTCTCCTAGAAAAAAGGGGTTTTGACGCTTTGTACCCTTCAAATTTGAACAAAAATTCATTTTCGTACCCATAATTTCAATTTGAAAATATATCACCTAAAATTTTCTTATCTGAACAATCATCTACCATACACCTAATGTTAAAAATAAAAATAAATATAAAAAATGGTTGAGCAATGCTAGTCTCCTTCTTCCCTTCCATTTTCCTCAATACAATTAAAGATTAATTGACTTTTACCCCCCTCATACTTTGATTTTCATTCATTTTGACTCATATACTTTAAACACCTAAGCTTTATCCCCATTCTACTTATAATAAATTGAAAAACCATTTTTTTTAGAATTATTTAACTCAAAAGAAATATGTTAAAAATTTGGTAAATTAAATATCTCACCAAAATTTTACATAAAATGGACAAAACTACCTTTTATTTTATTTTTACTTTTATTCTGTCTTTAACAAAAAAAAGAAAAAGAAAAAATAAATAGAGAGAAAGAAAGAAAGGATAGAGTTTGGGGTCTGGGGCACGAACAAGAGAAATCAGTGTGGGGAGGGGGTTTGGAAGAAAAGAGTCAAATATATTTTTCACTCTTTAAATTTGTTTTTTTTTTTTTTTTTAAGTAGACCCTATTTAATTAGATGGAATAAAATAATGAAATTACCATTATTTTTGGAAGTAAAATGACAAAAATGCATTTAAGTTCTATTAAAATTTTAAATCATTGCAATCAAATTTTAAGCACAAGGAGTATAAGTGGTGGCGAAAATACTACAGGATGTAAAGTGCAATTTTTCTTAATCATAGGAGTGCAAAATGTAATTAATCCAAATATTTTTTTTTCTTGGGCAAATTTCAAATTTAGTTTTCTATCTACAACGTATTTTTTATGTGGTCCTCTAATTTTTATTTAATTTAATTTGGTCCTCCTATTTGAATACGATTTTTTATGAGGTCCTTTGTTAAAAATAAAATAAGAGTTAACTTTGACGGAATTTCATTATGTGACTTGCCATCTTTAAAGGTAAAAACATAGTTTTCTATTTTTTTGTTTCTTTTTTGTTTCTCTTTTTCTTTTTCTTTTCTCTTTTAATGAGAGAGAAGTTGATATTTCAAAGATAGAAAAACGAAAGAGACAAATGATATTTCTCTCTTGGCTTTCTTTTTTGTGGCTTAGATTTAAGTCAAGTTTATGGAAATTGTGATAGATCAACATTTGATGTGATATTCGTATTTTAAATAATTATTTTATTATTATATTTAATAAATATTTATTGCATATTTATCAAATCAATTTCAGTCAATATTGATGACTAAACTAAAATCTAAAACTCCAAAGAGTGTCAAGTCTTGATCGATCCACATATATACAACAAGTGGTGGACCACCAAGTTGTCAAATAAGTTCATTTCTCCTCCATTTCTTCTTCACGAAGTCGTGTGCCACACTCCTCTCCTAGGAAAAAGGGGTTTTGACTCTTTGTACCCTTCAAATTTGAACAAAAATCATTTTCATACCCATAATTTCAATTTGAAAATATATCACCTAAAATTTTCTTATCTGAACAATCATCTACCATACACCTGATGTTAAAAATAAAAATAAATATAAAAAATGGTTGAGCAATGCTAGTCTCCTTCTTCCCTTCCATTTTCCTCAATACAATTAAAGATTAATTGACTTTTACCCCCCTCATACTTTGATTTTCATTCATTTTGACTCATATACTTTAAACACCTAAGCTTTATCCCCATTCTACTTATAATAAATTGAAAAACCATTTTTTTTAGAATTATTTAACTCAAAAGAAATATGTTAAAAATTTGGTAAATTAAATATCTCACCAAAATTTTACATAAAATGGACAAAACTACCTTTTATTTTATTTTTACTTTTATTCTGTCTTTAACAAAAAAAAAAAGAAAAAGAAAAAATAAATAGAGAGAAAGAAAGAAAGGATAGAGTTTGGGGTCTGGGGCACAAACAAGAGAAATCAGTGTGGGGAGGGGGTTTGGAAGAAAAGAGTCAAATATATTTTTCACTCTTTAAATTTGATTTTTTTTTTTTTTTTAAGTAGACCCTATTTAATTAGATGGAATAAAATAATGAAATTACCATTATTTTTGGAAGTAAAATGACAAAAATGCATTTAAGTTCTATTAAAATTTTAAATCATTGCAATCAAATTTTAAGCACAGGGAGTATAAGTGGTGACGAAAATAGTACAGGGTGTAAAGTGCAATTTTTCCTAATCATAGGAGTGCAAAATGTAATTAATCCAAATATTTTTTTTTCTTGGGCAAATTACAAATTTACTTTCCTATCTACAACGCGTTTTTTATGTGGTTCTCTAATTTTTATTTTATTTAATTTGGTCCTTCTAGTTGAATACGACTTTGATGAGACCCTTTGTTAAAAATAAAATAAGGGTTAAGTTTCCTTATGTGACTTGTCATCTCCAAAGATAAAAACATAATTTTCTATTTTTTCCCGTTTTTCTTTATTTTCTCTTTTTCTTTTTTCTCTTTTAATGAGAGAAATTGATATTTTAGAGAGAGAAAGACAATGGAAAGAAAGAGACAAGTGTTTGAGTTTTCACTAAGTGTTATAAACGACGTATTGCATATTAACAAGACCATTTGTAAATAAATCATCTCTCTCTAATTAATATATTAAACCCATTTGTACGAAGTAAGTTTCATTTTGCCTACTAATATTTTTATTTCATCATATTGTAATTTGTCTTTATTGATATAAGTTTCAAGAGTTGCCTTTTATGGAACCCACTATATAACATTTTGAACTCCTGAAATTATAATATATTGAACCCTAGAGTTTATAATTTGCATCCAACATATTTAATTGTTAGTTAAAACAAAAAATCTAGTCAGGTGGAGAAGAGAGTTTAATGAGATTTTTAATAATTTATAAATTCTGCCTAAATTCTCCTCAAAACGCAAACAGGCGCACAATGTTGCACATAAAAGTTTAGGGTACAAAGTGCAACATAACATAACCTTTTGGGATATAAAGTGTAATTTCCTGTAATCATATGCCTCAGGCCCCACTTTTTTGTAGTTATATCAAACTCTATTTTTAATCTTATAAAATAAAATAAATAAACAAATAATAATTTGAAAAATATTATTTTATTTTTAGTAATCCAAAGAAAAATAATTTCACAATAATTGGGCCTGGCTTGGTAGGCCCAAAAGTCGGTATCTAATATTTGTCCATATGTAATGAATCAAATTGAGTCCCAGTCGGCGTTAGAAAAGGGCACTTTTTTTTTTGTTTTTCAAAATATTCAAAAAAATAAAATAAAAAAAATCTATATTGTATAATGAAATAAATTAGTAAAAAAAAAAATCATGATTAAAAGTAGATAGTCTTTCACCCTGTGTTGGTAGGGGGACACTCGTGGTATATAAAAAAAAAAGTAGTAATTTTAGTTTTAAGAGCAAAATTAAAATTAGGGTGAGTCTAACGGCTTGTTTGGTTGGATAGAATGGAATATAAGTGGAATGGAAGGGGAGAAAGAATAAAATGAAAGAAGTAATGAAATGAATTTGTCAATTAAATCACTATTTCATTCTCTTATTTAGTTGTTATGAAATTAAAGAAGGTATGAAATAATAAAATATAGCGAAATTCTTAAAATACCCTTTTATATATTAATTTTGAATATCTATTTAATAATAGATTATTTAAAAATAAAAAATAAAATAATAACAAATAAATTTGGCTCAAATTAATATATTAGTATATACATTTTATCATATTGTAATTTGCCTACTAATATTTTATTTCATCATATTATAATTTGCCCTTATTGATATAAGTTTCAAGAATTGCCTTTTATGAAATCATTTTACATATATCGCTATATAACATTTTGTACCCTTGAAATTATAATATATTGAACTCTGGAGTTTATAATTTGCATCTAACAAATTTAATTGTTAGTTCTAACAAAAACTCTAGTCAAATGGAGAAGGAAGTTTAACGAGATTTTTAATAATTTATAGATTCTTCCCAAATTCTCCTCAAAAAGCAAATAGGCGCGCAATGTTGTACATAAAAGTTTAGGGTACAAAGTACATTATAACATAAACTTTTGGGAAATATAGTGTAATTTACTTATATCAAACTCGATTTTTATCTTCACCCACTATTCTTCTAATAAAATAAAATAATAAATAAAGAAAAATATTGAAAAATATTATTTTATCTTTAATCTGTTGTCTTGAACTGAATGTATAAATGTTAAAATTGAGGCGCATGATTTTAAAGATCAATGATTGTAAAAACGTTAAAAATTTAAAAATTATATGTTATCTTGTCTTTATCTTTCTCTAAAATATCAAATTCTCTCGTTAAAAGAGAAGAAGAAAAGAGAGAAAGTAAAAAAAAAAAAAAAAAAGTACGCTTTTACCCTAAAAATGGCATGTGCAAATCACATGACAAAATTCCATCAAAATTATTACGTATTTTTAACAGAAGAGCCACAACATGTGCAAATGTCACATTAAAAAAAAAAAAAAAATTAGAAGGCCAAATAGAAAATACGCTGCAAATAAGATGACCTAATTTGTAATTTGCCCTTTTTTTTTTCAATCTCTCTCCCCTAAACCAAGTCATTTTTTTCACTCCCCACCCTGCTCTGGTGGCAGCGATCCTCAATTCGCAGGCGACTACAACCTCTCTCTTTATTAACTCTCTATTTACTTTTGTGGCTTAGATTTAAGTCAAGTCTATGGAAATTGTGATAGATAAACATTTGATTTGATATTTGTATTTTAAATAATTAATTTATTATTATATTTAATAAATATTTATTGCATAGTTATCAAATCTCGATCAATTCACATATATACAACAAGTGGTGGACCACCAACTTGTGGAATAAGTTTAATTCTCCTCCAATTTTTTTTTTTTTCACTAAAGTTGTGTCCTATACTCCTCTCCTAGAGAAAAGGGGTTTTGATGTTTTATACCCTTCATATTTGAACAAGAACTCACTTTGGTCCCCCATAATTTCGATTTGAACATATATCACTTTAAAATGTCTTAATCATTCCACTACAATCCGACTCATTATCCATATTACAATTTTAGATATAAAAAAGAAAAAAGAAAAAAAAGCAGTCATCTAACATGCACCTGATGTTAAAAAGAGAGAGAGACAAAAAAAAAGCTAGATATAGAAAATGTTAAAAAAAAATTTACCTTTTATTACCGTCAATATAGAATTTAAACTTGACAAAAAAAACAATGAAATCATTTTATATTTTTTTTGTAATAAATGTGAGCTTATCCTTTTAGTCCATATTAATAGAATATGGTGACGTGTAGATTTTTAAAGTAGAGAGTTAAAATTCAACAAAACTAAAGTATAAGAGGGATAAATTAAACTGGGCAACTATTATCTCTCATGACTCTCATTTTTGTGGCTTAGATTTAAATTAAAGAAGTTTATAGAAAATCCTGTTTTTGCTTATTATCACTCGCTACGTATTCAAAACAAGTGGTTTGCAATTAAAAAGTTATGATAGACAAATATTTGATGGCTTTATTGATATTTGTATTTTAAATAATTATTTTATTATTTTATTTATTATATTTTAAAGATTTGTCAAATTTATGAAATATTGGGTTTGTTTGTTGAACATTCATTAGCCTCTATTGTCTATACTTTTTATTATATAGCTATAACGGTGGATTAAATCAGGAAGAATATTGTCATAATAAATGAAACAATAAAAAGAAATAAAAGTTGCCAAATTGATCGATCTAAATACGAAAATAATAGTCGACGTTTCACCAGGTAAGGCGATGAAGAAATTCTGAAATGCCTTGATTGAGAAAAGGACTCAACAACTTGCAGCTGAAAGCCACCCACCACGACGTCTTCTCTTAATTTAGGATTAATTGGCTTTTACTCCCTCGTGTTTGTATGTTATTTCATTTTGTCCCCTCTATTTTACAAATTTATATTTTATCCCCTTCTACTTAAAATAATTCCGAAACTATATTTTTTGTTTAACTTATTCTAATATGCTAAACATTGGTGAATTGAAAATTTTCGTTCATAAAATGAACAAAATAACCCTTTATTTTATTTTATTTTTATATTTTATTTGGCCTAAAAAGAAAAACAGAAATAGAGAAAGAAAAAGAGCTAGAGAGAGAAAATGTTAGTTTTTCTCGTTTATTATCTTTAAATATTAAATTTAAATTAGGAATAAAGATATTTTAATTTTAATTTTTGAACAAAATTTGAGTTTCTCCTATTAGTAAAAATTAGAAGAGGGTGATGTGTAAGTTTTTAAAATAAATGGGTTAAAATGAAACAAGACCAAGTATAAAGGGATAAAAAGCAATGAACCCTAAATTTTAAGATGAGGTATGAGTGGTAGTAGTAAGAGAGTGGAATAAGTCAATATCAATTTTACACCATTCATTATTCAAAAAGCCACAAACTAATACCAATCTAATACCATTAATTCATGATTTTTGGATTCAAGATCATCCTACACTGGTATCAGAGTCCAATTTACAACATCTCTGACCTAATAGCCACAAAAGGAGAGAGTGATCGAGAATTAGTCGACCAAAATCCCGATGTGTGAGGGGATGATTATTGGGTTTATCCCACATCAGATATAGAAGAAACTGATACTCAGATCATACCTCATAAGTTAGTTTTTCGGATTGATAGAAACCCAAGACCACCCTAAGTCTAACATCGATTTTTTTTTTTAGCATTCAGAAAAGCATATGGACTTGTTGACATTTAGTACAAATTATGAATCTTCTTTGATGAAAATATCTCTCTTAATCTGTTTGAGATTTTATTGTATATACATATTTCTTTTGTATGTTAAAATGAATAATATTCTTTTTACATTACAAGAATAAGGAAGGATCTTCTCCAATTTCTTGATATTGTTTTTTGGCTGCAGGCAAGTTTTTAAATTGCGGTATTGGGTTATGTAACAGTAACGGGCGCAGTGTAATGATACAAGAGTATTGGTCAATCCTCAGAACATCCTCAAAATTTCAATTAATAGTAATTGTTTTACCTATTTAACCATTAATAAACACATTGTAATAGATATTATGATATTTAACCACATATACAATATATAGAGAACTTATTAGAAAAATTAAATCTAAATGAATAATAGAAGAGCTTGTAAATCATTATGAAAAATAATCAAATTTAACTAAACATTTCTTTAATAAACCAAGTAAGAGGTGAACATACAATTAAAAAAAAAATACTATGTAACGATATTGAAGTGCTAAATGAAGAGTTAAGGGTATATTTGATAAAAAAAATTTAAGTGTTTAAAAATGATTATATTAAGTATTTAATTAATTAACAATGTTTGATAAATATAATTAATATCACTTAATTAATTAAGTTAGCTTAAAAATTAAGTCAAAATATGAGTGAAAAATTAAGTTAAAATCCTTTCACTTATTTCATTTTTCTTAATGCACTCCATTATTTTTTACTTTAAAAAAAAATTATATTTTGACTATTTTACCCTTGATTCCCTATGAGGGTTTAATTAGAGTTAAGATTAATGAGAATTGAATTAATTTTGGATTATTTTATGGTTTTAATTTCATTTTATAATTAAATTATTCATATAATTTAATTCATGCAATCAAATTACATAAAAAAATACATAATATTTACATATTTTTGGGTTAAGTTCTACTTTTAATTTTAATATAATTTTTTTTAAAAAAAGGCACCCTGATTTTATTATTTTGTTCTCAATTTTTTTTTTTCTTCACATTATCTTGATTCAAAAGTAGTTACGTAAATTAAATAATTTTCAGCATACAAATTTTGTAATTATCAAACAAATAAAAAAAATTCAGAACTTAAATTTTCAGCACAATTTTATCATACAACATTATTAAATTTTCAACATTTAAAATTTCAGCATTTAATTTTCAGCACTTAAAAATTAAGTCGTTATCAAACAAACTTAATTAATTAAGTGATACTAATTACATTTATCAAACAAACTTAATTAATTAAGTACTTAATATAATCAGTTTTAAGAACTTAATTTTTTTATTAAATATGTCCTAACTCTTCATTTAGCACTTCAATATCGTGAACAAAAATTGATGTTTTGATGCTTTGTACCCTTCAAATTTGAACAAAAATTCATTTTCGTACCCATAATTTCAATTTGAAAATTTATCACCTAAAATTTTCTTATCTGAACAATCATCTACCATACACCTTATGTTAAAAATAATAAAAAAAAATAAAAATAAAAATGGTTGAGCAATGCTAGTCTCCTTCTTCCCTTCCATTTTCCTCAATACTATTAAAGATTAATTGACTTTTACCCCCCTCATACTTTGATTTTCATTCATTTTGACTCATATACTTTAAATACCCAAGCTTTATCCCCATTCTACTTATAATAAATTGAAAAACCCCTTTTTTTTTTAATTATTTAACTCAAAGAAATATGTTAAAAATTTGGTAAATTAAATATCTCACCAAAATTTTACATAAAATGGACAAAACTACCTTTTATTTTATTTTTACTTTTATTATGTCTTTAACAAAAAAGAAAAAGAAAAAATAAATAGAGAGAAAGAAAGAAAGGATGGAGTTTGGGGTCTGGGGCACAAACAAGAGAAATCTGTGTGGGGAGGGGGTTTGGAAGAAAAGAGTAAAATATATTTTTCACTCTTTAAAATTGAATTCTTTTTTCAAGTAGACCTTATTTAATAAAATCACAAAATTATCATTTTTTTTGGAAGTAAAATGAAAAAAATGCATTTAAGTTCTATTAAAATTTTAAATCATTGCAATTAAAATTTAAGCATAGGGAGTATAAGTGGTAACGAAAATACTACAGGGTGTAAAGTGCAATTTTGCCTAATCATAGCAGTGCAAAATGTAATTAATCGAAATATTTTTTTTTCTTGGGCAAATTACAAATTTAGTTTTCTATCTACAACGTGTTTTTTATGTGGTCCTCTAATTTTTATTTAATTTAATTTGGTCCTCCTATTTGAATACGATTTTTTATGAGACCCTTTGTTAAAATAAAATAAAGGTTAACTTTGACGGAATTTCATCATGTGACTTGCCATCTTTAAAGGTGACTTGCCATCTTTAAAGGTAAAAACATAGTTTTCTATTTTTTTCTATTTTTCCCCCGTTTTTTTTTTTTTTAACAAGAGAAGTCGATATTTTAGAGAGAGAAAGAGACAAGTGGATTTAGCATCGGACACTTAATTCATTTCACTCATCATATAATAGTAATAGACTTTTTATTTATATTTTCTCTTCTTTTTTTTTCCGTTTATTAGTGGTTAATCAATTGATACATAGCATATATATATATATATATATATATATATATATTTATTTATCTTTTATCTGTTAATTATTGATCTCATCTCAATCCCCATAATTTCCAAATAAATCATCTCTCTCTAATTAACATATTAAACCCTCTTTGTAAGAACTAAGTTTCACTTTGACTACTAATATTTTTATTTCATCGTATTGTGATTTGTCCTTATTGATATAAGTTTCAAGAATTGGGCATTTTGTACCTCTAAAATTATTATATATTGAATTCTAGAGTTTATAATTTGCATCTAACAAATTTAATTGTTAGGTCAAGAAAAAAATCTAGTCTAATGAGATTTTAATAATTTATAGATTCTGCCCAAATTCTCTTCAAAACACAAACGGGAGCACTATGTTGCACATAAAGGTTTAGGGTACAAGTGCAACATAACATGAACATTTGGGGTGTAAAATGTTATTTTCTGTAATCATAAGCCTCAGCCTCCTACTCTTTGTATTTATATCAAGATCTATTTTTAATCTTCACCCACTCTTCTTCTTATAAAATAAAATAAATAAATAAATAATAAAGAAAAAAATTGGAAAATATTATTTTATTTTTAATATGTTGTCTTGAACTGAATGTATAAACGTTAAAACTGAAACGTATGATTTTATAAGTCAATGATTGTATAAATGTTAAAAAATGAAAAAAAAAATGTTATCTTATCTCTCTCTCAAATATCAACTTCTCTGATTAAAAGAGAAGAAGAAGAAAGAGAGAAAGTTAAGAAGAAAAAAAAAATTACGTTTTTATCCTAAAAGATGACATGTGCAAATCACATGACAAGATTTCATCAAAATTAACCCTTATTTTTAATAGAACAGCCATAACATGTGCAACGTTCACATTAAAAAAAAAAAGAATTAGAGGGTCAAATAGAAAACACGCTACAAATAAGATGGCTAAGTTTGTAATTTGCCATTTTTCTTTCAACCTCTCTCTCCCAAACTAATTCATCTCTATCACTCCCCACCTTGCTGCGATGACAGCGACCCTCAATCCAACGGCGATGGCAATCTCACTCTTTATTAACTCTCTATTCACTTTTCTCCTCACAATTACCATGTTCCACTCCCGTGTCTAAAATCTATTTGCAACTTTCTCTATCTTTTTTTTTTTTTTTTTAAATTCTCTCTCTACAACTTTTTATTTTTTTTCAATTTAGCACTTATCTCTTTATTCATGTTTTTCCAAAAAAATTATGACAATAATAATTAATGGTGGTGGTGATAGATATTCGATGATTTTTAAATGATAAGTAAAAAAATAAATAAATAATATTTATATTTTAAGTGATTATTTTATTTTGTTATTAAATATATTTAATTTAATAAATACTTCATGCATTCAATTTTAAAAGGTTATCGAACCAGTTCCAGTCTTAAATTAAAATTTGAAACTCCAAAAGTAAGTCTTGGTCTTCGATAATCGACAGATGTATAACAAGTCATCTAACATGCACCTAATGTTTAAAAAAAAAAAAGGTTAAGCAAATCTAGCGTCTTTCTTCCTTCCTATTTTCCTTAATACTTTTAAAAAAAGAACCTTTTTTTTTTATTTATCATTTAACTCAAAGAAATATGTTAAAAATTTATCTCACAAAATTTTTACATGTCATTCAATCGAAAAAAAAAATTAAGTATATAAAAAAATTGACTGTTGCACGGATTAGTAGATTCGAGGAAAGATCAAATAGACCCATTTAATTTGTTAGAATAAAAAAAATAAAAAATCCTTTATTTTGAGAGTGAAATGACAAAAATACGCTTGGTTTTATTTAAATTTTAAACCGTTGGACTTAAGTCTTAAGCACATGAAGTGTAAGTGGTGACAAAAATATTATAGTAGTATAAAGTACAATTCGACCTAACCAAAAGAGTACAAAGTGTAATTAACTCAAATATCTTTTTCTTTCAATCTCTCTCCCCCAAGTTGAGTCATCTCTTTCACTTTCCTATTCTGTTTTTTCCACTCTTTACCCCACCCCCTCCTTGCTCCGGTGATGGTAACCCCAAACCCATTGATGACAATGACCCCCTACACCGGCGACAACAACAACAACAACAACAACCTCTCTCTCGATTTTAGGTGTCGTCCGGAAAAAAAAAAAAAAAAAAACCCACAAACAACCTTATCATGAACTATGGAATCCAATTCTGCCCCGTGAAGTATGGATTCCAATTCCATCTATTTTCATTCCGATGGAATCAAATTTTTTATTCCATTAGATAACCCAATAAAGGAATCGAAATCGATACTATAGGGGTAACAAAAATACTATAGGGGCATAAAGTACAATTTGACCTAACCACAAGAGTACAAAGTGTAATTAACCCAATTTTTTTTTTTTTTCAATCTCTCTCCCCAAATTGAGTCATCTCTTTCGCTCCCCTATTCTGTTTTTTCCACTCTCTACCCCACCCCCTTCCTGCTTCGATGACGGTAACCCCAAACCCACCGATGATGGTGACCCCCTACACCGGAGACAACAACAACAACCTCTCTCTCGATTTTAGGTGTAGTCCGAAAAAAAAAAAAAAAAAAAAAAGAAAAAACAAAATTTACCATGAACTATGGAATCCAATTCCATCCATTTTCATTTTAATGGAATCAAATTTTTTATTTCATTTGATAACCCAATAAAAGAATCGAAATCGAAGGTGGAATTGCGATTCCATTCAACCCTCATTTCGTTCAATAAAATGGTCCAACCAAAAGCACTGCAAAAGTCTTTAAGTCTTGATCTTTGATTAATAAACACTGCATTTTTATGAACTACTTGTAGAATAACTTCAATTCTCCTCCATTTTTCCTTCACAAAGTTGTGTCCCACACTTCTCCTCTCCTGGAAAAGGGGTCTTTGATGCTTTGTACCTTGAAATTTGAACAAAAACTCATTTTGGTCCTTATAATTTCAATTTGAAAGTGTATCACCTAACTTATCCATAATACAATTTTAGATAAAAACTAGTAATCTACCATGCATCTGATGTTAAAAAAAATAATGATGATGATGATGATTATAATGGTTAAGCAATTCTATAGTCCTTCTTCACTCCCATTTTCCTTAAGGTACTTTGACCTCCTTATACATTGATTTTGAATCATCTTGTCCCCCCTACTTTAAACACCTAAATTTTATCCCCTTCTACTTATAATAAATTACAAAATTTATTTTTTTATTATTATTTAACTCAAAGAAATATATAAAAAAATTGGTAAATTAAATATCTCACCAAAATTTTACATAAAATGGACAAAATTACCCTTTGTTTTAATTTTACTTATATTTTGTCTTTAACAAAAAAGGGAAAAAAAAATAAAGAGAGAGAGAGAAAGAGAAAGAAAGCTAGGGATAGAAAATGTTAGGCCCCGTTTGGTAACCGTTTCCATCCCATTCCTAGATTTTTGGGATTTCTATTTGAGAATAGCGTTTGGTAATTTTTGTTCTCGTTCCCATTTTATTCCTATTTGAGAATTGTGCCAACTTTTTTCTTAAGAAATGAGAAACAAAAAAAAAATTGTTATTTATTATTCCCATCTCATTCCCAAAACCATTGTCACTGTTCATCCGCAAGCTGCCGCCGCCAGCCATCTCCGGCAACCGTCGCTTGTCAGTCCGGCATCACTGCCCACCCGCCATTTTGCCACCGCCGTCGCCGGCCACCTTTCAGAAACTTCTGACGCCACTGCAGGCCACCGTCACCCACCCGCTGGTCACCGTCTGGCCAAAAAAAAAAAAAAAAAAAGTTGTCAAAACAATTTTATTTTTCTTTAGGATAAAATCGTTACCAAACGCGATTCTGTTCCCAAAACAAAAAAAAAAATATTGTTACCAAACGCGATTTTACTCCCAAGAAGGAAACAGAATTCTCATCATATTCCCATCCCAAACGCTACCTTAGTTTTCTTTCCTTTATTACCATAAAATATTGAATTTCAAACTAAAAAGCAACGAAGTCATTTTATATATTTTTTTTAATAAATATGAGCTTCTCCCTTTAGTCCATAGTAATATAATAAGGTGATGTCTAGGTTTTTAAAGTAGAGATGTTAAAATGCAATAAAACTAAAGTATGAGGATGATAAAAAGACAATTAACCATACTTTAACAGCTTTACAAAACTGTCAATCATTTTCTCTCATGATTTTATTTATTTATTTTATTTTTTTGGTGTGGCTTAGAATTAAGTCAAGCCCAAGTCTTCGTGGAAAGTGGAGCACAAAAATTGCATGCTAATGCTATAAGGGGATAGAGAGGGGTTTTGACGCTTTGTAGCCTTCATATTTGAACAAGAACTCAATTTGGTCCCCATAATTTCAATTTGAAATTTTGAGCATATATCACCTTAAAATGTCTTAATCATTCCACTACAATCCGACTCATTATCCATATTACAATTTTAGATTAAAAAAAAAAAATAGTCATCTAACATGCACATGATGTTAAAGAGAGAGAGAGAGAGAGAGACAAGGAAAGCTAGAGATAGAAAAATGTTACTTTTTTTCAACCTTTTATTACCGTCAATATTGAATTTTAAACTTGAAAAAAAAAAACAAAAAAAAAAAACAATGAAATCATTTTATATTTTTTGTAATAAATGTGAGCTTCTCCCTTTAGTCCATAGTAATAGAATAGTGTGATGTGTAGGTTTTTAAAGTGGAGGAGTTAGAATGCAACAAAACTAAAATATAAGGGGATAAAAGGCAATTAATCATACTTTCACTACTGTTACTAAATCTCTCATGACTCTCTTTTTTGTGGCTTAGATTTAAGTCAAAGAAGTTTATAGAAAACCGTATTTTTGCTTATTATTACTTGCTGCATATCCAAAACAAATGATTTGCAATTAAAAAGAAAAAAAAAAGTCATTCTTAGTTTCAAAGTTGGTTGATTGTGATAGATAAATATTTGATGGCTGTAATGATATTTCTATTTTAAATAATTATTTTGTTATTATATTTAATTAATATTTATTACATTTAGTTTTAAATAGTTATCAAATCAATTTTAGTCAATATTGAGAGCTAAATTAAAATCTAAAACTCCAGTCAAATCTTGATCAATCCACATATGTACAACAAGTGATGGACCACCAACTTGTGGAATAAGTTCATTTTTCCTCCATTTCTTCTTCACAAAGTCGTGTGCCACACTCCTCTCTTATATAGAAGGAGTTTTGACGCTTTGTACCCTTCAAATTTGAACAAAAATTCATTTTCGTACCCATAATTTCAATTTGAAAATATATCACCTAAAATTTTCTTAATTATTCCACTGTAGACAAAACAATCATCTATCATACACCTGATGTTAAGCAATGCTAGTCTCCTTCTTCCCTTCTATTTTCCTCAATACTATTAAAGATCAATTGACTTTTACCCCCTCATACTTTGATTTTCATTCATTTTGACCCGCATACTTTAAACACCTAAACTTTATCACAATCTACATATAATAAATTGAAAAACTATTTTTTAAAATTATTTAACTCAAACAAATATGTTAAAAATTTAGTAAATTAAATATCTCACCAAAATTTTACATGAAAGGGACAAAACTACCATTTATATTTTTACTTTCATTTCGTCTTTAACAAAAAAGAAAAAGAAAAAATAAAGAGAGAGAGAGAGAGAGAGAGAGAGAGAGAGAGAGATAAATGTTTAAGTGTTCCATTAACTTTGATGGTAACGGATAAAAGTTAATAAAAATAAGTAATTGATGTTAAATGACGTTTACATAATTTTCTATTTTTTTCGTTTCCTTTTTTTTTTACTTTTTCTTTTTCTTCTTCTTTTCTCTTTTAATGAGAGAGAAAGACAATGAAGAGAAAGAGACAAGTGGATTTAGTATCAAACACTTAATTCATTTCATTCATTGTGTAATAGTAATAGAATTTTTTGTAAAAAAAGGGCCACAATTGACTTTTCTGGTCAAACTGGGCATTTTTGGGTCTTTTGGGCCTTCGGGTGCTCTCTTTGGGCCAAGAAATCCCACTCCTGTTGTACTGCATCATTTCCCCTCACAATTATCATGTTCCACTCCCCAACCCAATCCATTCCCGTGTCTAAAATCTATTTGCAACTTTCTCTTTTTTAAATTCTCTCTTTACAACTTTTTATTTTTTATTTTTTTTTCAATTTAACACTTATCTCTTTATTCATGTTTTTTCAAAAAACTTATGACAGTAATAATTAATGGTGGTGGTGATAGATATTCGATGATTTTTAAATGATAAGTAAAAAAATAAATAAATAATATTTATATTTTAAGTGATTATTTTATTTTGCTATTAAATATATTTCCTCCTATTTTCCTCAATACTTCTTTCCTCCTATTTTCCTCAATACTTTTAAAAAAATGAACCTTTTTTTTTTTTTTTTATTTATCATTTAACTCAAAGAAATATGTTAAAAATTTATCTCACAAAATTTTTACATGTCATTCAATCAAAAAAAAAAAAAAAACAAGAAAGGAATTAAGTATATAAAAAAATTGACTCTTGCGCGGATCGGTAGATTCGAGGAAAGATCAAATAGACCCATATAATTTGTTAGAATAATTAAAAAAAAAGTCCTTTATTTTGAGAGTGAAATGACAAAAATACGCTTGGTTTTATTTAAATTTTAAACCGTTGGACTTAAATCTTAAGTACATGAAGTGTAAGTGGTGACAAAAATATTATAGGGGTATAAAGTACAATTTGACCTAACCAAAAGAGTACAAAGTGTAATTAACCCAGATATCTTTTTCTTTCAATCTCTCTCCCCCAAGCTGAGTCATCTCTTTCGCTTTCCTATTCTGTTTTTTTCACTCTCTACCCTACCCCCTCCTTGCTCCAGTGACAGTAACCCCGAACCCATCGACGACGGTGACCCCTACACTGGCGACAACAACAACAACAACTTCTCTTTCGATTTTAGGTGTAGTCTGAAAAAAAAAAAAAAACAAAAAAAAAACAAACTTATCATGAACTATGGAATCCAATTCCGCCCCATGAAGTATGGAATCCAATTCCATCAATTTTCGTTCCGATGGAATCAAATTTTTTATTCCATTGGATAACTCAATAAAAGAAATCGATACTATACAGGTAACAAAAATACTATAGGTGCATAAAGTACAATTTGACCTAACTACAAGAGTACAAAGTTGTGTCCTACACTCCTCCTCTCCTAGAAAAAGGGGTTTTTGATGCTTTGTACCCTTGAAATTTGAACAAAAACTCATTTTGGTCCCTATAATTTCAATTTGAAAGTGTATCACCTAACTTTTTTTCAATCATTCCACTACAGTCCGAGTCACTATCCATAATACAATTTTAGATAAAAACTAGTAATCTACCATGCATGTGATGTTAAAAAAAAATAATGATGATGATGATTATAATGGTTAAACAATTCTATAGTCCTTCTTCACTCCCATTTTCCTTAAGGTACTTTGACCTCCTTATACATTGATTTTGAATCATAGTGTCCCCCTACTTTAAACACCTAAACTTTATCCTATTCTATTTATAATAAATTACAAAATTAATTTTTTATTATTATTATTTAACTCAAAGAAATATATAAAAAAAAAAAATTGGTAAATTAAATATCTTACCAAAATTTTACACAAAATGGACAAAATTACCCTTTGTTTTAATTTTACTTATATGTTGTCTTTAACAAAAAAGGGAAAAAAAAAAATAAAGAGAGAGAGAGAGAGAAAGAGAAAGAAAGCAACGAAGTCATTTTATATTTTTTGACCCGTATACTTTAAACACCTAAACTTTATTACCATAAAATATTGAACTTCAAACTAAAAAGCAACGAAGTCATTTTATATTTTTTGTAATAAATGTGAGCTTCTCCCTTTAGTCCATAGTAATAGAATAGGGTGATATGTAGGTTTTTAAAGTAAAGGAGTTAAAATACAATAAAACAAAAGTATAAGGCGGATAAAAGGCAATGAACCATACTTTAACAGCTTTACTAAAAATAGTCATCTAATATGCACTTAATGGTAAAAAGCGAGAGAGACAACGAAAGATGATAGAAAATGTTACTTTTTATTTTTCTTTTTATTACCGTCAACTTTGAATTTCAAACTTGAAAAAAAAATAAAGTCATTTTATATATTTTTGTAATAAATGTTAGCTTTTCCCTTTAGTCCATAGTAATCGAATAAGGTGGCGTGTAGGTTTTTAAAGTAGAGGGTTGAAATTCAACAAAACTAAAGTATATGGGAGATAAAAGACAATTAACCATACTTTCAACAGTTTTACTAATTTGGACAACCATTTTCTTTCACGACTCTCGTTTTTGTGGCTTAGATTTAAGTCAAGTCAATCTTTGAAAAATCCTTCATTTGTTCATTTCTTCTTCTATATTATCAATCACTCGCTGCATATCCAAAATAAGTGATTTACATAATTATTTGATAGATAAATATTTGATAGCTTTAAAGATATTTGTATTTTAAATCATTATTTTATTATTATATTTAATAAATATTTAATAAGTACTTAATGCATTTAATTTTAAATAGTTATCGAACCAATTTCAGTCAATATTAATGACTAAATTAAAATTTAAAACTCCAAAGAGTGTCAAATCTTGTACAATAAGTGGTGGACCACCAACTTATGGAATATGTTCAATTCTCCTCTATTTTTTCTTCACGTGTACTACACTCCTCTCCTAGAAAAAGGAGTTTTGATGCTTTTTACCCTTCAAAATTGAACAAAACTCACTTTGATACCCATAATTTCAATTTGAAATTATATCACCTAATTTTTTTTTTAATTATTCCACTATAGTCCGACCAATCATCTACCATACAACTGATGTTAAAAAAAAAAAAAAAAAAAAAAAAAAACAAGACGGTTAAGCAATGGTAGTCTCCTTCTTCCCTTCCATATTTCCTCAATACTATTAAAGATTAATTGATTTTAATTTACTCCCTCATACTTTTATTTTCATTCATTTTGACCCGTATACTTTAAACACCTAAGCTTTATGTCTATTCTACTTATAATAAATTGAAAAACTATTTTTTAAAAATTATTTAACTGAAAGAAATATGTTAAAAATTTGGTGATTTAAATATCTCACCAAAATTTTACGTGAAAGTGATAAAACTACTTTTTATTTTATTTTTACTTTTATTTTGTCTTCAACAAAAAATAAAAAGAAAAAACATAAAAAAAGAGAGGAAAAAAAATATTAAGTTTTCCGTTAACTTTGGCTGTAACGGATCAAACTTAATAAAAATAAGTAATTGATGTTAAATGACGTTTATACCCTTTAAAAATTTTAATAAGAATTACTTAATACTAATCCAAAACTTAGGGTCAAAATGTATTCTCTTTCTTTTACATCTTCCTCTTCCTCCCAGTCAGTCACCATGTCGACCACCCTCAACCATCCACCATCTCTCTGTAATGCTAAAATTACTTCCAAAATCATACCCATTTCAAATGGTAAAATCACTTTGTATAATTTAATTAAAAAAAAAAAAAAGGAATAAAAGAAGTATATAAAAAAAATGGATATATCCTTATTCGGATCTATAGATCCGAGCAACGATCGGTAGATTTGAGCACGTATTTGTTAGATCCGTGTTTGAATCTATTTTTTTTTTAATATATATCATATATATGTTGGGGGGGGGGGGGTGCGCACGTGTGTGTGTGAGAGAGAGAGAGAGACGTTGTGTGAGTTCCCCGTCACCATCGCTGTCTCCGGGAGTGGGGAGGGACTAGGGGAGTGAAGAAAATAGAGTTTGGGGCCGGGGGCACAAACAAGAGAAATCAGTGTGGGGAGGGGGTTTGGAAGAAATGAGTCAAATATATTTTTCACTCTTTAAATTTGGTTTGTTTTTTCAAATAGACCCTATTTAATTAGTTGGAATAAAATGACAAAATTACCATTATTTTGGGAGAGAAATGAGAAAAATGCATTTAGTCTCTTAAAATTTTAAATCATTGTAATTAAATCTTAAGCACGGGAGTATAAGTTGTGACGAAAGTACTACGGGGTGTGAAGTGCAATTTTGCTTAATCACAGGATTATAAAATGTAATTAACCCAAATATTTATTTTCTTGCACAAATTACAAATTTGGTTTTCCTATCTACAACGTGTTTGTTTTATGTTTTTTTTTAATTTAGGTACACGATTTTTTATGAGGTCCTTCGTTAAAAATAAAATAAGGGTTAACTTTAACGGAATTTCATTTTGTGACTTGCATATGCTATATTTACGGGTAAAAACATAATTTTCTATTTTTTTCTTTTCCTTTTTTCTTTACTTTCTCTTTTATTCTTCTTTTCTCTTTTAAAAAGAGAAGTTGATATTTTAGAGAGAGAAAGAAAATGGAGAGAAAGAAACAAGTGGTTTTAATATCAGACACTTAATTCATTTCACTCAATGTATATAGATTCATACCATATCTTTTCATCTTTTATCCGTTAATTATTGATCTCATCTCAATTTCCACATGTTACGTGATTTAAAAAATGAATCAAGTGTTTGAGTTTTCACTAAGTGTTATAAACGACGTATTGCATATTAACAAGACCGTTTGTAAATAAATCATCTCTCTCTAATTAACATATTAAACCCATTTGTACGAAGTAAGTTTCATTTTGCCTACTAATATTTTTATTTCATCATATTGTAATTTGCCTTTATTGATATAAGTTTCAAGAGTTGCCTTTTATGGATTGAACTCCTGAAATTATAATATATTGAACCCTAGAGTTTATAATTTGTTAGTTAAAACAAAAAATCTAGTCAGATGGAGAAGGAAGTTTAATGAGATTTTTAATAATTTATAGATTCTGCCTAAATTCTCCTCAAAACGCAAACAGGCGCACAATGTTGCACATAAAAGTTTAGGGTACAAAGTGCAAAATAACATAACCTTTTGGTATATAAAGTGTAATTTACTGTAATCATATGCCTCAGGCCCCACTTCTTTGTATTTATATCAAACTCTATTTTTAATCTTATAAAATAAAATAAATAAACAAATAATAATTTGAAAAATATTATTTTATTTTTAGTAATCCAAAGAAAAATAATTTCACAATAATTGGGCCTGGCTTGGTAGGCCCAAAAGTCAGTATCTAATATTTGTCCATATGCAATGAATCAAATTGAGTCACAGTTGGCGTTAGAAAGGGGCAATTTTTTTTTATTTTTTTTTTATGATTGAATAAAAATTCAAAAAAAAAAAAAAAAAAAAAAATCTATAGTGTATAGTGAAATAAATTAGTAAAAAAAATCATGATTAAAAGTAGTAATTTTAGTTTTAAGAGATAAATTAAAATTAGGGTGAGTCTAACGGCTTATTTGGTTGGAATGGAATGGGAGAAAAAATAAAATGAGAGAAGTAATGAAATGGATTTATAAATTGAATCACTATTTCATTCTCTTATTTGGTTGTCATGAAATTAGAGAAGGAATGGAATAATAAAATATAGCGAAATTTTTAAAATATCCTTTTATATATTAATTTTGAATATCTATTCAATAATAGATTATTTAAAAATAAAAAATAAAATAATAATAAATAAATTTGGCTCAAATCAATATATTAGTATATACATTTCATCATATTGTAATTTGCCTACTAATATTTGTATTTCATCATATTATAATTTGCCCTTGTTGATATAAGTTTCAAGAATTGCCTTTTATGAAATCCTTTTACATATATCGCTATATAACATTTTGTACCCCAGAAATTATAATATATTGAACTCTAGAGTTTATAATTTGCATCTAACAAATTTAATTGTTAGTTCTAGCAAAAAATCTAGTCAGATAGAGAAGGAAGTTTAACAAAATTTTTAATAATTTATAGATTCTGCCCAAATTCTCCTCAAAACGCAAACGGGCGCGCAATGTTGCACATAAAAGTTTAGGGTACAAAGTACAATATAACATAAACTTTTGGGAAATATAGTGTAATTTACTGTATATGCCTCAAGCCTCACTTCTTTCTACTTATATCAAACTCGGTTTTTATCTTCACCCACTATTCTTCTAATAAAATAAAATAAATAAATAAAGAAAAAATTTGAAAAATATTATTTTATTTTTAATCCGTTGTCTTGAACTGAATGTATAAATGTTAAAATTGAGACGCATAATTTTAAAGATCAATGATTGTAAAAACGTTAAAAATTAAAAAATTATATGTTATCTTGTCTTTATCTTTCTCTAAAATATCAAATTCTCTCATTAAAAGTGAAGAAGAAGAGAGAGAAAGTAAAAAAAAAATTAAAAAATTAACACTTATTTTTAATAAAAGAGCCACAACATGTGCAAAAGTCACATTGAAAAAGAAAATTAAAAGGCTACATAGAAAACACGCTGCAAATAAGATGACTCAGTTTGTAATTTGTCCTTTTTCTTTCAATCTCTCTCCCCCAAACCGAGTCATTTTTTTCATTCCCAATTATCAATTCCACTCCCCAACCCAATCCATCCATGTGTCTAAAATGTTATTATTTTTTATTCTTTTAAAATAGTTTTCCATCTTATTAGTTCTTACTAGGTCTCTCACCCAACATGCATTAAAAAAATTATTATTTTTGGATAATTTACACTACTTGACCTTGAAATTTTAAATTATGAATTATTAATTATTTATTGAGTATTGAATTTGTATCGAATTGACGGAATACTTCTTTGTCAATAATTGATACCAAATAATTATTTATTCAAATGGTCCTGTAATTTTGTTGAAATTCAATATTTGTCCTCCAAATATAATTTTGTATTTTTTTGTTCCTAATATTGTATTGTTGTTCCTGAATTATTAAGAACAATAGCCTAAGTACCTTCCAAGAAATTGGTTTGGAGGGCAATTTCCGTCTAATTTTTTTAACGGTATTACAAGTCTATCTCGATTTGGAACAATATTTTAAAAAATAAAAAAACATAGACAAACAAGTGTAAAATTGGGGACAAGTGTAAAATTGGGGGCAAATTTGACATTTCAGTGAAACTTCAAAACTTTTAGTTTTATATAAACAATACTTTTAAAATCAAAATTTGTAATCTAATAGTTATCTAATGTGTTTTTCTAGTAGATAAACATACAATCCGACTCATTATCCATATTACAATTTTAGATAAAAAAAAAAAACAAAAAACAAACAACCATCTAACATGCACCTGATGTTAAAAAGAGAGAGAGATAAAAAAAAAGTTAAATATGGAAAATGTTACATTTTTTTTTACTTTTTATTACCGTCAATATTTAATTTTAAACTTGAAAAAAAAAAAAACAATGAAGTCATTTTATATTTTTTGTAATAAATGTGAGCTTCTACCTTTAGTCCATAGTAATAGAATAGGGTGATATGTAGATTTTTAAAGTAGAGAGTTAAAATTCAACAAAACTAAAGTATAAGGGGATAAAAGGCAATTAACCATACTTTCAACAATTTTACTAAATCTCTCATGACTCTCTTTTTTATTAGATTTAAGTCAAAGAAGTTTATAGAAAACCGTGTTTTTGCTTATTATCACTCATAACATATCCAAAACAAATGATTTGCAATTAAAAAAAAAAAGAAGGTCATTCTTAGTTTCAAAGTTGGTTAATTGTGATAGATAAATATTTGATGGCTTTAATGATATTTCTATTTTAAATAATTATTTTATTATTATATTGAATAAATATTTATTGCATTTAGTTTTAAATTGTTATCAAATCAATTTCAGCCAATACTGAAGATTAAATTAAAATCTAAGACTCCAAAGAGTGTCAAGTCTTGATCAATCCACATATGTACAACAAGTGGTGGACCACCAACTTGTGGAATAAGTTCAATTCTCCTCCAATTTTTTCTTCACTAAAGTCGTATACTACACTCCTCTCCTAGAAAAAAGGAATTTTGACGTTTTCTACCCTTCAAATTTGAACAAAAACTCATCTAAAGTTTTCTTAATTATTCCACTATAGTCTGAACAATCATCTACCATACACCTAATGATAAAAATAATAATAAAAAAATAAATGGTTAAGCAATGCTAGTCTCCTTCTTCCCTTCCATTTTCCTCAATACTATTAAAGATTAATTGACTTTTACCCCCCTCATACTTTGATTTTCATTCATTTTGACTCATATACTTTAAACACCTAAACTTTATCCCCATTCTACTTGTGAATACCTGATTCGAACCACTTCTCGTGGTCTGCTTCTTCGTTGGATTCGATTCGTTCATACATCGGAATCGCTTCGGAGCTTCATTGATATGCTCCTTCGATTGTGGTCTGTTCTTTCGATTCGTCTTCGATTTCTTCGTTGGAGATTCGTCATTTAATATTTTTTTGTAATAAATATGAGTTTCTCCTTTTAGTAGGGTGACGTGTACATTTAAAGGGTTAAAATTCAACAAAACTAAAGTATGAGGGGGATAAAAGGTAAGTAACTATACTTTCAACAACTTTAATAAACTGGACAACCATTTTCTCTCTTGGCTCTCTTTTTTGTGGCTTAGATTTAAGTCAAGTCAATGGAAATTGTGATAGATCAACATTTGATGTGATATTTGTATTTTAAATAATTAATTTATTATTATATTTAATAAATATTTATTGCATTTAGTTTTAAATAGTTATCAAATCAATTTCAGTCAATAATGAAGACTAAATTAATATCTAAAACTCAAAAGAGTGGACCATCAACTTGTGAAATAAGTTTAATTCTCCTCCAATTTTTTCTTCACTAAAACCGTATGCTACACTCCTCTCCTAGAGAAAAGGGGTTTTGATGTTTTGTACCCTTCATATTTGAACAAGAACTCACTTTGGTCCCCCATAATTTCGATTTGAACATATATCACCTTAAAATATCTTAATCATTCCACTACAATCTGACTCATTATCCATATTACAATTTTAGATAAAAAAGAAAAAAAGAAAAAAAAAAAGAAAAAGAAAAAAAAAACAGCCATCTAACATGCACCTGATGTTAAAAAGAGAGAGAAACAAAAAAAAGCTAGATATAGAAAATATTACATTTTTTTTTACCTTTTATTACCGTCAATATTGAATTTTAAACTTGACAAAAAATACAATGAAGTCATTTTATATTTTTTTGTAATAAATGTGAGCTTCTCCTTTTAGTCCATATTAATAGAATAGGGTGACATGTAAATTTTTAAAATAGAGAGTTAAAATTCAACAAAACTAAAGTATAAGAGGGATAAATTAAATTGGGCAACCATTATCTCTCATGACTCTCATTTTTGTGGCTTAGATTTAAATTAAAGAAGTTTATAGAAAATCCTGTTTTTGCTTATTATCACTCGTTGCGTATTCAAAACAAGTGGTTTGCAATTAAAAAGAAAAAAGAGTCATTCTTAGTTTCAAAGTTGGTTTGATTGTGATAGATAAATATTTGATGGCTTTAATGATATTTGTATTTTAAATAATTATTTTATTATTATATTTAATAAATATTTATTGTATTTAGTTTTAAATAGTTATCAAATCAATTTAAGTCAATATTGATGACTAAATTAAAATTTAAAACTCCAAAGAGTGTCAAGTCTTGATCGATCCACATATGTACAACAAGTGTTGGACCACCAAGTTGTCAAATAAGTTAATTTCTCCTCCATTTCTTCTTCACGAAGTCGTGTGCCACACTCCTCTCCTAGAAAAAAGGGGTTTTGACGCATTGTACCCTTCAAATTTGAACAAAAATAATTTTCGTACCCATAATTTCAATTTGAAAATATATCATCTAAAATTTTTTTATTTGAACAATCATCTACCATACACCTGATGTTAAAAAAAAAATAATAATAAAAAAAAATGGTTGAGCAATGCTAGTCTCCTTCTTCCCTTCCATTTTCCTCAATACCATTAAAGATTAATTGACTTTTACCCCCCTCATACTTTGATTTTCATTCATTTTGACTCATATACTTTAAACACCTAAGCTTTATCCCCATTCTACTTATAATAAATTGAAAAATCATTTTTTTTGAATTATTTAACTCAAAGAAATATGTTAAAAATTTGGTAAATTAAATATCTCACCAAAATTTTACATAAAATGGACAAAACTACCTTTTATTTTATTTTTACTTTTATTATGTCTTTAACAAAAAAAGAAAAAGAAAAAATAAATAGAGAGAAAGAAAGAAAGGATGGAGTTTGGGGTTTGGGGCACGAACAAGAGAAATCAGTGTGGGGAGGGGGTTTGGAAGAAAAGATCAAATATATTTTTCACTCTTTAAATTTGATTTTTTTTTTTTTAAGTAGACCCTATTTAATTAGATGGAATAAAATGACGAAATTACCATTATTTTTGGAAGTAAAATGACAAAAATGCATTTAAGTTCTATTAAAATTTTAAATCATTGCAATAAAATTTTAAGCACAGGGAGTATAAGTGGTGACGAAAACACTACAGGATGTAAATTGCAATTTTGCCTAATCATAGAGTGCAAAATGTAATTAATCCAAATATTTTTTTTTCTTGGGCAAATTACAAATTTACTTTCCTATCTACAACGCATTTTTTATGTGGTTCTCTAATTTTTATTTAATTTAATTTGGTCCTTCTAGTTGAATACGACTTTGATGAGACCCTTTGTTAAAAATAAAATAAGGGTTAAGTTTGACGGAATTTCCTTATGTGACTTGTCATCTTTAAAGATAAAAACATAATTTTCTATTTTTTCCCTTTTTTCTTTATTTTCTCTCTCTCTCTCTTTTTTTTTTCTCTTTTAATGAGAGAAGTTGATATTTTAGAGAGAGAAAGACAATGGAGAGAAAGAGACAAGTGTTTGAGTTTTCACTAAGTGTTATAAACGACGTATTGCATATTAACAAGACCACTTGTAAATAAATCATCTCTCTCTAATTAACATATTAAACCCATTTGTACGAAGTAAGTTTCATTTTGCCTACTAATATTTTTATTTCATCATATTGTAATTTGCTTTTATTGATATAAGTTTCAAGAGTTGCCTTTTATGGAACCCACTATATAACATTTTGAACTCCTGAAATTATAATATATTGAATCCTAGAGTTTATAATTTGCATCCAAGAAATTTAATTGTTAGTTAAAACAAAAAATCTAGTCAGATAGAGAAGGAAGTTTAATGAGATTTTTAATAATTTATAGATACTGCCTAAATTCTTCTCAAAACGCAAACAGGCGCACAATATTGCACATAAAGGTTTAGGGTACAAAGGCAACCTAACATGAACATTTGGGGTGTAAAATGTAATTTCCTGTAATCATATGCCTCAGCCCCCCACTCTTTTTATTTATATCAAGATGTATTTTTAATTTTCACCCACTTTTCTTCTTATAAAATAAAATAAATAAACAAATAATAAAGAAAAAAAATTAGAAAATATTGTTTTATTTTTAATATGTTGTCTTGAACTGAATGTATAAATGTTAAAACTGAGACGTATGATTTTATAGATCAATGATTGTATAAACGTTAAAAATTGAAAAAAAAAAAATGTCATCTTCTCTCTCTCTCAAATATCAACTTCTCTCATTAAAAGAGAAGAAGAAGAAAGAGAGAAAGTAAAGAAGAAAAAAAAAATTACGTTTTTACCCTAAAAGATGACATGTGCAAATCACATGACAAGATTTCATCAAAATTAACCCTTATTTTTAATAGAACAGCCACAACATGTGTAACGGTCACATTAAAAAAATATGCTGCAAATAAGATGGTCAAGTTTGTAATTTGCCCTTTTTCTTTCAATCTCTCTCCTCCAAACTAAGTCATCTCTTTCACTCCCCACCCTGCTGCGATGACAGCAACCCTCAATCCACCGGCAACGGCAACCTCTCTATTTATTAACTCTCTATTCACTTTTCTCCTCCCCTTCCCTCACAATTACCATGTTCCACTCCCCAACCCAATCCATCCCCGTGTCTAAAATCTATTTGCAACTTTCTCTTCTTTTTTTTTTTAAATTCTCTCTCTACAACTTTTTATTTTTTATTTTTTTTTTCAATTTAGAACTTATCTCTTTATTCATGTTTTTTCAAAAAATTTATGACAATAATAATTAATGGTGGTGGTGATAGATATTCGATGATTTTTAAATGATAAAAGTAAAAAAAAATATTTATATTTTAAGTGATTATTTTATTTTGTTATTAAATATATTTAATTTAATAAATACTTAATGCATTCAATTTTAAAAGGTTATCGAACTAGTTCCAGTCCTAAATTAAAATCTGAAACTCCAAAAGTAAGTCTTGGTCTTCAATAATCGACAGATATACAACAAGTCATTTAACTGGCACCTAATATTTAAAAAAAAAAAGGTTAAACAATTCTAGCGTCTTTCTTCTCTCCTATTTTCCTCAATACTTTGAAAAAATGAACCTTTTTTTTTTTTATTATTATTATTTTATTTTTTTTTTATTTATCATTTAACTCAAAGAAATATGTTAAAAAATTATCTCACAAATTTTTTACATATCATTCAATCGGGAAAAAAAAGAAAGAAATTAAGTATATAAAAAAATTGACTCTTGCGCGCATCGGTCGATTCGAGGAAAGATCAAATAGACCCATTTAATTTGTTAGAATAAAAAAAAATCCTTTATTTTGAGAGTGAAATGACAAAAATACGCTTGGTTTTATTTAAATTTTAAACCGTTGGACTTAAGTCTTAAGCACATGAAGTGTAAGTGGTGACAAAAATATTAGAGGGGTATAAAGTACAATTCGACCTAACCAAAAGAGTACAAAGTGTAATTAACCCAAATATCTTTTTCTTTCAATCTTTCTCCCCAAAGTTGAGTCATCTCTTTCACTTTCCTATTCTGTTTTTTCCACTATCTACCCCACCCCCTCCTTACTCCGGTGATGGTAACCCCAAACCTATTGACGACGATGACCCCTACACCGGTGACAACAATAACAACAACAACAACAACAACCTTTATCTCAATTTTAGGTGTCGTTCGAAAAAAAAAAAAAAAAACCTTATCATGAACTATGGAATCCAATTTTGCCCTGTGAAGTATGGATTCCAATTCCATTCATTTTCGTTCTGATGAAATCAAATTTTTTATTCTATTGGATAACCCAATAAAGGAATTGAAATCGATACTATAGGGGTAACAAAAATAATATAGGGGCATAAAGTACAATTTAACCTAACCACAAGAGTACAAAGTGTAATTAACCCAAATATATTTTTATTTCAATCTCTCTCCCCAAATTGAGTCATCTCTTTCGCTCCCCTATTCTGTTTTTTCCACTCTCTACCCCACCTCCTTCCTGCTCCGATGACGGTAACCCCAAACCCACCGATGATGGTGACCCCCTACACCGGAGACAACAACAACAACCTCTCTCTCGATTTTAGGTGTAGTCCGAAGAAAAAAAAAACTTACCATGAATTATGGAATCCGATTCTGCTCTATGAAGTATGGAATCCGATTCTTCTCTATGAAGTACGGAATCCAATTCCATCTATTTTCGTTTTAATGGAATCAATTTTTTTAATTTCATTTGATAACCCAATAAAAGAATCGAAATCGAAGGTGGAATTGCGATTCCATTCAACCCCCATTTCGTTCAATCAAATGGTCCAACCAAAAGCACTGCAAAAGTCTTTAAGTCTTGATCTTTGATTCTCCTCCATTTTTCCTTCACAAAGTTGTGTCCTACACTCCTCCTCTCCTAGAAAAAGGGGTCTTTGATGCTTTGTACCCTTGAAATTTGAACAAAAACTCATTTTGGTCCCTATAATTTCAATTTAAAAGTGTACCCCCTAACTTATCCATAATACAATTTTAGATAAAAACTAGTAATCCACCATGCATATGATGTTAAAATAAAATAAAATAATGATTATGATTATAATGGTTAAACAATTCTATAGTCCTTCTTCACTCCCATTTTCTTTAAGGTACTTTGACCTCCTTATACATTGATTTTGAATCATCTTGTCACCCTACTTTAAACACCTAAATTTTATCCCCTTCTACTTATAATAAATTACAAAATTAATTTTTTTTTATTATTTAACTCAAAGAAATATATAAAAAAAAAATTGGTAAATTAAATATCTCACCAAAATTTTACATAAAATGGACAAAATTACCCTTTGTTTTAATTTTACTTATATTTTGTCTGTAACAAAAAAGGAAAAAAAAAATAAAGAGAGAGAGAAAGAGAAAGAAAGCTAAGGATAGAAAATGTTAGGCCCCGTTTGGTAACTGTTTCCATCCCATTTCCAGATTTGTGGGATTTCTGTTTGAGAATAGCGTTTGGTAAATTTTTGTTCTCGTTCCCATTCTATTCCCATTTGAGAATTATACCAACTTTTTTCTCAAGAAATGAGAAACAAAAAAAAAAAAAAAATTGTTTCACATTATTCCCATCTCATTCTCAAAACCATTGTCACTGTTCATCCGCCGACCGCCATCGTTGGCCATCTCCGGCAACCGTCGCCGGTCACTCCGGCATCACCACCCGCCCACTGTTTTGCCACCGTCCGGAAACTTCAGGCGCCGTTGTGGGCCGTCGTCACCCACCTGCCGGTCACCGTGCAGCCGCCATCTGGCCAAAAAAAAAAAAGTTCTCAAAACAATTTTTTTTTTTTTTGGTCTTAGGATGAAATCATTACCAAACGTGATTCTATTCCTAAAACAAAAAAAAAAAATATCGTTTTTTAACGCGATTCTACTCCCAAGAAGGAAACATAATTCTCATCCCATCTCATTCCATTCTCATCCCACTGCTGGGATGGGAACATAAATGGTTACCAAACGCTACCTTAGTTTTCTTTCCTTTAATTATTACCATAAAATTTTGAATTTCAAACTAAAATGCAACGAAGTCATTTTATATTTTTTTTTTTGTAATAAATATGAACTTCTCCCTTTAGTCCATAGTAATAGAATAGGGTGATGTCTGGGTTTTTAAAGTAGAGAGGTTAAAATGCAATAAAACAAAAGTATGAGGATGATAAAAAGACAATTAACCATACTTTAACAGCTTTACAAAACTGTCAATCATTTTCTCTCATGATTTTATTTATTTTTTATTTTTATTTTTTGGTGTGGCTTAGAATTAAGTCAAGCCCAAGTCTTGGTGGAAAGTGGAGCACAAAAATTGCATGCTAATGCTATAAGGGGATAGAGAGGGGTTTTGACGCTTTGTAGCCTTCATATTTGAACAAGAACTCAATTTGGTCCCCATAATTTCAATTTGAAATTTTGAGCATATATCACCTTAAAATGTCTTAATCATTCCACTACAATCCGACTCATTATCCATATTACAATTTTAGATTAAGAAAAAAAAAATAGTCATCTAACATGCACATGATGTTAAAGAGAGAGAGAGAGAGAGAGAGAGAGACAAAGAAAGCTAGAGATAGAAAAATGTTACTTTTTTTTAACCTTTTATTACCGTCAATATTGAATTTTAAACTTGAAAAAAAAAATAATGAAGTCATTTTATATATTTTGTAATAAATGTGAGCTTCTCCCTTTAGTCCATAATAATAGAATAGTGTGATGTGTAGGTTTTTAAAGTGGAGGGGTTAGAATGCAACAAAACTAAAGTATAAGGGGGTAAAAGGCAATTAATCATACTTTCACCAGTTTTACTAAATCTCTCATGACTCTCTTTTTTGTGGCTGAGATTTAAGTCAAAGAAGTTTATAGAAAACCGTGTTTTTGCTTATTATCACCCGCGACATATCCAAAACAAATGATTTACAATTAAAAAAAAAAGTCATTCTTAGTTTCAAAGTTGGTTGATTGTGATAGATAAATATTTGATGACTATA
Organism: Eucommia ulmoides; assembly: GCA_016647705.1. Taxonomy (NCBI): domain Eukaryota; kingdom Viridiplantae; phylum Streptophyta; class Magnoliopsida; order Garryales; family Eucommiaceae; genus Eucommia; species Eucommia ulmoides. The sequence continues at coordinate 2,453,594 of CM028336.1, forward strand.
ATGATATTTCTATTTTAAACAATTATTTTGTTATTATATTTAATTAATATTTATTACATTTAGTTTTAAATAGTTATCAAATCAATTTCAGTCAATATTGAGGACTAAATTAAAATCTAAAACTCCAGTCAAATCTTGATCAATCCACATATGTACAACAAGTGATGGACCACCAACTTGTGAAATAAGTTCATTTCTCCTCTATTTCTTGTTCACAAAGTCGTGTGCCACACTCCTCTCTTATATAGAAGGGGTTTTGATGCTTTGTACCCTTCAAATTTGAAAAAAAATTCATTTTCGTACCCATAATTTCAATTTGAAAATATACCACCTAAAATTTTCTTAATTATTCCACTATAGACAGAACAATCATCTACCATACACCTAATGTTAAGCAATGCCAGTCTCCTTCTTCCCTTCTATTTTCCTCAATACTATTAAAGATTAATTGACTTTTACCACCTCATACTTTGATTTTCATTCATTTTGACCCGTATACTTTAAACACCTAAACTTTATCCCAATCTACATATAATAAATTGAAAAACGATTTTTTAAAATTATTTAACTCAAACAAATATGTTAAAAATTTAGTAAATTAAATATCTCACCAAAATTTTTCATGAAAGGGACAAAACTACCATTTATATTTTTACTTTTATTTAGTCTTTAACTAAAAAGAAAAAGAAAAAATAACGAGAGAGAGAGAGAGAGAAAGAAAGCTAGAGATAAAAAAATGTTAAGTTTTCCATTAACTTTGACGGTAACGGATAAAGTTAAAAAAAATAAGTAATTGATGTTAAATGACGCTTATACCCTTTAAAATTTTAAATAAGAATTATTTTAATACTAATTCAAAATTTAAGGGTCAAAATGTATTTTCTTTTTCTTTTACATCTTCATCTTCTTCCTCCCAGCCAGCCGTGTGGGTTCGCCATCGCTGTCTACGAGAGGGGGGAGGGGCTAGGGGAGTGAAAAAAGGATGGAGTTTGGGGCTTGGGGCACGAACAAGAGAACTTAGTGTGGGGAGGGGGTTTGGAAGAAATGAGTCAAATATATTTTTCACTCTTTAAATTTGATTTTTTTTTCAAATAGACCTTATTTAATTAGATGGAATAAAATGACGAAATTACCATTATTTTTGGAAGTTAAATGACAAAAATGTATTTAGTTCTATTAAAATTTTAAATCGTTGTAATTAAATCTTAAGTAGAGGAAGTATAAGTGCTGGCGAAAATACTATAGGGGTTTAAAGTGCAATTTTGCCTAATCACAAGAGTGCAAAATGTAATAAACCCAAATATTTTTTTTTCTTGGCAAATTACAAATTTGGTTTCCTATCTGCAACTCTTTTTTATTTGGTCCTTTAATTTTTATTTTTTTTAATTTTGTCCTACTATTTTGCACATGATTTTTATGAGGCCCTTCGTTAAAAATAGGCCCTTCGTTAAAAATAAAATAAGGGTGGTTAATTTTGAGGAAATTTCATTTTGTGACTTACACATGCCATCTTTAAAGGTAAAAAATTAAAAAATAAAATTAAGCTATTCTAGCGTCTTTCTTCTTTCCTTTTTTTCATCAATACTTTTAAAGGTACATTTAAAAAAAAAAAAACCCTATATTTTGATTTTGATTCATTTTGTCCCCCCTCTACTTTAAACACCCAAGCTTTACCCCCCTCCTACTTATAATACATTGGAAAACTAACTTTTTTATTATTATTATTATTATCATTATTATTTAACTCAAAGGAATATGTTAACAATTTATCTTAGCAAAATTTTAAGGGATAAAAATACCCTTTATTTTAATTTTAGTTTTGTTTTGTCTTTAACAAAAATGAAATAAAAAAATAGAAAGAGAGAGAGAGAGAGAAAATATTAGTATTTTTTTTCCTTCCAATATTGAATTTTAAACTAAAAACAAACAGTGAAGTCATTTTATATTTTTTTGTAATAAATGTGAACCCTTTAGTCCATGGTAGTAGAATAGGGTGATGAGTAGGTTTTTAAAGTAGAGGGGTTAAAATACAACAAAACTAAAGTATAAGTTTGCAATTAACTTAGAGGAATGTTTTTTCAGAAGCCAATATGTAATTCATATCAGTTAGATTTCATTTAATTGACCACACTTGTCAATTCTATTTTCCTCCTTTTCATATTTCCTTATGCCAAGTTACATTTTCGGTAATTAAGTCAACCAAGTCTTTGTGGAAAATGGAGCACATAAATTCCATGCTAATGCTATAAATATGAAGTGTGGATTTTGCTAAGAAATCAAATCTACCATAAACTTAATCCCTTCCTCAATCACCACCAGCAACAGCAACCATGTGATTAATAATATTTCTCCTGCTTTTGCTTATTTCTTCATCCATATTATTACTCACTGCATATCCAAAACAAGTGATATGCAGTGAAAAAGAAAAAAGAGTCCTTCTTAATTTCAAAGCTGGTTTGAAAGATCCTTCAAACAGACTGTCTTCGTGGTCTGAAAATGGAGGAGACTGTTGTCAATGGACAGGAGTCCACTGCAACAATGCAACCGGTCGAGTCACAAGGCTCCATCTCCGTAATCCGTGCGACATTTTCGAAGATTATTACTGTTACAAAACGTCGACGTTGAGTGGAAACTTCCTCAGCTCACAATACTAGATCTCGCCAATAACTGTCTATCTGGACATTTGCCAACCAATATCAGTTTGCCAGCCATGAGAAATCCATCAATATATCAATCACATATGTTTATTATTAAAAATCTAACTTCCGTGGGATTTCGGTCTTATTATGAAAGTTTGGAATTATTCATAAACAAAAGAGACTGGGAGTACAAAGAGATACTTGGATTGGTCAGGAGCATCGACCTTTCAAGTAATAACCTAATTGGGTTGATCCCACCTGAGATCTCAAGTCTTGTCGAATTGTTGTATTTAAACTTATCCAATAACCAATTCAAGGAAAACATACCATATCAATTTGGGGGAATGACAAAATTACTAGTCCTTGATCTCTCCAAAAACCGTCTCTCAGGTCAAATTCCTCAAAGCTTTTTGAGTTTAACATTTCTCAGTGAACTCGACGTGTCATACAACAATTTATTAGGTCAAATACCTTCCAGCACTCAATTACAAGGCTTCAACGAATCCAGCTATATCGGCAATGAAGGACTTTGTGGAACTCCTTTACTCAAAAGCTGCACCAAAAATAGAGAAATTCTAGAAATTCCAACACCTACCAATGAAGAAGACGATCGATTTGAAACCTCGTGGTTTTACTTCGGAATGGGTTGTGGATTTGGTGTTGCATTTTTGGGAGTTTGGGGTACTCTTGTTTTCAATCGAACCTGGAGAATTGCTTATTTCAGGTTGATTGATAACATGAAGGATAAGACCTATGTGGTTATTCTGGTAAACATGAAACGGCTGCGGAGATCATTGAAACGATCCAGATAATTAAACATTAATTATCATCTTCATTTCTACAACAATCAGGTAAAACTTTGAAATTATGTTAAGTACATGTTCGTTGTTAATACTTAATCATTTAAAACTATGTGTTGTTAATACTTTATCATTTAAAACTATGTGGAGTGCACATTTAGCATTATTCAAATGACTTTGAAATTCCATGATACAATTTTTTATTCTTTCTATGTAAATTTTTCAGTTTTTTAAATGCCTTCATTTATAATTCCAATTCTATGAAATCAAACGCCACCTTTTGGAATTATTTGGAGGGGAAGAAAATTGCATTGTTTTGCAGATTAATAAAACTTAAAATTAGGTGTTAAAAATTTATAATTGTTATCTCTGTCTATATATATATATATAATCTGTTATTTCTAATATGTTATCTCTATCTATATTTTTTTTAGTAATGGATCATACAATAGCGGATGAAGTGAATCAAGCGGACAATCAAGTATTTTTATGATTTTTTGATGACGTGGTGAATTTTTAGATTACAAGTCTACAGCGACAAGGATTCTTCAGAACTCTATTTCAATCCGTCTTTCATTATTTCATCTTGTTTTTGTATTTCATTTTTTTTTTTAATTTCAGTACTTATGTTTAATTGTTTAGTCAATTATTATATGGATCGTAATAGTAAGTTTGAAGGTTGTTTACTAAGATTGTAGGTTTAAACTTTATTATTTATATTTGTAATTTTTTTTTTTTTTTTTTAATTTATGTGATTGCTTATAAATTACATTATAGTTTCTTTCTTATTTTCATATTAAGTGTGGACCATGAAGTAATTACACAAATTAATTAGTTTTTTTCCCCTTCAGTTGTTGTAATTTTGTGGTAATTTTTTTGCAATTTTTCTTTTTAGCAATTACATGTTTCACAAAAGGGTTATATTACAATATAACTGTTGAAAATTATTTTTTAATTAAACACTATTAAAAAAAAAAAAACTCTTTTAAAAAATTACACTTTAACTATTTTTACTTTTGAACAAAGTGAAAGAAATAATTTTTCCGTTGAAATTAACGAAATATACTTTAAAATTGATAGATTTAAAGTTTTCCTTCAATTTTTGGATGAAATTGTCTATTTATTTTTAATTTAATTTTTTAAAAATATTTATGACAAAAATAGAAATCAAAATTAAGATACAACCAAATTTTTTTATTTCATCAAAAAATATATGGAAAATTTAATTTCGTCCATTTTTATGCATTTTTTTTAGTTCTATGAAAAAATTTAGTTTTTCATTTTGTTCAAAAATAGGTAAAAATATAATTCATTAAAGTAAAAAGAGAAATAGAAGAGGGTAAAATATAATTTTTTAAAATGAAGAATAATTTCAAAGAGTATGAGGGGTCATTCAATAATTTCACTTATAAACACAAGAATAATTATCCCAAAGAATATGCTATTCCCAAAAAATCAAAAGGAGGTAGAGAGATAAGACAGTCAAAATCTATATAATAAATCACCTCATTTACATCCACGACCGTTGGAACAAAAGACAAACTTTAAGATATTGGCATCCGTCGGATCATTTTAACCTACCTATATAATAAAAGTCAGGGTTACAATTTCTCATTCAGCCGCCCACTCCTCTCTTTTGCTTCAACGCTCAAGCGCAGTTTCTCCCTTTCACTTTCGCTCTCTCAGAACCCTATCGTCGTCGCCACGACGGCGGCATCTCCGATCCATCGCCACTCATCCCCCTCCACCTTTCTCTAAAATCATGATCACAACGACCTTCCAGTAAGTCGCAACGATGACGTCGACTATCCCTCACTCGCGACGACGACGACGTCGACGTCGACGATTTCTCCATCCCTCACAACGATGACGGCGATTTCTCTCCGAGCCACAACGATTTTGGCTTATTTCTGGATGAAATAAGAGGTAAGTCCTCTTCCTCTCTGCTAATCTGCATATCCCACTCAATGTGGATATTGTGATTTGTTCTTGATCGGAATTTGCTTAGGATTGATTTGAGTTGGATTTGAAGGGGATTTGGAATAGAAATGTTCATCTATTGTTCAGTTTCTCTTAAACCCAAGGTATTTTTGGAGTTTAGGTTTTTTTTTCCCTCCTATTTTTAGGAGGTTTTGGGGGGATTTTCATTATTGTTATCAATTGGTGGTTAAGAATGATTTCATTCTTTGTTTTTTGTTGCAAAACAAGGAAGTAAAGGAAGGTGGCCATTGTGTTGCTTGAAGCCCTAATGTGGCGTTGGAGCAGTGTTTTGGAACAGAAATATGGGAACAAATTCTGTTTTGTTTTTCAGAAATTTGTCAAACATTTGGGAACAGAACAAAGATTTTTTTGGTTCCCATATAACTGTTTTCCTTTCTTTTTGTTTCTATTCCCAACAAACTTGGAACATAAGCATAAATTTTGGAAGCAAAAAAATCTACTTATGTTTAGTTTACCGATAATTATTGTAAAATAAAACAGAAACATATTGATTGTTTTTGTATTTCTGATTCTGCTCCAAGATTCTGGGGAAAAAAAACTTAGAAATTTGGGGAACGGCACTCAACAAATGCCACCTTTGTTTTCTTCTTTTGAATGGCGGCGAATAACTAGAAGAGAAAATCATCGTGGAAACTCGATTTATTTTTTTAATATGGGTAGGGTTTGTTATATCCTGCTCTTTTGGGCAGCTTTTGTTTATGTTGTTGATTAAGACAAGAACAAATCTCTTCTTTTAGGTATCCTTTGTCTTATCTTGTTCCTATAAAACTTGGACTAAACATGTTTTAAAACATTTGTAATTTTTGTTTTTGTTTCAATTCTATTGTTATGCTTTCTAAAGTGCAAATATATAATGTCTAAAAGAAGATTAGTGTCTTTAGATTGAATTTCCCAATAGCATCTTATAAACTAAATATCTAGATCAATCATTATTTTTTTTAAGATAAAAGATTTTGTTTATAATATTAGTTTAATAATCATGGTTTAATTCTAAATAGTGCTTTCAGGCACGGGTTATGTAATTATTAATGTTCAAATAAAAAGGTGCTCAGTCTTGATTGTTATTTATTATAGATGTTAAAATTAAAATTAGGGTTGCAATTTAAGTTGTTGTTTGATGGTGTTTTAGTTTTTTATTTTATTTGAAATCTTTCGTGGTTATAATATTCATTCATGTAAGGATCTTATGTTTTTTAGCTGATGTTGTGTGACCAATATTTTGTGTAATGTTTTTTTTAGATCACATATTTTCTTTCAATGCTAATTTTTTTATTATAAATCTCCGAACTACTAAAAGGGGTGTAATTTTGACGGTGAACTTTTAACTTTACATTTTGGAAATTGTTAGTTACTATAGATGTTATGATGAATTAGATGCTGAATGTTTTACGCCCGTGTCTTTAGGCACGGGTTATATGCTAGTAAGTAAACAAATTAAAAAAGTCAGAGCGACCTTGGGTATTAAGCTTTGGTTAAAACAAATTAAAAAATAAAATAAAATCAAACTGTAAAAACGGATATCAAATCTCCTATTTTATTATTTTTTTATTTTTTAAAATTGAATTAAGTCAGATTTTACAAATCCATATCCGTTGTGGGCGTTAGAGTATTGAGAGGACCTTTCCCTAGTACGAGAGGACCGGGAAGGACGCACCTCTGGTGTACCAGTTATCGTGCCCACGCTAAACGCTGGGTAGCCAAGTGCGGAGCGGATAACTACTGAAAGCATCTAAGTAGTAAGCCCACCCCAAGATGAGTGTTCTCCTATTCCGACTTTCCCAGAACCTCCGGTAGCGCAGCCGAGATAGCGACGGGTTCTCTGCCCCTATGGGGATGGAGCGACAGAAGTTTTGAGAATTCAAGAGAAGGTTTGAGAATTCAACCAAAAAAAACCAACCCCCCGCCCCAAAACAAACACACACACAAAACAGGAGATAATATTAAAAAATATAATGACACTTTAACCTTCTATAATTTACCTGAATTCCAGTTTAATCCTCCTATGGTATTTTTTTAAACACTTTACCCTGATTTAACTAAAGTGTAACAGTTAAAAAATTGACAAATATGTATTAAAATAACAGATTTATCCCATTGTGGTACCGTGTACCCGTACCCAAGTGATCCACGTTCCATGCAACCTTGGTTTGTTGTCCAAAATAGTAATGGAATTGTTGATTTGGGGAAGTGAAATAATTGTAGAACCTCTGGGCATTAAGTGTTCAAATAGCAATTATGGGTACCACAGTGAAATAATGGTCAAACTTGGTTCAAAGTGTCCAAAAAAAAACCCCCCAAAAAAATAGAATTATGAGGAGAAATCTTGTTCAATCACGAGAATTATTTTATGAAAATCTGGGAACAGAAACAATCAGATCAATACCCTTTACCCCATTGTATGATTTTAATTCGTTTTGTCCCCCACCACTTTTAAAATTTAAATTTTACCCCTTTCTACTTATAATTTTTTTGTTAAATGTTTACTTAACTCAAAGAAATTCAATGTGTAATTAAATATCTCATCTAAAGTTTAAATGAAGTAAAAAAAAAATTCCTTTATTTTATTTTTAATTTGTCTTTAATAATAAAAAAAAAAAAATAGAAAGAGGGAGAGAGAAAGAGAGATAAGGAGAGTACAATATTAGTTTTTTCTTTTGTTGTGGTTAAATATTGAATTTAAATTAAGAAATAAATGAAAATTAAATCTTTTTTTTTTTTTTTAAATAAGTGTGAGCCTTTCCCTTTAATCCATAGTAATAGAAGAGGTGACATGTAAATTTTTAAAGTAGAGGGATTGAAATAAAATAAACTGAAGTATAAGAGGGTAAAAAGCAATTAACCCTACCTTGAATAGCTTTAGTGAGCTTGGCAACCATTTTTAGGCTAAATTGCCTTCTACCTTTTTTTTACTTTTGTCTAAAGAACCCTTTATTTCTTTTCGCTTTAAATTTTATCAATTTATAATACTTCAAAAAATAAAGGTCCTACGTTTTATGTGTTAATGCATTAAAGTAAAATTTATGTAAACGTTAGGGGTAAAAAGTGTAAAAACCCCCTTTATTTTACAAAAGTTTGGGCAATATATTAAATCACCTCTCAAAATATTCAAATTTTGAGAATTCATGCGTAATTCAATGCCGTCAAATTTGAAATATTTTCATAGTGTGGCTTAAACGACAAGGCACGTTTGAACTAAAGTAGTTGATGGATTTCTGCAAGGTCAGATATTCGAATTTGTGGAAAAAAAACTTATTGCGAAAAGTAATCACGAAACTCCGAACGAGATTAATCTCGGGGACACTTGTGGTTATATACCAAAAAAAGATAGAAACGTTTCTTCAAATATAGAATCTTTCGTATAATGAACTTTAGTTAGGTTTCTTTCCTTTCTACTACAAAAAAAATAAAAAAATAAAAAATAAAATAAAATGAAAATAAAATAAATAACTTTAGCTGGGTTAAAAACAGTCATATTGGCCCTACATATTTTGCTTGAGCCTTCATGCTCCCCCTTCAACGGGCCGGGTAGGGTTCAAGTGAATCGTTAAAGCGATTGGGATTGGGATTTTAATTGTTAACTTCATTTAATTTCTCATTTTGTTTAGAAGTAGAAATAAATAAAGTGTATTTTTTAATTAAACAGAGATAAAATCATAAAGAAGATAAAGTATAATTTTTTAAAATAAAAAATGATAAAATTATAATTGTTTAATAAATTGTAACTTTTTTTTTCTTTTCTCTTGAGCCATTAAGAGTATAAATATTATTTAATAAATGCAAGTGGTGTAAAAAATGTCATATAAATGCGCAAAATGTAATCAATTAACCATTTACCAGTCTCTCCCTTCATGACTATTGAGTCGAAGATCTTATAATCTTTATATTGATATCAATGTAAGGTGATCTTGAATCTCTCTTAAACTTAAAAGTTAACTCATGAGTTAAGACTTTTTTTTATACTTATAACTTGATCGTCAATTTTTTTACGTGGAATAAACATAACAATTAATTATGATTTCAAAATTAAAAATAAAAATATTAGGTGATTTTTTACAATTTTGGTCAATCTTAATTGTGATTTCAAAATTAAAAATAAAAATATTAGGTGATTTTTTACAATTTTGGTCAATCTACGCTGGCATGAAGTACGACGAAAACATGCATCACGTTTCATTTATGTACCTCCTCCCCGCAAAAGATAATATTAAATAAAAATAATGGCATTTTCACCCCCTCTAATTTTAAAAATTTACACTTTACCCCCTTTTATTTATAATAAATTAAAAAATTGTGTTTTCTTTTCTTTTTTATTAATGACAAATTAAAATTAAAATAAAAGATTGTTTTGTCAACTTCATTCAAAATCTAGATGAGATATTAAATTTCTGCAAATTTTTATCATATTAATCCATAGTAATAGAAGGGGTTGATATGGAGTTGTTTACGTTTCTAGATTTTTTTTTAAAACAAAAATATTAAACTAGTATTGTTTTAAACTTAATTACGAAAATAGAGTTACCCGGAGATCACATCCCCGGGTCTGTGGGGCCCCCTGTATACTCGGGGTTCCAAACCCCGGGTTTACCTCCAGGAAAATATATATATATATATATATATATATATATATATATATATATCGTTTTGGCCTACTAAATTTATAAATTTTTCGGCAACTTTGAGTTGATTAAAGGTGATCTATCGATATTTTAAATAAATTTAATTTTTTTTGCATAAATTATATTCAAAATACTCCATAATACTTTTTACAATACTAAAAACGGACATGTGGATGAATTTTAAAAAATCGCCAAAAGTTGACTAGATGAGCTATTTCGATAACGGCAATTTTTTTTTTTAGCAATTTAGAATTAATAAAAGATTGCATTATTCATACCAGAAATGAACTAAATTTTTTGCATATAAATTATGTTCATAACACTACATAACAAAATTTATAACACTAAAAACGGACCGATGAATCATTTTTAAATAATCGTCAAAGTTGGTCAGATGAGTTGTTTCGATGACGATGCAGTTTTTTTGAAAACTTAGTTAACAAAAAATGGTCGTCTATCCGTAACAAAAATGAATCTGATTTTTTTTGCATACAAACTACGTTCATAAGAGCGATTATTTAAAAATTATTTATTAATTCGTTTTTGGTGTTCACAATTCAAAAACACTATATTGCACTTGAAAGTTTGAATGAACAAAATTTTGCACTCGGAGGTCCGTTGAGGGCAATTTTTTTTTTGAAAGTTGGATTTGATCTGAGTCATTACTCTGGATTTTGAAGATTTCAATTTTACTAATAGGACAAGATGCACGCTTTCGACGAAGATTACAAATTTAGTCACCTAACACTTGAAATTGAAAATTGAAGGTGAAAATGGACTTTATTTGAAAAAATACAAGACCAAACCGCCTACGCCATTTGCGGCGCCTAGATCTCAAAAAAATACCCAAAATAAAAAAAAAAAAACGCCCCAAACGGACCACCGAGCACAAAATTATGTCCATCCAAACTTTTTCTATTATTTTACGTAAATTTTATTTTCTCTCGATAACATATTATCCGTTTTTGGTGTTTCGATTTTATTATTTAGTGTTATGAACGTAGTTTATATGCAAAAAAATCAGATTCATTTCTATTACGGATAGACGACCATTTTTCGTTAATTAAGTTTTCAAGAAAAACTATATCGTCATCGAAACAACTCATCTGATCAACTTTGACGATTATTTAAAAATAATTCACTAATCCGTTTTTAGTGTTCTAAGTTTTGTTATATAGTATTATGAACCTAATTTATATACAAAAAATTTAGTTCATTTATGTTATGAATAATGCAATCTTTTATTAATTCTAAATTGCAGAAAAAAATTCTGCCGTTATCGAAATAGCTCATCTGATCAACTTTGGCGATTTTTTAAAATTCATCAACATGTCCATTTTTAGTGTTGTAAAAAGCATTATGGAGTGTTTTGAATCTAATTTATGCACAAAAAATTAGATTTATTTAAAATATCGATAAATCACCGTTAATCAACTCAAAGTTGCCGAACATTTTATAAATTTAGTGGGCCAAAACGATTATTTTATTTTTTTATTTTTTTTTTCTGGGGGTAAACCCGGGGTTTGGAACCCCGGGTTCTAAATTGAACCCCGGGTGTAAAATGCCAAAAAAAAAAAGCAATTTTTTTTTTTATTTTTTTATTTTTTTTTTTTGTATACCCGGGGTTCCGAACCCCGGGTATACAGGGAGGTAACTTTATTTTCGTAATTAAGTTTAAAACAATACTAGTTCAATATTTTTGTTTTAAAAAAAATCTAGAAACGTAAAGAACTCGGTTGATATGTAGGTTTTTAAAATAGAGAAATTAAAATAAAACAAAATAAAAATATTGGGGTAAAAAGCAATTAACCCTGCTTTTCATAGCTTCAGTAAACTGGGGAGCCGTTTTCTAAGGTAAATTGTCTTCTAAATAACACTTTATCTACTCCCACTTTAAAAAAACAATATTTTACTCACTTTTATTTTTGAACAACTAATTTTTTTTCATTGAAATTAAGGAAATATGTTTAAAAATTGATAAAGTTAAATTTTTTCACCAATTTTTGGATGAAATAAATCAAACTGACCTTATCTTAATTTTGATTTCTATTTTTATCATAAATAATTTTAATTTTGGTTTTGAGTCTCTTTCACCCAAAAAAAATTAATTCATGAGATAAGATTTTCTCTCTCATATCGGGCCTTTAGAATGTAGATCGTTTGGGTCAAAAATCTCGTAACCTGAATTATGATAACAACTGGTTTTAAACATTTCTCAACTTCAAAAATTAATTCATGAGATGGGACTTTCTCTCACTTATAACTTAATAATCAGTCTCTTCTATCATCGACATGGGATAAACACAATAATTAATTACGATTTCAAAATTAAAAATAAAAACATTAGGTGATTTTTTTACTATTTTTGATCAATCTACCCAGGCGTAGAGTCCGACGAAACCATGCATCACGTTTCATTTATGAACCCCCGTCCCAGCAAAAGATAATATTAAATAAATATAATGGCACTTTATTTCTCTATAATTTACCTAAATTACAGTTTAATCTTCCTATAATATTTTTATAAACACTTTACTCCCTTGACTTAACTAAAGTGCTACAGTTAAAATTTGGCAGATATGCATTAGACAATAAATTTATCCTTATATTAAACATGACTAGTTATTAGTGCACCACTACTCAAAATAATGTGCCAATTAATTCTACTCCTAACGTTCCGCGTACCGTGTATAATATTGTATTACGTACTTGTATCCGTACCCATACCAGATACCAAGAGATCCACGTTCCATGCAACCTTGATTTGTCATCTAAAATATTAATGGATTTATTAATTGATTTGGATTCAATAGCAATTATCGGGACAACAATGAAATAGTGGCCAAACTTAGGGGTGCAAAGTGTCAAACTTAGGCATAATCCAGGCTATCCAGCCCATACAGAGAACTACAGCCGCTCTAGGAGCCAACACCCCAACTTGTGCTATTCCTTTATCTTTATTTTATTTCTGCCTCCCTCTGATTTTCTCTCCTCTAGCAGCTTCCAATACCTTTACGGCTTCACTTTTCGACGCAAACCTGACAAAACCAAAGGCTGATGTTCTGCCCTTCCTCCCGAGATTCACAAATTATACATTTGTAGATTATCCACAAATAACGTTGTTGTTCTTTGAGATTCACAATCCTCTTTACTATCTATCGAAAATTGCTGGATAAAATGTTCTCTGCAGCAACTATCCCCTAACATATTCCTATTCCATTTCAGAGTTTTCCACAAACCTCAAAAAAAAAAAAAAAAATCTATAGATTTTGTTTAGTGTGTGCGCTTTATGTATGTATTGGTTTCTATTCCTAGAAATTGAAACCACAAACATAAACATAATTATGATGAACAAATTTCAATTCAAATCCTTTTTCGTCAAAAGAAATTACGATTATGTCAATTTGTCAACAAAAAATTCGATTCAAATCCTTTAAAAAAAAAATAACCAATAAAAATCGATAACAAAACGCAAATATATAGTTCTTTTTCCATTTTTTTTTTAATTTTTGTTGTAACTTTCCTAAAGAAAAAAAATACACTAATCCTTAGGAAGTGTTTGGTGACATGTAAATACACTAATCCTTTGATGTAACTTGTTGGGGGCATGGGGGTGGGGAGGCATCGAGGCAGGGAACAATTGTATGTTCAATTTCATTTTTTAAAAAATTATATTTTATGTGCTTGTTATTGCAATTTTAGTTATGCGTATGATAATAAAATAAATGTTGATGTTTGAAATAATCAAATATGAATTGTCATTTTTTGTTGATTACTGATAAGTTAAAAATATACGATTATTTAATACATCTCAAAATGCACAATTTTACCATAATACACCATATTAATATATCAAAATACATCAATAATTACATTTCACCATGACAATCCATTAAAATTCACTGATAAAAAAACTATAATTCACTTCTTCTTCAATATATCAACAATAATATCTTAGCTGATTAAAACACTATCCAAAAAATGTCCCCAAAAAAATTAATCCAAAAAAACAGTCCAACAATTTCACTTAAACACTGTCCAAACCCAGAAAAATCCATTAAATACCATCAATATCTGAAATTAAACCTTAAAAAACTATAAAACTGTTTTTTTTTTTTTTTTCCCACACCATTCAGAGGAAATAGAAACAATAATAATTTAATTCTGGATCATAACCAACTATTTCTATGTATGATATCATATCAAATATTTGCTTCTATTTTTACATTTAGGATTGATTTTAAGAAAGAAGAGAATTGTTGGAGTGACATGCACCTGATGTTAAAAAGAGAAAGAGAGAGAGAGAAACAAAGAAATATGAACCTTTTTTTTTTAAAGCAATTCTAGCATCTTTCTTCCCTCCTATTTTCCTTAATACTTTTAAAAAATGAACATTTTTTTTTATTTATCATTTAACTCAAAGAAATATGTTAAAAATTTATCTCACAAAATTTTTACATGTCATTCAATCGAAAAAAAAAGAAAAAGAAATTAAGTATATAAAAAAATTGACTCTTGCGCGGATTGGTAGATTCGAGGAAAGATCAAATAGACCCATTTAATTTGTTAGAATAAAAAAAATCCTTTATTTTGAGAGTTAAATGACAAAAATACGCTTGGTTGTATTTAAATTTTAAACCGTTGGACTTAAGTCTTAAACACATGAAGTGTAAGTGGTGACAAAAATATTATAGGGGTATAAAGTACAATTCGACCTAACCAAAAGAGTACAAAGTGTAATTAATCCAAATATCTTTTTCTTTCAATCTCTCTCCCCCAAGCTGAGTCATCTCTTTTGCTTTCCTATTATGTTTTTTCCACTCTCTACCCCACCCCCTCCTTGCACCGGTGACGGTAAACCCAAACCCATCGATGATAGTGAGCCCCTACATCGGAGACGACAACAACAACCTCTCTCTCGATTTTAGGTGTTAAAAAAAAAAAAAAAAAAAAAAAAAAAAAAAAAAAAAAAAAAAAAAAAAAAAAAAACAAACTTACCATGAAGTATGGAATCCAATTCCATCCATTTTCGTGCCAATTGAATCAAATTTTTTATTCCATTTGATAACCCAATAAAAGAATTGAAATCGAAGGTGGAATTGCAATTCCATTCAACCCCCATTTTGTCCAATCAAATGGTCCAACCAAATGCACTGCAAAAGTCTTTTAAGTCTTCATCTTTGATTAATTAATAATGCATTTATATGAACTCCTTGTAGAATAATCTCAATTCTCCTCCATTTTTCTTTCACAAAGTTGTGTCCTACACTCCTCTCCTAGAAAAAGGGGTTTTTGATGCTTTGTACCCTTGAAATTTGAACAAAAACTCATTTTGGTCCCTATAATTTCAATTTGAAAGTGTATCACCTAACTTTTTTTTAATCATTCCACTACAGTCTGAGTCACTATCCATAATACAATTTTAGATAAAAACCAGTAATCTACCATGCATCTGATGTTAAAAAAAATAATGATAATGATAATGATGATGATGATGATGATGATGATTATAATGGTTAAGCAATTTTATAGTCGTTCTTCACTCCTATTTTCCTTAAGGTACTTTGACCTCCTTATACATTGATTTTGAGTCATCTTGTCCCCTTACTTTAAACACCTAAGCTTTATCCCCTTCTTTCTACTTATAATAAATTACAAAATTAATTTTTTTATTATTATTTAACTCAAAGAAATATATATAAAAATTTTTTTTGGTAAATTAAATATCTCACCAAAATTTTACAAAAAATGGACAAAATTACCCTTTGTTTTAATTTTACTTATATTTTGACTTTAACAAAAAAGGAAAAAAAAAATAAAGAGAGAGAGAGAAAGAGAAAGAAAGCTATAGAAAATGTTAGTTTCCTTTCCTTTATTACCATAAAATATTGAACTTCAAACTAAAAAGCAATAAAGTCATTTTATATTTTTTGTAATAAATGTGAGCTTCTCCCTTTAGTCCATAGTAATAGAATGGGGTGATGTGTAGGTTTTTAAAGTAGAGGGTTAAAATTCAACAAAACTAAAGTATAAGGGGGATAAAAGGCAATTAACCATATTTTCAAGAGCTAAACTGGGTAATCATTACCTCTCATGACTCTCATTTTTGTGGCTTAGAAAAACAAGTGGTTTGCAATTAAAAAGAAAAAAGAGTCATTCTTAGTTTCAAAGTTGGTCTGACTGTGATAGACAAATATTTGATGGCTTTATTGATATTTGTATTTTAAATAATTATTTTATTATTATATTTAACAAATATTTATTGTATTTAGTTTTAAATAGTTATCAAATCATTTTCAGTCAATATTGATGACTAAACTAAAATCTAAAACTCCAAAGAGTGTCAAGTCTTGATAGATCCACATATATACAACAAGTGGTGGACCACCAAGTTGTCAAATAAGTTCATTTCTCCTCCATTTCTTCTTTACGAAGTCGTGTGCCACACTTCTCTCCTAGAAAAAAGGGGTTTTGACGCTTTGTACCCTTCAAATTTGAACAAAAATTCATTTTCGTACCCATAATTTCAATATGAAAATATATCACCTAAAATTTTCTTATCTGAACAATCATCTACCATACACCTGATGTTAAAAATAAAAAAAAAATAAAAAAATGGTTGAGCAATGCTAGTCTCCTTCTTCCCTTCCATTTTCCTCAATACTATTAAAGATTAATTGACTTTTACCCCCCTCATACTTTGATTTTCATTCATTTTGACTCATACTTTAAACACCTAAACTTTATCCCCATTCTACTTATAATAAATTGAAAAACCATTTTTTTGAATTATTTAACTCAAAGAAATATGTTAAAATTTTGGTAAATTAAATATCTCACCCAAATTTTACATAAAATGGACAAAACTACCTTTTATTTTATTTTTATTTTTATTTTGTCTTTAACGAAAAAGAAAAAGAAAAAATAAATAGAGAGAAAGAAAGAAAGGATGGAGTTTGGGGTCTGGGGGCACAAACAAGAGAAATCAGTGTGGGGAGGGTGTTTGGAAGAAAAGAGTCAAGTATATTTTTCACTCTTTAAATTTGATTTTTTTTCTTTTCAAATAGACCCTATTTAATTAGATGGAATAAAATGACGAAATTACCATTATTTTTGGAAGTAAAATGACAAAAATGCATTTAAGTTCTATTAAAATTTTAAATCATTGCAATCATATTTTAAGCTCAGGGAGTATAAGTGGTGACGAAAATACTATAGGGTGTAAAGTGAAATTTTGCCTAATCATAGGAGTGCAAAATGTAATTAATCCAAATATTTTTTTCTTGGGCAAATTACAAATTTAGTTTTCTATCTACAACGTGTTTTTTATGTGGTCCTCTAATTTTTATTTAATTTAATTTGGTCCTCCTATTTGAATACGATTTTTTATGAGGTCCTTTGTTAAAAATAAAATAAGGGTTAACTTTGACGGAATTTCATTATGTGACTTGCCATCTTTAAAGGTAAAAACATAGTTTTCTATTTTTTTGTTTCTCTTTTTCTTTTTCTTTTCTCTTTTAATGGGAGAGAAGTTGATATTTCAGAGATAGAAAAACGAAAGAGACAAGTGATATTTCTCTCTTGGCTTTCTTTTTTGTGGCTTAGATTTAAGTCAAGTCTATGGAAATTGTAATAGATCAACATTTGATGTGATATTCATATTTTAAATAATTATTTTATTATTATATTTAATAAATATTTATTGCATATTTATCAAATCAATTTCAGTCAATATTGATGACTAAATTAATATCTAAAACTTCAAAGAGTGTCAAGTTTTGATCGATCCACATATATACAACAAGTGTTGGACCACCAAATTGTCAAATAAGTTCATTTCTCCTCCATTTCTTCTTCACGAAGTCGTGTGCCACACTCCTCTCCTAGAAAAAAGGGGTTTGGACTCTTTGTACCCTTCAAATTTGAACAAAAATCATTTTCGTACCCATAATTTCAATTTGAAAATATATCACCTAAAATTTTCTTATCTGAACAATCATCTACCATACACCTGATGTTAAAAATAAAAATAAATATAAAAAATGGTTGAGCAATGCTAGTCTCCTTCTTCCCTTCCATTTTCCTCAATACAATTAAAGATTAATTGACTTTTACCCCCCTCATACTTTGATTTTCATTCATTTTGACTCATATACTTTAAACACCTAAACTTTATCCCCATTCTACTTATAATAAATTGAAAAATCAATTTTTTTTAGAATTATTTAACTCAAAGAAATCTGTTAAAAATTTGGTAAATTAAATATCTCACCAAAATTTTACATAAAATTGACAAAACTACCTTTTATTTTATTTTTACTTTTATTCTGTCTTTAACAAAAAAGAAAAAGAAAAAATAAATAGAGAGAAAGAAAGAAAGGATGGAGTTTGGGGTCTGGGGCACGAACAAGAGAAATCAGTGTGGGGAGGGGGTTTGGAAGAAAAGAGTCAAATATATTTTTCACTCTTTAAATTTGATTATTTTTTTTTTTAAGTAGATCCTATTTAATTAGATGGAATAAAATAATGAAATTACCATTATTTTTGGAAGTAAAATGACAAAAATGCATTTAAGTTCTATTAAAATTTTAAATCATTGCAATCAAATTTTAAGCACAGGGAGTATAAGTGGTGACAAAAATACTACAGGGTGTAAAGTGCAATTTTTCCTAATCATAGGAGTGCAAAATGTAATTAATCCAAATATTTTTTTTTCTTGGGCAAATTACAAATTTACTTTCCTATCTACAATGCGTTTTTTATGTGTTTCTCTAATTTTTATTTTATTTAATTTGGTCCTTCTAGTTGAATACGACTTTGATGAGACCCTTTGTTAAAAATAAAATAAGGGTTAAGTTTCCTTATGTGACTTGTCATCTTTAAAGATAAAAACATAATTTTCTATTTTTTCCCTTTTTTCTTTATTTTCTCTTTTTCTTTTTCTTTTTTCTCTTTTAATGAGAGAAATTGATATTTTAGAGAGAGAAAGACAATGGAAAGAAAGAGACAAGTGTTTGAGTTTTCACTAAGTGTTATAAACGACGTATTGCATATTAACAAGACTATTTGTAAATAAATCATCTCTCTCTAATTAACATATTAAACCCATTTGTACAAAGTAAGTTTCATTTTTCCTACTAATATTTTTATTTCATCATATTGTAATTTGCCTTTATTGATATAAGTTTCAAGAGTTGCCTTTTATGGAACCCACTATATAACATTTTGAACTCTTGAAATTATAATATATTGAATCCTAGAGTTTATAATTTGCATCCAACAAATTTAATTGTTAGTTAAAACAAAAAATCTAGTCAGATGGAGAAGAAAGTTTAATGAGATTTTTAATAATTTATAGATTCTGCCTAAATTCTCCTCAAAACGCAAACAGGCGCACAATGTTGCACATAAAAGTTTTGGGTACAAAGTGCAACATAACATAACCTTTTGGGAGATAAAGTGTAATTTCCTGTAATCATATGCCTCAGGCCCACTTCTTTGTAGTTATATCAAACTCTATTTTTAATCTTATAAAATAAAATAAATAAATAAATAATAATTTGAAAAATATTATTTTAATTTTAGTAATCCAAAGAAAAATAATTTCACAATAATTGGGCCTGGCTTGGTAGGCCCAAAAGTCGGTATCTAATATTTGTCCATATGCAATGAATCAAATTGAGTCCCAGTTGCCGTTAGAAAATGGCACTTTTTTTTTTCTTTCACAATATTCAAAAAAATAAAATAAAAGTAAAAAAAAAAAATCAAGATTAAAAGTAGATAGTCTTTCACCCTGTGTTGGTAGGGGGACACTCGTGGTATATAAAAAAAAAAAAAGTAATAATTTTAGTTTTAAGAGCTAAATTAAAATTAGGGTGAGTCTAACGGTTTGTTTAGTTGGATAGAATGGAATATAAGTGGAATGGAAGGGGAGAAAGAATAAAATGAAAGAAGTAATTAAATGAATTTGTTAATTAAATCACTATTTCATTCTCTTATTTAGTTGTTATGAAATTAAAGAAGGTATGAAATAATAAAACTTGCCAGTAGAGCTTATGAATGTGTTTTTATTGGCTATGCGGTAAATAGTAAAGCTTATAGATTTTATGATTTGAAAGATAAAGTTATCATTGAATCAAATGATGCTGATTTTTATGAATATAAATTTCCTTTCAAATTGAAGAATAGTGGTGGCTCGACTTCTAGTAATGAACCTATCATTAGGATTAATGAATCTAATAAGGAACTAAATATTGAACCTAGAAGGAGTAAACGACCTCGTATAGCTAAAGACTTTGGTTCAGATTTCTATGCATATACCTTAGAGGAGGATCCACTTACCCTCCAAAAGGCATTATCCTCTATAGATGCCAGTTTATGGCAAGAGGCTATAGATGACGAGTTAGACTCTCTCGGGTCAAATAGAACTTGGCATTTGGTAGATTTACCTCCTGGTTGTAAACAATACGATATAAATGGATTCTTAAGAAGAAATTGAATCCCGATAGAACCATTGATAAATATAAGGCTCGTCTTGTAGCCAAAGGGTTTAGACAAAGAGAGAATGTAGATTCTTTGATACTTTCTCACCTGTCTCTAGAATCACATCTATTCGTGCACTTCTATCTCTTGCTGCAATTCATGATCTTATTGTGCACCAAATGGATGTTAAAACTGTTTTTTTAAATGGTGAATTAGAAGAAGAGATTTATATGGACCAACCTGAAGGATTTGTTATTCTTGGTCTAGAAAACAAAGTATACAAATTAGATAAATCTCTTTATGGTTTGAAACAAGCACCTAAGCAATGGCATGAGAAATTTGATAATCTAGTCATTTCACATGGTTTTAAAGTAAATGAAAGTGACAAATGCATTTATTATAAATCTGAAAATGATGTTTGTACTATTATATGTATTTATGTGGATGACTTGCTTATTTTTTGTTCCAATATTCATGTTGTGAATAATGTAAAATCCATGCTATGTGCTAATTTTGATATGAAAGATCTTGGTGAAGCAAGTGTAATCCATGGTATTAAAATAACTAGGTCTAAACATGGAATTTCTTTGGACCAATCTCATTATATAGAGAAGATTCTAAAGAAATACAATTATTTTGATTGTAAACCAGCATGTACTCCTTATGACCTTAGTGTGAAGTTGTTCAAGAACACCGGTGACGGTGTTAGACAAACTGAGTATGCGAGCATCATAAGCAGTCTCCGATATGCCACTGACTGCACTAGGCCCGACATAACGTATGCTGTGGGATTACTATGCAGGTTTACAAGTAGACCTAGTATTGAGCATTGGCATGCTATTGATAGGAGTATGAGATATCTAAAGAGAACTATGAACCTTGGATTACATTATCAGAAGTTTCCCGCTGTTCTGGAAGGATATAGCGATGCTGATTGGAATACCCTTTCAGATGACTCCAAGGCAACTAGCGGCTATATATTTAGTATAACTGGTGGAGTTGTTTCTTGGAAGTCTAAGAAACAGACTATTTTGGCTCAATCTACTATAGAGTCTGAGATGATTGCACTAGCTTCGGCTAGCGAGGAAGCAGGGTGGTTAAGGAGCCTGCTTTCTGATACCCCTTTATGGGAGAGACCGATTCCAGCTGTCTTGATCCATTGTGATAGTACCGCGGCTATTGCAAAGATTCAGAACCGTTATTATAACGGAAAAAAGTGACAAATACGTCGCAAACACAGCACCATTAGAGAGTATATCTCTACAGGGGCTGTGAGAGTGGATCATGTACGGTCTGATGATAACTTAGCCAATCCTTTGACGAAAGGATTAGCTCGAGAAAAGGTTTACAAAACCTCGAAAGGAATGGGACTCAAGCCCATAGATTGACGAGTCACTTGTGAGGGAAACCCAACCTATAGACTGGAGATCCCAAGAAATAGGTTCAAAGGGTAATAACAACTCATGAAGTGATATGAGAAAAATCATGCTATAAATTTGAGTTCTATTTCATAAATGTGTTGTTTGAAGCATAATATCTTGAAGCGATAGAAGGTTGAGTTTTTATTAACTCTTAATGAGATCTATACTCTATATTTGAGTGGAGTACCTAGCTACAAGAGTACTCTTGATAGATTCACCTATGTGAATGTGGAAGTGTGGCCGCTTCCTATGGAATTTTGGGCAAAATTCTCTAGAGCATTCATTATACTGGGATACACGTGCATGGCCGTAAAGCACGGGCTTTTGGACTACACCCTGATAGGGTTGTGTGTGTGATGTTGTTAGAGATAGAGTTCAAAACTACGAGTTACTCTAGTATAATCTAAAGCATCTTCACTATGTAAAGGTTCAAGTCGATAGACACCTTTTCTTATGCACAATCTTATATTGAATTATACTGCTCGATGAAAAAATTGTTTTTAAAAAATTCAAGTGGGGGATTGTTGAAACAAATGAATTTTAATTTAATTTTTAGAATAGAAATTGCCAAATGTGTCAAATTGGATTTTCCCTCAAAACCTTTTGTCCCACATTGGTTGGGAGAGGTAAAATTAAAGTGGATATCTAGGGGTATGTAAGACACTTGGGGTGTGCCCCAAGGGGTACCCACATTTTGTGGAGGGGAGAGGAGTTACATCCCTACCCGTTTACCACGCGCGCGCGCGCGCCGCCGCCGCCGTCCGTCCAGCCGAGTCGAGTCGCGCGTGTGATGAGGTAGCACTTATTTATTTATTTTTAGAAAAAAAAAAAAAAATTATTTAAAATATTTTTTTTCTTAAATCAGTTTAATTAAATAATATATATATATATATATATATATATCTATATCTATATATATATATATATATATATATATATATATATATATTAAAACTTTTGATTTTGAACCGTTAAAATAAAATAAAATAAAAAAACGTTTGTAAATCAAAACGTTTTGCCTTAAAACGTTTAAGCATTTTAAACGTTGAAGCAAAAAACGTTTTTTTATTATTATTTATTACTTTCGGTTTCAAAACAAAAAATTTTCCTATAAATTGAAGTTTTTTTTCTTCAGTTGAGGCACGAAAAAAAAATAGTGAACTGTTTCTCACACTGTTTCTGCACTGTTCCGGTTTTTTGTTTCTGTTCCGGTTTTGTTTCTGTTTCTGTTCCGAAACAATTTTTGGTTTGATCTTCCGGAATTGTTCCGATTTGTTCCGGTACTGTTTTTTCAGTCCGATTTTGGTTTCCGAGCAGTTTGTTCGTTTTGCGAATAGTGTGTGGGGGTGTTTGGTTTTCGGGACTTCTACAGTGCAAAGAACGTCCTAGACAGAGGAGAATTCTGGGCTGTTTTATCCTGGGGACGACGGGGCTAATACACTGCTTGCACGTTCTTGGGCAGAGCCACGAAACGTCTTAAAGAGAGCGACCTAGTCCGCGACTCATCCCAAGAAATTTTGGTAAACTCGTTCTTTACTTATTTTCTGCAACAACAAAGTCTATGGAAATTGTGATAGATAAACATTTGATTTGATATTTGTATTTTAAATAATTAATTTATTATTATATTTAATAAATATTTTTTGCATAGTTATCAAGTCTCGATCAATCCACATATATACAGCAAGTGGTGGACCACCAACTTGTGGAATAAGTTTATTTCTCCTCCAATTTTTTTTTCCACTAAAGTCGTGTCCTATACTCCTTTCCTAGAGAAAAGGGGGTTTGATGTTTTGTACCCTTCATATTTGAACAAGAACTCACTTTGGTCCCCCATAATTTCGATTTGAACATATATCACGTTAAAATGTCTTAATCATTCCACTACAATCCGACTCATTATCCATATTACAATTTTAGATATAAAAAAGAAAAAAGAAAAAAGAAAAAAGAAAAAAAAACAGTCATCTAACATGCACCTGATGTTAAAAAGAGAAAGAGACAAAAAAAAGCTAGATATAGAAAATGTTACATTTTTTTTGACCTTTTATTACCGTCAATATAGAATTTAAACTTGACAAAAAAAACAATTAAGTCATTTTATATTTTTTTTTTGTAATAAATGTGAGCTTCTCCTTTTAGTTCATATTAATAGAATAGGTGATGTGTAGATTTTTAAAGTAGAGAGTTAAAATTCAACAAAACTAAAGTATAAGAGGGATAAATTAAACTGGGCAACTATTATCTCTCATGACTCTCATTTTTGTGGCTTAGATTTAAATTAAAGAAGTTCATAGAAAATCCTGTTTTTGTTTATTATCACTCGCTGCGTATTCAAAATAAGTGGTTTGCAATTAAAAAGTTATGATAGACAAATATTTGATGGCTTTAATGATATTTGTATTTTAAATAATTATTTTATTATTATATTTATTAATTATTTATTGCATTTAGTTTTAAATAGTTATCAAATCAATTTCAGTCAATATTGATGACTAAATTAAAATCTAAAACTCCAAAGAGTGTCAAATCTTAATCGATCCACATATGTACAACAAGTGTTGGACCACCAAGTTGTCAAATAAGTTCATTTCTCCTCCATTTCTTCAAAATCAATTGGAACATTCATTAAGATTTGTCAAATTTATGAAATATTGGGTTTGTTTGTTGAACATTCATT
Organism: Eucommia ulmoides; assembly: GCA_016647705.1. NCBI lineage: Eukaryota > Viridiplantae > Streptophyta > Magnoliopsida > Garryales > Eucommiaceae > Eucommia > Eucommia ulmoides. The sequence continues at coordinate 2,478,233 of CM028336.1, forward strand.
AACCTCTATAGTCTATACTTTTTATTATATAGCTATAACGGTGGGTTAAATCAGGAAGAATATTGTCATAATAAATGAAACAATAAAAAGAAATAAAAGTTGCCAAATTGATCAATCTAAATACGAAAATAATAGTCGACGTTGCACCAGGTAAGGCGATGAAGAAATTCTGAAATGCCTTGATTGAGAAAAGGACTCAACAACTTGCAGCTGAAAGCCACCCACCACGACGTCTTCACTTAATTTAGGATTAATTGGCTTTTACTCCCTCGTGTTTGTATGTTATTTCATTTTGTCCCCTCTATTTTACAAATTTATATTTTATCCCTTTCTACTTAAAATAATTCCGAAACTATATTTTTTGTTTAACTTATTCTAATATGCTAAAAATTGGTGAATTGAAAATTTTCGTACATAAAATGAACAAAATTACCCTTTATTTTATTTTATTTTTATATTTTGTTTGGCCTAAAAAGAAAAACAGAAATAGAGAAAGAAAAAGAGCTAGAGAGAGAAAATGTTAGTTTTTCTCGTTTATTATCTTTAAATATTAAATTTAAATTAGGAATAAAGATATTTTTATTTTAATTTTTGAACAAAATATGAGTTTCTCCTATTAGTAAAAATTAGAAGGGGGTGATGTGTAAGTTTTTAAAATAAATGGGTTAAAATGAAACAAGACCAAGTATAAAGGGATAAAAAGCAATGAACCCTAAATTTTAAGATGAGGTATGAGTGGTAGTAGTAAGAGAGTGGAATAAGTCAATATCAATCTTACACCATTCATTATTCACAAAGCCACAAACTAATACCAATCTGACACCATTAATTCATGATTTTTGGATTCAAGATCATCCTACACTGGTATCAGAGTTCAAGTTACAACATCTCTAACCCAATAGCCACAAAAAGAGAGAGTGGTCGAGAATTAGTCGACTAAAATCCCGATGTGTGAGGGGATGATTATTGGGTTTATCCCACATCAGATGTAGAAGGGACTGATACTCAGATCATACCTCATAAGTTAGTTTTTCGGGTTGATAGAAACCCAAGACCACCCTAAGTCTAACATCGATTTTTTTTTTTTTCGCATTCAGAAAAGCATATGGACTTGTTGACATTTAGTACAAATTATGAATCTTCTTTGATGAAAATATCTCTCTTAATTTGTTTGAGATTTTATTGTATATACATATTTCTTTTGTATGTTAAAATGAATGATATTATTTTTACATTACAAGAATAAGGAAGGGTCTTCTCCAATTTCTTGATATTGTTTTTGGCTGCAGGCAATTTTGTAAATCGCGGTATTGGGTTATGTAACAGTAACGGGCGCAGTGTAACGATACTAGAGTATCGGTCAATCCTCAGAACATCCTCAAAATTTCAATTAATAGTAATTGTTTTATTTATTTAACCATTAATAAACAAATTGTAATAGATATTATGACATTTAACCACATATACAATATATATAGAGAACTTATTAGAAAAATTAAATCTAAATGAATAATAGAAGAGCTTGTAAATGATTGTGAAAAATAATCAAATTTAACTAAACATTTCTTTAATAAACGAAGTAAGAGGAGAAGATACAATTAAAAAAAAAATACTATGTAACGATATTGAAGTGCTAAATGAAGAGTTAGGGCATGTTTGATAAAAAAAATTAAGTGTTTAAAAATGATTATATTAAGTATTTAATTAATTAAGTTTGTTCGATAAATATAATTAATATCACTTAATTAATTAAGTTAGCTTAAAAATTAAGTCAAAATATGAGTGAAAAATTAAATCAAAATCCCTTCACTTATTTCATTTTTCTTAATGCACTCTATTATTTTTCACTTTAAAAAAAATTATGTTTTGACTATTTTACCCTTGATTCCCTATGAGGGTTTAATTAGAGTTAAGATTAATGAGAATTGAATTAATTTTGGATTATTTTATAGTTTTAATTTTATTTTATATTTAAATTATTCATATAATTTAATTTATGCAATCAAATTACATAAAAAAATACATAATATTTACATATTTTTGGGTTAAGTTCTACTTTTAATTTTAATATAATTTTTTTTTTTAAAAACAAAATGGCACCCTGATTTTATTATTTTGTTCTCAATTTTTTTTTTCTTCACATTATCTTGATTCAAAAGTAGTTACGTAAATTAAACAATTTTCAGCATACAAATTTTGTAATTATCAAACAAATAAAAAAAATTCAGCACTTAAATTTTCAGCACAATTTTATCAAACAATATTCTTAAATTTTCAACATTTAAAATTTCAGCATTTAATTTTCAGCACTTAAAAATTAAGTCGTTATCAAACAAACTTAATTAATTAAGTGATACTAATTATATTTATCAAACAAACTTAATTAATTAAATACTTAATATAATCAGTTTTAAGAACTTAATTTTTTTATTAAATATGTCCTAACTCTTCATTTAGAACTTCAATATAGTGAACAAAAATTGATGTTTTGATGCTTTGTACCCTTCAAATTTGAACAAAAATTCATTTTCGTACCCATAATTTCAATTTGAAAATTTATCGCCTAAAATTTTCTTATTTGAACAATCATCTACCATACACCTTATGTTAAAAATAAAAATAAAAATAAAAATGGTTGAGCAATGCTAGTCTCCTTCTTCCCTTCCATTTTCCTCAATACTATTAAAGATTAATTGACTTTTACCCCCCTCATACTTTGATTTTCATTCATTTTGACTCATATACTTTAAATACCTAAGTTTTATCCCCATTCTACTTATAATAAATTGAAAAACCCTTTTTTTTGAATTATTTAACTCAAAGAAATATGTTAAAAATTTGGTAAATTAAATATCTCACCAAAATTTTACATAAAATGGACAAAACTACCTTTTATTTTATTTTTACTTTTATTATGTATTTAACAAAAAAGAAAAAGAAAAAATAAATAGAGAGAAAGAAAGAAAGAATGGAGTTTGGGGTTTGGGGCACAAACAAGAGAAATCTGTGTGGGGAGGGGGTTTGGAAGAAAAGAGTAAAATATATTTTTCACTCTTTAAAATTGAATTTTTTTTTCAAGTAGACCCTATTTAATAAAATGACGAAATTATCATTTTTTTTGGAAGTAAAATGACAAAAATGCATTTAAGTTCTATTAAAATTTTAAATCATTGCAATTAAATTTTAACTATAGGGAGTATAAGTGGTAACGAAAATACTACAGGGTGTAAAGTGCAATTTTGCCTAATCATAGGAGTGCAAAATGTAATTAATCCAAATATTTTTTTTCTTGGGCAAATTACAAATTTAGTTTTCTATCTACAATGTGTTTTTTATGTGGTCCTCTAATTTTTATTTAATTTAATTTGGTCCTCCTATTTGAATACGATTTTTTATGAGACCCTTTGTTAAAAATAAAATAAAGGTTAACTTTGACGAAATTTCATCATGTGACTTGCCATCTTTAAAGGTGACTTGCCATCTTTAAAGGTAAAAACATAGTTTTCTATTTTTTCTATTTTTTCCCTTTTTTTTTTTTTTTCCCTCTTTTAATGAGAGAAGTCGATATTTTAGAGAGAGAAAGAGACAAGTGGATTTAGCATTGGACACTTAATTCCTTTCACTCATCATATAATAGTAATAGAATTTTTATTTATATTTTCTCTTCTTTTTTTTTCCGTTTATTAGTGGTTAATCAATTGATACATAGCATATATATATATATATATATATATATATATATATATATCTTTTATCTGTTAATTATTGATCTCATCTCAATCCCCATAATTTCCAAATAAATCATATCTCTCTCTAATTAACATATTAAACCCTCTTTGTAAGAACTAAGTTTCACTTTGACTACTAATATTTTTATTTCATCGTATTGTGATTTGTCCTTATTGATATAAGTTTCAAGAATTGGGCATTTTGCAGCTCTAAAATTATAATATATTGAACTCTAGAGTTTATAATTTGCATCTAACAAATTTAATGGTTAGTTCTACCAAAAAATCTAGTCTAATGAGATTTTAATAATTTATAGATTCTGCCCAAATTCTCCTCAAAACGCAAACGGTAGCACAATGTTGCACATAAAGGTTTAGGGTACAAATGCAACATAACATGAACATTTTGGGTGTAAAATGTAATTTCCTGTAATCATATGCGTCAGCCCCCACTCTTTGTATTTATATCAAGATCCATTTTTAATTTTCACCCACTTTTCTTCTTATAAAATAAAATAAATAAACAAATAATAAAGAAAAAAATTAGAAAATATTATTTTATTTTTAATATGTTGTCTTAAACTGAATGTATAAACGTTAAAACTGAGATGTATGATTTTATAGATCAATGATAGTATAAACGTTAAAAATTGAAAAATAATATGTTATCTTGTCTCTCTCTCTCAAATATCAACTTCTTTCGTTAAAAGAGAAGAAGAAGAAAGAGAGAGAGAAAATAAAAAGTAAAAAAACAAAAAAACAAAAAATTACGTTTTTACCCTAAAAGATGGCATGCGCAAATCACATGACAAAATTTCATCAAAAGTTAACCCCTATTTTTAACAAAAGAGTCACAACATTAAGAAACAAAATTAGAGGGTCACATAGAAAACACATTACGAATAAGATGGCCAAGTTTGTAATTTGCCCTTTTTCTTTAATTCACTCCCCATTCCCCATTCCCCACCCTGCTTCGATGATATCGACCCCTAATCCACTGGCGACGGCAACCTCTCCCTTTATTAACTCTCTATTCACTTTTCTCCTCCCCTCCCAATTATCATGTTCCACTCCCCAACCCAATCCATTCCTGTGTCTAAAATTATATTTGCAACTCTCTTTATAATTTTTTTTTTCAATTTAACACTTATCTCTCTATAATTATTCGTGTTTTTTTCAAAAAACTTATGATAATAACAATTAATGGGGATGGTGATAAATATCTGATTTTAAAAAATAAAAAAATAAAATTTATATTTTAAAGTGATCGTTTTATTTTGTTATTAAATATATTTAATTTAATAAATAACTAATGCATTCAATTTTAAACGGTTATCGAATCAGTTCCAATACTAAATTAAAATTTAAACCTCCAAAATTAAGTCTTGGTCTTCAATAATCGACAGATGTACAATAAGTGGTGGACCACCAACTTGTAGAATAAGTTCAATTCTTCTACATTTTTTTTTTCCACTTAAATGTCTTACACTCATCTCCTAGAAGAAAAAAAAAAATAGATTTTGATGCTTTGCACCCTTCAAATTTGAACAAGAACTCACTTTGGTCCCCATATTCCAATTTTGAACATATATCACCTTAAAATTTCTTAATCCTTCCACTACAATCTGATTCATCATCCATATTACAATTTTAGATAAAAGACAATCATCTAACATGCACCTAATGTTTAAAAAAATGTTAAACAATTCTAGCGTCCTTCTTCCCTCCTATTTTCCTCAACAATTTTTAAAAATGATTTTTTTTTTTTTTTGTTATCATTTAACTCAAAGAAATATGTTAAAAATTTATCTCACAAAAATTTATATGAAATTATATTTTGCCTTTAATATAAAAGAAAAAAATAAAAAGAGAGAGAGAGAGACTTAGAAAGCTAGAGCTAGAAAATGTTACCTTTTTTTTTTTTTTTTTTTTCTTTTTTTATTATCATCAACATTGAATTTTAAACTTTGACAAAAAAAATTGAAGTTATTTTATATTTTTTGTAATAAAAGTAAGCCTTGGGATCTTTGATCAATCGACAGATGTACAATAAGTAGTAGACCGCCAACTTGTAGAATAAGTTCAATTGTACCACATTTTTTCTTCGCTGAAGTGTCGTGTCCTACACTCCTCTCCTAGAAAAAAGGAATGTTGATGCTTTGTACCCTTCATATTTGAACAAGAACAATAAAAATTAGAGGATCACATAAAAAAAACATTGTAGATAGAAAACTAAATTTTATTTTAAAATTTTAAGCACAGGGAGTATAAGTGGTGACGAAAATACTATAGGGTGTAAAGTGAAATTTTAACTAATCATAGGAGTACAAAATGTGATTAATCCAATTTTTTTTTTTCTTGGGCAAATTACAAATTTTGTTTTCTATCTACAACGTGTTTTTTATGTGGTCCTCTAATTTTTATTTTATTTAATTTGGTCCTTCTATTTGAATACGACTTTGATGAGACCCTTTGTTAAAAATAAAATAAGGGTTAAGTTTGACGGAATTTTCTTATGTGACTTGTCATCTTTAAAGATAAAAACATAATTTTCTATTTTTTTCCTTTTTTTTTTTTTTTTTTTCTCTTTTAAATAGAGAAGTTGATATTTTAAAGAGAGAAAGACAATGGAGAGAAAGAGACAAGTGGGTTTAGTATTGGACACTTAATTCATTGTTATCATATGATTCTTTTTATTTATATCAAACTCTATTTTTAATCTTCTCCCACTATTCTTCTTATAAAATAAAACAAATAAATAAATAATAAAGAAAAAACTTAGAAAATGTTATTTTATTTTTAATATGTTGTATAAATGTTAAAATTGAGACGTATGATTTTATAGATCAATGATTGTATAAATGTTAAAAAATAGAAAATAATATGTTATCTTTTTTCTCTCTCTCTCTAAAATATCAACTTCTCTCATTAAAAGAGAAGAAAAAGAAAGACAGAAAGTTAAAAAAAAAAAAAAAAAAAAATAATTATATTTTTATCTTAAAAGATGACATGTGCAAATCACATGACAAAATTCCATCAAAAGTTAATCCTTATTTTTAGCAGAAGAACCACAACATGTGCAAAGGTTAGAGATAGTTAGAGATAGAAAATGTTATTTTTTTTCCCTTTATTACCGTTAATATTGAATTTTAAACTAAAATTAAAAAATTAAAAAGCAGTGAAGTCATTTTATATTTTTTTGTAATAAATTTGAGCTTTTCCCTTTAGTCCATGGTAGTAGAATGGTGTGATGAGTAGGTTTTTAAAGTAGAGGGGTTAAAATGCAATAAAACTAAAGTATAAGGAGATAAAAGGCAATTAACCATACTTTAACAGCTTTACTAAATTGGCAACCATTTTCTTTCATGACATTTTTATTTTATTTTATTTGTGGCTTGGAATTAAGTCAAGCCAAGTCTTCGTGGAAAATGGAGCACATAAATTGCACGCTAATGCTATAAGGGAATTGAGAGGGATTTTGACACTTTGTACTTTTCATATTTGAACAAGAACTCACTTTGGTATCCATAATTTCAATTTGAACAAATATCACCTTAAAATTTCTTAATCATTCCCCTACAATCCGACTTATTATCCATATTACAATTTTAGATAAAAAAAAAAAATAGTCATCTAACATGCACCTGATGTTAAAGAGAGAGAGAGAGAGAGAGAGAGAGAGAGAGAGAGAGAATGCTACTTTTTTTTAACCTTTTATTACGGTCAATATTGAATTTTAAACTTGAAAAAAAAAAAAACAATGAAGTCATTTTATATTTTTTGTAATAAATGTGAGCTTCTCCCTTTAGTCCATAGTAATAGAATAGGGTGACGTGTAGATTTTTAAAGTAGAGGGTTAAAATTCAACAAAACTAAAGTATAAAGGGATGAAAAGGCAATTAACCATACTTTCAACAGTTTTACTAAATCTCTCATGACTCTCTTTTTTGAGACTTTGTACCCTTCATATTTGAACAAGAACTCACTTTGGTCCCCATATTTTCAAATTGAACATATATCACCTTAAAATTTCTTAATCATTCCACTACAATCCGACTCATTATCCATATTACAATTTCAGATAAAAAAAAAATAGTCATCTAACATGCACCTAATGGTAAAAAGCGAGAGAGACAAAGAAAGGTAATAGAAAATGTTACTTTTTCTTTTTCCTTTTATTACCGTCAACTTTGAATTTCAAACCTGAAAAAAAAAAAAAAAAAAAAAAAAAGAAAAGAAAAAAGTCATTTTATATTTTCTGTAATAAATGTTAGCTTTTCCCTTTAGTCCATAGTAATCGAATAAGGTGGCGTGTAGGTTTTTAAAGTAGAGAGTTGAAATTCAACAAAACTAAAGTATATGGGGGATAAAAGGCAATTAACCAAACTTTCAACAGCTTTACTAATCTGGACAACCATTTTCTCTCATGACTCTCGTTTTTGTGGCTTAGATTTAAGTCAAGTCAATCTTTGAAAAATCCTACCTTCGTTTATTTTTTCTTCTATATTATCAATCACTCGCTGCATATCCAAAATAAGTGATTTACATAATTATTTGATAGATAAATATTTGATAGCTTTAACGATATTTGTATTTTAAATCATTATTTTATTATTATATTTAATAAATATTTAATAAGTACTTAATGCATTTAATTTTAAATAGTTATCGAACCAATTTCAGTCAATATTGAGGGCTAAATTAAAATCTAAAACTCCAAAAAGTGTCAAATCTTGTACAATAGGTGGTGGACCACTAACTTATGGAATAAGTTCAATTCTTCTCTATTTTTTTATTCACGTGTACTACACTTCTCTCCTAGAAAAAAGAGTTTTGATGCTTTTTACCCTTCAAAATTGAACAAAACTCACTTTGATACCCATAATTTCAATTTAAATTATATCACCTATTTTTTTTTAATTATTCCACTATAGTCCGACCAATCATCTACCATACAACTGATGTTAAAAAAAATTAAAATAAATAAATAAAAAACAAGATGGTTAAGCAATGGTAGTCTCCTTCTTCCCTTCCATATTTCCTCAATTCTATTAAAGATTAATTGATTTTAATTTACTCCCTCATACTTTTTTATTTTCATTCATTTTGACCCGTATACTTTAAACACCTAAGTTTTATCTCTCTTCTACTTATAATAAATTGAAAAACTATTTTTTTTTAAATTATTAAACTGAAAGAAATATGTTAAAATTTTTGTGACTTAAATATCTCACCAAAATTTTACGTGAAAGTGATAAAACTACCTTTTATTTTATTTTTACTTTTATTTTGTCTTCAACAAAAAATAAAAAGAAAAAAACATAAAAAAAGAGAGAAAAAAAACTAGAGGTAGAAAAATATTAAGTTTTCCGTTAACTTTGGCTGTAACGGATCAAAGTTAATAAAAATAAGTAATTGATGTTAAATAACGTTTATACCCTTTAAAATTTTTAATAAGAATTATTTTAATACTAATCCAAAACTTAGGGGTCAAAATGTATTCTCATTCTTTTACATCTTCCTCTTCCTCCCAGTAAGCCACCATGTCGACCACCCCCAACCATCCACCATCTCTCTCTAATGCTAAAATTACTTCCAAAATCATACCCATTTCAAATGGTAAAATCACTTCGTATCATTTAATTAAAAAAAAAAAAAAAAAAGGAATAAAAGAAGTATATAAAAAAATGGATATATCCTTATTCGGATCTATAGATCCAAGCAACGATCGGTAGATTCGAGCACGTATTTGTTAGATCCGTGTTTGAATCTATTTTTTTAATATATATCATATATATGTGGGTGGGGGGGGGGGGGGGCGTGTGTGTGTGAGAGAGAGAGAGAGAGACGTTGCATGAGTTCGCCGTCACCATCGCTGTCTCCGGGAGTAGGGAGGGACTAGGGGAGTGAAGAAAATAGAGTTTGGGGCCGGGGGCACAAACAAGAGAAATCAGTGTGGGGAGGGGGTTTGGAAGAAATGAGTCAAATATATTTTTCACTTTTTAAATTTGATTTGTTTTTTCAAATAGACCCTATTTAATTAGTTGGAATAAAATGACAAAATTACCATTATTTTGGGAGTGAAATGAGAAAAATGCATTTAGTCTCTTAAAATTTTAAATCATTGTAATTAAATCTTAAGCACGGGAGTATAAGTTGTGACGAAAGTAGTACGGGGTGTAAAGTGCAATTTTGCTTAATCACAGGATTATAAAATGTAATTAACCCAAATATTTATTTTCTTGCACAAATTACAAATTTGGTTTTCCTATCTACAACGTGTTTTTTATGTGGTCCTCTAATTTTTTTTATGTTTTTTTTAATTTAGTCCTCCTATTTGTACACGATTTTTTATGAGGTCTTTCGTTAAAAATAAAATAAGGGTTAACTTTAACGAAATTTCATTTTGTGACTTGCATATGCTATTTTTACGGGTAAAAACATAATTTTCTATTTTTTTCTTTTCCTTTTTTCTTTACTTTCTCTTTTATTCTTCTTTTCTCTTTTAAAAAGAGAAGTTGATATTTTAGAGAGAGAAAGAAACAAGTGGTTTTAATATCAGACACTTAATTCATTTCACTCAATGTATATAGATTCATACCATATCTATTCATCTTTTATCCGTTAATTATTGATCTTATCTCAATCTCCACATGTTACGTGATTTAAAAAATGAATCAAGTGTTTGAGTTTTCACTAAGTGTTATAAACGACGTATTGCATATTAACAAGACCGTTTGTAAATAAATCATCTCTCTCTAATTAACATATTAAACCCATTTGTACGAAGTAAGTTTCATTTTGCCTACTAATATTTTTATTTCATCATATTGTAATTTGCCTTTATTGATATAAGTTTCAAGAGTTGCGTTTCATGGAACCCACTATATAATAACATTTTGAACTCCTGAAATTATAATATATTGAACCCTAGAGTTTATAATTTGCATCCAACAAATTTAATTGTTAGTTAAAACAAAAAATCTAGTCAGATGGAGAAGGAAGTTTAATGAGATTTTTAATAATTTATAGATTTTGCCTAAATTCTCCTCAGAACGCAAACAGGCGCACAATGTTGCACATAAAAGTTTAGGGTACAAAGTGCAACATAACATAATCTTTTGGGATATAAAGTGTAATTTACTGTAATCATATGCCTCATGCCCCACTTCTTTTGTATTTATATCAAACCCTATTTTTAATCTTATAAAATAAAATAAATAAACAAATAATAATTTGAAAAATTTTATTTTATTTTTAGTAATCCAAAGAAAAATAATTTCACAATAATTGGGCTTGGCTTGGTAGGCCCAAAAGTCGGTATCTAATATTTGTCCATATTCAATGAATCAAATTGAGTCCCAGTTGGCGTTAGAAAGGGGCAAATTTTTTTATTTTTTTTGAATAAAAATTCAAAAAAATTAAAATAAAAAAATCTATAGTGTATAGTGAAATAAATTAGTAAAAAAATCATGATTAAAAATAGTAATTTTAGTTTTAAGAGCTAAATTAAAATTAGGGTGACTCTAACAGCTTGTTTGGTTGGATAGAATGAAATGAAATTAAAACAGTCGTCTAACATGCACATGATGTTAAAGAGAGAGAAAGAGAGTGTGTAACTTTTTTCCCTTTTATTGATTTTATGAAATGAAATTAAAACAGTCATCAATATTGATTTTTCAACTTAAAAAAAAAAAAGAAAAGAAAAAAGCAATGAAGTCATTTAATATTTTTTGTAATAAATATGAGTTTCTCCGTTTAGTAGGGTGATGTGTACATTTTAAAGGGTTAAAATTCAACAAAACTAAAGTATGAGGGGGATAAAAGGTAATTAACTATACTTTCAACAACTTTAATAAACTGGACAACCATTTTCTCACTTGGCTCTCTTTTTTGTGGCTTAGATTTAAGTCAAGTCTATGGAAATTGTTATAGATCAACATTTGATGTGATATTTCTATTTTAAATAATTATTTTATTATTATATTTAATAAATATTTATTGCATATTTATCAAATCAATTTCAGTCAATATTAAAGACTAAATTAATATCTAAAACTTAAAAGAAAGTCGAGTCTTGATCAATCCACATATATACAACAAGTGGTGGACCACCAACTTATGAAATAAGTTTAATTCTTTAATTTTTTTCTTGACTAAAGTCGTGTACTACACTCCTCTCCTTGAAAAAAGGGATTTTGACGTTTTGTGCCCTTCAAATTTGAACAAAAATTCACTTTGGTACCCATTATTTCAATTTGAAAATATGTCACCTAAAGTTTTCTTAATTATTCCACCATAATCCGAACAATCACCTACCATACATCTGATGTTAAAAATAATAATAAGTAAATGGTTAAGCAATACTAATCTCCTTTTTCCCTTCCATTTTCCTAAATACTATTAAAGATTAATTGACTTTTACCCCCCTATAATTTGATTTTCATTCATTTTGATCCGTATTCTTTAAACACCTAAGTTTTATCCCCCTTCTACTTATAATAAATTGAAAAACTATTTTTCTAAATTATTTAACTCAAAGAAATATGTTAAAAATTTGGTAAATTAAATATCTCACCATAATTTTACATAAGATGGACAAAACTAACTTTTATTTTATTTTTACTTTTATTTTGTCTTTAACAAAAAAGAAAAAGAAAAAAAAAATATATATATGAGAGAGAGAGAGAGAGAAAGCTAGAGATAAAAAAATATTAAGTTTTCAATTAACTTTGATAGTGACGAATAAAAGTTAATAAAAATAAGTAATTGATGTTAAATGATATTTATACCCTTTGACAGAAACAAAAACTCACTTTGATCCCTATAATTTCAATTTGAAAATGTATCACCTACTTTTTTTAATCATTCCACAACAGTTCAAGTCATTATCCATATTATAATTTTAGATAAAAACCAGTTATAATAAATAAAATAATAATAATAATAATAATAAATAAATAAAATAATAATAATAATAGTTAAGCAATTCTATAGTCCTTCTTCACTCCCCTTTTCCTTGAGGTACTTTGACCTCCTTATACATTGATTTTGAATCATCTTGTCCCTCACTTTAAACACTTAAGCTTTATCCCCTTTTATTTATAATAAATTACAAAATTATTTTTTTATTATTATTTAAATCAAAGAAATATAAAAAAATAAAAAAATTGGTAAATTAAATATCTCACCAAAATTTTTCATAAAATGGAAAAAATTACCCTTTGGTTTAATGAATATGAGCTTCTCCCTTTAGTCTATAGTAATAGAATAGGGTAATGTCTAGGTTTTTAAAGTAGAGGGATTAAAATGCAATAAAACTAAAGTATAAGGAGGATAAAAGACAGTTAACCATACTTTAATAGCTCTACTAAACTGTCAACCATTTTCACTCACGGCTCTTCTTTCGATTTTTTTTTTTTTTTTTTGTGTGGCTTGGAATTAAGTCAGGCCAAGTCTTCGTGGAAAGTGGAGCACATAAATTGCATGCTAATGCTATTGACGCTTTGTACTTTCATATTTGAACAAGAACTCACTTTGGTCCCCATAATTTCAATTTAAACAGATATCACCTTAAAATATCTTAATCATTCCACTACAATCCGACTCATTATCCATATTACAATTTTAGATTAAAAAAAAAAAAAAAAATAGTCATCTAACATGCACATGATGTTAAAGAGAGAGAGAGAGAGACAAAGAAAGCTAGAGATAGAAAAATATTATTTTTTTTAACCTTTTATTACCGTCAATATTGAATTTTAAACTTGAAAAAAAAAAAAAAAACAATCAAGTCATTTTATATTTTTTATAATAAATGTGAGCTTCTCCCTTTAGTCCATAGTAATAGAATAGTGTGATGTATAGGTTTTTAAAGTGGAGGGATTAGAATGCAACAAAACTAAAGTATAAGGGGGATAAAAGGCAATTAATCATACTTTCACCATATTTAAGTCAAAGAAGTTTATAGAAAACCGTGTTTTTTCTTATTATCACTCGTTGCATATCAAAAACAAATTATTTGCAATTAAAAAGAAAAAAAGGCCATTCTTAGTTTCAAAGTTGGTTGATCGTGATAGATAAATATTTGATGGTTGTAATGATATTTCTATTTTAAATAATTATTTTGTTATTATATTTAATTAATATTTATTAAATTTAGTTTTAAATAGTTTTCAAATTAATTTCAGTCAATATTGAGGACTAAATTAAAATCTAAAACTCCAGTCAAATCTTGATCAATCTATATATGTACAATAAGTGATAGACCACCAACTTGTGGAATAAGTTCATTTCTCCTCAATTTCTTCTTCACAAAGTCGTGTGCCACACTCCTCTCTTATATAGAAGGGGTTTTGACGCTTTGTACCCTTCAAATTTGAACAAAAATTCATTTTCGTACCCATAATTTCAATTTGAAAATATATCACCTAAAATTTTCTTAATTATTCCACTATAGACAGAACAATCATTTACCATACACCTGATGTTAAGCAATGCTAGTCTCCATCTTTCCTTCTATTTTCCTCAATACTGTTAAAGATTAATTGACTTTTACCCCCTCATACTTTGATTTTCATTCATTTTGACCCGCATACTTTAAACACCTAAACTTTATCCCAATCTACATATAATAAATTGAAAAACTATTTTTTAAAATTATTTAACTCAAACAAATATGTTAAAAATTTAGTAAATTAAATATCTCACCAAAATTTAAATGAAAGGGACAAAACTACCATTTATATTTTTACTTTTATTTAGTCTTTAACTAAAAAGAAAAAGAAAAAATAACGAGAGAGAGAGAATTTTTATTTAGTCTTTAATTCATTTCATTCATTGTGTAATAGTAATAGAATTTTCATTTATATTTTCTCTTCTTTTTTTTTTCCCCTTTATTAGTGATTAATTAGTTGATGCATACCATATCTATTAATCTCTTGTCCGTTAATTATTGATCTCAATCCCCAATAAATAGAAAAATTTCCAAACAAATCATCTCCCTCTCTAATTAACTTGTTAAACCCTCTTTGTACAAAGCAAGTTTCACTTTGGGATAAAAGTTTAGGGTACAAAGTACAACATAAAATAAACCTTTGGATGTAAAGTGTAATTTACTGCAATCATATGCCTCAGGCCCACTTATTTGTATTTATATCTATTTTTAATCTTCACCCACTATTCTTCTTATAAAATAAAATAAATAAACAAATAATAATAAAAAATATTAATTTTTAATATATTGTCTTGAACAGAATGTATAAAGATTAAAATTAAGACTTATGATTTTATCTTGAGATTAATGAATCTATAAAGGTTAAAAAATTAAAAAATATTTTGTTATTTTGTCTCTCTCTCCATTGTTTCTCTCTCTTTCTAAAATATCAATTTCTCTCTCTATAAGAGTGAAGAAGGAAAGAAAAAGTTACGTTACTACCCCTAAAAGATGATAAGTATAAAAAAATTAATAAAATTTATATTTTAAGTAATTATTTTATTTTATTATTAAATATATTTAATTTAATAAATATTTAATATATTTAGTTTTAAGTAGTTATAAAATTAGTATTAAACTAAAAATCCAAAAGTAAGTCTCAGCCTTTAATCAAATGACAGATGTACAAGTGATGGACCACCAAATTTATAGTGCCACCAACAAGTAGAATAAGTTAAATTCTTCCAATTTTTAAAGTGTCATGCACTCCTCTCCTAAAAAAGGGGTTTTGACGCTTTATACTCTTCATATTTGAACAAGAACTCAGTTAGGTTTCCCATAATTTCAATTTGAACATATATCACTTTAAAATTTTTTAATCATTCCACTATCGTCCGATTCATTATACATATTACAAGTTTAGATTAACAAAACAATCATATACCATGCACTTGATGTTGAAAAAAAAAAAATAAGCAATTCTAGCATCCTTCTTCTTTCCTTTTTTTCCTCAATACTTTTAAAGGTACATTTACCCCCCCATATTTTGATTTTGATTCATTTTGTCCCCCCTCTACTTTAAACACCCAAGCTTTACCCCCCCTTCTACTTATAATACATTGGAAAACTAACTTTTTTTTTTAATTATTATTATTATTATTATTTAACTCAAAGGAATATGTTAACAATTTATCTCAGCAAAATTTTAAGGGACAAAAATACCCTTTATTTTAATTTTAGCTTTATTTTGTCTTTAACAAAAATGAAATAAATAAAATAGAAAGAGAGAGAGAGAAAGAGAGAGAGAGAGAGAGAAAATGTTAGATTTTTTTTTTCCTTTCAATATTGAATTTTAAACTAAAAACAAACAGTGAAGTCATTTTATATTTTTTTGTAATAAATGTGAGCTTCTCCCTTTAGTCCATGGTAGTAGAATAGGGTGATGAGTAGGTTTTTAAAGTAGAGGGGTTAAAATACAACAAAACTAAAGTATAAGTTTGGAATTAACTTAGAGGAATGTTTTTTCAGAAGCCAATATGTAATTCATATCAGTTAGATTTCATTTAATTGACCACACTTGTCAATTCTATTTTCCTCATTTTCATATTTCCTTATGGCAGGTTACGTTTTCGGTAATTAAGTCAACCAAGTCTTTGTGGAAAATGGAGCACATAAATTCCATGCTAATTCTATAAATATGAAGTGTGGCTTGTGCTAAGAAATCAAATCTACCACAAACTTAATCCCTTCCTCAATCACCACCAGCAACAGCAACAATGAGATTAATAATATTTCTTCTGCTTTTGCTTATCTCTTCCTCCATATTATCACTCACTGCATATCCAAAACAAGTGATATGCAGTGAAAAAGAAAAAAGAGTCCTTCTTAATTTCAAAGCTGGTCTGAAAGATCCTTCAAATAGACTGTCTTCGTGGTCTGAAAATGGAGGAGACTGTTGTCAATGAACAGGAGTCCACTGCAACAATGCAACTGGTCGAGTCACGAGGCTCCATCTCCATAATCCATGCGAAGATTATTACTGTAACAAAACGTCGAAGTTGGGTGGAAATGTTACTTCTGCTTTGCTTGAATTGAAATTTCTCAGTCATTTAGACTTGAGCCAAAACGGCTTTGATGGGAGTTCCATTCCGACTTTCTTGGGTTCGATGGGAAGCCCGACGTACCTCAATTTCTCCCATGCTAATTTCACAGGGATGATTCCTCACCAACTCGGAAACTTCTCCAACATCCGCTATTTGGATCTGAGATGGAATTATGGCTTATATGCGCATGACTTGAGCTGGATGGTTGGTTTTCATTCCTTGAAACACCTCGACTTTTCTGATGTCAATCTTCAGAACGCAACGAACTGGTATCAAGCGGTAAGCATGATTCCTTCTCTTCAAGTACTTAAACTTTCATCGACCAATCTCAATTCCTCTATACCCTGTGAGATTAGCCAACTGAAACATCTTGAAATTCTCTCACTTCAAGATAATTCATTGCATGGTCCTATTCCTCAATGTCTGGGAAATTTATCGTTCTTAGAGGAATTATATTTGTCTTTCAATCAACTGAGTGGTCCTATTCCTCAATTTTTGGGAAATTTTTCCTTCTTAGAGGAATTATATTTGTCTTCCAATCAACTGAGTGGTCCTATTCCTCAATCATTGGAAAATTTATCCTTCTTGAGGAAACTACATATGTCTTTCAATAAACGGAGTGGTCCTATTCCTCATTTTTTGGGAAATTTCTCCTCCTTGGAGGCATTAGCTTTGTCTTCCAATCAACTAAGTGGTCCTATTCCTCAATCATTGGGAAACTTATCCTCCTTGGAGGTACTAAACATTGGCTACAATTCCCTATCGGGTTCCATCTCCGAAGTCCACCTTTCTAAACTCCAAAAGTTGGACTACTTGGTTATATATCGTAATTCCTTATACTTTCAAATCGACCCCAACTGGATTCCTCCTTTTCAACTTCGTTATCTTGATGCAAGTCACTGTTTGATCGGTCCAAAGTTTCCCATATGGCTACGAACCCAAACATCACTTGTTTTGTTAGACATCTCGTACTCAGGAATCTCAGAAATTGCTCCAGATTGGTTGTGGGACTTCTCTTCTCATTTTGATACGATCGATTGTAGTGGCAATCAGATATCTGGGGATATATCCAATATTTTCTTAAATGCCAGTACAATCACTTTGGAATCAAATAAATTTACTGGGCATGTGCCACGTTTGTCTCCAAATGTTCATGTTGTTTATTTGGCAAACAATTTTCTATCCGGAGAAATTTCCAACTTTTTCTGCTCAAAAGAACGTAGAGAAAATGATTTATGGATTCTTGACTTATCAAATAATTCATTTTTTGGTGGCCTTCCGAATGAATGTTTGGTGTATTGGCAATCTTTGATTAGTTTAAAGTTGGGAAAAAATAATCTCTTTGGATATATTCCAGACTCGATAAGCTTTTTATTTCAACTCCAATCACTGCAATTGCACAACAATAACTTGCAAGGAAATATACCTTTGTCATTGAAGAACTGCACAAATTTGGTTCTCATAAACTTTGCAACAAATCATTTAAATGGTGTTGTGCCGTACTGGATTGCAGAACTAACTAATCTTGAGGCTCTTATATTAAGATCCAACAACTTTAGCGGCAAGATTCCTCTACAGATATGGAAACTTCCTCAGCTCACAATACTAGATCTCGCCAATAACTGTCTATCTGGACATTTGCCAACCAATATCAGTTTGCCAGCCATGAGAAATCCATCAATACATCAATCACAAATGTTCATTATTAAAAATCAAACTTCTGTGGAATTCTGGCTTTATTATGAAAGTTTGGAATTATTCATAAACAAAAGAGACTTGGAGTACAAAGAGATACTTGGATTGGTCAAGAGCATCGACCTTTCAAGTAATAACCTAATTGGGTTGATCCCACCTGAGATCTCAAGTCTTGTCGAATTGTTGTATTTAAACTTATCCAATAACCAATTCAAGGGAAACATACCATATCAATTTGGGGGAATGACAAAATTACTAGTCCTTGATCTCTCCAAAAACCGTCTCTCAGGTGAAATTCCTCAAAGCTTTTCGAGTTTAACATTTCTCAGTGAACTCGATGTGTCATACAACAATTTATCAGGTCAAATACCTTCCGGCACTCAATTACAAGGCTTCAACGAATCCAGCTATATCGGCAATGAAGGACTTTGTGGAACTCCTTTACTCAAAAGCTGCACCAAAGATAGAGAAATTCCAGAAATTCCAACACCTACCAATGAAGAAGACGATCGATTTGAAACCTCGTGGTTTTACTTCGGAATGGGTTGTGGATTTGGTGTTGCATTTTTGGGAGTTTGGGGTACTCTTGTTTTCAATCGAACCTGGAGAATTGCTTATTTCAGGTTGATTGATAACATGAAGGATAAGACCTATGTGGTTATTCTGGTAAAGATGAAACAGCTGCGGAGATCATTGAGACGATCTAGATAATTAAACATTAATTATCATCTTCATTTCTACAACAATCAGGTAAAACTTTGAAATTATGTTAAGTACATGTTCGTTGTTAATACTTAATCATTTAAAACTATGTGTTGTTAATACTTTATCATTTAAAACTATGTGGAGTGCACATTTAGCATTATTCAAATGACTTTGAAATTCCATGATATAATTTTTTTTCTTTCTATGTAAATTTTTCAGTTTTTTAAATGCCTTCATTTATAATTCCAATTCTATGAAATCAAACACCACCTTTTGGAATTATTTGGAGGGGAAGAAAATGGCATTGTTTTGCAGATTAATAAAACTTAAAATTAAATGTTACAAATTTATAATTGTTATCTCTGTCTATATATATATATATATATATATATATATATATATATATATATATATATATATATTTTTATAATCTGTTATTTCTAATATGTTATCTCTATCTATATTTTTTTTAGTAATGGATCATACAATAGCGGATGAAGTGAATCAAGCGGACAATCAAGTATTTTTATGATTTTTTGATGACATGGTGAATTTTTAGATTACTAAAAGTCTACTGCGACAAGGATTCTTCAAAACTCTATTTCAATCCATCTTTCATTATTTCATCTTGTTTTTGTATTTCATTTTTTTTTTAATTTCAGTACTTATGTTTAATTGTTCAGTCAATTATTATATGGATCATAATAGTAAGTTTGAAGGTTGTTTAGTAAGATTGTAGGTTTAAACTTTATTATTTATATTTGTAATTGTGTTTTTTTTTTTTTTTAATTTATGTGATTGCTTATAAATTACATTATCGTTTTTTTTTTCTTATTTTCGTATTAAGTGTGGACCATGAAGTAATTACACAAATTAATTAGTTTTTTTCCCCTTCAATTGTTGTAATTTTGTGGTAATTTTTTAGCAATTTTTCTTTTTAGCAATTACATGTTTCACAAAAGGGCTATATTACAATATAACTGTTGAAAATTATTTTTTAATTAAAGACTATTAAAAAAAAAACTCTTTTAAAAAATTATACTTTAACTATTTTTACTTTTGAACAAAGTGAAAGAAATAATTTTTCCGTTGAAATTAACGAAATATACTTTAAAATTGATAGATTTAAAGTTTTTCTTCAATTTTTGGATGAAATTGTCTATTTATTTTTAATTTAATTTTTTAAAAATACTTATGACAAAAATAGAAATCAAAATTAAGATACAACCAAATTTTTTTATTTCATCAAAAAATATATGGAAAATTTAATTTCGTCCATTTTTATGCATTTTTTTTTAGTTCTATGAAAAAAATTAGTTTTTCATTTTGTTAAAAAATAGGTAAAAATATAATTCAGCAAAGTAAAAAGAAGTAAATAGAAGAGGGTAAAATATAATTTTTTAAAACGAAGAATAATTTCAAAGAGTATGAGGGGTCATTCAATAATTTCACTTATAAACACAAGAATAATTATCCCAAAGAATATGCTATTCCCAAAAAATCAAAAGGAGGCAAAGAGATAAGACAGTCAAAATCTATATAATAAATCACCTCATTTACATCCAGGACCGTCGGAATAAGAGATAAACTTTAAGATATTGGCATCCGTTGGATCATTTTAACCTACCTATATAATAAAAGTCAGGGTTACAATTTCTCATTCAGCCGCCCACTCCCCTCTTTTGCTTCAACGCTCAAGCGCAGTTTCTCCCTTTCACTTTCGCTCTCTCAGAACCTTATCGTCGTCGCCACGACGGCGGCATCTCCGATCCATCGCCGCTCATCCTCCTCCCCCTTTCTCTAAAATCATGATGACAACGACCTTCCAGCAAGTCGCAACGATGACGTCGCCTATCCCTCACTCACGACGACGATTTCTCCATCCCTCGCAACGATGACGGTGATTTCTCTCCGAGCCACAACGATTTTGGCTTATTTTTGGATGAAATAAGAGGTAAGTCCTCTTCCTCTCTACCAATCTGCATATCCCACTCAATGTGGATATTGTGATTTGTTCTTGATCGGAATTTGCTTAGGATTGATTTGAGTTGGATTTGAAGGGGATTTGGAATAGAAATGTTCATCTATTGTTCAGTTTTCTCTTAAACCCAAGGTATTTTTGGAGTTTAGGTTTTTTTTTTCCCTCCTATTTTTAGAAGGTTTTGGGGGGATTTTCATTATTGTTATCAATTGGTGGCTAAGAATGGTTTCATTCTTTGTTTTTTTTTTGCAAAACAAGGAAGTAAAGGAAGGTGGCCATTGTGCTGCTTGAAGCCCTAATGTGGCGCTGGGGCAGTGTTTTGGAACAGAAATATGGGAACAAATTCTGTTTTGTTTTTCAGAAATTTGTCAAACATTTGGGAACAGAACAAAGATTTTTTCGGTTCCAATATAACTGTTTCCTTTTCTTTTTGTTTCTATTCCCAAAAAACTTGGAACATAAGCATAAATTTTGGAAGCAAAAAAATCTGCTTATGTTTAGTTTACCGATAATTATTGTAAAATAAAACAGAAACATATTGATTGTTTTTGTATTTCTGATTCTGCTCCAAGATTCTGGGGGAAAAAACCCTAGAAATTTGGGGAACGGCACTGAACAAATGCCACCTTTGTTTTCTTCTTTTGAATGGCGAATAACTAGAAGAGAAAATCATCGTGGAAACTCGATTTATTTTTTTAATATGGGTAGGGTTTGTTATATCCTGCTCTTTTGGGCAGCTTTTGTTTATGTTGTTGATTAAGACAAGATCAAATCTCTTTAGATTGAATTTTCCAATAGCATCTTATAAACTAAATATCTAGATCAATCATTATTTTTTTAAGATAAAAGATTTTGTTTATAATATTAGTTTAATAATCATGGTTTAATTCTAAATAGTACTTTCAGGCACGGGTTATGTGATTATTAATGTTCAAATAAAAAGGTGCTCAGTCTTGATTGTTATTTATTATAGATGTTAAAATTAAAATTAGGGTTGCAATTTAAGTTGTTATTTGATGGTGTTGTTTTAGTTTTTTATTTTATTTGAAATCTTTCGTGGTTATAATGTTCATTCATGTAAGGATCTTATGTTTTTTAGCTGATGTTGTGTGACCAATATTTTGTGTTATGTTTTTTTTAGATCACATATTTTCTTTCAATGCTAATTTTTTTATTATAAATCTCCGAACTACTAAAAGGGGTGTCATTTTGACGGTGTACTTTTAACTTTATATTTTGGAAATTATTAGTTACTATAGATGCTATGATGAATTAGATGCTGAATGTTTTACGCCCGTGCCTTTAGGCACGGGTTATATGCTAGTAAATAAACAAATTAGAAAAATCGGAACGGACTTGGGTATTAAACTTTGGTTAAAACAAATTAAAAAAATAAAATCAAACTGTATAAACGGAGATCAAATCTCCTATTTTATTATTTTTTTA
Source organism: Eucommia ulmoides (assembly GCA_016647705.1). Classification (NCBI taxonomy): domain Eukaryota; kingdom Viridiplantae; phylum Streptophyta; class Magnoliopsida; order Garryales; family Eucommiaceae; genus Eucommia; species Eucommia ulmoides. The sequence goes on from CM028336.1 coordinate 2,500,826, forward strand.
TTTTTATTTTTTAAAATTGAATTAAGTCAGATTTTACAAATCCAGCTGTTAACCAGAGATGAAATCTTTGATTTTTTTTATTTTTATTTTTTTAAAAAAATGAATAAAGTTGGACTTCTCAATCCGGCTTTTGATAGCCGGATTTGTAAAATCCGACTTATAATGAAATTGTAAATAAGTTTAAATAACTAATGATTCAAAAAAAAGTATTTAAAAAATAATGAATAGGTAAACAACGCTTTATTAATGTATGGGGATTTTTAGTCTCTCTCAATTAAAAAAATTAACTCGTAGAATGAGATTTTTTCTCGCACTTATAATATGACCACATGCACATTCCATATCCGATGTAGGATAAACACAATTTTTCCTTTACGTATTGGGCCTTTGAATCGGCTAATCATCTACCACACTCTCCCTTCGTATCTATTGAGTCGTAGATCTTGTAATTTGGATTATGATATCAGTTTAGAGTGGTCTTAGACATCACTCAACTCCAAATATTAGTTCACGAGATGAGATTTTCACTTTATACTTATATCTTGAACACCAATCGCTTCTACAAACAAACATAATAATTAATTAGAATATGAATATTCAAAATGAAAATATTAGGTGATTTTTCACTATTTTTGGTCAATCTACGCATGTATGGAGGGCGACCAACATGCATCATGTATTATTCCCCCCCAACCAAAAAAAACCACCCCCCCCCCCCCCCCCCCAAAACAAACACACACAAAACAGGAGATAATATTAAAAAATATAATGACACTCTAACCTTCAATAATTTACCTGAATTCCAGTTTAATCCTTCTATAGTATTTTTTTAAACACTTTACCCTAACTTAACTAAAGTGTAACAGTTAAAAAATTGACAAATATGTATTAAAATAACAGATTTATCCTACTGTGGTACTGTGTACCCGTACCCAAGTGATCCACGTTCCATGCAACCTTGGTTTGTTGTCCAAAATAGTAATGGAATTGTTGATTTGGGGAAGTGAAATAATTTTAGAACCTCTGGGCATTAAGTGTTCAAATAGCAATTATGGGTACCACAGTGAAATAATGGTCAAACTTGGTTCAAAGTGTCCAAAAAAAAAACCCCCAAAAAAATAGAAATATGAGGAGAAATCTTGTTCAATCACGAGAATTATTTTATGAAAATATGGGAAGAGAAACAATGAGATCAATACCCTTTACCCCATTGTATGATTTTAATTCGTTTTGTCCCCCACCACTTTTAAAATTTAAATTTTACCCCTTTCTACTTATAATTTTTTTTTTTTAATGTTTACTTAACTCAAAGAAATTCAATGTGTAATTAAATATCTCATCTAAAGTTTAAATGAAGTAAAAAGAAAATCCTTTATTTTATTTTTAATTTGTCTTTAATAATAAAAAAAAATAGAAAGAGGGAGAGAGAAAGAGAGATAGGGAGAGTACAATATTAGTTGTTTCTTTTGTTGCCATTAAATATTGAATTTAAATTAATAAATAAAAGAAAATTAAATCTTTTTTAAAAAAAAAAAAAATGTGAGATAAAATAAACTGAAGTATAAGAGGGTAAAAAGCAATTAACCCTACCTTGAATAGCTTTAGTGAGCTTGGCAACCATTTTTAGGCTAAATTGCCTTCTACCTTGTTTTACTTTTGTCTGATGAACCCTTTATTTCTTCACTTTAAATTTTATATTTAACTTTATTTAATTTCTCATTTTGTTTAGAAGTAGAAATAAATAAAGTGTATTTTATAATTAAACAGAGATAAAAGATAAAGTATAATTTTTTAAAATAAAAAATGATAAAATTATAATTGTTTAATAAATTGTAACTTTTTTTTCTTTTCTCTTGAGCCAGTTAAGAGTATAAATATTATTTAATAAATGCAAGTGGTGAAAAAAATGTCATATAAATGCGCAAAATGTGATCAACTAATCATTTACCAGTCTCTCGACTATTGAGTCGAAGATCTTATAATCTTTATATTAATATTAATGTAGGGTGATCTTAAATCTCTCTTAAACTTAAAAGTTAACTCATGAGATAAGATTTTTTTTTATACTTATAACTTGATCGTCAATTCTTTTACCTGAGATAAACATAACAATTAATTATGATTTCAAAATTAAAAATAAAAATATTAGGTGATATTTTACAATTTTTGGTCAATCTATGCTGGCATGAAGTACGACGAAAACATGTATCACCTTTCATTTATGTACCTCCTCCCCGCAAAAGATATATTAAATAAAAATAATGGCATTTTCACCCCTCTAATTTTAAAAATTTACACTTTACCCCCTTTTATCTATAATAAATTAAAAAATTTATGTTTTTTTTTTTGTTTAACTCAACGAAATATGATAAAAAATTGCCGAAATTTAATATCTCATCTAGATTTTGAATGAAGTAGACAAAACAATCTTTTATTTTAATTTTAATTTGTCATTAATAAAAAAGAAAAGAAAATTAGAAAGAAAGAGAGAGAGCTAGAGAGTACGATTTTTAATTCTTCATTTTTGTTATCATTAAATATTGAATTTAAATAAAAAAAAATCATTAAATCTTTTTTTTTAATTCATGAGATGAGACTTTCTCTCACTTATAACTTAACAATTAGTCTCTTCTATCATCGACATGAGATAAACACAATAATTAATTACAATTTCAAAATTAAAAATAAAAACATTAGGTGATTTTTTTACTATTTTTGGTCAATCTACGCAGGCGTGGAGTACGACGAAACCATGTATCACGTTTCATTTATGAACCCCCTCCCAGCAAAAGATAATATTGAATAAATATAATGTCATTTTATCCCTATAATTTACCTAAATTGCAGTTTAATCTTCCAATAGGATTTTTATAAACACTTTACCCCCTTGACTTAACTAAAGTGCTACAGTTAAAAATTGGTAGATATGCATTAAACAATAAATTTATCTTTATATTAAACATGACTAGTTATTAGTGCACCACTACTCAAAATAATGTGCCAATTAATTCTACCCCTAAGGTTCCGCGTACCGTGTATAATATTGTATTACGTACTTGTCTCCGTACCCATACCAGATACCAAGAGATCCACGTTCCATGCAACCTTGATTTGTCGTCTAAAATATTAATGGATTTATTAATTGATTGGGATTCAATAGCAATTATCGGGACAACAATGAAATAGTGGCCAAACTTAGGGGTGCAAAGTGTCAAACTTAGGCATAATCCAGCCCATACAGAGAACTACAGCCGCTCTAGGAGCCAACACCCCAACTTGTGCTATTCCTTTATCTTTATTTTCTTTCTGCCTCCCTCTGATTTTCTCTCCTCTAGCAGCTTCCAATACCTTTACGGCTTCACTTTTCGACGCAAACCTGACAAAACCAAAGGCTGATGTTCGGCCCTTCCTCCCGAGATTCACAAATTATACATTTGAACGGGTAGATTATCCACAAATAACGTTGTTGTTCTTTGAGATTCACAATCCTCTTTACTATCTATCGAAAATTGCTGGATAAAATGTTCTCTGCAGCAACTATCCCCTAACATATTCCTATTCGATTTCAGAGTTTTCCACAAACCTCAAAAAAAAAAAAAATCTATAGATTTTGTTTAGTGTGTGTGCTTTATGTATGTATTGGTTTCTATTCCTAGAAATTGAAACCACAAACATAAACATAATCATGATGAAAAAATTTCAATTCAAATCCTTTTTCGTCAAAAGAAATTACGATGATGTCAATTTGTCGACAAAAAATTCGATTCAAATCCTTTTAAAAAAAATAACCAATAAAAATCGATAACAAAACGCAAATATATAGTTCTTTTTCCATTTTTTTTTAATTTTTGTTGTAACTTTCCTAAAGAAAAAAAATACACTAATCCTAAGGAAGTGTTTGGTGACATGTAAATACACTAATCCTTTGATGTAACTTGTTGGAGCGTGGGGGTGGGGAGGCACCGAGGCAGGGAACAATTGTATGTTCAATTTCATTTTTTTTAAAATTATATTTTATGTGCTTGTTATTGCAATTTTAATTATGCATATTATAATAAAATAAATGTTGATGTTTGAAATAATCAAATATGAATTATCATCTTTTTGTTGGGTAATACCCATAAGTTAAAAATATACGATGATTTAATACATCTCAAAATGCACAATTTTACCATAATACACCATATTAATATATCAAAATACATTAATAATTACATTTCACCATGACAATCCACTATAATTTATTGATCAAAAAACTGTAATTCACTTCTTCATCAATATATCAACAATAATATCTTAGCTGATTAAAACACTATCCAAAAAATGTCCCCAAAAAAAATAATCCAAAATAACAGTCCAACAATTTCACTTAAACACTGTCCAAACCCAGCAAAATCCATTAAATACCATCAATATCTGAAATTAAACCTTAAAAAACTATTAAACTGTTCTTTTTTTTTTTTTTCCCACACCATTCAGAGGAAATAGAAACAATAATAATTCAATTCTGGATCATAACCAACTATTTCTATGTATGATATCATATCAAATATTTGCTTCTATTTTTACATTTAGGACTTATTTTAAGAAAGAAGAGAATTGTTGGAGTAACATGCACCTGATGTTAAAAAGAAAGAGAGAGAGAGAGAGAAACAAAGAAATATGAACCTTTTTTTTTAAGCTATTCTAGCATCTTTCTTCCCTCCTATTTTCCTTAATACTTTTAAAAAATGAACCATTTTTTTTTATTTATCATTTAACTCAAAGAAATATGTTAAAAATTTATCTCACAAAATTTTTACATGTCATTCAATCGAAAAAAAAAAGAAAAAGAAATTAAGTATATAAAAAAATTGACTCTTGCGCGGATTGGTAGATTCGAGGAAAGATCAAATAGACCCATTTAATTTGTTAGAATAAAAAAAAAAATTCTTTATTTTGAGAGTGAAATGACAAAAATACGCTTGGTTGTATTTAAATTTTAAACCGTTGGACTTAAGTCTTAAACACATGAAGTGTAAGTGGTGACAAAAATATTATAGGGGTATAAAGTACAATTTGACCTAACCAAAAGAGTACAAAGTGTAATTAACCCAAATATCTTTTTCTTTCAATCTCTCTCCCCCAAGCTGAGTCATCTCTTTCGCTTTCCTATTCTGTTTTTTCCACTCTCTACCACACCCCCTCCTTGCACCGGTGACGGTAAACCCAAACCCATCGATGATAGTGACCCCCTACATCGGAGACAACAACAACAACCTCTCTCTAGATTTTAAGTGTTAAAAAAAAAAAAAAAAAACTTACCATGAAGTATGGAATCCAATTCCATCCATTTTCGTTCCAATTGAATCAAATTTTTTATTCCATTTGATAACCCAATAAAAGAATCGAAATCGAAGGTGGAATTGCAATTCCATTCAACCCCCATTTCGTCCAATCAAATGGTCCAACCAAATGCACTGCAAAAGTCTTTTAAGTCTGCATCTTTGATTAATCAACACTGCATTTATATGAACTCCTTGTAGAATAATCTCAATTCTCCTCCATTTTTCTTTCACAAAGTTGTGTCCTACACTCCTCCTCTCCTAGAAAAAGGGGTTTTTGATGCTTTGTACCCTTGAAATTTGAACAAAAACTCATTTTGGTCCCTATAATTTCAATTTGAAAGTGTATCACCTAACTTTTTTTTAATCATTCCACTACAGTCTGAGTCACTATCCATAATACAATTTTAGATGAAAACCAGTAATCTACCATGCATTTGATGTTAAAAAAATAATGATAATGGTTAAGCAATTCTATAGTCCTTCTTCACTCCCATTTTCCTTAAGGTACTTTGACGTCCTTATACATTGATTTTGAATCATCTTGTCTCCATACTTTAAACACCTAAGCTTTATCTCCTTCCTTCTACTTATAATAAATTACAAAATTAATTTTTTTATTATTATTTAACTCAAAGAATTATATATAAAAAAAAATTGGTAGATTAAATATCTCACCAAAATTTTACATAAAATGGACAAAATTACCCTTTGTTTTAATTTTACTTATATTTTGACTTTAACAAAAAAGAAAAAAAAAATAAAGAGAGAGAGAGAGAAAGAGAAAGAAAGCTATAGAAAATGTTAGTATTCTTTCCTTTATTACCGTAAAATATTGAAGTTCAAACTAAAAAGCAATGAAGTCATTTTATATTTTTTGTAATGAATGTGAGCTTCTCCCTTTAGTCCATAGTAATAGAATAGAGTGATGTGTAGGTTTTTAAAGTAGAGGGTTAAAATTCAACAAAACTAAAGTATAAGGGGGATAAAAGGCAATTAACCATACTTTCAAGAGCTAGGGCAATCATTACCTCTCATGACTCTCATTTTTGTGGCTTAGATTTAAGTTTATAGAAAGTTCAAAACAAGTGGTTTGCGATTAAAAAGAAAAAAGAGTCATTCTTAATTTCAAAGTTGGTCTGATTGTGATAGACAAATATTTGATGGCTTTATTGATATTTGTATTTTAAATAATTATTTTATTATTATATTTAACAAATATTTATTGTATTTAGTTTTAAATAGTTATCAAATCATTTTCAGTCAATATTGATGACTAAATTAAAATCTAAAACTCCAAAGAGTGTCAAGTCTTGATTGATCCACATATGTACAACAAGTGGTGGACCACCAAGTTGTCAAATAAGTTCATTTCTTCTCCATTTCTTCTTCACAAAGTCGTGTGCCACACTCCTCTCCTAGAAAAAAGGGGTTTTGACGCTTTGTACCCTTCAAATTTGAACAAAAATTCATTTTCGTACCCATAATTTCAATTTGAAAATATATCACCTAAAATTTTCTTATCAGAACAATCATCTACCATACACCTGATGTTAAAAATAATAATAAAAAAAAATGGTTGAGCAATGCTAGTCTCCTTCTTCCCTTCCATTTTTCTCAATACTATTAAAGATTAATTGACTTTTACCCCCCCCCCTCATACTTTGATTTTCATTCATTTTGACTCATACTTTAAACACCTAAGCTTTATCCCCATTCTACTTATAATAAATTGAAAAACCATTTTCTTGAATTATTTAACTCAAAGAAATATGTTAAAATTTTGGTAAATTAAATATCTCACCAAAATTTTACATAAAATGGACAAAACTACCTTTTATTTTATTTTTATTTTTATTCTGTCTTTAACCAAAAAGAAAAAGAAAAAAGAAATAGAGAGAAAGAAAGAAAGGATGGAGTTTGGGGTCTGGGGGCACAAACAAGAGAAATCAGTGTGGGGAGGGTGTTTGGAAGAAAAGAGTCAAGTATATTTTTCACTCTTTAAATTTGATTTTTTTTCTTTTCAAATAGACCCTATTTAATTAGATGGAATAAAATGACGAAATTACCATTATTTTTGGAAGTAAAATGACAAAAATGCATTTAAGTTCTATTAAAATTTTAAATCATTGCAATCATATTTTAAGCTCAGGGAGTATAAGTGGTGACGAAAATACTATAGGGTATAAAGTGAAATTTTGCCTAATCATAGGAGTGCAAAATGTAATTAATCCAAATATTTTTTCTCTTGGGCAAATTACAAATTTAGTTTTCTATCTACAACGTGTTTTTTATGTGGTCCTCTAATTTTTATTTAATTTAATTTGGTCCTCCTATTTGAATACAATTTTTTATGAGGCCCTTTGTTAAAAATAAAATAAGGGTTAACTTTGACGGAATTTCATTATGTGAATTTGCCATCTTTAAAGGTAAAAACATAGTTTTCTATTTTTTTGTTTCTTTTTTCTTTCTCTTTTTCTTTTTCTTTTCTCTTTTAATAAAAGAGAAGTTGATATTTCAGAGATAGAAAAACAAAAGAGACAAGTGATATTTCTCTCTTGGCTTTCTTTTTTGTGGCTTAGATTTAAGTCAAGTCTATGGAAATTGTGATATTTCAGAGATAGAAATATCTTTTTTGTGGCTTTCTTTTCTTTTTCTTTTCTCTTTTAATAAAAGAGAAGTTGATATTTCAGAGATAGAAAAACAAAAGAGACAAGTGATATTTCTCTCTTGGCTTTCTTTTTTGTGGCTTAGATTTAAGTCAAGTCTATGGAAATTGTGATAGATCAACATTTGATGTGATATTCGTATTTTAAATAATTATTTTATTATTATATTTAATAAATATTTATTGCATATTTATCAAATCAATTTCAGTCAATATTGATGACTAAATTAATATCTAAAACTCCAAAGAGTGTCAAGTCTTGATCGATCCACATATGTACAGCAAGTGTTGGACCACCAAGTTGTCAAATAAGTTAATTTCTCCTCCATTTCTTCTTCACGAAGTCGTGTGCCACACTCCTCTCCTAGAAAAAAAGGGTTTTGACTCTTTGTACCCTTCAAATTTGAACAAAAATCATTTTCGTACCCATAATTTCAATTTGAAAATATATCACCTAAAAGTTTCTTATCTAAACAATCATCTACCATACACCTGATGTTAAAAATAAAAATAAATATAAAAAATGGTTGAGCAATGCTAGTCTCATTCTTCCCTTCCATTTTCCTCAATACAATTAAAGATTAATTGACTTTTACCCCCCTCATACTTTGATTTTCATTCATTTTGACTCATATACTTTAAACACCTAAGTTTTATCCCCATTCTACTTATAATAAATTGAAAAACCATTTTTTTTGGAATTATTTAACTCAAAGAAATATGTTAAAAATTTGGTAAATTAAATATCTCACCAAAATTTTACATAAAATGGACAAAACTACCTTTTATTTTATTTTTATTTTTATTCTGTCTTTAACAAAAAAAGAAAAAGAAAAAAATAAATAGAGAGAAAGAAAGAAAGGATGGAGTTTGGAGTCTGGGGCACGAACAAGAGAAATCAGTGTGGGGAGGGGGTTTGGAAGAAAAGAGTCAAACATATTTTTCACTCTTTAAATTTGATTTTTTTTTTTTTAAGTAGACCCTATTTAATTAGATGGAATAAAATAACGAAATTACCATTATTTTTGGAAGTAAAATGACAAAAATGCATTTAAGTTTTATTAAAATTTTAAATCATTGCAATCAAATTTTAAGCACAGGGACTATAAGTGGTGACGAAAATACTACAGGGTGTAAAGTGCAATTTTGCCTAATCATAGGAGTGCAAAATGTAATTAATCCAAATATTTTTTTTTCTTGGGCACATTACAAATTTACTTTCCTATCTACAACGCGTTTTTTATGTGGTTCTCTAATTTTTATTTTATTTAATTTGGTCCTTCTAGTTGAATACGACTTTGATGAGACCCTTTGTTAAAAATAAAATAAGGGTTAAGTTTCCTTATGTGACTTGTCATCTTTAAAGATAAAAACATAATTTTCTATTTTTTTTATTTTTTCTTTATTTTCTCTTTTTCTTTTTCTTTTTTCTCTTTTAATGAGAGAAATTGATATTTTAGAGAGAGAAAGACAATGGAAAGAAAGAGACAAGTGTTTGAGTTTTCACTAAGTGTTATAAACGACGTATTGCATATTAACAAGACCATTTGTAAATAAATCATCTCTCTCTAATTAACATATTAAACCCATTTGTACGAAGTAAGTTTCATTTTGCCTACTAATATTTTTATTTCATCATATTGTAATTTGCCTTTATTGATATAAGTTTCAAGGGTTGCCTTTTATGGAACCCACTATATAACATTTTGAACTCCTGAAATTATAATATATTGAACCCTAGAGTTTATAATTTACATCCAACAAATTTAATTGTTAGTTAAAACAAAAAATCTAGTCAGATGGAGAAGAAAGTTTAATGAGATTTTTAATAATTTATAGATTCTGCCTAAATTCTCCTCAAAACGCAAACAGGCGCACAATGTTGCACATAAAAGTTTAGGGTACAAAGTGCAACATAACATAACCTTTTGGGATATAAAATGTAATTTCCTGTAATCATATGCCTCAGGCTCCACTTCTTTGTAGTTATATCAAACTCTATTTTTAATCTTATAAAATAAAATAAATAAACAAATAATAATTTGAAAAATATTATTTTATTTTTAGTAATCCAACGAAAAATAATTTCACAATAATTGGGCCTGGCTTGGTAGGCCCAAAAGTCGGTATCTAGCATTTGTCCATATGCAATGAATCAAATTGAGTCCTAGTTGGTGTTAGAAAGGGGCAATTTTTTTTTTTTTTTTTTTTTTTTTTTTTTTTCTTTTATGATTGAATAAAAATTCAAAAAAATTAAAATAAAAAAATCTATAGTGTATAGTGAAATAAATTAGTAAAAAAATCATGATTAAAAGTAGTAATTTTAGTTTTAAGAGCTAAATTAAAATTAGGGTGAGTCTAACGGCTTGTTTGGTTGGATAGAATGAAATGAATTTGTCAATTAAATCACTATTTCATTCTCTTATTTAGTTGTTATGAAATTAGAGAAGGTATGAAATAATAAAATATAGCGAAATTCTTAAAATACCCTTTTATATATTAATTTTGAATATCTATTCAATAATAGATTATTTAAAAATAAAAAATAAAATAATAACAAATAAATTTGGCTCAATTTAATATATTAGTATATACATTTTATCAATTTGTAATTTGCCTACTAATATTTTTATTTCATCATATTATAATTTGCCCTTATTGATATAAGTTTCAAGAATTGCCTTTTATGAAATCCTTTTACATATATCGCTATATAACATTTTGTACCCCTGAAATTATAATATATTGAACTCTAGAGTTTATAATTTGCATCTAACAAATTTAATTGTTAGTTCTAACAAAAAATCTAGTCAAATGGAGAAGGAAGTTTAACAAGATTTTTAATAATTTATAGATTCTTCCCAAATTCTCCTCAAAAAGCAAACAGGCGCGCAATGTTGCACATAAAAGTTTAGGTACAAAGTACATTATAACATAAACTTTTGGAAAATATAGTGTAATTTACTTATATCAAACTTGATTTTTATCTTCACCCACTATTCTTCTAATAAAATAAAATAATAAATAAAGAAAAATATTGAAAAATATTATTTTATCTTTAATCTGTTGTCTTGAACTGAATGTATAAATGTTAAAATTGAGGCGCATGATTTTAAAGATCAATGATTGTAAAAACGTTAAAAATTTAAAAATTATATGTTATCTTGTCTTTATCTTTCTTTAAAATATCAAATTCTCTCGTTAAAAAAGAAGAAGAAAAGAGAGAAAGTAAAGAAAAAATAAAAAGTACGCTTTTACCCTAAAAATGGTATGTGCAAATCACATGACAAAATTCCATCAAAATTATTACATATTTTTAACAGAAGAGCCACAACATGTGCAAATGTCACATTAAAAAAATAAAATAAAATTAGAAGGCCAAATAGAAAACACGCTGCAAATAAGATGACCTAGTTTGTAATTTGCCCTTTTTTTTTTTTTCAATCTCTCTCCCCCAAACCGAGTCATTTTTTCACTCCCCACCCTGCTCTGGTGGCAGGGACCCCCAATCCACAGGCGACTACAACCTCTCTCTTTATTAACTCTCTATTCACTTTTGTGGCTTAGATTTAAGTCAAGTCTATGGAAATTGTGATAGATAAACATTTGATTTGATATTTGTATTTTAAATAATTAATTTATTATTATATTTAATAAATATTTATTGCATAGTTATCAAGTCTCGATCAATCCACATATATACAACAAGTGGTGGACCACCAACTTGTGGAATAAGTTTAATTCTCCTCCAATTTTTTTTTTTCCACTAAAGTCGTGTCCTATACTCCTCTCCTAGAGAAAAGAGGTTTTGATGTTTTGTACCCTTCTTATTTGAACAAGAACTCACTTTGGTCTCCCATATTTTCGATTTGAACATATATCACCTTAAAATGTCTTAATCATTCCACTATAATCCGACTCATTATCCATATTACAATTTTAGATATAAAAAAGAAAAAAGAAAGAAAAAAAAAAAAAGTCATCTAACATGCACCTGATGCTAAAAAGAAAGAGAGACAAAAAAAAGCTAGATATAGAAAATGTTACATTTTTTTTACCTTTTATTACCGTCAATATAGAATTTAAACTTGACAAAAAAAACAATGAAGTCATTTTATATTTTTTTTTTGTAATAAATGTGAGCTTCTCCTTTCAGTCCATATTAATAGAATATGGTGATGTGTAGATTTTTAAAGTAGAGAGTTAAAATTCAACAAAACTAAAGTATAAGAGGGATAAATTAAACTGGGCAACTATTATCTCTCATGACTCTAATTTTTGTGGCTTAGATTTAAATTAAAGAAGTTTATAGAAAATCATGTTTTTGCTTATTATCACTCGCTGCGTATTCAAAATAAGTGGTTTGCAATTAAAAAGTTATGATAGACAAATATTTGATGGCTTTAATGATATTTGTATTTTAAATAATTATTTTATTATTATATTTATTAATTATTTATTGCATTTAGTTTTAAATAGTTATCAAATCAATTTCAGTCATATTGATGACTAAATTAAAATCTAAAACTCCAAAGAGTGTCAAATCTTAATCGATCCACATATGTACAACAAGTGTTGGACCACCAAGTTGTCAAATAAGTTCATTTCTCCTCTATTTTTTCAAAATCAATTGGAACATTCATTAAGATTTGTCAAATTTATGAAATATTGGGTTTGTTTGTTGAACATTCATTAGCCTCTATTGTCTATACTTTTTATTATATAGCTATAACGGTGGGTTAAATCAGGAAGAATATTGTCATAATAAATGAAACAATAAAAAGAAATAAAAGTTTCCAAATTGATCAATCTAAATACGAAAATAATAGTCGATGTTGCACTAGGTAAGGCGATGAAGAAATTCTGAAATGCCTTGATTGAGAAAAGGACTCAACCACTTGCAGCTGAAAGCCACCCACCACGACGTCTTCTCTTAATTTAGTATTAATTGGCTTTTACTCCCTCGTGTTTGTATGTTATTTCATTTTGTCCCCTCTATTTTACAAATTTATATTTTATCCACTTCTACTTAAAATAATTCCGAAACTATATTTTTTGTTTAACTTATTCTAATATGCTAAAAATTGGTGAATTGAAAATTTTCGTATATAAAATGAACAAAATTACCCTTTATTTTATTTTATTTTTATATTTTATTTGGCCTAAAAAGAAAAACAGAAATAGAGAAAGAAAAAGAGCTAGAGAGAGAAAATGTTAGTTTTTCTCGTTTATTATCTTTAAATATTAAATTTAAATTAGGAATAAAGATATTTTTATTTTAATTTTTGAACAAAATGTGAGTTTCTCCTATTAGTAAAAATTAGAAGGGGGTGATGTGTAAGTTTTTAAAATAAATGGGTTAAAATGAAACAAGACCAAGTATAAAGGGATAAAAAGCAATGAACCCTAAATTTTAAGATGAGGTATGAGTGGTAGTAGTAAGAGAGTGGAATAAGTCAATATCAATCTTACACCATTCAATATTCACAAAGCCACAAACTAATACCAATCTGACACCATTAATTTATGATTTTTGGATTCAAGATCATCCTACACTGGTATCAGAGTCCAAGTTACAATATCTCTGACCCAATAGCCACAAAAAGAGAGAGTGGTCGAGAATTAGTCCAAGTCCCGAAAAAAAATAAAAAAACAAACTTACCATGAACTATGGAATCCGATTCCGCCCCATGAAGTATGGAATCCGATTCCGCTCCATGAAGTATGGAATCTAATTCCATCTATTTTCGTTCCGATAGAATCAAATTTTTTATTCCACTAGATAACCCAATAAAGGAATCGAAATCGATAATATAGGGGTAACAAAAATACTGTAGGGGCATAAAGTACAATTTGATCTAACCACAAGAGTACAAAGTGTAATTAACCCAAATATTTTTTTCTTTCAATATCTCTCCCCTAAACTAAGTCATCTCTTTCGCTCCCCTATTCTGTTTTTTCCACTCTCTACCCCACCCCCTCCTTGCTCCGGTGACGGTAACCCCAAACCCACCGATGATAGTGACCCCCTACACCGGAGACAACAACAACAACCTCTCTCTCGATTTTAGGTGTAAAAAAAAAAAAAAAAAATTACCATGAAGTATGGAATCCGATTCCGCCCCTTGAAATATGGAATTCAATTCCATCCATTTTCGTTCCAATTGAATCAAATGTTTTATTCCATTCGATAACCCAATAAAATAATCGAAATCGAAGGTGGAATTGCAATTCCATTCAACCCCCATTTTGTCCAATCAAATGGTCCAACCAAATGCACTGCAAAAGTCTTTTAAGTCTTCATTTTTGATTAATCAACACTGCATTTATATGAACTCCTTGTAGAATAATCTCAATTCTCCTCCATTTTTCCTTCACAATGTTGTGTCCTATACTCCTCCTCTCCGAGAAAAAGGGGTTTTTGATGCTTTGTACCCTTGAAATTTGAACAAAAACTCATTTTGGTCCCTATAATTTCAATTTGAAAGTGTATCACCTAACTTTTTTTTAATCATTCCACTATCGTCTGAGTCACTATCCATAATACAATTTTAGATAAAAAACCAGTAATCTACCATGCATCTGATGTTAAAAAAAAAAAAATGATAATGATGATGATGATGATGATGATTATAATGGTTAAGCAATTCTATAGTCCTTCTTCACTCTCATTTTCCTTAAGGTACTTTGACCTCCTTATACATTGATTTTGAATCATCTTGTCCTCCTACTTTAAACACCTAAATTTTATCCCCTTCTACTTATAATAAATTACAAAATTAATTTTTTTATTATTATTTAACTCAAAGAAATATATAAAAAAAAAATTGGTAAATTAAATATCTCACCAAAATTTTACATGAAATGGACAAAATTACCCTTTGTTTTAATTTTACTTATATTTTGTCTTTAACAAAAAAGGAAAAAAAAAAAAAAAAAAAGAGAGAGAGAGAGAAAGAGAAAGAAAGCTAGGGATAGAAAATGTTAGGCCTCGTTTGGTAACCATTTCCATCCCATTCCCAGATTTTTGGGATTTCTGTTTGAGAATAGCATTTGGTAATTTTTGTTCCCGTTCCCATTCCATTCCTATTTGAGAATTGCGTCAACTTTTTTCTTAAGAAATGAGAAACAAAAAAAAAAATTGTTTCTCATTATTCCCATCTCATTCCCAAAACCATTGTCACTGTTCATCCACCGGCCATCTCCGGCAACCATCGCCGGTCACTCCGGCATCACCGCCTGCCCACCGCCGTCGCCGGCCACCGTCCGGAAACTTCCGGCGCCGCTGCGGGCCACCGTCACCCACCCGCTGGTCACTGTCCCACCGCTGTCTGGCCAAAAAAAAAAAAAAAAAAAAAGTTCTCAAAACATTTTTTTTTTTGGTTTTAGGATAAAATTGTTACCAAACGCGATTCTGTTCCCAAAATAAAAAAAAATTAAAAAAAATTATCGTTACCAAACGCGATTCTACACCTAAGAAGGAAACAAAAGTCTCATCTCATCCCATCCTACTACTGGGATGGGAACATAAATGGTTACCAAATGCTACCTTAGTTTTCTTTCCTTTATTACCATAAAATATTGAATTTCAAACTAAAAAGCAACGAAGTCATTTTATATTTTTTTTGTAATAAATATGACCTTCTCCCTTTAGTCCATAGTAATAGAATAGGGTGATGTCTAGGTTTTTTAAGTAGAGAGGTTAAAATGCAATAAAACTAAAGTATGAGGATGATAAAAGATAATTAACCATACTTTAACAGCTTTACAAAACTGTCAACTATTTTCTCTCATGATTTTATTTATTTATTTATTTATTTGTTTTTATTTTTATTTTTGGTGTGGCTTAGAATTAACTCAAGCCAAGTCTTCGTGGAAAGTGGAGCACAAAAATTGCATGCTAATGCTATAAGGGGATAGAGAGGGGTTTTGACGCTTTGTAGCCTTCATATTTGAACAAGAACTCAATTTAGTCCCCATAATTTTAATTTGAAATTTTGAGCATATATCACCTTAAAATGTCTTAATCATTCCACTACAATCCGACTCATTATCCTATTACAATTTTAGATTAAAAAAAAAATAGTCATCTAACATGCACATGATGTTAAAGAGAGAGAGAGAGAGAGACAAAGAAAGCTAGAGATAGAAAAATGTTACTTTTTTTTAACCTTTTATTACCGTCAATATTGAATTTTAAACTAGAAAAAAAAAACAATGAAGTCATTTTATATTTTTTGTAATAAATGTGTGCTTCTCCCTTTAGTCCATAGTAATAGAATAGTGTGATGTGTAGGTTTTTAAAGTGGAGGGGTTAGAATGCAACAAAACTAAAGTATAAGGGGATAAAAGGCAATTAATCATACTTTCACCAGTTTTACTAAATCTCTCATGACTCTCTTTTTTGTGGCTTAGATTTAAGTCAAAGAAGTTTATAGAAAACCGTGTTTTTGCTTATTATCACTCGGTGCATATCCAAAACAAATGATTTGCAATTAAAAAGAAAAAAAGGCCATTCTTAGTTTCAAAGTTGGTTGATTGTGATAGATAAATATTTGATGGCTGTAATGATATTTCTATTTTAAATAATTATTTTGTTATTATATTTAATTAATATATATTACATTTAGTTTTAAATAGTTATCAAATCAATTTCAGTCAATATTGAGAACTAAATTAAAATCTAAAACTCCAGTCAAATCTTGATCAATCCACATATGTACAACAAATGATGGACCACTAACTTGTGAAATAAGTTCATTTCTCCTCCATTTCTTCTTCACAAAGTCGTGTGCCACACTCCTCTCTTATATAGAAGGAGTTTTGACGCTTTGTACCCTTCAAATTTGAACAAAATTTCATTTTCGTACCCATAATTTCAATTTGAAAATATATCAACTAAAATTTTCTTAATTATTCCACTGTAGACAGAACAATCATCTACCATACACCTGATGTTAAGCAATGCTAATCTCCTTCTTCCCTTCTATTTTCCTCAATACTGTTAAAGATTAATTGACTTTTACCCCCTCATACTTTGATTTTCATTCATTTTGACCCGCATACTTTAAACACCTAAACTTTATCCCAATCTACATATAATAAATTGAAAAACTATTTTTTAAAATTATTTAACTCAAACAAATATGTGAAAAATTTAGTAAATTAAATATCTCACCAAAATTTTACATGAAAGGGACAAAATTACCATTTATATTTTTACTTTTATTTAGTCTTTAACAAAAAAGAAAAGAAAAAATAAAGAGAGAGAGAGAGAGAGAGAGGGAGAGAGAGAGATAAATGTTTAAGTTTTCCATTAACTTTGACGGTAACGGATAAAAGTTAATAAAAATAAGAAATTGATGTTAAATGACGTTTATACCCTTTAAAATTTTAAATAAGAATTATTTTAATACTAATTCAAAATTTAAGGGTCAAAATGTATTTTCTTTTTCTTTTACATCTTAATCTTCTTCCTCCCAATCAGTCGTGTGGGTTCGCCATCGCCGTCTATGAGAGGGGGGAGGGGCTAGGGGAGTGAAAAAAGGATGGAGTTTGGGGCTTGGGGCACGAACAAGAGAAATTAGTGTGGGGAAGGGGTTTGGAATAAATGAGTCAAATATATTTTTCTCTTTAAATTTGATTTCTTTTTTCAAATAGACCCTATTTAATTAGATGGTATAAAATGTCAAAATTACCATTATTTTTGGAAGTTAAATGACAAAAATGTATTTAGTTCTATTAAAATTTTAAATCGTTGTAATTAAATCTTAAGTAGAGGAAATATAACTGCTGGGAAAATACTATAGGGGTTTAAAGTGCAATTTTGCCTAATCACAAGAGTGCAAAATGTAATAAACCCAAATATTTTTTTTTCTTGGCAAATTACAAATTTGGTTTCCTATCTGCAACTTGTTTTTTATTTGGTCCTTTAGTTTTGTTTTTTTTAATTTTGTCCTCCTATTTTGCACATGATTTTTATGAGGCCCTTCTTTAAAAATAAAATAAGGGTGGTTAACTTTGAGGGAATTTCATTTTGTGACTTACACTTGCCATCTTTAAAGGTAAAAACATAATTTTCTATTTTTTTTCGTTTCCTTTTTCTTTTTCTTTTCTCTTTTAATGAGAGAGAAAGACAATGAAGAGAAAGAGACAAGTGAATTTAGTATCAAACACTTAATTCATTTCATTCATTGTGTAATAGTAATAGAATTTTCATTTATAGTTTCTCTTCTTTTTTTTTCCCCTTTATTAGTGATTAATTAGTTGATGCATACCATATCTATTGATCTCAATCCCCAACAAATAGCAAAATTTCCAAACAAATCATCTCCCTCTCTAATTAACTTGTTAAACCTCTTTGTACGAAGCAAGTTTCACTTTGGAATAAAAGTTTAGGGTACAAAGTACAACATAAAATAAACCTTTGGGACATAAAGTGTAATTTACTGCAATCATATGCCTCAGGCCCCCTTATTTGTATTTATATCTATTTTTAATCTTCACCCACTATTCTTCTTATAAAATAAAATAAATAAACAAATAATAAAGAAAAAAATTAAAAAATATTTATTTTTTAATATATTGTCTTGAACAGAATATATAAAGGTTAAAATTGAGACTTATGATTTTATAAAATTGAGACTTGTGATTTTATCTTGACATCAATGAATGTATAAAGGTTAAAAAATTAAAAAATAATATGTTATTTTGTCTCTCTCTCCGTTGTTTCTCTCTCATTCTCTAAAATATTAACTTCTCTCGATAAAAGGGAAGAAGAAGAAAGAGAAAAAGTAAAAATAAAATTACGTTTTTACCCCTAAAAGATGGCATGTGCAAATCACAAGATAAAATTTCGTTAAGGTTAGCCCCCATTTTTAACAGAAGAGCCACATACATGTGCAAATAGGAAGGTTACATTTAAAAAAAATAAAAAATAGAGGATCACATAAAAAAACACGTTGCAAATAAGAGGACTAAGTTTGTAATTTGTCCTTTTTCTTTCAATCTCTTGCCCCCAAACTGAGTCATTTCTTTCACTTCCCACCCTGCTCCAGTGGTAGCGACCCCCAATCCACCGGCGACGGCAACTTCTCTCTTTATTAACTCTCTATTCACTTATCTCATCCCTTCCCCTCCCAATTATCATGTTCCACTCCCCAACCCCAACCCATCCACGTGTCTAAAATAATATTTACAACTTTCTCTTTTTAAAACATACTCTCTCTCTCTACATTTTTTTTATTTATTTATTTCAATTTAGCACTTATCTCTTTACAATTATTCGTGTTTTTTTTTCTTTCTAAAATTTTATAATAATAGTTAATGGTGCTTATGATAGATAGATATTTGATGGTTTTAAATGATAAGTATAAAAAATAAAAAAATAAAAATAAATAAAAATAAAAAATAAAAAATTAATAAAATTTATATTTTAAGTAATTATTTTATTTTTTTATTAAATATATTTAATTTAATAAATATTTAATATATTCAGTTTTAAGTAGTTATAAAATCAGTATTAAATTAAAGATCTAAAACTCCAAAAGTAAGTCTTGGTTTTTTATCAATGGACAGATGTACAACAAGTGGTGGACCACCAAACTTGTAGGACCACCAACATGTAAAATAAGTTCGATTTTTCCAATTTTAAAGTGTCCTGCACTCATATCCTAAAAACGTTGTTTTGACGCTTTGTACTCTTCATATTTGAACAAAAACTCAGTTAGGTCCCCCATAATTTCAATTTGAACATATATCACCTTAAAATTTCTTAATCATTCTACTATAGTCCGATTCATTATCCATATTACAAGTTTAGATTAACAAAACAATCATCTACCGTCTTTCTTCCCTCCTATTTTCCTCATTACTAGCGTCATTGATGTTTGAAAAAAAAAAAAGTTAAGCAATTCTAGCGTCCTTCTTTCCTCCTATTTTTTTCAATACTTTTAAAGATACTTTTACCCCGTTTATATTTTGATTTTGACTCATTTTGTCCCCCTCTACTTTAAACACCCAAGCTTTAGCCCCCATCTAATTGAAAAACTGACTTCATTATTATTATTATTATTATTATTATTATTATTATTATTTAACTCAAAGGAATATGTTAACAATTTATCTCAGCAAAATTTTAAGGGACAAAAATACCCTTTATTTTAATTTTAGTTTTATTTTGTCTTTAACAAAAATGAAAAAAAAAAAATAGA
Source organism: Eucommia ulmoides (assembly GCA_016647705.1). Classification (NCBI taxonomy): domain Eukaryota; kingdom Viridiplantae; phylum Streptophyta; class Magnoliopsida; order Garryales; family Eucommiaceae; genus Eucommia; species Eucommia ulmoides. The sequence continues at coordinate 2,521,030 of CM028336.1, forward strand.
AAGAGAGAGAGAAAGAAAGTTAGAGATAGAAAATGTTAGTTTTTTTTATTTTTATTTATTTATTTATTTATTTTTTACCTTTTTTTACCGTCAATATTGAATTTTAAACTAAAATAAAAATAATTTAAAGAAAAAAAAACAGTGAAGACATTTTATATTTTTGTAATAAATGTGAGTTTCTCCCTTTAATCCATGGTAGTTAAAAGACAACAAAACTAAAGTATAAGGGGGATAAAAGGCAATTAACCATACTTTCAATAGCTTTACAAAACTGCGCAACCATTTTGTCTCAAAACTCAATTTTTTTTTTCGTGGTTTAGAATTAAGTCAACCAAGTCTTTGTGGAAAATGGAGCACATAAATTGCATGCTAATGCTATAAATATGAAGTAGAGCTTTTGCTAAGAAATCAAATCAACCACAAACTTAATCCCTTCCTTAATCACCACCAGCAGCAACCATGAGATTAATAATGTTTCTCCTGTTTTTGCTTATTTCTTCATCCATATTAGCACTCACTGCATATCCAAAACAAAGGATTTGCAGTGAGAAAGAAAAAAAAGTCCTTCTTAATTTCAAAGCTGGTCTGAAAGATCCTTCAAACAGACTGTCTTCGTGGTTTGAAAATGGAGGAGACTGCTGTCAATGGACAAGAGTCCACTGCAACAATGCAACAGGTCGAGTTACCAGGCTCTATCTCCGTAATCCATGTGACCGTTTAAAAAATGATTACTGTTATAGAACGTCGATGTTGGGTGGAAATGTTACTTCTACTTTGCTTGAATTGGAATTTCTCAGTCATTTAGACTTGACCCAAAACAACTTTGATGGGAGTTCCATTCCGACTTTCTTGGGTTTGATGGGGAGCCTCACGTATCGCAATTTCTCCTATGCTTCTTTCGCGGGGATGATTCCTCATCAACTTGGAAACTTCTCCAGCATCCGCTATTTGGATTTGGGATACAATTTTGGTTTATATGCGCATGACTTGAGCTGGATGACTGGTTTTCATTTATTGAAATACCTTGACTTGTCTGGTGTTAATCTTCAGAATGCAACGAACTAGTATCAAGAGGTAAGCATGCTTTCGTCTCTTCAAGTACTTGAACTTTCATCCAACAATCTCAATTGCCTTATACCCTGTGAGATTGGCCAACTAAAACATCTTGAAATTCTCTCACTTCAAGATAATTCATTGTATGGTCCTATTCCTCAATCGTTGGGAAATTTATCCTCCTTGAGGGAACTATTTCTGTCTTTCAATCAACTGAGTAGTCCTACTCCTCATTTTTTGGGAATTTTCTCCTCCTTGGAGGGTTTAGATTTGTCTTCCAATCAACTGAGTGGTCCTATTCCTCAATCGTTAGGAAATTTATCCTCCTTGAGGGAACTACTTCTGTCTTTTAATCAATTGAGTGGTCCTATTCCTCAATCGTTGGGAAATTTATCCTCCTTGGAGGGATTAGGTTTGTCTTCCAATCAACTGAGTGGTCCTATTCCTCAATCTTTGGGAAATTTATCCTCCTTGGAGGGATTACATTTGTCTTTCAATCAACTAAACGGCACTCTACCGGAGAGTATTTGGTTTCTCTCAAATCTTAATGCTCTAAACATTGCCTCTAACTCCCTATTAGGCAGCATCTCTGAAGCCCATCTTGCTAAACTCCAAAAGTTGGAATACTTGTCTATCTCTTCTAACTCCCTATACTTTCAAATTGATCCTAACTGGATTCCTCCTTTTCAACTTGATACTCTTTTTGCAAGTCATTGTTTGATTGGTCCAAAGTTTCCCATATGGTTAAGAACACAAACATCACTTTTTTGGTTAGACATCTCGTATTCCGGAATCTCGGAAATTGCTCCAAATTGGTTATGGGACTTCTCTTCTCATCTTCATATAATCGATTGTGGTGGCAATCAGATATCTGGGGACATATCCAACAGTTTTGTAAATGCCAGCTACATCAGTTTGTATTCAAATAAATTCACTGGGAATGTGCCACGTTTGTCTCCAAATGTGAAAGCAGTTAATTTGGCAAACAATTCTCTATCAGGAGAAATTTCCACATTTTTTTGCCGAAAAGAACAGAGAGAAAATAACTTATGGTCTCTCGATTTATCAAATAATTCATTTGTAGGCAGGCTTCCAAATGAATGTTTGGTGTATTGGCAATCTTTGATCACTTTAAAGTTGGGGAATAACAATCTCTTCGGATATATTCCGGACTCGATGAGCTTTTTATCTCAACTCCAATCACTACAATTGCAAAACAATAACTTACAAGGTAATATACCTTCGTCGTTGAAGAACTGCATAAATTTGGTTCTCCTAAACTTTGCAAAAAATCATTTGAATGGAGTCGTGCCGTACTGGATTGCAGAACTGACTAATCTAGAGGTACTTATATTAAGATCCAACAACTTTAGCGGCAAGATTCCCCTACAAATATGGAAACTTCCTGAGCTCAAAATATTAGATCTTGCCAATAATTATCTATCTGGATCTTTGCCAACCAATATCAGTCTGCCAACCATGAGAAATCTTTCAATTGATCAACCATGGATTTTCATTATTAAAAATCAAACTTCTTTGGAATTTGTGGATAGCGAAAGTTTGGAATTATCAATAAACAAAAGAGTCTCAGAGTATAGTTCTATACTTGGATTGGTCAGGAGCATCGATCTTTCAAGTAATAATCTAACTGGGCTGATCCCACCTGAAATCTCAAGTCTTGTTAGATTATTGTTCCTAAACTTATCCAATAACCAATTCAAGGGAAACATACCAGATCAATTAGGGGGAATGACAAATTTAATTGCGTTTGATCTCTCCAAAAATCGTCTCTCAGGTGAAATTCCCCAAAGCTTCTCGAATTTAACATTTCTCAGTGAATTTAACGTGTCATACAACAATTTATCTGGTCGAATACCTTCTGGCACTCAGTTACAAAGCTTCAACGAATCCAGCTATATCGGCAATGAAGAACTTTGTGGAACTCCTCTACTCAAAAGTTGCGCCGGAGAGGGAGAAATTCAAGAAATTCCAATACCTACCAATGAAGAAGACAATGAGCGATTTGAAATTTCGTGGTTTTACTTTGGAATGGGTTGTGGATTTGGTGTCGCATTTTTGGGATTTTGGGGTATTCTTATTTCCAAGCAAACCTGGAGAATTGCTTATTTCAGGTTCGTTGATAATATGAAAGATAAGACCTATGTGGTTATTCTTGTGAAGATGAAGCAGTTGCGGAGATCATTGAAGCGATCCAAGAATAATTGAACAATAATTATCATCTTCATTTCTGCAATAATCAGGTAAAACTTTGAAATTATGTTAATACATGTTCGTGTTAGTACTTTACAATTTAAAACTATGTTGAGTGCAAATTTAGCATTGCGTCCCAAATTTAAATTGAAAGGCCATAATTCAAATGATCTTAAAATACCATCATATGATTTTTATTTTTATTTTCTGAAAAAAAAAAAAGAAGAAAAAAAACTGTAGATTGTGTTTAGTGTATGCGCATATATATATATATATATATATATATATATATATATATATATATATATATATATATATATATATATATGGTTTCTATTCCTAAAATTGAAACCACAAACATAAACATAATTATGATGAACAAATTTCAATTCAAATCCTTTTTTTGTCAGCAAAAATTACGATAAATAAATAAATAAGTAAAAATCGATAAGTAAACACAAACATATAGTTTTTTTTAATTTTTTTTTTTTTTCATCTGTTCTTTTGTAATCTGTTATCTCAGTTTTTTTTTTTTTTTTTTTAATGGACCCTATTATAACAGATGAAGTGAATCAAGCGGACAATCAAACACTCTTTTGATTTCTTGATGACGTGGTAAATTATTAGAGTACTAGAAGACAAAAACGAGAAGAATTCTTCGGAACTCTGTTTCTGTTTGTCTTTCATTGTTGCAGCTTATCTTTGCATTTCCATATTTTTCAATGCCTATGTTTAGTTGTTTAATCAATTATTATTTGGATTGTAATAGTAAGAGTGAAGTTTAGACTTTAGTGTCTACTAAGTTTGCATATTTAAACTTTATTATATTTTTATTGTTTTCGTGTTAAGTGTGAACTATGAAGTAATGAGAAATTAATTAGTTTTTTTCCTCTTATGTTACCTTAATTTTGTGAAACTTTTTTTTTTTTTTTTTTTGTAATTTTTAGCAATGTAACGAGTTTCTTTTAACAATTTTTATTATATTTTAGAACCATTCCGAAAATACTTGGATAGCCCACGATTCTAATTAGCACAACCAAAAAATAGGCTCAACCCGATATGCTTAGGTTGTTAGGAAAAAATTTGTGGACTAACATTAATTGAATAAATTGTTTTACAAAAAACGGATAATGAATAGTCTATTATTTAAGCAGCCTAAATAATCAGTGATCATATCTTGATTTGGATTGTGGCGTGTTTTATGTAGAAGTGTAGTTAAGTGGCAAGTGTAGTTAATTATTCCGCTATAGACTGAACAATCATCTACCATACACCTAATGTTAAGCAATGTCAGTCTCCTTCTTCCCTTCTATTTTCCTCAATACTATTAAAGATTAATTCACTTTTACCCTCTCATACTTTGATTTTCATTCATTATGACCTGCATACTTTAAACATCTAAACTTTATCCCAACCTACATATAATAAATTGAAAAACTATTTTTTAAAATTATTTAACTCAAAGAAATATGTTAAAATTTTGGTAAATTAAATATCCCACCAAAATTGTACATGAAAGGGACAAAAATACCATTTATATTTTTACTTTTATTTAGTCTTTAACAAAAAAGAAAAAGAAAAAATAAAGAGAGAGAGAGAGATAGAGATAAATGTTTAAGTTTTCCATTAACTTTGATGGTAACGGATAAAAGTTAATAAAAATAAGTAATTGATGTTAAATGACGTTTATACCCTTTAAAATTTTAAATAAGAATTATTTTAATACTAATTCAAAATTTAGGGTTCAAAATGTATTTCCTTTTTCTTTTACATCTTAATCTTCTTCCTCCTAGTCAGCCATGTGGGTTCGCCATCGCCGTCTACAAGAGGGGGGGAGGGGCTAGGGGAGTGAAAAAATGATGGAGTTTGGGGCCTAGGGCACGAACAAGAGAAATCAGTGTGGGGAGGGGGTTTGGAAGAAATGAGTCAAATATATTTTTCACTCTTTAAATTTGATTTCTTTTTTCAAATAGACCCTATTTAATTAGATGGTATAAAATGACAAATTTACCATTATTTTTGGAAGTTAAATGACAAAAATGTATTTAGTTCTATTAAAATTTTAAATCGTTGTAATTAAATCTTAAGTAGAGGAGGTATAATTGCTGGCGAAAATACTATAGGGGTTTAAAGTGCAATTTTGCCTAATCACAAGAGTGCAAAATGTAATAAACCCAAATATTTTTTTTTCTTGGCAAATTACAAATTTGGTTTCCTATCTGCAACTTGTTTTTTATTTGGTCCTTTAATTTATTTATTTTTAATTTGGTCCTCCTATTTTGCACATGATTTTTATGAGGGCCTTTGTTAAAAATAAAATAAGGGTGGTTATCTATTAATCTCTTGTCCGTTAATTATTTATCTCAATCCCCAATAAATAGCAAAATTTCCAAACAAATCATCTCCCTCTCTAATTAACTTGTTAAACCCTCATTGTATGAAGCAAGTTTCACTTTGGGATAAAAGTTTAGGATACAAAGTACAACATAAAATAAACCTTTGGGGCGTAAAGTGTAATTTACTGCAATCATATGCCTCAGGCCCCACTTATTTGTATTTATATCTATTTTTAATCTCAACCCACTATTCTTTTTATAAAATAAAATAAATAAACAAATAATAATAAAAATATTTATTTTTAATATATTGTCTTGAACAGAATGTATAAAGATTAAAATTGAGACTTATGATTTTATCTTCATATTAATGAATGTATAAAGGTTAAAAAATTAAAAAATATTATGTTATTTTGTCTCTCTCTCCATTGTTTCTCTCTTTCTAAAATATCAATTTCTCTCTCTATAAGAGTAAAGAAGCAAAGAAAAAGTTACGTTATTACCCCTAAAAGATGATAAGTATAAAAAAATTAATAAAATTTATATTTTAAGGTAATTATTTTATTTTATTATTAAATATATTTAATTTAATAAATATTTAATATATTTAGTTTTAAGTAGTTATAAAATCAGTATTAAACTAAAAATCCAAAAGTAAGTCTCGATTTTTAATCAAGGGACATATATACAACAAGTGATAGACCACCAAACTTGTAGGACCACTAACACGTAGAATAAGTTAAATTTTTTCAATTTTTAAAGTGTCCTGCACTCTTCTCCTAAAAAAGGGGTTTTGACGCGTTGTACTCTTCATATTTGAACAAGAACTCAGTTAGGTCCCCCCATAATTTCAATTTGAACATATATCACTTTAAAATTTCTTAATCATTCTACTATAGTCCGATTCATTATACATATTACAAGTTTAGATTAACAAAACAATCATCTACCATGCACTTGATGTTGAAAAAAAAAAATTAAGCAATTCAAGCGTCCTTCTTCTTTCCTTTTTTTCCTCTAATACTTTTAAAGGTACATTTACCCCCCCTATATTTTAATTTTGATTCATTTTGTCCCCCCTCTACTTTAAACACCCAAGCTTTACCCCCCTTCTACTTATAATACATTGGAAAACTAACTCTTTTTTTTTTTTTTATTATTATTATTATTATTATTATTATTATTATTTAACTCAAAGGAATATGTTAACAATTTATCTCAGCAAATTTTTAAGGGATAAAAATACCCTTTATTTTAATTTTAGTTTTATTTTGTCTTTAACAAAAATGAAATAAAAAAAAATAGAAAGAGAGAGAGAGAGAAAATGTTAGTATTTTTTTTCCTTTCAATATTGAATTTTATACTAAAAACAAACAGTTAAGTCATTTTATATTGTTTTGTAATAAATGTGAGCTTCTCCCTTTAGTCTATGGTAGTAGAATAGGGTGATGAGTAGGTTTTTAAAGTAGAGGGGTTAAAATATAACAAAACTAAAGTATAAGTTTGCAATTAACTTAGAGGAATGTTTTTTCAGAAGCCAATATATAATTCATATCAGTTAGATTTCATTTAATTGACCACACTTGTCAATTCTATTTTCCTCCTTTTCATATTTCCTTATTTTCAGTATAATATCAAATTCAACATCCTAAAAAATAAACCAGCATAATTTATCAGCAAAGTTAAATCCACGGATGCGTAGGCGTTTATTATCTGAGAATGATATACAGGGAAAATGAGGACAGCCAAATCCGATCAGCCAAGTCTGCGAGTAAATCGCATGTGATAAATCCGAACCGAATAATGACAACAAAATTACAAAAACAAACAATCAATTAATAGATCTAGCAATCATAACCATTAATTGGTAGCAAAAATCATATTCATATCATTATGAGAAGGGAAAGAGCGATAGAAAGAGAAAGAGGGGGCTCTTCTTTGAGCTTGGGGATTTCTCCCTTTTTGGTGGTGGAGAAGTACTTGGAGTCGTGCCCGCTCATCTCCGGCCGCGGATCTCGTCGGTCTCCCACACTGTCGATGACTCTCAGCGATCGCAGGAGAAAGTTTGAAGATGGGGAAGAGAAAATGCGAAATGGCAAACGGGTGTTTTTGCTAGTTAAAAAAATCAGTGTATGGCCTGCAAAGCTGAACCGGGTCGTGCCATACCGGATCACAAGCACCGTTTGTCTAATTATGCCAGGTTACATTTTCGGTAATTAAGTCAACCAAGCCTTTGTGGAAAATGGAGCCATAAATTCCATGCTAGTGCTATAAATATGAAGTGTGGCTTTTACTAAGAAGTCAAATCTACCACAAACTTATTCCCTTCCTCAATCACAACCAGCAACAGCAACCATGAGATTAATAATATTTCTCCTGCTTTTTCTTATTTCTTCATCCATATTATCACTCACTGCACATCCAAAAAAAAGGATTTGCAGTGAGAAAGAAAAAAAGTCTTTCCTAATTTCAAAGCTGATCTGAAAGATCCTTCAAATAGACTGTCTACGTGGTTTGAAAATGGAGGAGACTGCTGTCAATGGACAGGATTCCACTGCAACAACGCAACAGGTCGAGTCACTAGGCTCTATCTCCGTAATCCATGCGACCGTTTCAAAAATTATTACTGTTATAGAACGTCGATGTTGGGTGGAAATGTTATTTCTACTTTGCTTGAATTGGAATTTCTCAGTCATTTAGACTTGACCCAAAACAACTTTGATGGGAGTTCCATTCCAACTTTCTTGGGTTCGATGGGTAGCCTCACATATCTCAACTTTTTTTATGCTTCCTTCGCGGGGATAATTCCTCATCAACTTGGAAACTTCTCCAGCATTCGCTATTTGAATTTGGGATACAATTTTGGTTTATATGCGCATGACTTGAGCTGGATGACTGGTTTTCATTTATTGAAATACCTTGACTTGTCTGGTGTCAATCTTCAGAATGCAACGAACTGGTATCAAGAGCTAAACATGCTTTCGTCTCGTTAAGTACTTGAACTTTCATCCAACAATCTCAATTGCCCTATACCCTATGAGATTGGCCAACTAAAACATCTTGAAATTCTCTCACTTCAAGATAATTCATTGCATGGTCCCATTCCTCAATCGTTGGGAAATTTATCCTCCTTGAGGGAATTATATCTGTCTTTCAATCAACTGAGTGATCATATTCCTCAATCGTTGGGAAATTTATCCTTCTTGAGGGAACTATATTTGTATTCCAATCAACTGAGTAGTCATATTCCTCAATCGTTGTGAAATTTATCCTCCTTAGAGGAATTAGTGTTGTTTTCCAATCAACTGAGTGGTCCTATTCCTTAATCGTTGGGAAATTTATCCTCCTTGAGGGAACTATCTCTGTCTTCCAATCAAATGAGTGGTCCTATTCCTTAATCGTTGGAAAATTTATCCTTCTTGAGGGAACTATATATGTATTCCAATCAACTGAGTGGTCTTATTCCTCAATCGTTGGGAAATTTATCCTTCTTGAGGGATTTAACATTGTATCGCAATCAACTGAGTGGTCCTATTCCTCAAACGTTGAGAAATTTATCCTTCTTGAAGGAACTATCTCTGTCTTTCAATCAATTGAGTGGTCCTATTCTTCAATCGTTGGGAAATTTATCCTCCTTGAGGGATTTATCTCTGTCTTTCAATCAACTGAGTAGTCATATTCCTCAATCGTTGGGAAATTTATCCTCCCTCAGTTTTTTGTCTCTCGGTAACAATCAGTTGAACAACACTCTACTGGAAAGTATTAGGTTTCTCTCAAATCTTAACTATCTAGACATCTCATATTCGGGAATCTCAGAAATTGCTCCGGATTGGTTGTGGGACTTCTTTTCTCATCTTGATATGATCGATTGTAGTGGCAATCAGATATTTGGGGACATATCCAACATTTTCCTAAATGCCAGCTACATCAATTTGGATTCAAATAAATTCACAGGGCATGTGCCACGTTTGTCTCCAAATGTTAATGTAGTTCATTTGGCAAACAATTTTCTATCCGGAGAAATTTCCACCTTTTTTTGCCCAAAAGAACGTGGAGAAAATAACTTATAGATTCTCGACTTATCAAATAATTCATTCTTTGGTGGCCTTCCGAATGAATGTTGGTGTATTGGCAATCTTTGCGCAGTTTAAAGTTGGGAAAAAATAATCTCTCTGGATGTATTCCGGACTCGATAAGCTTTTTATCTCAACTCCAATCACTGTAATTGCACAACAATAACTTGCAAGGAAACATACCTTTGTCATTGAAGAACTGCACAAATTTGGTTATCATAGACTTTGCAACAAATCGCTTAAATGGAATTGTGCCGTATTGGATTGTAGAACTGACTAATCTTAAGGCTCTTATATTAAGATCCAACAACTTTAGTGGCAAGATTCCTCTACAAATATGGGAATGTCCTAAACTTACAATACTAGATCTGGCCAATAATTCTCTCTCCGGACTTTTGCCAACCGATATCAATTTGTCAGCCATGAAAAATACATCACAACATCAATCATGGATTTACATTATTGCAAATTCTTCCCAAGGAGATTTTTATGGGGAAACTTTGGAATTATTCATAAACAAAAGATACTCAATGTACGAGAAGATACTTGGATTGGTCAGGAGCATCGATCTTTCAAGTAATAACCTAACTGGGTTAATCCCACTAGAGATCTAAAGTCTTGTCGAATTGGTGTATCTAAACTTATCAGACAACCAATTCAAGGGAAACATACCTGATCAATTTGGAGAAATGAAAAAATTAGAAGTCCTTGATCTCTCTAGAAATCGCCTCTCAGGTGAAATTCCTCAAAGCTTCGCGGGTTTGACGTTTCTCCATGAATTGAACGTGTCATACAACAATTTATCAGGTCAAATACCTTCCGGCACTCAGTTACAAGGGTTCGACGAATCCAGCTATATCGGTAATGAAAGACTTTGTGGAACTCCTCCTACTCAAAAGCTGCACCAACGATAGAAAAATTCCAGAAATTCCAACACCCACCAATGAAGAAGACGATCGATTTGAAACCTCATGGTTTTACTTCGGAATTGGTTGTGGATTTGGTGTTGCATTTTTGGGATTTTGGGGTACTCTCGTTTTCAAGCAAACCTGGAGAATTGCTTATTTCAAGTTCGTTGATAACATGAAAGATAAGACCTATGTGGTTATTCTGGTGAAGATGAAGCAATTGCGGAGATCATCGAATCGATCCAAGGATAATTAAAGAAGAATTATCATCTTCATTTCTGCAATAATCAGGTAAAATTTTGAAATTATGTTAATACATGTTGGTTGTTAATACTTTATCATTTAAAGCTATGTAGAGTGCACATTTAGCATTATTCAAATGATTTTGGAATTCCATGACACAAATTTTTATTCTTTCTATGTAAATTTTTCAGTTTTTTAACTGCCTTCATTTATAATTCCAATTCTATGAAATCAAATGCCACCTTTTGGAATTATTTAGAGGGTAAGACAATGACATTGTTTTGCACATTAATAAAACTTAAAATTAAGTGTTAAAAAGTTATATATAAGTTATCACTGTTTATATTTTTTTTATAATCTGTTAATTTTAATATGTTATCTCTGATTTGATTATATTTTTTTCCGTAATGGATCGCATGATTAAGGATGAAGTGAATCAAGTGGACAATCAAACACTCTTACGATTTCTTGATCACGTGGTGAATTTTTAGATTACTAGAAGTCTACAACGACAAGGATTCTATGGAACTCTACTTCAATCTGTCTTTTATTATTTAAGCTTGTTTTTGTATTTCATTTTTTTATTTATTTAAGTGCTTATGTTTAATTGTTTAGTCAATTATTATTTGGATTGTAGTAAGTTGGAAGGTTTAGATTTTAGTGTTTACTAAGGTTGTAGGTTTAAACTTTATTATTTGCGTTTGTCATTGTTTTTTTTTTTAATTTCTGTGATGGCTTATAAATTATGTTATAGATTTCCTCTCATTTTCATGTTAAGTGTGGACCATGAAGTAATTACAAAAAATATTTTTTCCTTTGAAATTAATTTTATATACTTTAAAATTGATAGAGTTAAAGTTTTCCTTCAATTTTTTGGATGAAATTATCCACTTATTTTTAATTTAAATTTTAGAAAATATTATGACAAAAATAGAAATCAAAATTAAGATAATATCAAGTTTTTTTCATCAAAAAAATTAGATGGAAGATTTAATTTCGTCTATTTTTTAAGTATTTTTTTATTTGAATTAAAAAATTTCATCATGTTTAAAAATAGAAATAAACATCTTTTTAAAATGAATGCATGTTGAAACCTTTCAAAGATTTTTTTAGGCGAATTGAGCATTCTTATTTCGGCGACCTAATCATCAATTACTGATAAGTTTTCATATTTACAATATGATAATTATTCGTTATTTTTAGTAATGGATGATAAGGTCGCCGAAATAAGAATGCTCAATTCGCCTAAAAAAATCTTTGAAAGGTTTCAACAGACACCTAGGAGCTAAAATGACACTTTTGGCTCACTGAGTTATCCTAGAAAAAGTGAATTGAGTAGTTATAAAAATTTGAACAATTTAAATCTTAAACACTTAATTATTCAAATAATCATTTTTATCCCAAATTAATTGTTATTTTGTTACACAGCAAATAAGTTTTTAAACTAAATGCACATCCAAACAAAACGTAAAGAAAATAAACAAACCAAAGCACGATGATATATCCCGGTTCATTAAGCTAACCTTACCTAATCTAGTCCCTCGAGCTCCACGAAAATTTGCACTCACTGAAAACCCAGATTACTTTAAAGGTGGGAACCAAACCCTCACAATTATTCTTTTTATAAGCTCAGAAGCAACCTTTATAATTCACTTTTCGCAGGCTAAGGAAGAAGCCTATATTTTTGTAAGTTTAAGACTAACCTAATTCTATTACAAAAAGAATCACAACATCTTCCCAAGTCCGGCTTTAGTTAAAACAAATTAAAAAAAAATAAACTCAAAGTGTATAACTGGAGATCGAATCGCTGATTATTTTATTTTTTATTTTTCTTAAAAAAAATGAATTGAGTCGGATTTTAAAAATCCAGCTATTAACTGGAGATCAAATCTCTGATCATTTTATTTTTTTAATAATGAATAAAGTGGGACTTCTCAGTTTTCGATAGCCGGATTTGTAAAATCCAACTTATAATTAACTTGTAAATAAGTTTAAAATAACTAATGATTCAAAAAAAAAAAAGTATTTAAAAAATAAGGAATAGGTAAACAACTTTTTATTAATGTGTGGTGATTTTTGGTCTTTCTCAACTCAAAAAATAAGTTCATTTATTTTCTTCACATTTATAACATGACCACCAACACATTTTATATCTGATGTGGGATAAACACAATCTTTCCTTTACACATCGAGCCTTTGAATCGTCTAATCATCTACTAGTCCCCCTATTTGTAACTATTGGGTTTGAGATTGTGTAATTTGGATTCTGATATCAGTTTAGAGCGGTCTTAGACGTCTCTCAATTCCAAATATTAGTTCATGAGACGAGATTTTCTCTTTACACTTATAACTTAAGCACCGGTCTCTTCTATGTCCAATATAAAATAAACATAACAATTAATTACGATAAGAATATTCAAAATGAAAAAAAAATACCCCAAATATTAGTTCACGAGATGAGAGTTTCTCTTTACACTTATAACTTGAGCACCAGTCGTTTCTATGTCCAATATGAAATATACATAACAATTAATGACGATATGAATATTCAAAATGAAAATATTAGGTGATTTTTCACTATTTTTGGTCAATCTACACAGGCATAGAGGGCGACCAACATGCATCACGTTTTATTCCCCCCCCCCCCAAAAAAAAAAAAAAAAAAAACACACACACACACCAAACAAGAGAGAATATTAAAAAATATAATGGCATTTTATCCCTCTATAATTTACCTGAATTCAAGTTTAACCCTCCTATAGTATTTTTGTAAACACTTTACCTCCTAACTTAACTAAAGTACAACAATTAAAAAATTGGCAAATATGCATTAAATAACAGATTTATCCTTATATTAAAACCAACTAATTATAAGTGTATCAAAGTGCAACCTTGATTGTCGTCCAAAATAGCAATGGAGTTGTTGTTTTGGAGAAGTGAAATAATTGTAGAACCTAAACCTATGGGCATTAAGTGTTCAAATAGCAATTATGGGTACCACAGTGAAATAATAGTCAAACTTTAGGGATTCAAAGCATCAAAAAAAAAAAAAAAAAAAAAAAAAGAAAGAAAGTAGAAATCCGAGGAGAAATCTTGTTCTGTGACGAGAATTACTTTATGAAAATCTGAGAATAGAAACAATGAGATCAATACTTGGGTTAATTACCCATTACCTCATTGTATGATTTTAATTCGTTTTGTCCCCACCACTTTTAAAATTTAAACTTTACCTCTTTCTACTTGTAATTTTTTTTTTTAAATGTTTACTTAACTCGAAGAAATATAATAAAAAAATTAGTGTAATTAAATATCTTATCTAAAGTTTAAATGAAGTAAAAAAAAAAAATCCTTTATTTTATTTTTAATTTGTTCTTAATAATAATAATAAAAAAAATAGAAAGAGGGAGAGAGAAAGAGAGATAGGGAGAGTACAATATTAGTTTTTTCTTTTGTTGCAGTTAAATATTGAATTTAAATTAAGAAATAAATGAAAATTAAATCCTTTTTTCAAAATAAATGTGTGAGCCTTTCTTTTTAGTCCATAGTAATAGAAGAGGTGACGTGTAAATTTTCAAAGTAGAGGGATTGAAATAATTAACCCTACCTTGAATGAAAAATAAAATCCGTAACAAAACACAATTATATAGTTCTTTTTTTCTTTTTCTTTTTTTTTTTTTAAATTTGTGTTCTAACTTTTGTTATATATATATATTATATAAAATAAGACGATTTTTTGGCTGATTAGAACAAACTTATGATTAGGACAAAACAAATATGACTAGGACAAAGAAAATTGCTGATTAGGACAAACGAATTGCTGACTAGGATATTTTAAGACATAAGTTGAGGACGAATAAGGAAATCAAATTAATATAAATGGAAATCAAATTAATATAATATTGATTAAGTAATTAGAGAAATGCAGACTAGGAGAAATAAATTTGCTGACTAGGACATTTTCTAGATATAAATTTAAGGTCATAAAAGGAAATTGGAATTTAATTTAGGGCCAAAAGTTTTGGGATACATATATATGGCCCTAAGTTAACATTAATTAGTAAAGAGAATGCCTAAAATAACATTAATGGCTAAACTTTTAGTCCTAATCACATTAAATTTTTCAATTAATTAATTTTAGGGTCAAAATTAACATATTAAGTGTAGGGCCAAAAGTTTAGGCATTAATATTATTTTAGGTAACAATTTATCCCTTTTTTTTTTCTAATTAAATTACTAATGAATTAATTAATTGATTTAGACGTTGATTCATCATATTTTCCTTAATTAAACTACTAATTAAGGTTCAATTTAATTCACCCTTCTTTCAGTCTCTCACTCACTCTCTCTCACCCTCACACTCAACCGAAACCTTCATCCCAAACCCTGACACGCAGTTCTCCTCTCTACCTCTTCTATTGCCTTTGCGTCGCCGTTTGGTTTCCATCACCGCGCCTTCGAATCACCGTTGCATCGCTATCATCGCATCGCCATTTTGCCGCCATGGGTCGTATGCACAGCCACGGGTCTCTCTCTCTTTCTCTCTCTCTATTTCTAAGTATTCTCAATTTTCTCTACCTACAAATTACTCATTGAATCAATCTGATTGTTGTGGTTTTCATGTATTTTAGATAGGGTATTTCCAATTCCTTCTCTCTCACTCGATCTATCTATGGAAACAGGTATGCCATTTCTCCATCGACGTCTGATTGATCTTGGAGCATGTCGACATCGAGGCTCGAGCAAGCAGCTCCCTTCTCTCTCAAAATCTATCAATAGAAATATGTATCTCCTCTCTCCAATTACAAAAATCCCTTCTCTCTTACTCGATCTATCTATGGAAGCAAGAAGCAACTCAATTTGTCAAAATGTCCACACTCCCGGTTGATTTAGGGTCGTCGGTTGGTTTAGGGTCGCCAGCTCGATTTGTTGTTGTTTGAGCTGCTAATCAATCGCTTTTCGGAAGGTTATGTGTTAGTTGTTAATCTAGGGTTTGTGCTTTTGCTCTCTAAACTATTCTCTACAATAAACAGATTTGCTATATGTTTCTGTTCAATTGAAACATGAATGTTTTTGTGCTCTGTTTCGTCTCTCCCCTTTGGCAACCACCAACTCCCTCGACAACTCCACCAACCTAGATCTGTCGATGGTAAGCATCACCATCGCCGATGGCACCGCCAGTTCTAAAACTGTGATTTGGGATTCACCATACTACTTAATCCCAATGAGATTGAATGAATTAAGCTGTTCTAATTAATGTTTGTTTTTTTTTTTTTTTTGTTTTTTTTTTGGGGTTAATGCAGGTTGGACCTAACACTTTGATCATTTCCTTCTATTATATGAATTCTCAGGTATCTCTCTCTCTCTCTCCCCCTTCCCCCCCCCCCCCCCCCCCCCTTCCTCTGTTTTTCCTCTTTTTCTTGAATTTAAAGTTTGTTTTCTTTTTGCGAAAAATTGAGCTGTTTCTGCTCCAGGTGGGTTTCCTGGTCATCCACATAGAGGATTAAATCCTGATTTTCGACTAATTCTTAATTAATCAAACAAAAAAAATATTTTTTACTTTTTATTTTAAATCTTACTCTGGTTTTTGATTTACAGGTGTTGAAACCATCACGTACATGTTGCATGTAGATCACCTTACCACTGTTTTATCATAGTAGTTTTGACACTTTTTACCCGTGAAGTTTGATAAAAATTTGAATTTAGCAATTAGCTTCAGGCGTCAATAGATTTTGATGTTTTATTAACTTTCATATTTCGTTGGATTTTTGTTGCTCAGTACAATAGAATTTACTGATAGAATAAATTGGATCTCGATCTATAAGAGAAAAAAATTATATATTCACATAATCCTTATGTTAATTGATTATAACACTAATTTGGGTTAACTTGAGAAACTGAAGTTATATGACCAAACCACATTATACAATCAGACATTAATGGGCTGAAACTAACAGTTCCTGATTTCTTGATTATCCCGGAAAACATCGTCTGTTATTTAACATATTTCCTCAAATGATTTCTTCATAATTGGTTTATTTTTATAAATTTTGCAGGTGGATGTCACAGAAACTCTTTCGAATGTTTTAGAATCCTGACCTATGGTTTGAGTTCCTCCCGCTAAATTCAATTCGCACACCATCACAACAAGCTCGGATTCCAACTCAAAAAAGGATTTTTGCTCAATATAATAGTAAGATCTCCAACAAATATTTGTATAAAATTTAGTGATTTAAAAATTTTGTTTAATTTCTGGGCTTTTTATACTGTGTTTCACTTTCACATGGATTTGCTATAGATTGTTATATTTTTTTAGATGGTGGATATGTAAATATTTAGCTGCCTAATAATTTTTCATGGGAGTTGTCGAATATCTTCTGGAATTCATTGATTCCACCTTCGTAATCTGGTAATACTATTTGCTTTGTAGATTTAACATGAAATCTTTTGTTTTGTTCACTTCTATTTGATTTGACTTGATTTTTCACTTCGAATCTCCGTAGAATGTTCTTCGCATGTAAGAGCTCTCTAATGCGGTGGAGATTTCAATTGATCTCAGTAGGTTTTCTCAATTTATGAGCTGATTGATCTTATTGAAACTTTTGATTTTTTGATTTTTTATTTTTTTTCACGTGGGAATAAAGGTTGGAGCTTCAACGAGATAGCCATGTCAAGTATCGCACCAGGGATCTCAAAGAATCCGGTCCCCTTTTCTCCAGTTTGGGTGCCAATTATATAGCTCATTTCCTTCTTTTGATTGAGCAAAGTTTTATATAATCAAAAAATAATGAACCATTTATTGCAATTTAACAACAATGGTGCTAATTTTCAGTTGACCATGGTTGTGTCACTGTATCTTGCACTCAATTGCTTTGTTAGGCGAGTCTCTTGATCAACTAAAGAACAATGCTATTGATTTTCTTAGTCGCTCCAAGTTTGTAATATTTAGCTGCCTAATCATTTTTCATGGGAGTGGTTAAGTCTCTTTCTTATTCTTTTTCTACTTCTATTTGTTAATTTTTTTCTAATTTAATCCTTACCCAACGTTTTAATTTTTGATTAATTTACATAGATTTAGTTGTGTATGCGAAATGTAGTATTGAAGTAATGAGTTTTGGATAGCCAGTAAGCATTTTTCCGTTTGATTTTGTTTTGGTTTAACTTATGCTTGATTGTGGTACTATTTTGATAGTCGAATATCTGCGTTATTGGATACTTAATTGTGTTGTATTTGAAGTATACATTGTTTATTGGTGGTGGTACTATTGTTGATGTTTTAATAAATTAGGTGTAGAATGTTGTACAAATAGAGGAGATTATATCATTTTTTTTTAGATTTAATTTGTTTTACACTCGTGTCTTTAGGCACGGGTTATACTCTAGTATATATATATATATAGACTAATCCTTAGGAAGCGTTTGTCACATGGAATTGAAGGTTACGAATTAGAATTGAAAATGAATGCATGTAAATTTTCAGTTTTTCACAATATATATGCATTTCATATTATTTGAAACATTGATGGATAAAACTTAAAATTAAGTGTTAAAATTTATAAGTATTGAGTTTATTAAGTATTAAATATTTTAAAAACATAAATAAATTAAAATTAAAGGATAATTTTGTTTATTTTATTCAAAAATTGGATGGATAATTTAATTATATCCATTTTTAAATATATTCTATTGATTTCAACGGAAAATTTAATTTTTAATCTTTCAGTTAATATTAATTGAATTGAATCTATTGAGTTAATATTTGTATCTTCATAATTAATGTTAACTAAAAATTAAAAAAATAAATTAAAAATAAATAGATATAGACTAAACAAATAAATAAAAAATATAAAATTAGAAAAATATAAGAATCTTTAGTTTATAGAACAAGATAAAATTCTATTAAAATTTTTATTTTTACTATAAATTTTACCAAAACCAAAAAATTAAATAAAAGGGAACAAAAATATTAAATAAACACCACCCAAACCCAAGTTTCCTCATGTTTAAAGTGTTACTGTGGGAAGAATGAAATTGGTGAAACAAAGTCCAAAAATACAACCACGATTGATCACGTGGATGAGATTAAGGGCCTGTTTGGTTTCTGATTAAAAAATCAAATTTTAAAAATTTTGATTTTTCTTTTTGCAAAAACAATTTTGACATTTTTTTAAAATTTGTTTAGTTTGATTCTTAAATAAATAAATAATATTTATTAATTTATGGTTGTTTTGGGTCTCTCGCAATCTAAAAAATTAGCTCACGGGATAAGTTTTTCCATACATTTATAACATGACCATCGATTCATTCCACATCCGATATGGGATAAATACAGTAATTTTTCCTTCACATATCGGGTCTTTAGATTAGTATCTATCAGTCCTTCCCTTCGTGGTTATTGGGTCAAAGATTTTATAATCTAGATTTTGATATCAATGTAGAGTGATTTTAGACATATCTTAACCTCAAAAGTTAACTCATGAGATGAGATTTTTTTTCATATTTATAATTTGACCATCAGTTTTTTGCAACTCTCTAACATTGGACAATGGATAAACATAATAATTAATTACGATTTCAAAATTAAAAATAAAAATATTAGGTGATTTTTTTACAATTTTAGGTCAACGACGAAACCATGCATCACGTTTCATTTATGTCTCCCCTCCCAGCAAAAGATAATATTAAATAAAAATAATGGCATTTTCACCCCTCTAATTTTAAAAATTTACACTTTATCCCCTTTTATTTGTAATAAATTAAAAAATTATGTTTTTTTTTTTTTTTGTTTAACTCAACGAAATATGATAAAAAAAAAAATGCCGAAATTTAATCTCTCATCTAGATTTTGAATGAAGTAGACAATACACTCTTTTATTTTAATTTTAATTTTAATTTGTCATTAATATAAAAGAAAAGCAAATTAGAAAGAAAGAGAGAGAGCTAGAGAGTACAATTTTTAATTCTTCCTTTTTGTTATCATTAAATATTGAATTTAAATAAAAAAAAACCATTAAATCATTTTTTTTTTGGATAAATGTGAGTCTCTTCCTTTAATCCATAGTAAAAGAAGGGGTTGATATGTAGGTTTTTAAAGTAGAGAGATTAAAATAAAATAAAATAAAATAAAATAAAAATATTAGGGGTAAAAAGCAATTAACCCTGCTTTTCATAGCTTCAGTAAACTGGGCAGCCGTTTTCTAGGGTAAATTGTCTTCTAAATAACACTTTATCCTCTCCCACTTAAAAAAATTATATTTTACTCACTTTTATTTTTGAACAACTAATTTTTTTTCGTTGAAATTAACGGAATATGTTTAAAATTTGATAAAGTGAATTTTTTTCACCAATTTTTAGGTGAAATAAATGAAACTAACCTTATCTTAATTTTGATCTCTCTCAAATCAAGCCTTTATAATGTAGATCATTTGGGTCAAAAATCTCGTAACCTAGATTATGATAACAGCTGGTTTTAGACATCTCTCAACTTCAAAAGTTAATTCATGAGATGAGATTTTCTCTCACTTATAATTTAACCATCAGTCTCTTCTATCATCGACATGGGATAAACACAATAATTAATTACGATTTCAAAATTAAAAATAAAAACATTAGGTGATTTTTTTTACTATTTTCGGTCAATCTAGGCAAGCCTGGAGTACGACAAAACCATGCATCACATTTCATTTATGAACCCCCTCCCAGCAAAAGATAATATTAAATAAATATAATGGCACTTTATCTCTCTATAATTTACCTAAATTGCAGTTTAATCTTCCTATAATATTCTTATAAACACTTTACCCCCTTGACTTAACTAAAATGCTACAGTTAAAAATTGGCAGATATGCATTAAATCATAAATTTATCCTTATATTAAATCTAACTAGTTATTGGTGCACCACAACTTAAAATAATGTGCCAATTAATTCTACCCCTAACGTTCCGCGTACCGTGTATAATATCGTATTACATACCATGCAACCTTGATTTGTCATCTAAAATATTAATAGATTTATTAATTGATTTGGATTCAATAGCAAGTATCGGGACGACAATGAAATAGTGGCCAAACTTAGGGGTGCAAAGTGTCAAAAAAAAACCTCCAAAAATTTGAAATCTAAGGAGAAATCTTGTTCTATGACGAGAATTATTTAAAAAAAAATGAGAGAACAAAAACAATGAGATAAGGATTAATTATGATTAGCTTATAGCCTAGTGGATATGTAACTAATCTTTTTTTGTGAAAGTTTAGAGTTCAATCCTCTCCCCAACGTATGTAAAAAAAAAAAAAAAAATAGAGAGAACCCTACTTTTATCATTAAAATTAAAATAGGTCACTACATATAAGCTTATAGTGAGAAAATACCTCATATATATTTATTATTTAAAATAAACCTAAATATATATCCTCTCACTATATCAATTGCAACATAATAAATGAGGGGATGCAAATATTACTGTTCAGTAACAATATTAATAGCAACATAATGAAGGAGGAGATGCAAATGTTGCTGTACAGTAACAATGTCAACATCAAAATAATGAATAGGGGATGTAAATATTACTGTATAAGTGTATAGTAAGTAATTATCATATGCTAATAGGGTTTTTCTCTAAATTTAAATAGCTACATGAGTATAATAATGAATTAGTAATAGGCCTTGAAATCCATGATAAAATACCCAAAAAAAAAAAAAAAACACGAAAGGTTAATTGCCTTGTGCCCCAATGTACTTTGATTTTAATTCATTTTGTCTCCTTTACTTTTAAAATCTATACTTTATCGCTTTCTACTTATAATAATTTATTTATTTTTTGTTTAACTCAACCAAAAATAATAAAAAACTAGATTTTAAATGAAGTTGACAAAACAATCCTTTATTTTAATTTTAATTTGTCTTTAATAAAAATGAAAAAAAAATAAAAAGAGAGAGAACAATACACAGTGCCACCAAACCAATTAAGACTATAAACCAAGAACAATGCAGCAAACGTTAACTTCTACCACACCTTCCCTACGCAAGCATAATCCTGCCCGAACAGAGAACTACAGCCGCTCTAGGAGCCAACACCCTGGGAATCTCTTTCAAAGATGTCCAATCTCTATTAATCATATCCAAGACTCTTTCTTTAATCTCAGCCTCATTATCTTTCAGCCTAGAACTTCATTAGGCACCGCGATTGACCCCGAAACCAAATTTTTTAGTTTAGTTTTTCTTTTTCCCTTTTCAGAACATTTCGGTGATTGTTCTTATTGGACTTGTTGAGGAAAGAATCGCTGCTATTTGCTCCCTGTTCTGACCTCACACTCATGGCCGAAGCTTCCCCCTTCCATTTGAAACAGTGTTTTGCACAAATAACCCTACCTTACTTCTTTACTCGGACCGCATCCGCAAGGCTCCTCCAAAACCTGATTTGGAATTAAGCCATCCAGATCATCACCAACCTTATCACACTTTGCCATACTTCATCCTTATCCAACAAACATCTTTAATTACACTTCCTACCTCCTGTCTGATATTCCAAGTCTAAATTTGCGCCTAACTTGGGATAGCCAACCTCATATTCAAACCAATTTTCCAACCATTTGCAGCATTTCCAATTCATCAATTCTTCCTTAGTCTACTCTGACCTCCCCAACTTGCGCTATTCCTTTATCTTTATTTTCTTTCAGCCGCCATGTGGGAGTTTGACTTTCCTTCCATTTCAGAGAACCCTTACGGTCCTGATCAACCAATTTCACCTTGGGCTGGCAAAACGGGTATTTACACGATGACAGGACACGAGACCGACACAAAATTATAAAGTCTGGGTTTTGCTTGTTAAGTATCGGGTCGTTATCGTGTCAGACCCGATAGCACGATAAAAAATAGTGCAAGTTATCAGGTTAACCTAATAACCCGATAGGTTACACGATAAGAATTCCGTGTATTCAGGTTACACGATAACCTGAGATCTAATAGGTTACCCGTTAATTTAATAAATTATTTTTACACCCCCAAATTATTAAATATTATGGATCTATTGACAATTAATTTAAGATATTCCATATTTGGTGGTGTTATGTGAATGATGCTTGTGTTGGTAATTTTTTTTTTTTTTTTTTGGTGACATTGCAAAATGTAATGATGAATTTTTTTTCTTGTTTGTTTTGTTTTGGTTGAATTAATTTTTTTTTTTTAAAATAAATTTTGTTAACCAGGTGACAACTTAACAGGTCATTAACGTGTAATGGGTAGGTTAATATGTAATGGAAATCTATCAAATCTTATCGTGTCATGTTTACCTGATAGGTTTCGTGTCATCGTGTCGTGTCATGTTGACACGATAATTTTCGTGTGGTGTTCGTGTTTGAGTAGTCTGACACGACATGCTTATCGTGTGGTATTCGTATTTGAGTCTTATCGTGTTTTGTGTTATCGTATAATGACTTGTTACACGAATTGCCAGCCTATTTCACCCGAATTGGCCTCCCTCTGATTTTCTACGCAAACCTGACAAAACCGAAGGCTGATGTTCTACCCTTCCTCCTGGGTACAAAACAATCAGTTACATATCCCCATTTCAGAAATATTTCTCTTAACCACAAATTATACATTTGAACGGGTAGATTATCCACAAATAACATTGTTGTTCTTTGAGATTCACAATCCTCTTTACTATCTATCGAAAATTGCTGGATAAAATGTTCTTTGCAACAACTATCCCCTAACATATTCCTATTCGATTTCAGAGTTTTCCACAAACCTCAAAAAAAATAAAAAAATAAATCTATAGATTTTGTTTAGTGTCTGTGCATTATGTATGTATTGGTTTCTATTCCTAGAAATTGAAACCACAAACATAAACATAATTATGATGAACAAATTTCAATTCAAATCCTTTTTCGTCAAAAGAAATTACGATGATGTCAATTTGTCAACAAAAAATTCGATTCAAATCATTTTAAAAAAAATAACCAATAAAAATCGATAACAAAACGCAAATATATAGTTCTTTTTCCATTTTTTTAATTTTTTGTTGTAACTTTCCTAAAGAAAAAAAATACACTAATTCTTAGGAAGTGTTTGGTGACATGTAAATACACTAATCCTTTGATGTAACTTTGTTGGGGCATGGGGGGTGGGGAGACATCGAGGCAAGGAACAATTGTATGTTCAATTTCATTTTTAAAAAAATTATATTTTATGTGCTTGTTATTGCAATTTTAATTATGCCTATGATAATAAAATAAATGTTGATGTTTGAAATAATCAAATATGAATTATCATCTTTTTATTGATTACTGATAAGTTAAAAATATACGATCATTTAATATATTTCAAAATGCACAATTTCACCATAATACACCATATTAATATATCAAAATATGTCAATAATTACATTTCACCATGACAATCCATTAAAATTCACTAATCAAAAAACTATAATTCATTTCTTCTTCAATATATCAACAATAATATCTTAGCTGATTAAAGCATTATCCAAAAAATATCCCCAAAAAAAAAAAAAAATCCAAAAAAACAGTCCAACAATTTCACTTAAACACTATCCAAACCCAGCAAAATCCATTAAATACCATCAACATCTGAAATTAAACCTTAAAAAACTGTGAAACTGTTCTATTTTTTTTTCCCACACCATTCAAAGGAAATAGAAATAATAATAATTCAATTCTGGATCATAACCAACTATTTCTATGTATGATATCATATCAAATATTTGCTTCTATTGTTACATTTAGGATTGATTTTAAGAAATAAGAGAATTGTTAGAGTAACATGCACCTGATATTAAAAAGAGAGAGAGAGAGAGAGAGAGAGCTACACATAGAAAATGTAACTTTTTTTCCCCTTTTATTACCATCAATATTGATTTTTCAACTTGAAAAAAACAAACAATGAAGTCATTTAATATTTTTTGTAATAAATGTGAGTTTCTCCCTTTAGTCCATAGTAATATAATAGGGTGACATGTACGTTTTAAAGGGTTAAAATTCAACAAAATTAAAGTATGAGGGGGATAAAAGGCAATTTGCCATACTTTCAACAACTTTAATAAACTGGACAACCATTTTCTCTCTTCGCTTTCTTTTTTGTGGCTTAGATTTAAGTCAAGTCTATGGAAATTGTGATAGATCTACATTTGATGTGATATTTGTATTTTCAATAATTATTTTATTATTATATTTAATAAATATTTATTGTATAGTTATCAAATCAATTTCAGTCAATATTGAGGACTAAATTAATATCTAAAACTCAAAAGAGAATCGAGTCTTTATCAATTCACATATATACAAATGTGGACCACCAACTTGTGGAATAAGTTTAATTCTTCTCTAATTTTTTCTTCGCTAAAGTCGTGTACTACACTCCTCTCCTAGAAAAAAGGGATTTTGATGCTTTGTGCCCTTCAAATTTGAACAAAAACTCAATTTGGTACCCATAATTTCAATTTGAAAAATATATCACCTAAAGTTTTCTTGATTATTCCACCATAGTCCGAATAATCATCTACCATACACCTGATGTTAAAAATAATAATATTGAGGACTAAATTAAAATCATTTAGTTTTAAATAGTTATCAAATCAATTTCAGTCAATATTGAGAACTAAATTAAAATCTGAGACTCCAAAGAGTGTTAAGTCTTGATCAATCTACATATGTACAACATGGGGGTAAGTGGCGATTTTTAAACCACAGGAGAGTAAAGTGCAAATTGGTCAAACTACAGGGGAGTAAAGTGTAATTAACCCTATATATTTACTAAAATACTCTTCAGTACTTTCTAACCCTCAACACTTACCAAGGTACGAGAATACGATAAAGAAGAAGAAACCAGCCCACATGCCATTTGTTCGTATCTACAACTGTACTCCTTAATAAGGTGTGTGAATAGGATGAAACAATGTCAATTTCTAGCGAAAAGGTCATCGAGAAAATATTAATGCTCGTAAATAGGATGAAATAATGTCAATTTCTGGCGAAAAGGTCATCGAGAAAATATTAATGCCAATAGAGCGTACACCAATGAATAAACGACAGAGAGGTGTAATATACTAATATTCGATTGAGGTCAATTTGTGAACAAATTTACTAGAACGATTTTCTATAATAGACCCAAGTGGTGCGACTTTTCCCCGAATCCCGCGCATAGCGAGAACTTTGTAGTATCGGACTGTCCTTTAACAAAAATATAATTTTTGTTTGTATGTTTATTTTTTATTTTATTTTTCAGTCCTAAATTTTTTTAGGAAACTGGAAGAAAAAAAAAAACGACACTACTCCTTCCAAACTGGTTTGGGAAGTCGAAGTCAATGCAGCTGAATAATTGAACACCTAAAACTCCAAAAGTCAAGTATTGCATTTAAAAGGAAAGCAACTTATGAACCACCAACGTGTTGAATAAGCTCACTTCTCTTTCAATTTCTTTCCCATTGAATCTACTTCAATTCTATTGCCAGATTTATGAGAACGGAAAACTCCAAAAGTTAATTCTTGATCTTTGAACAATCAACATTGCATTTATATGTAGAAATGGACCACCAACTTACAGAAAATTATCCTCCATTTTTCCTTCAATGAAGTCGTGCCCTACACTCCTGTCCTAGAAATTTTGAACAAAAACTCACCTTAATCCTAACAATTTCAATTTGAACATATGACATCTTAAAAATTTTTAATCATCCTACTACAGTCCAAATCATTGTTTATATTACAAATTTAGGTAAAGCCTAAATGTTCATCTACTAACCACCTGATTGTTAAAAAAAAATTTGAGCAATTCCTTCCCATTTTCCTCAATATTTTTAAAGGTTAACTGACTTTTGTCCTTTTATACTTTGATTTTGTTCCATCTGTTTCAAACATCTAAGCTTTACTCCCTTCTACTTATAATAAATTGAAAAACTAACTTTTTAATTATTATTTAACTCGAAGAAATATGTTAAAAAATGGTAAATTATATATCTCACTAAAATTTTACATAAAATGGACAAAACTACACTTTATTTTAATTTTTACTTTTATTTTGTCTTTAAAAAGAAGGAAAAAAATAGAAAGAGAGAGAGAAAGAAAGCTAGAGATAGAAATGTTAGTTTTTTTTTTCTTTTTTCTTTTTACTACCATCAAATATTAAATTTTAAACTAGAAACCAAAAAAGGCAATGGAATCATTTTATATTTTTGTAATAAATGTGAGCTTCTCCCATTAGTCCATAGTGATAGAATAGGGTGATTGTGTAGGTTTTTAAAGTAGAGGGGGGTAAAATGCAACAAAACTAAAGTATAAGGGGATAAAAGACAATTAACCATACTTTTAACAGCTTTACTAAACTGGCAACCATTTATTTTCTCCCTCTTTCTTTCTTTCTTTCTTTTTTTTTTTTTTTTTTTTTTTTTTTGTGGCTTAGAATTAAGTCAAGTCAAGACTTCCATGGTAATGCTATAAATATGGAGTGTGGATTTTGTTGATACTTCAAATCAATCACAAATTTAAACCCTTCCTTAGTCACCACCAACAACTGCAACCATGAGATTAATAATGTTTCTCCTACTTTTTCTTATTTCTTCATCCATATTATCACTTACTCTATATCCAAAACAAGTGATTTGCAGTGAGAAAGAAAAAATGGCCCTTCTTAATTTCAAAGCTGGTCTGAAAGATCCTTCAAACCGACTGTCTTCGTGGTCTGAAAATGGAGCAAATTGCTGTCAATGGACGGGAGTCCGCTGCAACAACGCAACCAGTCAAGTGACTGGTCTTCTTCTCAATAATCCATGTGCCTATTATGAAGACTGTCATGATAGGTCTAGTTTGGGTGGAAAAATTACCTCGTCTTTGCTCGAACTAGAATTTTTGAGTGAGTTAGACTTAAGCGAAAATGACTTTCACGGGAGTGCCATTCCGGCTTTCTTGGGTTCGATGGGAAGCCTCACTTATCTCAGCCTCTTTAACTGTTACTTCACAGGAATGATTCCTCATCAACTTGGAAATCTCTCTAGCCTCCGCTGTCTAATTCTGAATATGAATTATGGTTTATATTCCAGCGACTTGAGTTGGATAGCTGGTCTACGTTCCTTGGAATACCTTGACATGTCAACTGTTAATCTTCAGAAAGTGACGAACTGGTTTCAAGCGGTGAGCATGCTTCCTTCTCTCTTACAACTTTATTTATATAGTTGCCTTCTTGAAAACTTTACCATCATGAATAGTATTCCAGCTAATTTTACATCTCTTCAAGTCCTTAATCTAAATTCAAACCATCTCAAATGCCCTATACCCAATGAGATTGGCCAATTGAAACATCTTGAACGTCTTGAACTTGGGAATAATTCATTGTATGGTCATGTTCCTCAATCTTTAGGAAATTTATCCTCATTGAGTGAACTAGATGTGTCTAACAATAATTTGAGCGGTCCTATTCCTCAATCTTTGGGAAATTTATACTCCTTGAGTATATTACATCTCTCTTCCAATTCCCTATCAGGCAGCATCTCTGAAGCCCATCTAGCAAAACTCCAAAAGTTGGAATACTTGGACATATCTCATAACTCCTTATACTTTCAAGTCAATCCCAATTGGGTTCCTTCTTTTCAACTTGACGCTCTATTTGTAAGCCAATGTCCAATTGGTCCAACTTTTCCTCAGTGGCTAAGAACACAAACATCACTTACGATTCTAGTAATGTCATATTCTGGAATCGTTGGCCCATTTCCTAACTGGTTATGGGACTTCACTTCACATCTTGATGCGCTTGATATTCGCAGTAACCAGATATCGGGAGACCTATCGAACATTATCCTAAATTACCCCTATATCAATTTGGCTTCAAACAAATTCATTGGTCATGCGCCCCGTTTGTCTCCAAATGTTCAAGAGGTTGATTTATCAAACAATTCTCTATCCGGAGAAATTTCGACCTTCTTTTGCCAAGAAGAACATAGAGAAAATATTGTAGTTATTCTTGATTTATCAAACAATACGTTTTCAGGTCATCTACCGAGTGAATGTTTGGTTTATTGGAATTTTTTGTTCGCTTTAAACTTGGGAAGAAATAATCTCTCAGGATATATTCCAGACTCGATGAGCTTTTTATCCAAGCTCATGTCATTGCAATTGAACAACAATAATTTAATTGGAAATATACCCTCGTTATTGAAGAACTGCACAAAGTTGATTCTCCTAAACTTGGCAAAAAATCAATTGACTGGAGTTGTGCCTTACTGGATTGCAAATATGACATCTCTAGAGGCTTTAAAATTGAGATCTAACAACTTTAGTGGCAACATTCCTCCAAAAATATGGCAACTCCCTCGGCTCATAATACTAGATATGGCCAATAATCACTTATCTGGACATATACCAAACAATATCAGTTTGCCAGCCATGACATATCCATCAGAGAATTTTTCTGTTGCATTATTTGCTTTACAGCAAAACCTTTGGACTTGTACATAAAAAGGAGAGACTCTGACTATGAAGAAATACTTAGATTTATTCGGAGCATCGATCTTTCAAGCAATAATTTATCTGGGTTGATCCCTGCTGAGATATCAACTCTTGCCGAGTTGTTGTTCCTAAACTTGTCCGCCAACCAATTCAAGGGAAAGATACCAGAGCAATTTGGGGAAATGACAAAATTACAAGTCCTTGATCTCTCCAGAAACCATCTCTCCGGTGAAATTCCGCAAAGCCTCTCAAATTTGACATTTCTCAGTGACTTGGACCTGTCATACAACAATTTGTCAGGTCGAATACCTTCTGGCACTCAACTACAGAGCTTCGACGAGACGCGTTACATTGGCAATGACAAGCTCTGTGGAGCTCCTTTGCGTAAAAATTGCAGCAATCCGGAAGTTCCAACAACCGCCAAGGAAGAAGAAGCCGATGATCGATTTGAAACCTCGTGGTTTTACATCGGAATGGGATGTGGATTTGGTGTTGCATATTTGGGAGTTTGGGCTGTCCTTTTCTTTAAACAAACTTGGAGGCATGCTTATTTCAGGTTTGTTGAAGACATAAAAGACAAGATCTACGTGGCGACTCTAGTGAAGACGAAACAGTTGCAGAGGATATTGAAAAGGTCCAAGGGTAACTAAACAATGCGGTAATTCTTTAAAACTATCCAATTTCTATTTAAAGACCATAATTCAAATAATTTTAAAAATACAAATCTTGATTCAAAATTTTCAAAATGTATGTTAAATAATTCTATTTCAGCTCTAGTCACTAGATTACTAATATAATATTTCATTGCAGGGATATTTCGCGTCCTGGTTAAGATCAATGTTTTTAAATAAGTTAAGTTTGTTATTGTGCGAGAAGTCTTTTCTTATATGTAAGTTTTTGGATATCTTATTAAAGAGGAATGATCACTCTATACCTGTGTGTACAAGTATTTCCTTAAATAAATATATGTTTCTAATCTCAAAAAGAGATAAAAAAAAAATGCTCTTCTCAAGTCTAAAATATTTACTCATGATTTTCAACTAATCGTTATGTTAGAGACAATTTCATTCGACATATAAAAGCAAACTATTGACTATAAGTCTTTAACGTTGAATTAGGTTCGTTTTAAAGCAAATTCAAACTCGTTGCGTAGAACTGCAGATGGAATTTTGTCCAGCTTCTTATTGTTTAGCCTTTCTTCCTGCTCCTATTTCTGAGACTCAACAGTAATAATTCTAAGGAAGTACTTGAGAGAAGAACCAAAAAAATGAAAAAAAAATAAGAATAAATAATGCATCACATACCAATTGGACTCTCAATCTTACACCCGAGGGTTGAAATTGAAACACGGGATCATGTGAAAAAACGACTTTCTCTATTCCTTCTTATTTGCGTGCCGCATTCGTTATTAAGGTACGTGCGTTCGATGAAAATATCACCCGTGATCGTAATGGCAAAAGACAACAAAAGGCGAACGGTGACGGTCGAAGCAAAACGGCGACAACGAGCTCTGGCCACCGAGGACTCGTTGCTCGGTAAATGCCAAAATAAGGTTGCTTAAGCTGAGAACCCTCATCCATGAACTCCCTACTCAGAGAAGCCCAAATGAGCCAAAGATTACCCAAGCCCAAGCACCGGGCTCCGGTCCTCTGTTTGGTAATCCAATAATTGGAAATCCAAGTCCGAGCATCGGGCTCTGGACATCGTCTACTCGGCATCTCCACAATCCAATGGGCAAAGACCGAGCACTGGGCTTTGAGCATTCTCTTATTGGTAATTCATCAATTGGAAGGCAATGGCGGCGGCGGTTGAGCAACGAGGCAGGGAACGGCGGTGGAGATAGAGAACGACGATAGAGGATGGGACAACTATGGCGGTGGAGATGAGAACGGCGATGTCAGTATCTGAAGAGAGAACGGGAGGGATCTCACGAGAGAGAGAA
The DNA here is from genome assembly GCA_016647705.1 of Eucommia ulmoides. Taxonomy (NCBI): domain Eukaryota; kingdom Viridiplantae; phylum Streptophyta; class Magnoliopsida; order Garryales; family Eucommiaceae; genus Eucommia; species Eucommia ulmoides. The sequence goes on from CM028336.1 coordinate 2,552,247, forward strand.
TAAGGTTAAACACATATCAGGGGTATATTAGTAATTTAACATGTACAATTTTTTAAAAAATGAGGCTAATTAGTTCAAAAAATAATTAGGATGAGAGTTTTTAATTCAATTTTATCTAAATAGTATTTATTGGTATATAGAAAGTTAAAACAGTACTTAGTGGTAATTCTTCTTTATGTTTTTCAACTTTTTTAAACAATTTAATTTTTGAAATATGATATTTGTTATTAAAACTTAATTTCAATGCATGATTTTTTTATTTTTTAAAAAAAAAAAAAAAACATATGAAGAAAAATATTAATTAGACAAATACCCTCCGCGTAATTTCAAAAATTAATTACACAAGCACCCCTAGGGATGTTTGTGTAATTAATGCATGGGGAAATTCATGAAGCACCTTGGCAGAAATCGGCTCATTCGTTTCACATGAAATAAAGAAGGGGAAAAAAATGGACTGGATTTCGGCCCATTTTATCCAAATCAAAAAATAATAAATAAATAAATAGGCAAGTATGTTTTTTGAGGTTTACTATTTAGTCCTTATTTAAGAGATCATTTAGAAAAAAATATTTTTCAGTTGTTCATGTTGGAATCAGATCTCAAGATACAACCAATTGATAGACAAAATAAAACGTAAAAAGACACATATACCCCTATCTCTCATTTTACGTTAATTCTCTCTATTTTATCTAATCCAGCCACAATCAAAAACCGTTTTACATCCACTGTCGCCGACCAACCACCAAAAAAGAGATGAAGAGATCGAGAAGTGAGAAGGATGAGGGGTGAGACCTCAAAATGTCATGGCCTTTGAATGAAATAGATCTGGCCATGTCAGTCTCCACAGATCCGACTAGCCACAGCCAAAAAACCGTCATTCATCCACCGATGACCAACCACCGAGTCAGAGATGGAGAGATCAAGAAGTGTAGAGGATGGGGAAGAGAGCTCGAAACAGACAAGGGGGGCGATGGTGGAGATATCTCTACCGCCGCCTCCCTCAAATAGGGGTTTTTAATACTTTACCCCTTTGATTTAACTAAAGTTCAATAGTTAAAAATTTGGGAGATATGCGCTAAATAACAAATTGATCATTATATTAAACTCGACCAGTTATAAGTGTACCTAAGTGCTCCACGACCCGAAATAATGTACGAACAAAGTCTACCCCTGGCGTACTGTGTATAATATTTTGTATTGTGTTGAAAATTTATAAATGTTGAATTTATTAAGTGTTGAATGTTTTGAGGGACAATTTCGTTTGTTTTATCCAAATATTGGATAAAAAAATTTAACTTCTATCAATTTTTAAGCATGGTTCAATGATTTACGACAAATTTAATTTTTAAACTGATGAATCTATCGGAGTTAATGATAGATACAAAAAATATATTAAAAGTCTAAAATTAAAAAAATATAGACTGAGAATCTTTATTTTATAGAAAAAATAAAATTGATTTTAAATGTTTATTTTTATTATAAATTTTACGAGAACAAATAAATAAAACTTCGGAAACAAAAATGTAAAATAAACACCACCCAAACCCAAGTTTCCTCATCTTTGTGTTTAAAGTGTCACTGTGGAAGAATGAAATTGGTGAAACAATGTCCAAAAATACAATTGTGAAAATACAACCACAATTGATCACATGGATGAACTAAGGGTCTGTTTGGTTTCTCACTAAAAATCAATTTTCAAAAAAATTGATTTTTCTTTTTGCCAAAACAATGTTAACATTTTTTTAAGGGACGATTACCTATAGCAATCCGATTTTGCGGTGAAAACTACCAAATGAAAACAAGAGATTTAGTTTGCCCCAATCAGTCCTCCTGATAATTTGCGGACTAATTTGCTCCTACAAAATGAGTTGTTACATTCCATATCTTGCAATTTGACCCTATTAATGAATATGCATCTTTCATATGTGTTGTTACCCCTAAAATCGTAGAACAAAATATGATAATAAACTAGTAATGAATCTGAAAATGAAACTTACAATTTCTCTCAATTGTGATTGTTGTTAAATGAATTGTGGTCTATAAATCATGATCTTCAAAATGAGATATTAATTTTTTTTTAGAGTTCCGGATTAGGATGCATGTGAATGTTATATATAACATTAACTGTAATATTAATATTATATATAACATCAGTATAATTTGTGTGTTCCATGAGTGTTGAATATAACATTCAAGGTAATAGAAATAACATCAATTAACGTTGATAATAGCACAAATTATATGAACATGTTGAATGTAACATGACTAAATGATAAATGTGATTTGGATGTTGAATGTAATACTCAACTATGTTTTGATAAATATTTAAGACCGTGTTAATTATAACACGAATGTGAAAACTTAAAATTCTGGAAATAACACATTAAATGTAAAATGAATATTAAAACTGAAAATTCTGAAAGTACCAAGTTGAATGTAACACGAATGTACAAATCTGAAACTAATAAAAAAATAGTGAATGAGATATTATTTTGAAGATCTTATTTAGACGAATTTGAACATATAATTAAATCGTGAAAAAACTATGTACAACAATAATTATTTTAATTTTAATAAAATGATTTTGTGTAAAACTTAAATAGGAAAATTTCAATCACACAAATTACGCAGAGGCAAATTAGGCATAATAATTTTTGCGCTTTTTGATATTAGGACCAAATGATTCGAACGTTCTGGACAACAGAATCATTTGGTTCAAACTTAAACACTTAAAATTAATTGATAATTATATTCTTAATTTAGGTCCACTTGATAATTTTCCATTTTTTAAAAACTTGTTTAGTTTGATTCTTAAATAAATAATATTTATTAATATAGGGTGGTCTTAAATCACTCTCAATCCAAAAAAACTCACTCATGAGGTAAGATTTGTACTCACTTATAATTTGACCACTAACACATATCGATATGGAATAAACACAACAATTTCTCTTTCACACATTGGACCTTAGATGACTAACCATCTACATGTCCTTTCCTTCGTGGCTATGACATCAAAGATCTTGTAACATGGAGATTTTTTCTTACACTTTTTGCAAAACACCACAATTAATTATGATTTGAAAACTCAAAATGAAAATATTAGGTGATTTTTCACTATTTTTGGTCAATCTACGTGAAACACAACCAAACCATGCATCACGTTTTATTTGTGTGCCCCTCCCAGAAAAAGATAATATTAAATAAATATAAAAAACCTAAATTGCAGTTTAATCCTCCTATAGTATTTTTATAAACACTTTACCCCTTGACTTAAATAAAGTGCAATTATTAAAAAAAAAAATTGGCAATTTTTTATTTTATTTTTAATTTGTCTTTAATAAAAAAAATTAGAAAGAGAGATAGGGGTAGTACAATGTTAGTTTTTTCCTTTTACGCAAATAAATATTGAATGTAAATTAAGAATTAAAAGAAATTTTTTTTTTTTTTTTAATAAATGTGAGCCTCTCCCAATAGTCCATAGTAGTAGAAGAGGTTGATGTGAAGATTTTTAAAGTAGAGAGGTTAAAATAAAATAAAACCGAAGTTCTACTTTTGAATAAAATTAGACTTGAAATCAATGAAAATGTTTAAAAATGGATAGAGTTAAAATTTTCATTCAATTTTTTTTGGTGAAACAAACAAAATTAACTTTTACATTAATTTTGATTTCTTAACTTTATTTAGTTATTCTTCAAAAGTAAAAATAGGTAACGTGTGCCTTTTTTTTTGGAGTAAAAGGAGGTAAAGTTATAATTAGGCAAAATGAAGGGGGCCAAAGTAGGGGGAGCAAATTGTAACTTTTTAAAATAGTAAGGGGTAAAATGATAATTAGTCAGTAAAGTGTAACTTTTCTTTTGTTGATTTAGTTAAGTCAAATGTAGAAAATGGAATACATAAGTCGGTGGAGATGCTTCACGGGAAAGAAAAAGAAAGAACAATATATATATTTATTTATTTTTTTTTATTTTTTTTTAAACTTTTTGTTCTTACTTAAAATAAAATAAATAAATAAATAAATAAATAAATAAAAGATGCTAATTCTTAGGAAGTGTTTGGTGACATGGAATTGAAGGTTCGGAATTAAAATTGAAAATGAATGCATGTAAATTTTCAGTTTTTCACAATGGATATGCATTTGGTATTATTTGAAATATGGTACGATTGATAAAACTTAAAATTTAGTGTTAAAAATTTACAAGTGTGAATTTATTAAGTGTTTAATGTTTTAAAACATAAAAAAATTAAAATTAAGAGATAATTTCATTTATTTCATCCAAAAATTGAACGGATAATTTAATTCTATTCATTTTTAAATAATTTTATTGATTTCATCCCATGCGGTGAGATAGAAATGAGTTGGGATGGGATGAGAATTTTGTTTTCTTCTTGAGAGGAGAATCGCACTTGGTAACGACAATTTTTTTTTTTTTTGTTTAGGGAACAAAATTGTGCTTGGTAACGATTTTATTCTAGAAATCAAAAACGAACCCTAAACCACAAATTCAAGAACAAATCCTAAAAAAAAATCAATAACAAATCCAAGAAAAAAATTTGTATAACACCAAGAACAAATTCGATTTCGAAATCTGAAACCCGAAATAGAACACCACAAATCTAAACCCAAATTCAATTTCGAACAAATTTAAGAACAATCACAAATCGAAACCTGATTTCGATTTCGAAATCGGAATCGAAGGTGAAGCAGACGCACACGACTAAAGGCAAATCAGGCGCGGACGAATGAAGACGAAGAAGATTGATGGATGAAGACGAAGAAGAAACCCGACCAAATTTGAACAAATTCGACATAGGGTTTCAATTTTAAACTCGAAATCGAAATCAATTTTGAGTTTCATTTCGATTTTGAAGCAGACAATGATGGAGAAGAACATGATAGAGAAGACGACGAACCAGATGACGAAACCGGTCGACGACGAAACCCTATTAGTAGACAAAATCCATGGAGAAGTAGACAAAATCGATGGAGAAGCAGACGCCGAAGGACGACGAACGTGCAAACGAAGACGATTGTTGTAATTGTGGTGGTGGTTAGAGGGGGAAAATGAGGGAGGAGGAGAGGAAGGGGAAAGAATCCGCGGATGAGGTTTAATGGCAGTTGTTGCAGTGGAGGAGCGGAGGAGGACGATTGGGGTATGATCGAAGGCAGAGAGAGGTTCTCCGGTGGCAAAAACGGAGAGGACGGCTGGGGCTCGTGTTTTTTAGAGAGAGAAGCTCTCAATGGAAGAGAGTTGAGAGACATTTTGGGTTAATTGCAGTTTGCACCCCAAAAAAATAAATAATTATATAAGGGTAAAATCGATATTTTGACATTTTCGTTAACGGAGTTACTATTGCACTTAGGTCTGCAAACCACATGGAGAGTAAGTGGCGACGTTTGAATCACAGGATGGTAAAGTGTAAATGGACCAAATCACAGAGAGATAAAGTGTAATTAACTCATTGTAATATTTTGTGTTTAGAATGTTATAGCGATTTTCATGTATTGTTGTGACTTTGAACTTCTGACATAATTACCGATTTTTTTTAAAAATTACTGTGTGTGAAAGTGGCTAAGATAGTAACGGCTCAAGATGACTCAAGCCCGCCCCCAACTTTTTTAAAAAAATTATATTTTTAGAAGAAATTAAGTAAAATCTATTAAAATTTTACATAATCCCCCTTAATTATAAAAATATCTAATAAATTCCTTTAAAAAATTGGCCCTCTCTCAACCAATTTTCTAGATCCGCCGTTGATGAGCAAGTAAATTACATAGATAAAAATTTTAAATTTCTAGGTTGTTCACTGAGAACTTTTATTTATATTAAATTAAATTTTTATGTGCAATGATAGAGATCTATATTATTAATGAGTACTTAGTAGATATATATCTAAATTTTTTTTATGGAAGATCTAGAGTTCAGTTTTTCCCATAATATATATACTTAAAAAAAAAAAATAGCAACTGAAAAGTAGTCACTACTTACCATCCCCAGAAAGACCAATCCGGGAAAACAATGTCGAAATTGCGATCACTGCTGCAGTAATGAAAACCAGGAGGTGGACTTCCCTGATTGGGCCTACCGTACGTATCATTGTTAATTAAAGGAAGATCACCGCACCCAAACATGAGGTCAAAATCGCCTATCTTCCCAGGGTATTTTTGTAATAACTGCAGTATCCCCCACACTGAAAAAACATCTCTCGTCTGGAAACTTTTTGCGTAAGTTTCCATAAATGCCCTCCCTTTTATAACCACCAGCCGGAAATTCGGCCACGGCACCGCCTCCACCATCTGCTTCGTGATTCCGGTCTCCTTCCACGGCCGTAGATCTTCGTGGATCCAACGGAAGTACTCTGGACACGTGGACGGTGGTGATGAAGGGTCTGGATTTGTAAGGTTCCAATTTGAAGAAGGGTAGTGATTGGCTGGGCATTTGTTTGAGAGGTTGCCGGAGGGGCAATTCAAGGGAAATTTAGTTTCCGTTGGGGGTATTTTGGGAACTTGAAATCTCCAATTGCCTGCAATTGACTGGAATAATTTTTTATTTTTTTTTAAAAAAAATAATTAGTGATTAATCTCAAAAAATGAATATAATACATTATTAGTCTCATTTAAATATAAATTTTGATTTAATTTTTTAAATTGGTTTTTACTTACATATTAGTCATGCAGGTGATCACGTCTGTATAATATTAATTACATGTACCCGTGTAATATTAATTATATCTAACAAATATTTTATACACAAATTAGATACATATAATTGTGTAAGTACAAAGCATGTATTGGGCTTTTCGTCTTTTTTTAATGCGTAGGACTACTTATAATTGCGTATGAGACTTTAAAAAATTAAGAGTAAAATAAAGAATTTAGCATATAAACACCCAAAAAGCAATTAGGAAATATTAGTTTTTTAGGGTTAATTGTCTTTTTTACTCATTCTACTTTGATCTTATTTTATTTTGTTTCCTCTACTTTTTAAACTTACAGTTTACCCGGTCTAAGTTGGAAAATATAATTTTGGGGGTATAATTGAGCCGAATATGCTAAAAAAATGAATAAAAATTATTTTTTGTCCAAATTTTACATGCATAAGGAAAATAAAAATTTACCCTTTATTTTAATTTTTATTTAGTTAATCTTTATTAAAAAGACAATAAAAATAGAAACATATTTAGAGATAGAAAATGTTAGTTTTTCTTATTTATTATCTTTAAATAATAATTTTTAGTTTTTCTTATTTATTATCTTTAAATAATAATTTTAGATTGAAAAATAAAATAAATTTATTTTTATTGTTTGAATAAAATGTGAGTTCTCCCTTTAGTCAAAACTAGACTAATGTATAGATTTTCAAAGTAAAAGAAACAAGATGAAAAAAGTAGGGGGCAAAAAGAAATTATCCCAAATTTCTATAAAATTCATACATGATTACCTAAATTACTAGGATTAAAGTTTCATTCAATTGAGATTATGTAATTTAGTATTACATATTGGGAAATTTTTTTAGAGGTCTCAAGATTCTAAAAATAATTTTTTAAAAACCATCTCATGTGTAAAAAAATCACTGTTACAGGACTTCATCAAGTGATGTTTTTATGGGATGGAATTTTTAACAGAATTTCCCTTATATATTTTAGTATATTATTTGCAATAAATCACTATTTTTTTTTTCAATTTTTTAGAATTATTAAAAAAAATATCCACATGCACTTTATTTAAAATTTTAATAATTTAAACTTCCATTAAATTAATTTTTTTTGCGTGTTAAATCTACAATTTAAAAAAAAAAAAAAAATTGTACCGGATAAATTTAAAAAATTAATTTTCAATTATTGTTTGAAGAATATATTTCTCATTTACCAGCTGCACGAGAAATAAAAATAATAGAATATATTTTTCTTCGTTCGAAATTGAATGTTATTAATTAAAAATAAAAAAGTAAAACAATTAATTAAAAATTAATTCTATACTTTTGATAAAAAGAGAGAGAGAGAGAGAGAAAGAAAGCTAGAGATAAAAATATATTAAGTTTCCCATTTAACTTTGACAGTAATGGATAAAAGTTAATAAAAATAAGTAATTGATGTTAAATGATTTTTTTACCCTTTCAATTTTTTTAATAAGAATTATTTTAATGCTAATCTAAAACTTAGGGGTCAAAATGTATTTTCTCTTTCTTTTACATCTTCATCTTCTTCCTCCCAGCCAGCTACCTTGTCGACCACCCTCAACCATCCACCATCTCTCTCTAATGCTAAAGTCACTTCCAAAATTATACCCATTTCAAATGGTAAAATCACTTCGTGTTATTTAATCCAAAAAAACAAATAAAAGAACTATATAAAAAAAATGAATATATCCTTATTTGGATCTACATATCCAAGCAAGGATCAATAGATTCGAGCGCGAATTTGTTACATCTGTGCTTGAATCTATTTTTTTTAATATATATCATGAGTGTGTGTGTGAGAGAGAGAGAGAGACGACGCGTGGGTTCCCTATCGCCGTCGCCGTCTCCGGGAGGGAGGGGTTAGGGGAGTGAAAAAAGGATGAAGTTTGGGGCCTAGGGCACAAACAAGAGAAATCAGTGTGGGGAGCAGGTTTGGAAAAATGAGTCAAATATATTTTTCACTCTTTAAATTTGAATTTTTTTTCAAATAGACCCTATTTAATTAGATGGAATAAAATAACGAAATTACCATTATTTTTGGTAGTGAAATGATAAAAATGCATTTAGTTCTATTAAAATTTTAAATCGTTGTAATTAAATCTTAAGCACAGGGAGTACAAGTGGTGACAAAAATACTGCAGGAGTGTAAAGTGCAAATTTGCCTAATCACAGGAGTGCAAAATATAATTAATCCAAATATTTTTTTCTCTCGAGCAAACTACAAATTTGGTTTTCCTATCTACAACGTATTTTTATGTGGTCCTTTAATTTTTTTTTAATTTGGTCCTCCTATTCACATACGATTTTTATGAGGCCCGTTGTTAAAAATAAAATAAGGGTTAACTTTGACGGAATTTTATTTTGTGACTTGCACATGTCATCTTTAAGGGTAAAAATATAATTTTTTATTTTTTCTTTTCTTTCTTTGTCTACTTTCTTTTTTTCTTCTTTTTTTCTCTTTTAATGAGAGAAGTTGATATTTTAGAGACAGAAAGACAATGGAGAGAAACAGACAAGTGGGTTTAGTATGAGACAATTCATTTCACTCATTATATAACAATAATAGAATTTTCATTGATATTTTCTCCCCCCCATTAGTGATTAATTAGTTGATACATGCCATGTCTATTTATCTCTTATCCGTTAATTATTGATCTCAATCCCCAGAATTTTTAAATAAATCAAATCTCTCTCTAATTAACATATATATTAAACACCTTTGTGTGAACTAAGTTTCACTTTGCCTCCTAATATTTTTATTTCATCATATTGTAATTTGTCTTTATTGATATAAGTCTCAAGAATTGCCTTTTATGGAATAAGGTTACATATATACCCCTGAAATTATAATATATTGAACTGTTTATAATTTGCATCTAACAAATTTAATTGTTAGTTCAAGCAAAAAATTTATTCAGATAGAGAAGGAAGTTTAATGAGATTTTTAATAATTTATAGATTCTGCCCAAATTCTCCTCAAAACGCAAACAGGCGCACAATGTTGCACATAAATGTTTAGGGTACAAAGTACAACATAACATAAACATTTGGGGGTATAAAGTGTAATGCCAATACAAACTCTATTTTTAATCTTTCACCCACTATTCTTCTTATAAAATAAAATAAATAAACAAATAATAAAGAAAAAAATTGAAAAATATTATTTTATTTTTAATATGTTGTCTTGAACGGAACGTATAAATGTTAAAATTGAGACCTATAATTTTATCTTGAGATCAAAAATTGAAAAATAATATGTTATCTTATTTCTCTCTCTCAAATATCAACTTCTCTCTCATTAAAAGAGAAGAGAAAGAAAGAGAGAAAATAAAGAAAAAGAAAAAATATAATTACATTTTTACCCCTAAAAGATGACATGTGCAAATCACATAATATAGATTCCGTCAAAATTAGCCTCTATTTTTAACAAAAGAGCCACATATATGTGCAAATAGGAAGGTCTCATTAAAATAAAATAAAATAAAAAAAGGTCACATAGAAAACACGTTGGAAATAAGATGACCAAATTTGTAGTTTGTCCTTCTTTCAATCTCTCTCCCCCAAACTGAGTCATTTCTTTCACTTCCCACCCTGCTCGGAAACAGCGACCCCAATCTATCGATGACGGCAATCTCTCTCTTTATTAACTCTCTATTCACTTATCTCCTTCCCTTCCCATTATCATGTTCCACTCCCCAACCCCTACCCAACCCATATATCCTTGTGTCTAAATTTATTTACAAGTTTCACCTTTTAAAACACCCCTCTACAAAATTTTTTCTATTTTTTTCAATTTAGCACTTGTCTCTGGGCGTTTTTTTCTAAAATTTTATAATAATAATAATGATTAATGGTTATTGTGATAGATAGGTAGTTAATTTTTTTTTCAGTTTCCCAAGGTATCCCCGCACCACAGTCGGCGGAGACTAATCCCTCGAGGTACTGTCGGGCGCCAGAAGCGGGGACCTCTCTCAACATAGCACTTTCCATACACAACCCCCTAAGGTTCGATCCCAGGAGATGTTGTTTAAGGAGCCCAAGCCCCTTCCGCTTAGACCAACTCATGTTGGTATTTAATGGTTTTAAATGATAAGTACAAAAAAATTTAAATAAAATATATATTTTAAGTGATTATTTTATGTTGTTATTAAATATATTTAATTTAATAAATACTTAATGCATTCAATTTTAAATAGTAAATTAAAATCTAAAACTCCAAAAGTAAGTATTGGTCTTCGATCAATCGACAGATGTATAACAAATGGTGGACCACCAACTTGTAGAATAAGTTAAATTCTCCCACATTTTTTTTTCCACTAATTGTCCTACACTCCTCTCCTAGAAAAATAGGGTTTTTGACGCTTTGCACCCTTCAAATTTGAACAAAAACTCACTTTGGTCCCCATAATTTCAATTTGAACATATATCACCTTAAAATTTCTTAATCATTCTACTACAATCCGACTCATTATCCATATTACAATTTTAGATTAAAAAAAAAAAAGTCATCTAACATGCATCTGATATTAAAAAAAAAAAATGTTAAGCAATGCTAGCGTCCTTCTTCCCTCTTATTTTCCTCAATACTTTTAAAGGTGCTTTTACCACACACACACACACACACCCTCAACCCTTCCTCTATATTTTGATTTCGATTCATTTTGTCCCCCTTCTACTTTAAACACCTAAGCTTTACCCCTTTCTACTTATAATAAATTGGAAAACTAACTTTTTTATTAATGTTATTTAACTCAAAGAAATATGTTAACAATTTATCTCACCAAAATTTTACATGAAAGGGACACAACTACCCTTTATTTTAATTTTACTTTTATTTTATCTTTAACAAAAAAGAAAAAAAAATAGAAAGAGAGAGAGAGAGAGAATGTAATTTTTTTTTTTATTATTACCGTCAATATTGAATTTTAAACTAAAAAAAAAAAATTAAAAAAAAATAGTAAAGTCATTTTATATATTTTGTAAAAAATGTGAGCTTCTCTTTTTAGTCCATGATAGTAGAATTGGGTGATGTATAAGTTTTTAAGTAGAGGGGTTAAAATGAAAAAAAACTAAAGTGTAAGGGGATAAAAGGCAATTAACCATACTTTCAACAATTTTACTAAATGGCAATCATTTTCTCTCATGACTCTTTTTGTGGCTTAGAAATAAGTCAAACCAAGTCCTCGTGAAAAATGGAGCACGTAAATTGCATGCTAATGCTATAAATATGAAGTGTGGCTTTTGCTCAAAGTTCAAATCAACCACAAACTTAAACCCTTCATTAATCACCACTAGCAGCAGCAACCATGAGATTAATAATGTTTCTCCTACTTTTGTTTATTTCTTCATCCATATTATCACTCACTGCATATCCAAAACAAGTGATTTGCAGTGAAAAAAAAAAAAAAAAAAAAAGCCCTTCTTACCTTCAAAGTGGCAACATTCCTTCAAAAATATGGCAACTCCCTCGGCTCATAATACTAAATATGGCCAATAATCATTTATCTGGACATAAACCAAACAATATCAGTTTGCCATCCATGACATATCCATCAGAGATTTCTTATGTTGCATCATTTTCTTTTATAGAAAAACATTTGGACTTGTACATAAAAAGGAGAGACCCTGACTATGAAAAAAGACTTAGATTTATTTGGAGCATCGATCTTTCAAGTAATAGTCTATCTGGGTTGATTCCTGCTGAGATATCAACTCTTGCCGAGTTGTTGTTCCTAAACTTGTCCACTAACCAATTCAAGGGAAAGATACCAAAGCAATTTGGGGAAATGACAAAATTACCAAGTCCTTGATCTCTCCAGAAACCATCTCTCCGGTGAAATTCCACAAAGCCTCTCAAATTTGACATTTCTCAGTGACTTGGACTAGTCATACAACAATTTGTCTGGTCAAATACCTTCTGGCACTCAACTACAGAACTTCGACAAGACGCGTTACATTCGCAATGACAAGCTCTGTGGAGCTCCTTTGGGTAAAAATTGCAGCAAACCGGAAGTTCCAACAACCGCCAAGGAAGAAGAAGCCGATGATCGATTTGAAACCTCGTGGTTTTACATCGGAATGGGATGTGGATTTGGTGTTGCATATTTGGGAGTTTGGGCTGTCCTTTTCTTCAAACAAACTTGGAGGCATGCTTATTTTAGGTTTGCTAAAAACATAAAAGACAAGATCTACGTGGCGACTCTGGTGAAGACAAAACAATTGTAGAGGATATTGAAGTGGTCCAAGGGTAACTAAACAATGCGGTAATTCTTTAAAACGATCCAATTTCTATTTAAAGACCATAATTCAAATAATTTTAAAAATACAAATCTTGATTCAAAATTTTCAAAATGTATGTTAAATAATTCTATTTCAGCTCTAGTCACTAGATTACTAATATAATATTTCATTGCAGGGATATTTCGCGTCCTGATTAAAATTAATGTTTTTAAATAAGTTAAGTTTGTTATTGTGCGAGAAGTCTTTTCTTGTATGTACATTTTTGGATATCTTATTAAAGAGGAACGATCACTTTATACTTGTGTGTACAAGTATTTCCTTAAATAAATATATGTTTCTAATCTCAAAAAAGATAAAAAAAAAAAAAAAAAAAAAATGCTCTTCTCAAGTCTAAAATATTTACTCATGATTTTCAACTAATCATTATGTTAGAGACAATTTCATTCAACATATAAAAGCAAACTATTGACTATAAGTCTTTAACGTTGAATTAAGTTCGTTTTAAAGCAAATTCAAACTCGTTGCATAGAACTGCAGATGGAATTTTGTCCAACTTCTTATTGTTTAGCCTTTCTTCCTGCTCCTATTTCTGAGACTCAACAGTAATAATTATAAGGAAGTACTTGAGAGAAGAACCAAAAAAATGAAAAAAAAAATATGAATAAATAATGCATCACATACCAATTGGACTCTCAATCTTACACCCGAGGGTTGAAATTGAAACACGGGATCATGTGAAAAAACGACTTTCTCTATTCCTTCTTATTTGCCTGCTGCATTCCTTACTAAGGTACGTGCATTCGATGAAAATATAACCCGTGATCATAACGGTGTGACACATCACATCGGGTATACACCCGTGCTCAATCATCTTATCAAAGAAATATCAACAAGATTCTAAATTTCCAGCCTGACTGAGCCCATCTATCAACGTGGTGAAGTGAAGAACACTTGCATTAATATCTCCTGCATGTGGTTTATGAGATTGAGTGCATCAAGCTAGAGGCTTATCGCCTTTGCCAAGAACGTGGAGAAGGATGTTGTAAGTGTGAAAATCCCTTTCTAGCCATTTCGTCGAGTAATCTATGGAATTGATCGAGCTTTCCCAGCCTACATTTAGCGCAAATTAGGAAATGGACTGCGATGAGGTTCATGGCCACCACATGAGAGAGTGGCAGAGAGATATATAGGGATAGAGAGGCTATCGGCACTGGAGAGATAGGGATAGAGAGGGAGAGAGGAACGGTTGCGGAAAAGAGAGAGGGAGAGGGGCTATGAAAGAGTGGTTAGGATTTCATATAAAACATATTAAATTTATATAGGGTATATAATTGCTTGTTCACTATTATTTTTAGGAAAAAGTATATTTTAAATCTTCTAACTATTGACATAATGATTGACATGTTTCTAAATAACCCTTTTAAATTTGCGTGTTTAATTTTAAACTCTCTTTGTATCAACACGTCTTTAAATAATGTTTCTATCAAAAATTCTGTCAAAAGTAATAGAATTGAGGGATAAAATAACATTTTTACATTTTTTTAATTTTTTAATCATTTCTTTGATTTTTCTTTTTTTCTTCACTTCTCTCTCTCCCGCTCAATTCTCCATCTCTCTTCCTGCCGAAACCACTCCTGTTTCGGAGGTGGCACCCCCTGTCCATCCCCGAAATAGGGGGTGAAACACCCCCTTTTCGGAGGTGGAATCACCCCCTGTAACACAATCGTTGTCTAGGACCTTGTTCCGATCATTCGGAGAGGGGTAGTCAACTTTGGTGAAACCGAGAGGCTCTTCGTTCGGGAGATGCAACTATCTTAATTAGTATCAAAACAAACCGTCGGCAATATTGTACTCTTGTATTCATGGAGAAAGTTAATGGAAACTTACTTTAATTGCCCAGCTTCTTATTGCTCAGCCTTTCTTCCTTCTTCTATTTCTGAGCCTCGACAATAATAATTCTAAAGGGGGGGGGAAGAGAATGCTTCTGTCAACTCATCTATCAATGTAGTGAAGTGAAGGACACACTGATTAATCCCTATCTCCTTCATGTGGTTTCAGAGATTGAGCGTATAGAGAGAATAGTGGAGGGGAGTAAAAATGGTATTTCATTTCTCATCGCATATATACACTATGTTGAAAAAGGAAACTACCAAAATAAATAAATAAAATAAAATGATAATGAATATCCACAATACAACGCAAATATAGACATTTGACTTTTGTGCTCTCCTATATGCCCCCGTAAGATGAAGCTCCGTGAGGAGAGTCCAATCTTGGACGTAAGCATGTGAAAGCGTGTGTGCAGTAGAAGTTTGGTGAGTGTGTCCACCAGTTGATCTTCAGAGGAAACGTGTGAGACGCGAAAAGTACCACCTTGAACTTGTTCTCGAATAAAGTGATAGTCAAGGGCAACATGCTTTATCCGGGAGTGGAAAAGACCGGGTTGGAGCATGGGTTGGTTGCTCCCACGTTGTCACAGTAAATAATCGACCGGCACAACAATGATAGACCAAGTTTCTCAAGTAGCGAGCAAATCCAACGAATCTCAACTGCGGTTGAAGAAACTGAGCAGTACTCGGCTTCAGTTAAGAGATTGAGCGCGGCAAGAGGTTTATCGCCTTTGCCAAGAACGTGGAGAACGATGTCGCAAGTATGAAAATAAGGTGAAAATCCATTTCTAGCTATTTCGTCGAGTAATCTGTGGAATTGATATCGAGCTTTCCCAGCCTGTATTTAGTGCAAGTTAGGATATTATAGGTGACAACATCGGGGGAATGACCCTCAATTTGTTGATAAACCTACTCGATCAACTTGTATTTAGCCAACATTATCCATTTTTTTTTGGGCATAAAGGATAATGCATTACTAATTATAGAAGGTAACAAATTAGGAAACTGAGAAAAAAAGAGTTTTTATGACTTCATTCAATGCTTTAATTATAGTAAAAATTAAAATGGCAACACCGGCACCGTGTCACCTCAGATGCCACATCACCGTCGGCGGACATTGGTGCCGGGCCACCTTAGACACCGCGCCGGAGCCGGAGCTGACCAGCGCATCCTCTGGCACAGCGAGCCAACACTGATGCCCAATGACGTTGCGGACAACTTTGCTGCCGCCGAAGCATTGGTCGGCGTAGTGCTAGAGCTTCTCCCGCGCCTCCGCTAGCACCGTGAACCGTCGTTGTTCCTAACACCGTTGGCGACACTCCCAGAGCTTATGCCATTGTCGCGTGCCAATGCCAAGGCCGGAGCAAACGGTGGTGACTTCCTGGTGAAACTGTATTTTTATGTATTTATATTTATATATTTATTAAATAAATATATGTATATTTATTATATAAAACATGATGGCTTTTTGGCTGATTAGGACAAACTTATGATTAGGACAAAAAAATATGATTAGGACATACAAAATTACTGACGAGACTAAACAAATTTGCTGACTAGGACAGATTGAGACAAATTAATTTTATTTTAGGTATTGATTTACTTAATTTATTCTAATTGAGCATTAATTAAGGTACACTAATTTTATTTTAGGCATCGATACCTAATTTCTCTTAATTTAAATGTTAATTTAGTTAACTAACCAAAATTTCCCCTTTTCACATTTTTTGAATAGGAAGGTTTGTAACTTAATTATGTCAATCTCTCTTTCATATTACCTTCTAACCCTAAATTATCTCCAATTGCCTCTCTCTCTCTCTCTCTCCGCCTCCTCCATCTCTATCAATCCTCTCTCCCTCCCACTTCTTTCCCCATTCTATGTCCATCACGATCTCCCCCCCCCCCCCCCCCCCTCTCTCTCTCTCTCTCTCTCTCTCTCAAGATAAACAGGCATGTACACAAGGAATGACCTGTGATGGGCTTGCGACTGAGAGGGGGCTGGCCGAGGTTGAGAGGGTCGAGGATCTGCGATTGCGACGGTTACGGAACTGAGAATGATCGAGGTGGCGGCTGAGAGAGTTGAGAGATGAATCTAAATCTGAATCCAATTTTTCATGAAATCTAAAATTAAAATTGGGTAATATTCAATAAATTGTTTTCTACTTTTTTTTTTTCTTCTGTTCCGATTTGTGTTTCTCCTCTGCAACAGAAAAACAAATGTTGCAATCGCCATTTGTGTCTCTTCTATGTTCGTTTTGTGTTTTTATTCCCATTTGTGTTTCTAACATCTTTATGGTTCCCATTTGTGCTCCCATTCGACGATTAACATGTCCGTCTTTGATTCGGTTCATTTTCAGATTGGCGTCGTTTAATCTGTCATCGATTATGTAATTCAGGTTCGCTGTTGATTCGGTTCAGGTTAGATCCATCACATTGCCAGCACCCATCACTGCTCTATTTTATTTTATTTTTTATTTGAATCTGATGATCGACAATCTGGCCATTAAATCCACCCGATTTGCTAGAGTTTGTGGCTTCCGTTTCTCTGATTTATTTTTTTTCAAATTGTTTTGTTGAAAATTCAGATTAAAGAGAACATCTATAATTTCGTGAAGAAGGTCTAAAGCGTTACTATCTCCAGCGTATTCATGATCTTCAACTTCAAGTCCCTGATTCATCATAAATCACTTTATTAGTTTCTTTCACTTTGTATTATAGATTAGTCATTAGAGTTCAAACCAACTATTTATGTTTCCAATTTTTTTTGTTGCCATATTTCTGTTTTAAAATTTATTTTCTAGGATCTATTTTCCTAGATTTTATGTTTCTCTTTCCAGATTTTAATTTCTATTTCTAGATTTGTGGTAAATCACTTGAGTTTGTTTCACTTTTATTTTGTATTATAGATCAATGCTAAAGCAGAAGATTTATATTCCCATATTTTTTGTTCCAAGTTTTTTGTTCCCCATTTTATGTTTTGGGAATTGTTCGCAAATTTTATGTTCTCATTTCCTAGATTTTAGAGGGGTTTTTTACTTCACCTTCTAAACTCTATTTTTGTTCATTTCGAATTTTTATGAATGAAATATATTCTAACATGGAGTGTTCCTTTATAATTTCTCCAAATGTCAGAAAAAAAAAAAAAAAAAAACACGAAAAAGTATAGGTTATTAATTATGCTCCTCGAAATCTCTCTTTCATCTCTTTTTTCTAATATTTATCTCAAATTAAGTTTAGTTGGTTAACTTTTTCATTAAATTTGTATTAGATTTTTTTTATTGCGATCGGGTTCAAATGGTGTAATTTTGTTTATATGAGTTTTGTTTATAATAAGCGTTCAATTATTGAAATGTTAGGGATATTGTTGTATAATCAAATTTGATTATCTCATTTTTTCAAAGATTTTTTTTTTCTTTTTTCTTTTTTTTTTTCTTTGTATTCTTGGTTATTGTTGTATTGGTTTGAAAATCCATTGTTGAAAATGAGAGTGTTATATAAACAAAGTAAATGAAATAAAGTGGAACTTGAGAACTTGATAAATAAATTGTGATTTCTCATTATTTTTGAATTGTTGGTTAAGTTTTGTTGATTGTTATTGGTTCTGTTATGTATTGTTCTATTCATTTGAAAACAAAAGTAAGATCTTGAGAATGATGTATCGATTGTTCTATAATTTTATTTTTTAAAATTTGTGCACGTATTATTAATTTATGCCTACTTATGATTAATTGGAATTATCCAGTAGTAGAAAAAGTTAAATAATTTGATGTTCAATTTGTTAACACCCGTGCCTTCAGGCACGGGTTATACGCTAGTATTGTATAAATTAGATATGTTAAATATAATAGAAATATATACAAATATATTATGTAAAAGTAAATGTAATATTAATTATGCGTGTACTATATTTAATATTTACATTATACACCTCTGGTTTTAAATAATTACTTCATACACCTTTTTTTACATTTAAACATTAACGTTGTGCATCTATTTTACTTTGGGATAATTATACTTTGAACCCTTTTGTTTTGTCAGTAAATACACTACCTATTAGGGGAACCAAAAAATCCAATCATATGGTCGTTGCCGTCACGACATGGTCCGTAAATCTAGGAGTCATGTGCGAAAAAGATCACCGCACATACTTTGGTAAGTCGTACGAAGTCCAATTAAAATACAAGGCGATAGCAGTCATTACAGTCACACCACAATCCATAAATTCAACGAGCCGTGCAAGGGAAAATCACCGCACATGCCCTCCGAAGCCATACAAAGTTTAATCCGTATGCCCTAGAGAGCGGGGTAAATACGATGAAATAATGTTAATTTCTGAGGAAAAGGTCATATAGAAAATATTAAAGCCAATAAAGCGCACACAAATGAATAAACGACGAAGGGAGGTGTAATATACTAATATTTGAGTGAGGTCAATTTCTCAACAAATTTACTATTACGATTTTCTATAAGTAACAACAATATATTTTTTGTCTATATGCAAACTTTTTTATTTTATTCTTCAGTTCTAAATTTTTATAGAAACAGAAAAAACAGACACTAATCCTTAGGTATTATTGGGGGAAAGCACTATTGCCAGTGGTGGCTGCTAAGTGTCACGGGCCGAGCCTTTTGAGGCTAGAAGGTGGACCGTGTGGCGCTAATTAGGGGATCGCCTAATAGTAAATCTGAAGATCAGAGGATCTTGAATAGCGAAAGCGATTTCAATAGTAATGAATTTCCCTACAACACATGCCAACAATGTAGAGAAGAATACACTTACAATAACAACAAACAATTGTATTAATATCAAAGGTTACAAGATGTGAAAGGCTTGAATGACTTCAAGAGTATATTCTCTCACATAATACTTTAAGCAAAAAAATACAAGTGACCACAATAGATATCATTATGCTCGCGGAGTCATAATAGTGTCTTTCTACAAGAAATGAAATAAATAAATAAACTAAACTAAGCTAAACTAGTCTAGAAAACAAATGAAAAGGGTCACGGACAAGCGGCCATGTGCGAGAACACGCACTGGACAAGCTAAGACCGTGACATTCTCCCCCACTTGAGTTGTCTACGTCCTCGTAGACTTCTTCTGATGATGCTTCTGATTTAGTCTGCGGTTGTTGCGTCTTCTGCTGTCTTCCAGATATGTTGGCTTTGTAGAGTTTATCCATTGAATGAGGATACAGTGGTTGGTCTGCGACAATCTCACTAGATCCCAAGTTGACATCAAAGCACTTGTGTAGATTGAAGCACAAATCAATACCCCTCAGAACATTCCACAACTGAGTATCATGCTTGAGAACATATGCGACAGTGTCCCTTGAATATCAGAATTGAAGTGTTGGATATAAGGTTGTAGAACTCAATACTTTATCCACCACTACAATTATTGTACCTTTGTTTCCCGAATTTTTGACCCTCGGTACACAAAGTCGGTACTTCCATCTTTCTGGATGTAGTCCCACCGAAAGCAAGTGGGTCTTTGCACTGTTGGCTAACATGAAAGCGGATTGGCTCAATGGGAACTTGATATCTATAGATTTTTTTCCCGTCCGAATGAGAGGGAAACTCCTTCGGAAGTTCTCTTGGAGAAGCAATTCGAACATAGTCAAACAACCTTTTTGATGAAATCAAATGTGGCACTTGTGGGTAAGTTTCTCCAATACTAAGCACTAGAAAGTCATCTTTATATTCCTCTATCTCAAGCTGCAGAGCCGAAACGAATATGTCTTCAATCGAATAATGTGTTGTCGGAATGACATACGATCGATCTCCCATCATACAAAGCAAATCTGCAAAAGGCATTGGGACCGCCTTAGTGTCCATAAAGAATTTCATCCCCAATATCACTTGAAAATGATCCATGGGAGCAATAGTGAAGTTGAGGAACCCATCCCACGGAGCAATCTTCGTGTGTACCGTGTTGGCAACTCCAATCACGGGACGCGCTTCAGAATTCACGGCCTTCAATCTCCCTGAGTACTTTTCGACACGTAGGCCCAACCGATTAACTTTCTTATCGGACATAAAATTGTGTGTAGCACCAGTATCAACTAAAGCACAAGAACTCCGCTCATTAATTCGAAGGTCCACAACATGAGGTTCTTCTTCATGACCTTCTTCTTTGCGACCGATTGTCGCTTTATGGCATTCAATAAACGAATTGTACCCATTTGATGATCATCAAACTCGTCTGAAGTTTCCTCCTCCTGCTCTACAATATATTTTCCCCGACGTTCATTTTCTTCTTGAATCGATGCTTGCAGCGCGGACAAAGCATGTTTATGTGGACAATTGGATATATCATGATTCTTGTTACACAAAACGCAAGGAGTTGGATTTTTATGGGTCTGTCTACCTCAGTGAGGCTTTTGGTTTTCCGAACCCAATGATGCCCCTAAGCTATTGAACGATTGGCCAGATTTTGAGCGCTGGCCTTGGCGCGGATTCCTCGGAGGACTCCTTGAATTAGAATTGGAGTTTGGGTTGCTCCAACGTCTTGGTGGGCTTCCCCGAGATGATTGACCTCCACTTCTATTATAATGGGAGACATTCTTATCTTTCCTCTTGTCATGGTTAGTAGTAGGTTCAGGAGAGTAATCAGTTACTCTTTCTGCAGCAGCAACGGCAATAGATAAATCAGTAAGACGTTGTCTTTGTATTTCCTAACGTACCCAATCCTTCAAGCCATCTAGGAACCAAAACAACTTATCATCTTGAGACATTGTACGAATGTCCAGCATGAGAGCCATGAACTTCTTGACATAGTCTCAAGCGTATCCGGTCTGTTTCAGCTCTCTCAGCCGTCATCGAGTCGTGTACTCGATATTTTCGGGAAGGAAATGTACTTTCAGTTCACCTTTAAGGTCTTCCCAAGTATTAATAATACAGTTTCCTTCCAGGATGTCTGCATATTTGGTTCGCCACCATAATTTAGCATCACCACAAAGATACATGGAAGCTGTTGTCACATTTTCTTCCTCGGAGATTACTTCGATGCCCCAAAAGTATTACTCTACATCAAAGAGAAAGTTTTCAAGATCTTTGACGTCTCTTGAACCATCATAGGATTGAGGTTCGAGAATGCGAACCCTCGAAGTAGGTTGCCTCGAGTCTCTAGCAAGAGCTCAGTACACCATGTTCTACAAGCCATCCAACTCGCTTTAGAGATCAAGGACTGACTGTTCCATCTGAGCATGATGGCCAGCGGATGTCACGGCAACTAGGCCCATCCGTTCAATCAGGTGATCGATTTGGGGGTTTTGAGATGTCCCCTCCCCATTAGCATCGGGGCTTTACAAAAAAGCTAGAGTAGCGTCAATGCAGGAAACGCTTTGTTCAAGCGCTTCGAGACGATCTTTCATCGACGTGGTATTTCACCAACCTGGTTCTGATACCAACTATCACGAGCTGAGCCTTTTGAGGCTAGAAGGTGGACCGTACGGCCCTAACTAGGGGATCGCCTAGTAGTAAGTCTGAAGATCAGAGGATCTTGAATAGCGGAAGCGATTTCAATAACAACGAGTTTCCCTACAACAACACATGCCGGTAATGTAGAGAATAATACAATTACGATAACAACAACAATTATATTAATATCAAAGGTTACAAGGTGTGAAAGATTTGAATGATTTCAAGAGCATGTCCTCCTACATAATACTTTAAGTAAAAAAAATACAAGTGACCACAATAGACATCATTATGCTCGAGGAGTCATAATGGTATCTTTCTACAAGAAATGAAAGAAATAAACTAAATTAAGCTAATCTAAGCTAAACTAGTTTAGAAAATAAATGAAAAAGGTCACGAAACTAGATTTGTCTATCAATTAGCTTAGTGGCCCTATTCCTCAATTGTTGGGAAATTTATCGTTCTTAAGGGAACTACATTTGTTGTACAATCAACTGAGTGGTCATATTCCTCAATTGTTGAGAAATTTATCCTTCATGGAGAAATTAGATTTGTCTAACAATCAACTGAGTGATCATATTCCTCGATTGTTGGAAAATTTATTCTTATTGAGGAAACTATATTTGTCTTACAATCAACTAAGTGGTCATATTCCTCAAATTTTGGAAAATTTATACTCCTTGAGTATTTTCGACCTATCTCACAATCAATTGAACGGCACTATACCAAAGAGTGTTGGGTTTCTCTCAAATCTTCAGAGTTTAGACATTGGCTATAATTCCCTATCAGGCAACATCTCTGAAGCCCATCTTGCTAAACTCCAAAAGTTGGAATACTTGGATATATCTCATAATTCCTTATACTTTCAAATCGACCCCAATTGGATTCTTCATTTTCAACTTGAAACCCTTCTTGCAAGTCATTGTTTGATCGGTCCAAAGTTTCCCATATGGCTATGAACATAAACATCACTTGTTTCGTTATACATCTCGTACTCAGGAATCTCAGAAATTGCTCCGGATTGGTTGTGTGACTTCTCTTCTCATCTTGATACGGTCGATTATAGAGGTAATCAAATATTTGGGGACATATCCAACATTTTCCTAAATGCCAGGTTCATCTATTTGGATTCCAATAAATTCTTTGGGCATATGCCACGTTTGTCTCCAAATGTTGAAGGTGTTTATTTGGCAAACAATTTTCTATCCGGAGAAATTTCTATCTTTTTTTTGCCGAAAAGAGCATAGAGAAAATAACTTATGGATTCTTGACTTATCAAATAATTCATTTTTGGGTGGCCTTCCGAATGAATGTTTGGTGTATTGGCAATCTTTAATCAGTTTAAAGTTGGGAAAAAATAATCTCTCCGGATACATTCCGGACTCGATGAGTTTTTTATCTCAACTCCAATCACTACAATTGCAAAACAATAACTTACAAGGAAATATACCTTTATCATTGAAAAACTACACAAATTTGGTTCTCCTAAACTTTGCAAAAAATCGCATGAATGGAGTTGTGCCGTATTGGATTGGAGAATTGACTAATCTAGAGGCTCTTATATTAAGATCCAACAACTTTAGCGGCAAGATTCCTCTACAAATATGAAAACTTCCTGAGCTCAAAATACTAGATCTAGCCAATAATTGTCTATCTGGACCTTTGCCAACCAATATCAGTTTGCCAACCATGAGAAATCTATCAACAGATCAATCACGGATTTACATTACCAAAAATCTAACTTCATCGGGAGTTGTGTATGATGAAAGTCTGGAATTATCCATAAACAAAAGAGACTCGGAGTACGAAGAGATACTTGGATTGGTCAGGAGCATCGACCTTTCAAGTAATAACCTAACTGGTTGATCCCACCTAAGATCTCAAGTCTTGTCGAATTGTTGTTTCTAAACTTATCTAATAACCAATACAAGGGAAACATACCAGATTAATTAGGGGGAATGACAAATTTAATTGCCCTTGATCTTTCCAAAAACCGCCTATCAGGTGAAATTCCTCGAAGCTTCTCAAGTTTAACATTTCTCAATGAATTGAATGTGTCATACAACAATTTATCTGGTCGAATACCTTCCGGAACTCAGTTACAAGGCTTCAACGAATCCAGCTATATCGGCAATGAAGGACTTTGTGGAACTCCTCTACTCAAAAGTTGCACCACAGAGAGAGAAATTCCAGAAATTCCAACACCCACCGACAAAAAAACCGATGATCGATTTGAAACCTCGTGGTTTTACATCGGAATGGGATGTGGATTTGGTGTTGCATATTTGGGAGTTTGGAGTGTTCTTTTTTTCAAACAAACTTAGAGGCATGCTTATTTCAGGTTTGTTGAAGACATGACTCTAGTGAGAAGACGAAACAGTTGCAGAGAATGTTAAAGTGGTCCAAGGGTAACTGAACAATAAGGTAATTTTTTAAACTATCAAATTTCAATTTAAAGACCATACAAATAATGTTAAAGATACAAATCTTGATTCAACATTTTCAAAATGTGCTTTAAATGAGTCCTAAATAAATCTATATTAGCTCTAGTCTCTAGATTACTAATATAGTATTTCATTGCAGGGATATTTCGCGTCGTGGCTAAGATCAATGTATGTAAATAAGTTAAGTTTGTTATTGTGCAAGAAGTCTTTTCTTATATGTAAGTTTCTGCATGTCAAAATGTATTTTCTCTTTCTTTTACATCTTCGTCTTGTTCCTCCTCGTCAGCCACCACATCGACCGCCCTCAACCATCCATCATCTCTCTCTAATGCTAAAATCACTTCTAGAATCATAATTAATTCACTTGCCTTAGAGTTTGGTTGTTTTTTTTTTTTGTTTTTTTTAAGGATTCAAACCAAGGGTACAGTACCCCGGATACTGTTTAGAACCCAGGGAACTGTACCCCGAGTTTATCCCTCCTCCCAAAAAAAAAAAATTTGTACCCAGGGATCACAACCTCGGGTAGTTCTAGTTACGTAAATAAGTTGAGAATGAGATCATTTCAGTAATTTTTTTTTAAAATTATAATATTTGTGTAAACTACTCAGAAAATCGGTTTCCAAGGAGTCGAATTCCCTTAAGCCTAGGTGGCCCCATGAATTTCCCCTTGCATTACTTACACAAACACCTCTAGGAGTGTTCGTGTAATTAATTTTTTAATTACATAAATTTTATAGAGGTGTTTGTGTTATTAACTTCTTTTTTTATATGTTTTTTATTTTAGTAGAAGAAAAACGCTAGTATTTTCTATTGTTTTTCTTACATTTTTGGAATAATTTAATTTTTGAAATATGATATTTGTGATTAAATCTTAATTTCTTTCCCTAGTTAATTCCATAAATGCTCCTAAAAATTTTGTGTAATTAATTCACGGGAAAATTCATGGAATACCTTACAAAGTTTCACTGAATCTAGCTATATGGGCAATGACAGACTTTGTCGACCTCCTCTGCTGAAAAATTGCACCAGAGAGAAAGAGATTCCAGAAATTCCAACGCCTACTGATGAAGAAGACGATAGATTTGAAATCTCGTGGTTTTACTTCGGAACGGGTTGTGGATTTGGTGTCGCATTTTTGGGAGTCTGGGGTATTCTTATTTTCAAACAAACCTGGAGAATTTCTTATTTCAGGTTCATTGATAACATAAAAGATAAGATCTATGTGATTATTCTATTGAAGATGAAACAGCTGTGTATATCATTGAAGCGATCCAAGGGTAATTAGACAATAATTATCATCTTCATTTATGCAACAATCAGGTAAATTTTAAAAAAATCTCAAAGACGGAAGCAACTTGTGTTTTAGTCACACCTATTTAGAAAAAGCGGAAGCCCACTACACACGCTTACACTTGCACAATTACATTTAACAATTTTGTGTGTAAATTTTTCTTAGATATAACAAATATTATTGTAGTTTATAACATGTAATTAATTTATGTGTAAAAATTTGTTAGATGTAACAAAAATCACACAAAATATATTTAATTAGTTACACATAACTAAATGTAGACAAATACGTATAATTAATATTAAATTAATTTCTGTATATAATATTTGTTAAATGGCATAAATATTGCACAAATATATATAACTATAACATGGAATTAATATTATATAAATATATGTAACAAAAAATACACAAATATATGTAAAAATATGATAATTAATAAATTATAACTAATATTTGCTACATGTAACTAATATTCACTAAAATACGAATTTACTCACTAAGTTCTCCTTACAATCCCTACAATGTGAGATTAAAACTCAAATGAAATCCAATTTAAGAGACTAAATCAAAACTTATATTTTAAGCGGGACTTTTTTAAAATTAGATCTATTATTTGAGAATTTCGACTAATTAAAAAAAAAAAAAAAAAAACACTAAAGATTGTATTTAGTTTTTTACGCATGTGTATATATATAGGTTTCTATTCCTCGAAATTGAAACCACAAACATAAATGTAATTATGATGAAAAAATTTGAATTCAAATCTTTTTTTCATCAACAAAAATTACGATCAGGTCAATTTTTTAACAAAAAAATCTATTCAAATCCTTTAATATATATATATATAACGAAACACAAATATATAGTTCTTTTTATCTTTTTCTAATTTTTGTTCTAACTTTTCTAGAAGGAAAAAAAAACATAGACACTAATTCTTAGGAAGTGTTTGGTGACATGGAATTAAAGGTTTGGAATTAGAATTGAAAATGAATGCATGTAAATTAAATTTTTTGCCTTTTGATTTGAATCAATCGTATAATGGCTTCCAATCATGTGAGTCGTTTGAAGGAGATTGATCATTGGATAAGATTAAGGGCATGTTTGGTTCCTAATTTAAAAATTGATTTTTCTTTTTTGAAAAATATTTTTTGACATTTTTTAAAACCTGTTTAGTTTGATTTTTAAATAAGTAAATAATATTTATTAATATAGGGTAGTCTTGACTCTCTCGCAAACCCAAAAAAATTAATTCATAAAATGAGACTTTCCCTCACAGTTGTATTAAATGAGTCCAACATAATTCTATATTAGCTCTAGACTCTAGTCTCTAGATTACTAATATAATATTGGGTATTTTATCATGGGCCCCAAAGCCCTTTACTAATTCATTCTTATACTCATATATCTATTTAAATTTAAAGAAAAATCCAATTAGCATATGATAAATATTTACTGTAGAGCAATATTTGCATCTCCCTCATTTATTATATTGATGTTAACATTATTGCTGTGCAGCAATATTTGCATCTCCCTTATTCATTATGTTGTTATTAATATTGTTGTTGAACAGTAACATTTACATCCCCTCATTTATTGTGTTGCAATTGATATAGTGAGAGAATATATAGTTAGGCTCATTTTAAATAATAAATATATAGGTGGTATTTTATCACTATGGACTCGTATGTAGTGGTTTATTTTAATTTTAATGGTAAAAATTGGATTCTCTCTAATTTTTCCTATAATATTTCATTGCAGGGATATGTTGCACCATGGCCAAGATCAATGTATTAAATAAGTGAAGTTTGTTGTTGTGCGACAAGTATTTTCTTATATGTAAGTTTTTAGATGTCTTATTAAAGATGAACGTTCACTCTATGCTCGTGTGTACAAGTGTTTCCTTAAATAAATATATGATTCCTAACCTCAAAAAAAGGACGAAAAATGCTCTTCTTCAGTACAAAATATTTACTCATGATTTTAAAGTAATCATTATGTTACAGACAACTTCATTCAACATATAAACGTAAATTATAAGTTGTAACGCTGAATTAAATTCGTTTTAAAGCTAATTCAAACTCGTTGCATAGAACAGTAGATGGAAATGGATATAGCAAGACTGGTACCGCGATCCTTGATAAGGCAAGCAATTGTGAATTCAATCACACTTCAAAATAGCAGAACTGAAATCAAAACCGAAAGCAGATATTAAAAACCCAGGACTTTATAGTGGGTTCGCCTGATAGACGAATTATTCATTCTTCCAACAACATTTTTTGTAGAAATTTTTTGTAGGACTGAAACAATTAATTAGCTAAAAAACATCAGATTTTTCCAAGTCTGCATGCAGTGACTAAAATGGTTTGGGAAGTTAAAGTCAATACTGCTGACTATTTAAAAATCTAGAACTCCAAAAGTCAAGCATTGCATTTAAAAGTGGAGCAATTTGTGAACCACTAACCGGTTGAATAAACTCAGTTCCCATTGAATTTACTTCAATTCTGTTGCCAGATTTTTAATACAAATTTCTGAGAACAGAATATGCTTGTTCCCAAGATCGCTGCTTCCGTTCTAAAAAATTTGGAATAGAAACAGAAAATTTAGAAAAAAATATAAGTTTTCATATTTTTATTTTTCAGTTTCAATATTCTAAATACAAAAACAAAATTCAGGGAACAAAAACACTAACCGGGGAAGGGCGGAGCCACCCCTTTACCAAGAGGGGCATAGCCCCCTACCCCCCACCCCTCTCAAATTTATAAAATGACCATTATTATCCTATACTTTATTAATTTATTCAGTAGTGCACTTGATATTTTTGTATTTTTTATTAAATTTCTTAATCTAGATCTGAGCACACTTACTTCTCTTTCACAACTTCATTTATCGCATTGCAATCTCGAAAATTTTAACATTAATAGTATTCCAGCTATTGGTTTGGGCCGTTGTTCTAATTTTTCATCTCTTCAAGTCCTTGATATTTCGTTTAACAATCTCAATTGCCATATACCCTATGAGATTGGCCAACTAAAACATTTGGAATGTCTTTCACTTGAATATAATTCACTGCATGGCCCAATCCCTCAATCTTTGGAAAATTTATCCTCCTTGAGAGAACTACGTTTGAATTCCAATCAATTGAGTAGTCTAATTCCAAAAACTTTGGGAAGTTTTCCCTCCTTAAGGGAACTCCATCTGTATTCCAATCAATTGAGTGGCCCTATCCCTCAAACCTTGGGAAATTTATCCTCCTCGAATTGGTTCGATCTCGCTTTTAATCAATTGAACCACACACTACCAAAGAGTATCGGGCTTCTCTCAAATCTCGTGCACTTGGACATTGGCCATAATTCCCTATCAGGCAACATGTCTGAAGCCTATCTTCCTAAATCCCCTAACTTGACGTACTTAGGAATGTCTTTGAACTCCTTATACTTTCAAGTTCAACCAAATTGGGTTCTTCTTTTTCAACTCGACACTCCCCTTGCTAGTCACATTCTAATGGGTCCAAATTTTCCACAGTGGCTACGAACACAAAAATCACTTACGGGGTTAGATGTCTCGTATTCTGGAATCTCGGATAATGTTCCCGATCGGTTTTGGGACTTCTCTTTTCATCTTGCTATGGTCGACTTAAGGGGCAATCAAATATCTGGGGGACATATCTAACATATTCCTAAATGCCAGCTATTTCAATTTGGCTTCAAATATATTCACGGGTGATGTACCGTGTCTGTCTCCAAATGTCGATAAGATTGATTTGGCAAGTAATTCTCTATTCGGAGAAATTTTGACATTTTTTTGCCGAAAAGAACATAGAGAAAATAACCTAAGGTTTCTCTACTTATCAAACAATACATTTTCAAGTGAGCTTCCGAATGAATGTTTGGTTTATTGGCAGTCTTTGAGGGTTTTAAACTTGGGAAGAAATAATCTCTCAGGATTTATTCCAAACTCAGTGAATTTCTTATATTCCCTCCAATCATTGCAACTGAATAACAATAACTTAACTGGAAATATACCTTCGTCATTAAACAACTGCACATATTTGGTTCTCATAAACTTTGCAAATAATCAATTCAATGGAATTGTGTCATGCTGGATTGAGAATCTGACAAATCTAATGGCTCTAAAAGTAAGATCCAATAACTTCAATGGTAATATTCATATACCAATATGGAAACTCCCACGGCTCAAAATACTAGATCTGGCCAATAATAGCCTATCTGGAACTATACCAAACAATATCAGTTTGCCAGCTATGACACATCTGTCAAAATATAGATTCGGGGATTTAGTTATTGAGAAGCAAACTTCCTCCGGATCGCATGTTACGTTAATCTCAGAAACTTTAGACTTGTTCATAGACAAAAGAGAATCGGGGTACAAAGAGATACTCGGATTTGTTCAGAGCATTGATAGTTCAAGTAATAACCTATCTGGATTGATACCATCTGAAATGTCAAAGTCTTGTAGGATTGTTGTTTCTGAACTTGTCCAATAACCTATTAAAGGGAAACATACTAGATAAATTTGGGGGAATTCCAAATTTAGTAGCCCTTGATCTCTCCCGAAACCAACTCTCTGGTGAAATTCCTAGAAGCCTCTCGAATTTGACACTTCTCAATGAATTGGACTTGTCATACAACAATTTGTCAAGTCGAATACCTTTCGGCACTCAACTACAGAGCTTAAACGAAACAAGTTACATCGGCAATGATGGGCTTTGAGGAGCTCCTCTTCGCAAAAGTTGCACGAGAGAGGGAGAATTACCTGAAGTTCCAAATCGCACCCATGAAGAAGAAGATGATCGATTTGAAAAATCGTGGTTTTACTTGGGAATGAGCTGTGGATTTGGTTTTGCATTTTTGGGAGTTTGCAGTGCTATTTTCTTCAAGCGAACTTGCAGGCAGGCTTATTTCAAGTTCGTTGATGACATGAAAGACAAGATCTATGTGATAATTTTGGTGAAGGTGAACCGATTGTGAAGGATGTTGAAGCGATCCAAGGGTAATTAACCGAAATTAGCATCTTCAGTTTAGCAATAAGGTATTTCTTTTAAACTATCAAATTTCAATTTAAAGATCATAATTAAAATAATTTTTAAAATATAAATCTTGACGTCAAATTTTCAAAATGTACATTAAATGAGTCCTAAATAATTCTATATCAGCTCTAGTCTCTAGATTACTAATATAATATTTCATTGCAAGGATATTTCACGCCATGGCTAAGAAGTTTGCACTTGCCATGTTTTTGAATAAAATAAGTTTGTTATTGTGCGAGAAGTCTTTTCTTATATGTAAATTTATGGATATCTTATTAAAAAGGAACAACCACTCCATACCTGTGTTTGCAAGTGTTTCCTTAAACAAATACATGATTTCTAAGCCAAAAAAAAAAAAAGATGAAAAATGCTCTTCTCAAGTCCAAAATATTTACTCAAGAAGACTTGATAATTAAAGTGTTTGTTTTCAATATAATTTTCAGACCTTTGGCCAGCATAGCAAATATTTTTTAAGTGAATGTTCTGTGAAAACAAATAATATAGAAGAAGGATTTCATATCCAATGTTCATTACACTAACATACTACATATATATACAAATACAAGAGAGACAAGAAGATCAAGCATTAAATGAAGAAGATAAAGCATTAAATGGTCTTGACGGTGCATGGCATGGGAATAGAGAACTAGCATGATTCTTGAACAGTGAATTGAGTTTTATTTGTTGACAACTCACGCCAACACTCCCCCTCAAGTTGGTGCATATGGATCTCGGATGCCCAACTTGTCGAGTGAGTTGTAGAAACTTCTGCTACAAATAGCTTTTATAAGTATGTCTGCCAACTGGTCTTCAGATTTAACAAATGAGAATCGAATTATCTTGGCCTCGAGATTTTGTTTGATGAAGTGCCGATCTACTTCCACGTGTTTGGTTCGATCATGTTGGACTGGATTATGAGAAATGTCAATTGCAATTTTATTATCACAAAATATGTCCATCTCGCAGCCATGAGCGAAGCCAATCTCAATTAATAGTCTTCGAAGCCATAGAAGTTCACAAAGACCCTTAGCCATCCCATGAAACTCGACTTCAGCACTTGATAATACTACCACATTTTGCTTTTAACTTCTTCATGTAACCAGATTTCCTCTAACAAACGTGAAATATCCTGAGGTGGATTTTCTGTCAGAGATATTTCTTGCCCAGTAAGCATCTGTGTAACCTTCCACTCATAGATTATTGTTTCTTGTAAACATAAATCATTTTCCAGGGAAAGACTTTAGATATCGGAGAATCCGAATTACCGTATTCATATGATCTTCACTTGGACAGTGCATGAATTGGCTTACTACACTCACTGCATATGTGATGTCAGGCCACGTATGAGAGAGATAAATAAGTTTTCCAACTAATCTTTGGTACCTTCCTTTGTCGGTTGGTACTTGACCTGGGTATTCTCCAAGCTTGTGATTTTGGATTATTGGTGTATTTGCGGGCTTGCAATCCAGTAATCCAACTTCTAATAATAAATCAAGGATATATTTTCGTTGGAAAAGGAATATGTCTTGCTTTGACCTAGAAACTTCAATTCCCAAAAAGTATTTGAATCTCCTAGACTTTTTATCTCAAAATATGTGGCCAGCTGCTCTTGAAGTTTTGTTATTTTCTCTGGGTTATCTCCTGTAATGATTATATCATCTACATAGACTATCAAAGTTGTTATCTTACCCTGGTGATGTTTTAAGAATAGCGTATGGTCTGAGTTGCTTTGTTGAAATCCATATTTCCTCATTGCTGAGTTTAAGCACCCAAACCACGCTCCAGGAGATTGTTTTAAGCCGTATAAGGTTTGTTGTAGCTTGCACACAATCTTAGCTTTAGAGTTTGCAGTATATCCTGGAGGGACATCCATGTAGATTTCTTCTTCAAGATCTCCATGGAGAAAGACCTTTTTAACGTCAAACTGGTGCAATGGCCAATCAAGATTTACTGCAAGAGATTGTAGAACCCTGACAGTGTTTAACTTGGCCACAAGTGAGGACGTTTCTTGATAGTCTACGCCATAGGTTTGCGTATAGCCCTTTGCCACCAGTCTTGCTTTGTACCTTTCAACTGATCCATCGGCTTTGTACTTGATGGAGAATACCCACTTACACCCCACTGTTTTTTTTTTCCCTCAAGTTGGGGAACAAGAGCCCACGTCTCATTTTTCAGCAACGTCTCCATTTCTTCCTTCATAGCTTAGATCCACCTAGGGTCTTCCAGAGCTTCTTCAACACTTGTGGGAATATGATGTGAGGATAGTTCATTAGGGAACAAGAGTCCACGTCTCATTTTTCAGCAACGCCTCCATTTCTTCCTTCATAGCTTGGATCCATCTAAGGTCTTCCGGAGCTTCTTCAACACTTGTGGGAATGTGATATAAGGATAGTTCATTCACAAAGTTTTTGAGGGGTTCAGACAACTTCTTTGTAGACACATAATTGGCAATTGGATATCTCGATCTTTGGTTCTCCAATTCTGAAGAATATCTGTTCGGCGGTTTGCCCCGATTGTGCCTGAAAGGTAAGTTATAGCCAACAGGAGTATCTATGTCATTAGAAATGTGAGGCGTGATAAGAGATCTTACTTCGGTGATATTCTCAGGAGATGGGACATTGGATACTGGAGAGTGGGGGGGTACTGCTACTTCAGCTTCTAGAGATATCAGCTGGAGCTGGAGTCGGCTCTAAAGTTGGAGTTGGCTCTTCAATGGTGAACTGAGGAGGTATTGTAGCTGGAATTGGCTCCGCAATGGTCAATTGAGGAGGTGTCGGCTCTTCAATGGTGAACTGAAGAGGTGTTGTATTAGCATCCTTGAACCAGTCAAATGTCAACCAATTCAACTCTTTTTCTCATATCTCCCCCTGAAGAGAAGAATTGGATGTGGCAGGAGAGTAGAAAATGTCAGATTCAAGAAATGTGACATTCATAGTCACATAGGTGTGCCGAGTAGTCGGGTCGTAGCATCGGTATCCTTTTTGGTGAACAGCATATCCCAAAAAAAGACAACGAATGGCACAGGGATCAAGTTTTGTGCGTTGGTTCTTGTGGAGACGAACAAACGCGACACAACCAAAGACACGAGGCAGAAGCATCAATACTGTGGGTAATGACACATAGGTTGACAAAGCCTGTAGCGGAGTCTTGAACCCAAGAACTTTTGAGGGCATGCGGTTGATGAGATGGACGGCCGTGGCAACAGCATCAGCCTAGTGGTGGCTTGGTACGTAAGCTCCAAGTAATATAGCTCGAGCAATTTCGAGGATGTGGTGATTCTTGCGCTCGGCTATACCATTTTGTTGCGGAGTCTGGGGGCATGAGGTCTCATGAATGAGTCCATGGTGTTGGAAATAACTTCGCTTTGTCGTCCAAAATAGTAATGGAATTATTGATTTGGAGTGAAGTGAAATAAGCATTAATTACTCAAATAGCAACTATGGGGGACCACAGTGAAATAATGGCCAAACTTTAGGGGTGAAAGTCTCAAAAGCCCAGAAAAAAAATTAGAAATCTGAGGAGAAATCCTTCTCTGTTACAAGAATTATTTTAGGAAAATCTGGGAACAGAAACACTGAGATCAATACCAAGGGTTAATTGTCTTTTACCGCGTTGCGATTTTAATTCATTTTGTCCCCTCTACTTTTAAAATCTATACTTTACCCCCATTCTATATATAATAAATTGGATTTTTTTAGCTCAACTAAATATGATAAAAAACAAATTGGTGAAATTAAATATCTCATCTGAATTTTAAATGAAGTAGACAAAACAATCCTTCATTTTAATATGTCTTTAGTAAAAAAGAAAAAAAAAAAAAAAAAAAAAAAGATAGAAAGAGGGAGAGAGAAAGAGCTAGGGAGATTACAATGTTAGTTTTTTTTCCTTTTGTTGCCATTAAATATTGAATTTAAATTAAAAAATGAAGACCATTAATCTTTCCTTCTTTTTTCTTTTTTTAAATAAATGTGAGTCTTTCCCTTTAGTCCGTAGTAATAGAAGATGATGACGTGTAGGTTTTCAAAGTAAAAAAGGTTAAAATAAAACAAAACTAAAGTATAAAGGGATAAAAGGCAATTAACCCAACTTTCAATATCTTCACTAAACTGGGCAGCCATTTGCTAGAGTAAATTGTTCTCAACCCTTTCTACTTTGTCTAATTATCACTTTATCTCTCATTCATAGTAAAAAACCATATTTTACCTGTTTTTACTTTTGAATAAAGTGAGAAATTAACTTTTTTCTTTAAAATTAATGGAACATGCTTAAAAATGGATGGGGTAACATTTTCCATTCAATTTTTTTATGTAATAGACGAAATTGTCCATTTATCTTAATTTTGATTTATTTTTTCATCATAAATTTTTAAAATATATATATAAATTAAAATAAAAGAACAATTTTCTCTATTTCATCTAAAAATTGGATGAAAGTTTTCATAATTATTTTATCATTTTTTAAGAATATTCCCTTAATTTCAACGGAAAAATATTAATTTCTCTCTCCGTTCAAAAGTAGTAGGATAAGGTGTAGTTTTTTAAAGTGAAAAGAGATAAAGTGATAATTAAACAAAATACAGGAGAGTAAAGACAATTTACTCCATTTTCTGTCATGACTTTTCTTCTTTATTATATTTTTTTTCCTGTTGACCTTGACAAGTCAACTCGGTGGAATATTGAGCACATAAGTTGTATGCTAATGCAATAAATATGAAGTGTGGTTTTTGTTAAGAAACCAAATCAACCACAAACTTAAACCCTTCTTTAATCACCACCACCAGAAACCAAAATCATTTTGGTGGGAGTTCCATTCTGGCTTTCTTGGGTTCAATGGGAAGCCTCGTGTATCTCAATTTCTCCCATACTAAATTCTCAGGATGATTCTTCACCAACTTGGAAACTTCTCCAGTATCCGCTATTTAAATCTGAGTCGAAATGGTGGTTTATACACTGATGACTTGAGTTGAATGGTTGGTTTTCATTCTTTGAAATACCTTGACTTGTGTTTTGTCAATCTTCAGAACGTAATGAATTGGTATCAAGCGGTGATCATGCTTCCTTCTCTACAAGTATTTGAACTTTCATCCAACAATCTTAATTGCCTTATACCCTGTGAGATTAGCTAACTAAAACATCTTGAAATTCTCTCACTTGAAGATAATTCATTGCATGGTCCTATTCCTAAATGTCTGAGAAAACTATCTTGCTTAAGGAAATTAGATTTGTCATTCAATAAACTGAATGGCCCTATCCCTAAATTTTTGGGATATTTATCATCCTTAGAGGACTTAGATTTGTCTGACAACCAATTGAGTGGCCCTATCCCTCAATATTTGGGATATTTATCGTCCTTGAGTAGTTTGGACCTCTCTTACAATCAGTTGAACGACACTCTACCGAAGAGTATTAGGTTTCTCTCTTATCTTAATGTTTTAAACAGTGACCATAATTCCTTATCAGGCAACATCTCTAAAGCCCTTCTTGCTAAATTCCCAAAGTTGAAACACTTGGGTGTCTCTTCTAACTCGCTATATTTTCAAGGCGACCCCAATCGGATTCCTCCTTTTCAACTTGGTACTCTTGAAGCAAGTCATTGTTTGATCGGTCTAAAGTTTCTCATATGGCTACGAACACAAACATCATTTGCTTTATTAGACATCTCGTATTCAGGAATCTTAGAAATTGCTCCGGATTTATTGTGGGACTTCTCTTCTCATCTTGATATGGTCGATTGTAGCGGTAATCAAATGTCTGGGGACATATCCAACATTTTTGTAAATGCCACCTACATCAGTTTAGCTTCAAATAAATTCACTAGGCATCTGCCACATTTGTCTCCAAATGTTCAAAATGTTTTCTTGGCAAACAATTCTCTATCAGGAGAAATTTCTAAAAAAAAAAATTCGAAAAGAACATAGAGAAAATAACTTATGGATTCTTGACTTATCAAATAATTCATTTTTCGGTGTTCTTCCAGATGAATGTTTGGTGTATTGGCAATCTTTGATCAGATTAAAGTTTGGGGAAAATAATCTCTTCGGGTATATTCCGGACTCAGGGGGCTTTTTATCTCAACTCCAATCACTACATTTGGAAAACAATAACTTACAAGGAAATATACCTTTGTCATTGAAGAACTGCACAAAGTTGGTTGTAATAGACTTTGAAAACAATAGCATGAATGGGGTTGTGCTGTATTGGATTGCATAACTAACTACTCTAGAGGCTCGTATACTAAGATCCAACAACTTTAGCGGCAATATTCCTCTACAAATATGGAAACTTCCTAAGCTCATAATACTAGATCTAGCCAATAATTGTCTATCTGGACCTTAGCCAACCAATATCAGTTTGCTAGCCATGAGAAATCTATTGACACATCAATCAGATATTCTCCTTGAAAATCAAACATCCTTGGGGTATATTATAGTTTTTGGAGAGAGAGAGAGAGAGAGAAAGGTACTTAGATTAGTCAGGAACATCGACCTTTCAAGTAATAAACTAACTGGGCTGATCCAACTTGAGATCTCAAGTCTTGTCAAATTGGTTTTTTTTAAACTTATCCAATAACCAATTTAAGGGAAACATACCAGATCAATTTGGGGGAATGACAAAATTACAAGCCCTTGATCTCTCCAGAAACTGTCTCTCTGGTGAAATTCCTCAAAGTTTCTCAAGTTTAACACTTCTCAATGAATTGATTGTGTCATACAACAATTTAGCAGGTCGAATACCTTCTGGAACTCAGTTACAAAGTTTCAACGAATATAGTTATATCAGCAATGACGAACTTTGTGGACCTCCTCTAATGAAAAGTTGCACAAGAGAGAGAAATTCCAGAAATTTCAACGCCGACCGATGAAGAAGACGATCATTGATTTGAAACCTCATGATTTTAGTTTGGAATGGGTGTGGATTTGGTGTTGCATTTTTGGGAGTTTGGGGTACTCTTATTTTCAAACAAACCAAGAGAATTGCTTATTTCAAGTTCATTGATAACATGAAAGATACGACCCATGTGGTTAGTCTGTTGAAAATGAAGCAGCTGCGGAGATCATTGAAGCGATCCAAAGGTAATTAAACAATTATTATCATCTTCATTTCTGCAATAATCAGATAAAACTTTAAAATTAAGTTCAAGAACATATTCGGTATTCATATCTTAACATTTAAAACTATGCTGAGTGCATGTTTAGCATTACAAGTTTGGAGGGAAAAAACACTACTATAACATCTAAGTTAGTAGGATTGAATTTCATATATTTTTAGTTTGTTTACATTCAACTTTTGATATAAATTTTAACTTCAACTACACATTAATCGTTAATTAATAGGCACAGATTGCTAATATTTTCCTATTCAATTTCAGAGTTTTCTACAAACCTAAAAACAAGAAATATATATATATAAAGAGGAGATATCTTATTTCATCCTTAATTTTAAAAAAGTCCTATAGACGGAAGTAACTTGTGTTTTAGTCCCGTCTATTTAAAAAAGACGGAAGCCCACTACACGCGCCTGCACACGCGCGATTACATGTAACAATTTTGTATGTAAATTTTTCTTGAGTGCAACAAACATTACTGTAT
This sequence comes from Eucommia ulmoides, assembly GCA_016647705.1. Taxonomy (NCBI): domain Eukaryota; kingdom Viridiplantae; phylum Streptophyta; class Magnoliopsida; order Garryales; family Eucommiaceae; genus Eucommia; species Eucommia ulmoides. The sequence goes on from CM028336.1 coordinate 2,590,851, forward strand.
TTTGAAACACATAACTAATTTGTGTGTAAAAATTTATTAAATGTAATAAAAATCACTCAAAATACATGTAATTAGTCACATATTACTAAATGTACACAAATATAGATAACTAATTTATGCATGTAATATTTGTTAAATATCATAAATATTACATAGATATATGTAATTGTAACATGTAACTAATATTTATTACATGTAACTAATACTTACCAAGTTCTCTTTACAATCCCTACAATATGTGACTAACACTCAAGCAAAATCTAACTTACATGACTAAATCAAAACTTATATCTTAAACAAGATTTTTTTAAAATTAGGTCTATTATTTGATACTTTCAACCAATTATAAAAAAACTAAGGAGTGTGTTGAACAAATTTGAATTCAAATCCTTTTTTTGTCAACAAAAAAAATCTATTCAAATCCTTTAAAAAAAATTATAACGAAACACAAATATATAGTTCTTTTTATCTTTTTCTAATTTTTGTTCTAACTTTCCTATTAAAAAAAAAACATAGATACTAATACTTAGAAAGTGTTCGGTGACATGGAATTAAAGGTTTGGAATTAGAATTGAAAATGAATGTATGTAAATTAAATTGTTTGTCTTTTGATTTGAATCAATCGTATAACGGCTTACAATCATATGAGTCGTTTGAAGGAGATTGATCATTGGATAAGATTAAGGGCATGTTTGGTTCCTAATTAAAGAATCAATTTTCAAAAAAAAAATGATTTTTCTTTTTTGAAAAATATTTTTTGACATTTTTTAAAACTTGTTTAGTTTGATTTTTAAATAAGTAAATAATATTTATTAATATAGGGTGGGCTTAGCCCTCTCTCAAATCTAAAAAATTAACTCAAAAGATGAGATTTTTCCTTACACTTGCATTAAATGAGTCCTAAATAATTCTATATTAGCTCTAGACTCTAGTCTCTAGATTACTAATATAATATTTCATTGCAGGGATATGTTGTGCCATGGCTAAGATCAATGTATAAAATAAGTCGAGTTTGTTATTGTGAGAGAAGTATTTTCTTATATGTAAATTTCTGGATAAATTTCTGGATATTTTATTAAAGAGGAACAATCACTCTATACTTGTGTGTACAAGCGTTTCCTTAAATAAATATATGATTCCTAATCTCAGAAAAAAACGAAAAATGCCCTTCTCAAGTCCAAAATATTTACTCACGATTTTAAACAAATTATTATGCTACAGACAACTTCATTCAACATATAAACGTAAATTATAATCTATAACGCAGAATTAAGTTCGTTTTAAAGCTAATTCAAACTCATTGCATAGAACAACAGATGGAAACAGTGACTAAAATGGTTTGGGAAGTCAAAGTCAATGCGGCAGACTAATTAAACATTTAAAACTCCAAAAGTCAAGTATTGCATTTGAAAATAGAGCATGTTGTGGACCATCAACCTCTTGAATAAGCTCAGTTCCCATTGAATCTACTTCAATTCTGTTGCCAGATTTTCAATACAAAATTCTAAGGACGGAATATACTGGTTCCCAAAATTGTTGTTTCCGTTATAGAAAAATTGGAATAGAAACAGAAAATTTTAGAAATAAAAATATCTGCTTTCATATTTTTGTTAAATGGATGGAGATTTTGGATTCCGAATTTTTCAAAAAGATTTAGATTAGCTAATCATAGTTTGACAGTTCATTTGACAGTATCATTTAAAGTTTTTGATAACACATTCTCTAAAGGGAAATAATATTTTTTATATAATTTTTGTGCCTCGAAATCTCTAGTCTTGGCAATTGAATTATTGGCATTTATGTGTTCAACGTCTAGATCTTCTCCAATTTCCTTCACCGATACAACAATAGTCAATGTCAACCCTTGTCCTACACTTAGGGCATGTTTGATAAAAACATTAAGTACTTAAAACTGATTATATTAAGTATTTAATTAATTAAGTTTGTTTGATAAATGTAATTAATATCACTTAATTAATTAAGTTAACTTAAAAATTAAGTCAAAATGTGAATAAAAAATTAAGTCAAAATCCCTTCACTTATTTTATTTTGCTTAATGCATTCCATTATTTCCCACTTAAAAAAAAATTATATTTTGACTATTTTACCCTTAATCCCCTACGAGGGTTTAATTAAAATTATGATTAATGAGAATTGAATTAATTTTGAATTATTTTATGATTTTAATTTTATTTTATATTTAAATTATTATTATAATTTAATTTAAGTAATCAAACTACATAAAAAAACACATAATATTTAAATATTTTTAGTTTAATTTCTACTTTTAATTTTAATATATATATATATATATATATATATATATATATATATATATATATATATATATATTTTTAAAATGGCACCCTGATTTTATTGCTTTGTTCTCAATTTTTATTTTTATTTTTCACATTATCTTAATTCAAAGGTAATTATGCAAATTAAACAATTTTTAGCATACAAATTTTATACTTATCAAACAAATAAAAAAAATTCAGCACTTTATTTTCAGCACAATTTTATCAAACAACCTTTTTAAATTTTCAGCACTTAAAATTTCAGCACTTAATTTTCAACACTTAAATTTTCAGCACTTAAAAATTAAGTTGTTATCAAACAAGCCCTTAAAAAATTTAAACTTCCTCCTTTTCAACCATAGAACAAGATATGTCAATGTGCCCATCAAAGTTGAACTTCATAGTCAGTCTTAAACATGCCCCTAAGGACATTTTTGTCATTTTATTTTAAAAATAATAATAATAATTTAATTATTTTCTTCCAACTAATTCAATGGGATCTATTTAATTTTCTCTCTCTCTCTTTTTTTCCTCCAATTTAGTACTTTCTCTCTTTACAATTATTCATATTTTTTCTAAAATTTTATAGTATAATGTTTAATGGTGGTTGTGATATATAGATATTTAATGACTTTAAGTGATAAGTACTAAAAAACACATGAGTGAGTCATGGATCATTTAAAAACTTTTAAATAATATTTATATTTTAAGTAATTATTTTATTCAATTTTGCTTAATTGTGTTATAAAATTAATCCTAAGTCAATATTGAGGACTATATTGAAATCTAAAACCACCAAAAGTCTCAATTCTCTTCTATTTTTTCTTCAATGAAGTTGTGTCGACACTCCTCTCCTAGAAATTTGAACAAAAACTCACTTTCGTCCTCATAATTTCAATTTAAACATATAACGCCTTAAAATTTCTTAATCATCACATTACAATCTAAGTCATTACCCATATTACAATTTTAGATAAAAAAAAAATATTTATCTACCATGCACCTAACTGTTAAAAAAAATTATAAGCAATTCAAACCTCCTCCTTCGCTCCCATTTTCCTCAATACTTTTAAAGGTTAATTGACTTTTACCCCTTCATACTTTGATTTTGATTCATTTTGACCTCTCTAAACACCTAAGCTTTACCCCTTCTACTCATATTAAATTGGAAAACTAACTTTTTTATTATTATTTAACTCAAAAAAATATGTTTAAAAAATTGATAAATTATATATCTCACCAAAAATTTACATAAAATAGATAAAAGTACCCTTTATTTTAACTTTGCTTTCATTATGTCTTTAACAAAAAAGGGGGAAAAAAATAAGAGAGAGAAAGAAAGCTAGAGATTGAAATTCCCTTTTACTATCATCAAATATTGAATTTTAAACTAAAAAAATAAAAAAGGCAATGAAATCATTTTATATTTTTGTAATAAATGTGAACTTCTCTCTTTGTTCCAGACTGGTAGAAATAGGGTGATATATAGGTTTTTAAAGTAGAGAGGTTAAAATATAACAAAACTAAAGTATAAGGGGATAAAAGTCAATTAACCCTACTTTCAATACCTTGACTAAACAGGGCAACCAACTTCTCTGACAACTTTTTTTGTGGCTTAGAATTAAGTCTAAGGAGGAAAATGGAGAACATAAATTGCATGCGAATGCTATAAATATGAAGTGTGGCTTCTATTGATAATTCAAATCAACCACAAACTTAAACCCTTCCTTAATCACCACCAGCATCAGCAACCATGAGATTAATAATCTTTCTCCTACTTTTGCTTATTTGTTCATCCATATTATCACTCACTGCATATCCAAAACAAGTGATTTGTAGTGAGAAAGAAAAAAGAGCCCTTCTTAACTTCAAAGTTGGTCTGAATGATCCTTCAAACCGATTGTCTTCGTGGTCTGAAAATGGAAGAGATTGTTGTCAATGGATAGGAGTCCGCTGCAACAATGCAACCGGTGGAGTCACTGGGCTTCATCTCCGTAATCCATGTAATTATGATGAAGATTGTTATTTGGGTGGAAATGTTACTTTTTATTTGCTTGAATTAGAATTTCTCAGTCATTTAGACTTGAGCCAAAACAATTTTTATGGGAGTTCCATTCCGGCTTTCTTGGGTTCGATGGGAAGCCTCACATATCTCAATTTATCATATGCTAGCTTCGTGGGGATGATTCCTCACCAACTCGGAAACTTATCTAGGATCCTTTATTTGGATCTGAGTGTGAATCTTGGTTTATACGCCAATGATTTGAGATGGATGACTGGCTTTCATTCCTTGAAATATCTTGACTTGTCTAATGTCAATCTTCAGAACGTAACGAATTGGTATCAAGCGGTGAGTATGCTTTCTTCTCTTCAAGTACTTGAACTTTCATACAACAATTTCGATTGCGCTATACCCTGTGAGATTGGCCAACTAAAACATCTTCAAATTCTCTCACTTGATGGTAATTCATTGCATGGTCCTATTCCTCAATGTATGAGTAATTTATCTTTCTTGAGGAAACTCAATTTGGGGGGCAATCAATTGAGTGGTGCTATTCCTCAATTTTTGAAAAATTTATCCTCCTTGAGGGAACTAGATTTGAGTAGCAATCAACTAATTGGTTCTATTCCTCAATTGTTGGGAAAGTTATCCTCCTTGAAGGAATTAGATTTGTCTGGCAATCAATTAAGTGGTCCTATCCCTCAATTGTCGGGAAATGTATCCTTATTGGATAAATTAGATTTGTCTAACAATCAACTCAGTGGTCCTATCCCTCAATTGTTAGGAAATTTATCCTTCTTGGATAAATTAGATTTGTCTAACAATCAATTTAGTGGTCCTATTCCTCAATTTTTGAAAAATTTGTCCTTCTTGAGGGAACTAGATTTGTCTTACAATCAACTGAGTGGTCTAATTCATCATTTTTTGAGAAATTTATACTCCTTGAGTAGTTTAAAACACTCTCACAATCAGTTGAACGGCACTCTACCAAAAAGTATTAGGTTTCTCTCAAATCTTAATCGTCTCGACATTGCCTTTAATTCCCTATCAGGCAACATCTCTGAAGCCCATCTTACAAAACTCCAAAAGTTGAAATACTTGGATATATCTCATAATTCCTTATACTTTCAAGTCAACACCGACTGGGTTCCTTCTTTTCAACTTGATGTTCTTGTTGCAAGTCAATGTCAGATTGGCCCAAATTTTCCTCAGTGGATACAAACACAAACATCACTTGCTCATTTACGAATACGACATTCTGGAATATTTGGCCCAATTCCTATTTGGTTATGGGATTTCTCTTCTCATCTTGAATTTGTTGATATTGGTGGCAATCAGATATCGGGGGACCTATCGAACGTTTCCCTAAATGTCCCTTTCATCAATTTGGCTTCAAATAAATTCACCGGTCATATACCCCGTTTGTCCCCAAATGTCACAATAGTTGATTTATCAAACAATTCTCTATCCGGAGAAATTTCGACCTTCTTTTGCCAAGAAGAACATAGAGAAAATAACCTTGAGATTCTTGATTTATCAAGCAATACATTTTTAGGTCACCTACCAGGTGAATGTTTGGTTTATTGGCAATATTTGTACAACATAAACTTGGGAAGAAATAACCTCTCAGGATATATTCCAAACTCGATGGGCATTTTATCTGGGCTCCAGTCATTGCAATTGCACAACAATAACTTAATTGGAAACATACCTTTGTCATTGAAGAATTGCACATCGCTAGTTCTCCTAAACTTGGCGAAAAATCAATTAACTGGAGTTGTGCCTTACTGGATTGCAAACATGACATCTCTGGAGGCTTTAGAGTTAAGATCTAACAACTTTAGAGGCAACATTCCTATAAAAATATGGCAGCTCCCACGGCTCATAATACTTGATATGGCCAATAATCATTTATCTAGATATATACCAAACAATATCAGTTTGCCGGTCATGACATATCCATCAGGGATTTTTTATGTTGTATCATTTGCTTTTACAACAAAACCTTTAGAGTTGTACATAAAAAGGAGAGAATCAGAATACGAAGAAATACTTGGATTTATTCGAAGCATTGATCTTTCAAGTAATAATCTATCTGGGTTGATCCCCGCTGAGATCTCAACTCTCACCGAGTTGTTGTTCCTAAACTTGTCCACTAACCAACTCAAGGGAACGATACCAGATCAATTTGGTAGGATGACAAAATTACAAGTCCTTGATCTCTCCAAAAACCATCTCTCCGGTGAAATTCCTCAAAGTCTCTCAAATTTGACACTACTCAATGACTTGAACCTATCATACAACAATTTGTCAGGTCGAATACCTTCTGGCACTCAACTACAGAGCTTCGATGTGACAAATTACATCGGCAATGACAAGCTTTGTGGAGCTCCTTTGCGTAGCAATTGCACCAAATCAAAAGAATTACCGGAAGTTCCAACAACCTCCAAGGAAGAAAAAGCTGATGATCGATTTGAAACCTCGTGGTTTTACATTGGAATGGGATGTGGATTTGGTGTTGCATATTTCGGACTTTGGGCTGTCCTTTTCTTCAAACAAACTTGGAGGCATGCTTATTTCAGGTTTGTTGAAGACATAAAAGACAAGATCTACATGACGACTCTGGTGAAGATGAAACAGTTGCAGAGGATATTGAAGCGGTCCAAGGGTAACTAAACAATAAGGTAATTCTTTAAACTATCCAATTTCTATTTAAAGACCATAATTCAAATAATTTTAGAAATACAAATCTTGATTCAAAATTTTCAAAATATGTGTTAAATAATTCTATTTCAGCTCTAGTCTCTAGATTACTAATATAATATTTCATTGCAGGGATATTTCGCGTCTTGGCTAAGATCAATGTTTTTAAATAAGTTAAGTGTGTTATTGTGCGAGAACTCTTTTCTTATATGTAAGTTTTTGGATGTCTTATTAAAGAGGAACGATCACTCTATACTCTATACCTGTGTGTACAAGTATTTTCGTTAATAAATATATGCTTCTAATCTCAAATAAAAAGATGAAAAATGCTCTTCTCAAGTCCAAAATATTTATTCATGATTTTCAACTAATCATTATGTTAGAGACAATTTCATTCAACATATAAAAGCAAACTATTGACGATAATTAGGGGTGTGCAAAATCCAGATTAACCCGCTAACCTGATCCGGACCTGCGCCAAAATGACCCACCCCGAAAAAATTCTGCACAAAAACGGAAGACTTCGGCCCAACAAATCATAGGCCCGAAGTTTGCGGATTGGGGCTCGGATCAGCCAAATTTTATGTGGGTCCACCCAATCCGATCGGAAACATGGAACGGTGTTGTTTCTTGTAAACCCTAGCTGCGTTGTTCTTTGCTTCAATACATTCCATTCATTCCACAACAGCCTGCATCAGAGCCGCACCACACCAAGCCAGTCCACTGCCTTCGATCAAAAAAGACTCCTTCCACTTCCATACACACACCTTGCTGTCTCTCCAAACCCAATCCTCGATTTCAGAGATTTTTTAACTAAAATTCCATATTTTTTTTAGGATTGAATTCCTTTTTTTCTGCCTTCCCAGTCCAACCGTTCCAATTTCTGGATCGACGACGCACTCAAGATCTGCACTACATCTTGATCTGCCATATCGACGACCCCATATCGTCAATGATGCTGGATTATGTTTCCATCTCCGAACCCACCGAAATACCGATCTGAAGCTCTTTGGGCAGTTTATCGGCCACGCCCAACACAAAACTCGGGGATTTTTTTCAGTAACCTGATATTTTCGGATCGGCCTATTTATATTGTCATACCCGACCGATCCAACCCATGCACACCCTAACTATAACATTGAATTAAGTTCGTTTTAAAGCAAATTCAACCTCGTTGCATAGAACAACAGATGGAATTTTGTCCAGCTTCTTATTGCTTAGCCTTTCTTCCTCCTCCTATTTCTGAGACTCAGCAGTAACAATTCTAAGGAAGTACTTGAGAGAAAAACAAAAAAAAAATGAAAAAATATAAATAAATAATGCATCATATACCAATCAGACTCTCAATCTTACACCCGAGGTTTGAAATTGAAACACGGGATCATGTGAAAAAACGGCTTTCTCTATTCCTTCTTATCTACCTGCTGCATTCCTTACTAAAGTACGTGCATTCAATGAAAATATCACCCGTGATCATAACGACAAAAGACAACAAACATCAGACGGCGAACGGTGACGGTCGAAGCAAAACAACGACAACGAGGTCCGGCCCCCGAGCACTCATTGCTCGGTTAATTCCAAAATAAGGTTGCTTAAGCTGAGAACCCGCCTCCATGAACTCCCTACTTAGAGAAGCCCAAATGAGCCAAGGATTAGCCAAGCCCAAGCACGGGGCTCCGGGCATCCTCTGTTTGGTAATCCAATAATTGGAAATCCAAGTTCAAGCATCGGGCTCTGGACATCCTCTGCTCGGTATCTCCACAATCCAATGGGCAAAGACCGAGCACTGGGCTTTGAGCACTCTCTGATTGGTAATTCATCAATTGGAAGGCCAAAACCGTCAAGGGATCACCCAAGCCCGAGCATGGAGCTCCGAGCACCCTCTACTCGGTAATTCATCAATTGGAAGGCCAAATTGGCCAAAGGATCAGCCCAAGCCCGAGCACGGGGCTCCGAGCACCCTCTTGTTAGTGTTAGTCATTTGTGAAGCCCTTTTTCCGTGCAGACGTCCTGCACCACCCTCTGTTCGATAAAAGAACACCCATAAGGCCCCTGAGGGCCATTTTTGAGCTGATGTGTCGAGCTCCGTTCTCTGAGCACCCTTAACTCGATTTCTCCACTATTAGGTCCTTTTTTGCTTCCTCTTGGCCTCCAATCATAGATTTCCTTCTCAAGATCAGCGTCGGGGGGCAAGACAACTCATTTCGGCACCTCTGTCAGGGTCGGGCCCATTCTCCTAGTTCACATTGGGCCGGCCCGTGGACTCCTCATGATGGACCTGAAGGCCAAACCCAGAGGCTTAATTTCTCTACTCGCCAGCTCATTAGCCACACGCCAGATTAGGATAAATAACCGTGCTCAGGCCCCTAATCCAGCGGCGCTAATCGAGCTCCTCGCCTTTAAATACTCCCAGGCATTCAATGCCCCAGGTATTGCTTATTATTTACTTGAGAGCACTTTAGCCTTTTTTTTCCTGGGCTTTTATTCTCACGCTGGAGGGACTTCATCAGGCTCAACCCCAGTGGGTCTTCGTGCAGGTACAGCTCGGGACTCCAGTTTGGAATTGCAGCATACATCACCTCCACCTTAACAAGGAATTCATATGTGTCCTCTGACCGGACCAACTCGAGGTGTTTGCCAATTTCTGACACCAACAATTTTAAAATTGCATGATTAAATTAAAATTATACTTTTAGAATGTGATTAAATCCCAAGTCATGTAGTCTAGTGAATATGTATCTAGCCTCTCATGTAGAAGGTTTAGAGTTCAACCCCTCATCTAACATATGTACTAAAAATGTGACTAATTCATTATTACTAATCAAAATTAAGATGTTTACCACCATAAGTTACAATGATTTTTTAAATGAAAAAAAAAATACCTTTATTTTTTATTATTTTTTTCACCTTTTCGAAACAATTTAATTTTTGAATATGATATTTGTTATTAAAACTTAATTTCAATGCATGATTTTTTTATTTTTTTTTTAAAAAAAAACATATGAAGAAAAATATTAATTAGACAAATACCCTCCGTGTAATTACACAAGCACCCCTAGGGATGTTTGTGTAATTAATGCATGGGGAAATTCATGAAGCACCTAGGCAGAAATCGGCTCATTCGTTTCACATGAAATAAAGAAGGGGAAAAAATGGACTGGATTTCGGCCCATTTTTTCCAAATCGAAAAAAAAAAAAAAAGAAGAAGAAAAAAGGAAAGAAATAGGCAAGCATTTTTTTGAGGTTTTATCATTTAGTCCTTAAATAAGAGATCATTTAGGAATCAAACCTCAAGGTACAACCAATTAAGTTTTTGGTCCTTTGGCAGACAAAATAGGACGTAAAAAAACACATATACCCCTCTCTATCTCATTTTACGTTAACTCTCTATCTTTTATCTCTAATCTACAATCCTCACTTTCTTTCTCTCTCTAAACTCTACCCACAGCATTGTGGTTCACTCTCTCTAGCTTTTCTCTCTCTCTCTAAACCCTAAAAACCTATTTGAAATTCCGACGGGATTAGACCGCTAAAATAGTTGCCAGCGAAATTTAGAACTCTGAGTGTCTGAACCTGAGAAATATCTGACGGTAACGGACAGAAAAACCTGTTGCTGAAGGCGTCGAGAACGACGAGACAGCGAAGTTTCCAGTCCCCTTTCGGGAATCGGCCGGAAAAATTGTTATGGCTGATGTCCAGTGCCGTGAGATTGGTGAGATCAAAGATTTCAACGGGGAGTGGCGTTCGGTGGTCTGGATTTGGCTGGCCACGGTGGTTGCCAGATCTGGCTAGTGGTGGCCGACGGATCATCTCGAACCTCTATCAATCGTCATCGCCGTCAGAATCTGAGCTTTTTTGGGTCTGATTTGGGTCTTCTTCTCCTAGGGTTTTTAGAGAGAGACTCTCTCTTATGAAATTTGATTGTGAGTGAACAATATGTGGTGAACAATCTGATTTCTCTCTTTTTTGACGGTCTGAATCTTCTCTCTCACTATTTAGATCTGGGTTTTCATAATTTCGGTTGTTCATCGAAAGCAGATCTAAAAGCACAACCATCGATCTCGCTCTCACTCTCTCTCAGATCTGTTTTGTTTTATTTTTGATTTTTTGCTTTATTTTGGCTCCGATCTCGGCTCTGATCTGTTTTGCTTTATTTTTAAATTTTTATGTTAATGTTAGTGTTTTTGCGTGATTTTTTCACACATGTATTTTTAAACAATACTAAAATGCGTTAACGTTAACATTTAGAAAGACAAAAAAAACGTGCATTAACGTTAACACAAACTTAACCAAAACACATATTCAGCGGTTTACTTTACTTGTAGCCTTTCTCTCTCTCTCTCTTGAATTTTGGACATGGGTTTTGCTTTATTTTTAATTTTAGTTTTCAAGTAAAGTTGAGTGATGTTTTATACGCAGATCATTTTCAGATTTGGATGTCTTCTGGACAATACTAAATGCGTTAATGTTAATACAAAGAGAAGCAAAAAATGTGCATTAACGTTAATGCAAACCCAACTCAAACACACATTCAACTCAAAAGGATAAAATAGCACATATGTTAGTTAACGTTAACGCCCACAAGGCAAAAGTATGCAACAGAACGTTAACATTAAAATCATAGTCCGATAGTGAAAAGTGCATTAACGTTAATGCACATAAACAAATGAGGGAAGATGTGGTAACGTGAAATTCGCACAAAAAAAATATGAAAATGCGTTAACTTTAACGTGAAATTCAAATCAAAGTTAACGTGAAAATGTGTTAACATTAACGTGAAATCCAACCAGCCACAACCGAAAACCGTTTTCCATCCACCGCCGACCAACCACCAAAATAGAGATGGAGAGATCGAGAAGTGAGAAGGATGAGAGATGAGGGATGAGAGCTCGAAATGCCACGGCCTTTGAATGAACAGATCTAACCATGTCGGTCTCTACAGATCCGACCAGCCACAACCGAAAAAACCGTCATCCATCCACCATTGACCAACCACCAATCAAAGACGGAAAGATAGAGAAGTGAGGAGGATGGGGAAGAGAGCTCGAAACAGACAAGGGAGGCGATGGCGGAGATATCTCCACTGCCCCGCCTCCCTCGATTAGGGTTTTTTAATACTTTACCCCTTTGATTTAACTAAAGTGCAACAGTTAAAAATTTGGGGGATATGCGCTAAATAACAAATTGATCATTATATTAAACTCGACCAGTTATAAGTGTACCTAAGTGGACCACGACTCGAAATAATGTACGAACGAAGTCTACCCCTAGTGCGCTGTGTATAATATTTTGTATTGTGTTGAAAATTTATAAATGTTGAATTTATTAAGTGTTGATTGTTTTAAGGGACAATTTCGTCTGTTTCATTCAAATATTGGATAAAAAATTTAATTTCATCCATTTTTAAACATATTCCAATGATTTGTGGAAAATTTAATTTTTAAACTGATGAATCTATCGGAGTTAATAATAGACTAAAAAAATACATTAAAAGTCTAAAATTAAAAAAATATATACTAGGAATCTTTATTTTATAGAAAAAAATAAAATTGATTTTAAATGTTTATTTTTATTATAAATTTTACGAGAACAAATAAATAAAACTTTGGAAACAAAAATGTTAAATAAACACCACCCAAACCCAAGTTTCCTCGTCTTTGTGTTTAAAGTGTCAGTGTGCAAGAATGAAATTGGAGAAACAATGTCCAAAAATACAATTGTGAAAATATAACCACAATTGATCACTTAGATGAGACTAATTACTGATAAAAAACATTAAGTGCTTAAAACTGATTATATTAAGTACTTAAATAATTAAGTTTGTTTGATAAATATAATTAATATCACTTAATTAATTAAGTTAACTTAAAAATTAAGTCAAAATGTGAGTTAAAAATTAAGTTAAAATCTCTTCACTTATTTCATTTTGCTTAATGCACTCCATTATTTCCCATTTAAAAAAATTATATTTTGACTATTTTACCCTTGATCTCCTATGAGCGTTTAATTAGAGTTAAGATTAATGAGAATTAGATTAATTTTGGATTATTTTATGATTTTAATTTTATTTTATATTTAAGTTAAGATTAATGAGAATTAGATTAATTTTGGATTATTTTATGATTTTAATTTTATTTTATATTTAAATTATTGTTATAATTTAATTTAAGTAATCAAACCACATAACAAAATACATAATATTTACATATTTTTTGGTTAATTTCTGTTTTTAATTTTAATATAATTTTTTTTTTTTTTTAAATGGCACCTTGATTTTATTGTTTTGTTCTCAATTTTTTTTTTCTTCATATTATCTTGATTCAAAAGTAGTTATGTAAATTAAATATTTTTCAGCATACAAATTTTGTATTTATCAAACAAATAAAAAAAAATTCAACACTTAAATTTTCAGCACAATTTTATCAAACAACCTTCTTAAATTTTCAGTACTTAATTTTCAACACTTAAATTTTCAGCACTTAAAAATTAAGTCGTGATCAAACAAGTCCTAAGGGTCTGTTTCATTCGTCGCTAAAAATCAATTTTCAAAAAAAATGATTTTTTCTTTTTGCAAAAACAATGTTAAACATTTTTTCAAGGGACGATTACCTATAGCAATTCAATTTTGCGGTGAAAACTATCAAATGAACCCAAGAGATTTAATTTGCACCGATCAGTCCTCCTGATAACTTGCGGACTAATTTGTTCCTATAAAATGAGCTGTTATATTCCATATCTTACAATTTGACCCAATTAATGAATATGCACTTTTCATATGTATTGTTACCCTTAAAAACGTGGAACAAAATATGATAATAAACTACTAATGAATCTGAAAATGAAACCTATGATTTCTCTCAATTGTGACTGTTGTTCAATAAATTGTTTACACTACAATGATCTATAAATCATGATCTTCAAAATGAGATATTAATATTTTTTTTAGAGTTCTAGATTAGGATGCATGTGAATGTTATATATAACATTAACTGTAATGTTAATCTATATAATAAATCAGGACGGGTATATTCACAATCGTCGGATGAGAGACAAATCTCTAGACATTTTCTAACCTTCGGATTAATTTTAACCCAATTAGGGTTAAAACTTTTTACCTGTGGCCTCTCTCACTCACGCTCTCGCTCTCGCTCTCGCACTCGCTCGCTGCCTTTCCCTTTTTGTAGGCCGACGCTAACACCGCCTCTGCCGCAAACCCCTATCTCTGCACCGCCCCCAACCCCAACTCCCTTCCTCTCTCTCTACATGCGCACCACCACCACCATTGCACACCACCGCATTGAAATTGACAAGGGAACACGCTCGCAAAGGTCTCCATGACACCTCCATTATCTTCTCCGATGGCATTGTCCCTCAGGCAAGTTCCATTCTCTCTCGCGACACCACCACCACCATTGTCCATGATTTGGTGAGATCTGGGTTGCAATTGAATAGATTTGATTTCGATTTGGTCAACCTTGGATTTGCATTGGTGATCTCTTGCAGTTTGGGGCGATTTGAGGAGACAATTCCAGTGTTTGAAAGGGCAATTAGGGTTCCCTACGTGTTGAACAGCTGGATTGGTTGATTAAGATGAAGGCTTTGGGTGGTACAGATTCATGAGTTGCAGATAATTAACAGATTTCAAATGTAATTGGTTTATATTTTTTATTAATTTAGCCCTGATTAGAATAGTTAGAATACAGTTATGCTGATTTTGTGGTAATCAGATCTTGAGAAGCAAAAAATGGATATTATGCTGATTTTGAAAATTTTAGGGGGGCCCAATGTTTTAGATTTGCAAGTAAAGACATGTGAAGAATATAAAGGTGCATTTGAGTAAGGTATTAGATTAGGGAAGAAATATGTCGAATTTTTTTAAAAAAAATTACAAATCCACTCTCGAAATTGAATGACTTTTTCAAATGTGTCACACAATCGCACCCTAAATGTTCGGGTTACAAATCTATTTCCAAAATTGATTAAATTTTTCAAATGCCTAATCCAAACACACCCTAATTGTTCGGTATCATATATACATATGCATCTTGCTCTACTATTGATGTTTGTTTAGTGTTTTTCTTTTTTGTTTTCTTTTTAAATTTTTTGTATGTTCAATCTAAATATTTTAGAACCCAAATTTCTATTTATGTTTTTGTTCTAATTCTTTTGGGGGAATAGAAACAGAAAACCTGAAAACAAAAACAAATGTTATTACTAATTAAGAAACAAATCTGTATTACTAACTGAGAACAACTCTTATTCGTTTTTTTTTGTTTTTTTTTTCATTTTTTTGGTAGCCTTATGTAGAGACCATCTTTTTTCACCGAAGTAGGAATTGATGGATTTGTAATAAACTGCTTGAATTTGTTGATCAGTGATCAAACTCATGAAGATTCCAAACTTTGGTGTTCGATTAATTTGATCATTATATTCACATACACACACACACTGAGTCACAAACACACCTAGATAAACGCTAACAGGTAAGAGAAGAGGAAAGTCTATTAACATAGCAGTCGTAGGTGGTGGTGGATTGGTGGGGGTTCAATTTTGGGTATTATTTGCAGTAACTTTTGGATATTGTTTAGATTTTATTTTATTAGATGTGTTCATTGTCCATGATTAGAAAATTATTCAATGGTTTCATTTTAAATCATTAACGCATGTAGTAGTTCTTTAGTTTGTTTTTTGTTATTTTGTATTATGATTTAATGCATCATCCTTAATTAATCAAGGATTTCTAAATTTTTTTATTTTTTATTTTTATTATTATTGGTGAACTATTGGTTATTCTTTTTCAAGCAGGTACTTTTTAAATTGATGATTGTTTTTTATATTATTTTGTTATGGTCAATTTGATGTTTTATTTGAGGTTTTTCTATTACAGAACATCGACAATCGTCTAGACCTTAAACCTTCGATATCCTTATTGCTGTTAGAAATGTGTAAGTAAGACACTACCTCTATTTTTTTTTTCAGTTTTTTTTCCAGTTCTTTTCAGATTGTTTTTCATTTGAATTTCATTTCATTGTTTAACTCTTTAGGTTTCTTTATTTTTCTTTTAGTTTTCTTTTTCCCAATCGATTTTACCTCATTGATCAAAGGACTAAATCACTTTCCAAGGAGAGTTAGCAAACATTAACTAAAAAAGGGAGAGAGATGGCGAGTACCAGATCTGTTGTAGACTCTTTCAGACTGGAACGAACTGCGAAAGTGGACGGCGGTTGTGGATTTGCAGGCGACGTCAATTGTGGATCTAGAGGGGAATTGAAGAGCGACGGTGGCATAATGGCTAGGGCGATGTTAGAGAGACAAAGAGCGAGAGAAATCAGAGATAGAGGTGAGAAGTGGTGTTACCGTAAGATTTGGCAATTAGAGCATGAATAGTGAAGCTTACATTTTCGATTAGGGTAGACTGTAGACTGCGATCTGATGGCTAGATGAGAGGAACGACAATGATCGCGGCCTGATGGAACCGTGAGGATTTCGGCCAAGAGGGCAAAACGATGTTTTCGAGTAGTGGGTAGTCAACTAACGATGCGACGGTGACGCGAATACTTGATGATGGTGATGCAACGACAATGCATTTCCTATTATGGTAATAATAAGGTTAGTAAGAGAAAACTCTGTAGGGTTCTAATGGAGAGGGTGAGAGCCGCTTCTGGAGATGGCTGAGAAGAAGACGACGACGACGACCTGCAGAAAGAGAGGGAGACAGCGAGAGAGATTGGAGGAGCGAGAGTAAGTGAGAGAAAGGCAGAGGTAAAAAATGTTACCCCTAATTACATTTTAACCCAATTTTTTATTTTATATGTTGGTTAAGATGATCTGACGGTTACCAATGTCTAGATGTTTGTCTCTTAATCCGACATCCCTTTTTATAAGTAAACTGATTTATTATATAGAAGTACAATCCTGACGGCTTTTTGCTGAGAAATACATGTGTAATTAGGGTTCATGTGTCTATTTTTAACTGTGGTCCCATTGAACACCAATTTCATTTTGTATTTTAATTTCTTTTAGGGTGTATGAACTACGAAACATAGAAAAGAAATTGATTGGAAACTCTCTTAATTGTTAGTTATTGTTGATGTTCAATATAGGGTTGTGCAGAATACCCACCAAACTCGACCCGCTTGAAAAATCTGACCAACCCGGCCCACAAAACGTCGGTTAGAACTTGTGTGAATGATCAGATCGGGTAAAACCCAATCCGATAACCTTTTATGTGGTTCGGTCGTCGGATCCGTATCCCCCCACCCGCAACGCATCCAACTCGACCGCATATGTAAGACCCTGATTTTTTTATTTAAGTTGTATTTTAAAATGTTTCAAAAATAACGGGGTGAGTGACGCTATTAATTTGATTTAAAAAGTTTAAGGGGTCAATTTGAAAATGTAGAAAATATTCAATCCAAAATTGGCATTTAACTTTTGAATTAAAACTTTTTGGGTGGAATTGCAATTTAAGAAAATGTTAAATGTGAAGATTGGGTTAAAAAGAAGATTTCAAAAAAATTGGGGGAGGAAAGAGTATCTTGATCAAAAGAGTTTTTATAAAATATATATATACATATCGTGCGTGTGTGTGCCATGAAGACAGCCGGTGAACCGAGAAGGGAGAGGAAGATTCGAGATCCGATCAACGTGGCAAGCTAGGATCAAATTTATCCACTTCATTCATGCATATAAATTACCCCATGCAAGAATCGTGACCGGGAACTCTAAAAAGGACGAGAAAACTGAAAACAAAATAGAAACAGAGAATGGCAGAGAAGAAAGAGACTCGGAGGTGGGTTCGCCGGTAAGTGTTCGGTGGTCGGCGATCGTGTGGGTTTGTGTGTGTTTGTGTGTTCTGGGTGTGTGTGGATGTCCAATTTTTATATGTGTGTGCGTTGTTCCGGTCGTAAGTGAGTCACCGAAGTTCGCAGGCGGTGGGTTAGAGAGAGAAAACTCGCCGACGGCGAGAATTCAAAACAGAAAAATCGAAACGCAGTGGGTGTGTGTTCTTCAGTAGGTTGCCAACGGTGTGTGTGTCTCCATCGTTCATCATGTATGTGTATTCCTCTATTTTGATCCAATGTGCATATGTGTAGGTGTGTGTCACAGGCTGTGTGTGCATGCGCCGTTCATGATTGTGTGTGTGTGTGTGTGTGTGTGTGTGTGCTGTTTTGATGGCATATGTGTGGTTGTCGTCGGTTGTGAACATCGGTTGTCGAATGGATTTCGTGCATGGTGTGTCATTCTGTCAGACAGTGAGAGTGCGTGTGGTGTTTACATGTGCTCGTCGTTGTCGGTTCTGGGTATGTGTGTGTTTAGTTATGGGTATGTGAATAGGGGTGTGTGTTGCTGTGTGTATGTGTGTGTTTTGTGTGTGTTGTTGATCATCGTTGTTTGTCCGGTGGGTTTGTGTTGTGGGTGTGTCCGTGTTCAGTTGTGATGTGGCTGTGTATGTGTGTGTTGCTGCTGCGGTGTGTATGTGTGTGATCAGTGTGTGTTGTGTGTGCATGGTGGTATGGGGTGTCGCCAGAGTGGAGTGTAGAGAAAGAGAGAGCAGTGGTTGTCTGTGATTTGTGTCGGCTGTGTGTGTGTGGCTCCTCCGATGGGGTGTGTGTGTGTGTGTGTCATCATTGGTTGGCTGAAATGAACGGAAACAGTAATTGAAAGAGAGAGAGAGAGTAGTTTGGCGGTGTTGTTCTTCCGGTGGCGTCGCCGACAGTGAAGGAAGTGTGTGGGGAGGGGTGTTCGGTCAGATAGGTGTAGGGGTTGTGTGTGTGCGTTTTGTGCTGTGATCCGACGGTGTGTGGCGTGATTGGAGCAGGAATGGCCGGCGGCTGGTCTCAAACCAGAAAACAAAAGCAGCAAACAGAAAACAGGAAGAAGAAGAGGGAAAAAAAAAAAAACTACACAAATAACCCCACTAAAATTATAAATCCAATCTCGCGGCCAGCAAAAAATCCAAGGAAGGTAGAATTCCGAACTCTACTAATATATGTATTTAATTGTGTTTAATTGTCTCGTGGGCGATTATATGAAATTATTTGGTATATTGTTGTGAAATTTTACTAGTCGAAATTATATGAAATGATTTGGACGATGCGGTAATTATGTGACGAGCATGCAAAAATGTGATTATGTGTTAGATTTATGTAACGAGCATGTTTATGTGATTTATGTGATATATATTAATTAAATGCACGTATTAGAGAAATTGGAGTTTTATTGAGCGTAAGCTAACAACACCACAGTGTTTGGTTGCAGGGTCGGCTGGGACGTAATGAGATAAGAGTTTTTGTGGAATTTCTATTGTAAAAATTGTAATTATTATTTATTATTGTAACTGGCGAAAACAGTAATATTAATTTTTGTACTTGTTTGTAGAATATTTCTCTCAATAATAATGTATCGAATATTTGGTAAATGTAACTGTTGAATATAACAGGTATGTTGGGAAGTCGATTTTTATAAAATTATGATGGGATAATCTGATTTGATGAAATATGAAAATTTAGTTTTTAAATTAAAAATTCGAGACTCTTTTAATTGGGTTGTCGTGTATGAAAAATTCGCAGATTAACAAATAAATGAAATATTTGGATTTAAATGGTGACTATTAGATTAAGAAATTTTTGTCGTAAAATTGGCAACAAGAATTATCACCTCTAAACCAAAAATTACCAACGGTTGTAGATTTACATTTCGGCGAGTCGATTTTAGGATAGGAATTTCTCTATAGGAGAAATCATAATCTGGCCCTGGGAAACCAGGTCGTGACAAATTTGGTATCAGAGCTTAGATTATAGATTCTACAGACTCAGAATTTAGTTTTGCAAGGACTTTGAACCAGGTTAGGATACCCATCACTCATAATAAACTATTAATATGGTTTAGAAAATATTTCCCATTTAAAATCCGGTAGTACCCAGTAATTTCCGAACTCATAATTGAAAACCGAATTTCCAACATTTTATCAAACCAATTATATTTAAACAATTATATTAACCGAATGTTCAATATATTACAACAATTGCGACAATCAAAATTATCAATTCTTCCGAGTACAACAACAAATAATAATTACAATTATAGAAATTAGAAATTTCAAATAAAATTCTTCTCACATTTTATCCCAATCGACCCTGCAACCAAAAATTATGGGGTTGTAAGCCAACGCTTAGTAGAACTTTAACCCCTCTAATACATGCATTTAAATATAATACGCCATATAAAAACACCTTAGCATATTGGTCACATAATTGTCACATAACTCCCATTTAGATTCCGTATAATCAAAATATAATCAATATAATATTCATGCGAACAGATAACGCCAAATACACCAACAATAATAACACGAATGTCACATTGAGAAATTTAAGTGCAGATATTAAAAGAAGTTAGGAATTCTGACCTTTATGAGTTTCTTAAATTGCAATTTCACCCAAAAAGTTCTAATTAAACCCAAATTCCAATTTTAATATTCTGAAAATTACCAATTAACCCCTAAAATATTTAAATCAAATAATAAATTACGCCATTCACCCCGTTAATTTTGAAATATTTGAGAATACGACTTAAATAAAAATCAGGGTCTTACAACCCTTCCCCCTTAAAAGAAATTTCATCCCGAAATTTTTGTTCAAAATAATAGAAATTAAAATTTCGGTCAAAACAATAATGTTTCTAAATGCTTCCGCTGCACCACTCTGATAAAATTATAATAAATAACAATATTGTTTGAACATATCACGATAATTTCAATGGATTGGGTCTATCTCATTTCGACAATAATTTTTCCCTAACCAACAAGTATCTATTCCCTTCGGTCAACCGATTCACAACCATATTTATATCAAAAAATTTCAACAATCTCGTAACCGTTTTATAAAAATTACCACAATCCAATGTCAACTAATAAATTTTCACAATACGTTAAACGGGTCATCTATAAGAATTCCCTTCATGCCTCCACATTTAATCAAGTCTCTGACAAGGCCAAACGCCTCAACTACGTCTCAATCCACATATAAATGTCTCAAACATATAACCACATATAAATATGTATCGAAATACATAATTACATCCCAACTACGAAAACCCGATACGTCACAAAAATCAATAATCACCGTATATAAAACTATTATATCAATAAATTAACTATTAATATGGCTCCTCCGGTGGTATGTGTGTGTGTGTGTCGTCATTGGTTGGCTGAAATTAACAGAAACAGTAAATGAAAGAGAGAGAGAGAGAGAGCAGTTCGGCGGTGTTGTTCTTCCAGTGGCGTCGCCGGTGGTGAAAGGAGTGTGTGGGGGGGGGTGTTCGGTCAGATAGGTGTGGGGGTTGTGTGTATGCGTTTTGTTCTGTGGTCTGGCGGTGTGTGGCGTGATCGGAGTAGGAACGGCCGACAGCAGGTCCCGAACCAGAAAACAGAAGTAGCAAACAGAAAACAGGAAGAAGAAGCGGGGAAAAAAAATCAAGGTCTTACAACCACCGCCGGTAAACACCAATTACTCACCTACGACCGGAACAATACACACACATATAGAAATTGGGCACCCACACATACCCAGAACACACAAACCCACACGATCGCCGACCACCGAACACTCACCGGCGAACCCACCTCCAAGTCTCTCTCTTTTCTGTCGTTTTCTGTTTCTATTTTGTTTTCAGAACAACGCTCTGCCGGTCTATGCCAAGCAGGTGAATAACGGTCTGTCGGTCTATGCCAAGTAGGTGATCAACACTCTGTACAGATAATCAATGCTCTGCCGAAGCAGATAATCACCACTTTGCCAAAGTAAATAATCACCACTCTGTACAGATAATACTACGGCATCGCAGGTTAATAAAATCATTTTTCACCTCTTTAAAATTTTACTTGATCCATAACTCATCGTAAAATCGTTCATCTTATCAACTCTTTCTTTTTCATATTTTAATACGAAAATATAATTTTATGATTTATATAGAAGACAGTATACACCGTTAAATTAATAACTCCCATTTAGCAACAATTTTCAATGGTCCACGACTAACACGGCGCTCATCCCAACTTATTTAACTCATTATAGATAATTTACTCTCATCATCCGTCATCTCAAAAGTTAATATATTCAATTTATTAATCCACCGTCACCGCAAATGTTAATATGTTCAAATTATTAATCCACCGTCAGATATTAATATTTTTATCCACTACCACATATAGGAATTCATCCACTATCAAAATATTAATATCAAATAAAATGCCCAACGTTTCGTTCATAAAATCCTGTGAGACCAAAAATCATCAATCTCAATATTCACATCAAAATTTTTTCAACAATCTCGTAAGCGTTTTATAAATATCACCACAATCCAGCATCAACTAATAAATTTTTCGCCATACGTCAAATTCACATAAAGAAGTTTCAATCACGTCAAAAACATATAAATATCCCGCAAAACATATAAACATCACCAAACCACATCAATACGTATCAAATACGTCAAACGGGTCATCTATAAGAATTCCCTTCATGCCTCCGCATTTAATCAAGTCCTTGGCAAGGCCAAGCGCCTCAAATACGTCTCAATCCACATAAAAAAAAATGTCTCAAACATATAACCACGTATAAATATGTATCAAAATACATACATCCCAATTACGAAAATCTGATACGTCACAAAAATCAACAATCACTGTATATAAAAGTATTATATCCATACATTGTCTAAAATACTCAACAATATCAAAGATAATTCAGATTATCCTTTCCCCATGAGAACCCAATAATCTCCCACATTCCAACTCCGCCTAATGTTAGTAGTGGACCAACACATACAACTGAGTTATTATTTATCGGTGTACTATCTTCGTAGTATATAAAAAAAATATTTCATGGATCAAGTTTTATCAAAATTAACTTCCCAAATTCTTTTCATCCAAATCCATTTTCCAATATAAAATGTAACCACACCTGACTATAACCAAATCTCAACAAAATGTCACCACCTCACTGTCAACATCAAAATCTCAATCAAATATTTTCACATAACACCGGTTTTTCAAATCGACAAATCAACTCACGTATATATATAAAATAACATACTTCCCTACTAGTCATAAGATCGTTTACCTCACGATCGAGAGTTACGACGGTACTGCAACTCGTACAACTGCGCCAATTATAGTGACTAACAGTGCTAGGGCCCTTATATATCCCCAAGGGTAAGGATACCACCCGCAAGATTTGCATTCCTGACGGGCCACCGCTCTGCCAGACTATGTCAAGCAGGTGAACAACGCTCTGCTGGACTATACCAAGTAGGTGAACAACAATCTGCCGAACTATACCAAACAGGTGAACAACGCTCTGCGGGACTACGCCACGCAAGTGAATAACGCTCTACGGGACTATGCCACGCAGGTGAATACTATGGCTGGTCGGACCAAACACCAATTTCCATCTAAAAAAAACAAATGACTTTTTTCACAATCAATTTTTTTTTCCACCCATTTTGAAACCAACGTAATTCACAAAATAATTTTATTTTATTTTTTAAATTTCCATCAACACCCAAAACCGCTTAATCCATATAAGTTGCAAATTCGTCCATTTTTAAATAAACACATTTTTTCCATAATTTATACGAAAATAGATTTTTGAATTTTACTAGAAGACAGTGTACAAGCTGCCTTCAATATATAAAAGAGTTTATGGATCAAGTATTTTCTTTTTTTCAAACACCACTTTTTTCAAAAGATACTATCATATATTGCATTCCATGTTGGAAACCAATTTTCTACTACCACCAATGTAATAAATAATATATTTAAAACACCCAATTCAAATAATTTAAGTCAACCCATTCCAAACATTTTAAATCCATCAATTCAAACATTTACGTCATATAATAAAATACCGCACACCATTTCCTACTAGCCATAGGATCATTTAACCACATAATCAGCGTTTGCGACAGTATCGTGACCTGCATAACTGTATCATCTAATGTGATCAACAGTGTCAGGGCCATTTATTATCCCCAATGGTAAGGGTACACCCGTGGGATTTGCAGTCCAAACGGGCTAACGCTCTGCCGGTCTATGCCAAGCATGTGAACAACGCTCTGCCGGACTATGCCAAGCAGGTGAACAACGCTCTGCCAGTCTAGCCAAGCAGATGAACAACGCTCTGCCGGTCTATGCCAAGTAGGTGAACAACGCTCTGCCGGTCTATGCCAAGCAGGTGAACAACGCTCTGCCGGACTATGCCAAGTAGGTGAACAATGCTCTGTTGGTCTATGCCAAGCAGGTCTGTCGGTCTATGCCAAGCAGATGAATACTACGGCATCGCAGGATAATAAAAATCATTTTTCACCCTTTAAAATTTTACTTGATCCATGACTCGTCGTAAAATCGTCCATCTTATCAACACTTGTTTTTTCATACTTTAATACAAAAATATAATTTCACCATTTATATAGAAGACAGTATACACCATTAAATTAATAACTCCCATTTAGGGACAATTTTTTTAAAATTTTTTTTTTTTTTAATGGTCTACTACTAATACGACACTCACCCAAGCTTATTTAACTCATTACAGATAATTTACACTAATCACCCGCCATCTCAAATGTTAATATATTCAACTTATAAATTTTTAGGAATCAAAGTGAAATAATGGTAATAACACATTAGTGCAAAAATGTTCAATCCCCCAAAAATATAACGGAAACTTCAATACCTGTATATATATTATTTACCCCATAATATTTTTACCTTTTATCTCTACGTATATATGTGTGTGAATAAATGGACCTACATATATAGAAATATTAATGCACCTAAATCGTTACATAGGTATCACGTAATTTTAATTGGAGGCAAATACGACACATAAATCACATAATCGATCAAACCGATATACACATATGAATCATTACAATCTCAATCAATTGTAAAACGTAAACAGTCATCATTTGTTATTCCACTAAAATTATTATTTTTGCATATTAAGAATTTATTATGAATGATGGGTGTCCTAACCCCAATTCAAAGTGTTTGCCAATCTAAGTTCTAATTCTGCAGAATCTATAACCTAAACTCTGATACCACCTGTAACGACCCCTCCTCCCAGGACCGCTACTATGGTTTCTCTTATAGAGAATTACCTAGCCTAAAACCGACTCGTCAAGTTCCCAAACTACAACATTCAGTAATTTATTGAACGATAGCGATAATTTCTTGTTATCAATTTTTCGACGGTAAATATTAAATCTAATAGTCACCATTTAAATATCACCAATTAATCCAACGTTGCATTTCAAGTTAATCCGCGGATTTGTTCAAAACATGGCGACCCAATTCGTTCTATAAAAATTAACTTTCACTTTCGCAAAACGGCGCCAAAACTTCCAATTTAATAATTTATTATTTAAAAATCGGATATTTAATAAATTCCAATATTTATAGATTTTGAATAACCGACACCGATTTTTCATATCTATAAAATCCAATAGATTTCTGACTAAGTTGACGACGGTTAATTAATTGTTCAATTTAGAAGAATACTTCCCATTTAAAAATCCAGTAAGAACTAGTACTTTCTAATTCATAATTTAAACTGCCGATTTCCAGTTATAATTGAAGTCCCAATTTTTCACTATTTAAAATCAAACCAATTAAATTAACAATATATTTTAATATATTCAAATTGAAAATAAACATTTTACAATCACTACAGTATTTATAATTACTGTTCCCTCCAATTATAACAACAAATAATTTCATTATAAATTATTTACAACACGAAATTCAAATAGAATATTTATCTCTTCTCTCGCATTTCTCCCAGCCGATTCTGCAATCCAAACACTGTGGGGTTGTAAGCTAACGCTCAGTACAACTTCAACCCCTCTAATACGTGCATTTTATTTATATAACACAAACCACGTAAGCATGCTCATCACATAAATTCTGCATCGTCCAAATTTAACACAAAAACCACGTAAACATGCTCGTCACGTAAATTCCACATCGTCCCACATATTTCATATAATTTCAACAGGTAAAATTCCACAAATTACGACAATTAAATACATATATGGATTTTCCACTAGTCCGCGAGATAAGTTTTAAGTTTTATTGGGGTGGTTCGTGTAATTTCTCCTTTTTCCTTTTTCTTCTTCTTTCTTCCTTTTTCTTTTTCTATTCCTGCTTCCTGTTTGCACTCCTGGTTCAGCCGCCAACCTCCTCTCTCTCCTTACCAACTCCGATGGCTTTCACCGCTGACCTCCTCAACGATCAAAGCCCAGATAATCGGGGTTAACGACGAGTCAAAAGCATCCCCGACGAATGACACCTCCTCCCACGCCAGAGCACCATCGCCGAACGGACCACCACCTTCGTCACCACTCCAAATACACACACACCCCACACGAAACACTCACCACTGGACGACTGATCGACACACCCACACCGCAATCGTTGAACACACACACACACACAGCAGACGCAAAACACACACGCACCCACTAATCTCTCTCTCTAACTTACCGCCGGCGAACTCCGGCAACACACACACACACTGTTAACACAAAACATAAAACAAAGTACACGCACACGAAACACACACACTCGATCACCATCGCCACCGGACGAACGACGATCCCACACCCACCAGAGCTAACCGCCCTCTCTCTCTCTCTAAATTTGACGACGCCACACGCCCCGTCGACGACCGCAACGATCATCGATCACTGACACTCACCGGCGAACTCACCTCCGATTCTCTCTCTTCTTTTCTCTCTCTCGTCGGTTTTCCTCTTTTTCCCGAGGTGTATGGATATGTATGAATATATGTATGTATACATATGTATATAAGTGTATATGTGTGCGTGATCCAATGGCTGAGCAAGTGGCCATCCCCTCTTCATTTCACCAACTCTCTCTATATATATATATAATATATATTAAATATTTTATTTGCACAATCCTCCCCTTCAATTTTAGTTAGGATATTAGTTAAACCCAACTCACATGTTAATGTGTTTAAAAATTTACGAATTAACCCCTCAACTTTTAAATTAAACAATAAATGACACACGTTACCCCCGTATTTTTCATAAATGTACGAAAATGTGTTTTGAATAAGGATCGGGGTCTTACATATGTGTTTTTGAATCTTTCTACGATTTTGTTCTAATGGCATGTTTGTTTATGAAGAATATGTTTTAAGCTTTTTTATAGACTGATTTGTGCTTTGTTTATGTTGAATCTGTTGCAAGTTTTTTTCTACTCATCTCTATTCTAAGCATGTTTCTTGCCACCCGAACGAATTTCGACTGAATCCAAAGACACCCGAAACCTTCGGATGATCAGACTCTTCGGTCAAAATCGGATTCCGATATCCTAGACCCGATTCATTCGGGTCGGGTCTCAGATTTGCCCAAAAAAAAAACCTACCCGACCCATGCACACCCCTAGCTCAATATTAGTTATTATTGATGTTCAGTTGAAATAGGTGTAAAATGTTGTATATATAGAGAACATTATGTCAAATTTTTGTTGTTATTATTTAACACCTGTGCCTTCAGGCACAGGTTATATACGCTAGTATTATATATAATATCACTATAATTTGTATGCTCCGTGAGTGTTGAATATAACATATAAGGTAATAGAAATAATATTAATAAATGTTGATAATAACACAAATTATATGAACATGTTGAAGATAACATGACTAAATGATAAAAGTGATTTAAATGTTAAATGTAACACTGATCAACTGTGTTTTGATAAATGTTTAAGACCGTGTTAATTATAACACAAATGTGAAAGCTGAAAATTCTGGAAGTACTATATTAAATGTAAAATGAATGTGAAAACTGAAAATTCAAGAAGTAGCAAATTGAATGTAACATGAATGTACGAATCTGAAACTAATGAAAAATAGTGAATATAATATCATTTTAAAGATCTTATTTAGACGAATTTGATATGTAATTAAATCGTGAAAAAACTGTGTACAATAATAATTATTTTAATTTTAATAAAATGATTGTATGTGAAACTTAAATAGGAAAAATTCAATCTCACAAATTATGCAGGGGCAAATTAGGCATAATAATTTTTGCGTTTTTTGAAATTAGGACTAAATGGTTCAAACGTTTTGGACAACGGGATCATTTGGTTCAAACTTAAACATTTAAAATCATTTGGTAATTACATTCTTAATTTAGGTCCACTTGATAATTTTGCATTGGTGCCGGGCCACCTTAGACACCACGCCGGAGCCAGAACTGACCAGCGCATCCTCTGGCACAACGAGCCAACACTGATGCCCAATGACGTTGCCGACAACTTTGCTGCCGCCGAAGCATTGGTCGGCGTAGTGCTAGAGCTTCTCCCGCGCCTCCGCTAGCACCGTGAACCGTCGCTGTTCCTAACACTGTTGGCGACATTCCCAGAGCTTATGCCATTGTCGCGTGCCAATGCCAAGGCCGGAGCAAACGGTGGTGACTTCCTGGTGAAACTGTATTTTTATGTATTTATATTTATATATTTATTAAATAAATATATGTATATATTGTATAAATTAGATATGTTAAATATAATAGAAATATATAGAAATATATTATGTAAAAGTAAATGTAATATTAATTATGCATATACTATATTTAATATTTACACTATACACCTCTGGTTTTAAATAATTACTTCATACACCTTTTTTTACATTTAAACATTAATATTGTGCATCTATTTTACTTTGGGATAATTATACTTTGAACCCTTTTGTTTTGTCAGTAAATACACTACCTATTAGGGGAACCAAAAAATCCAATCATATGATCGTTGCCGTCACGACATGGTCCGTAAATCTAGGAGCCATGTGCGAAAAAGATCACCTCACATACTCTGGTAAGTCGTACGAAGTCCAATTTTCATACAAGGCGATAGCGGTCATTACCGTCACACCACGATCCATAAATTCAACGAGCCGTTCAAGGGAAAATCACCGCACATACCCTCCGAAGCCATACAAAGTTCAATCCGTATGCCCTAGAGAGCGGGGTAAATACGATGAAATAATGTTAATTTCTGAGGAAAAGGTCATATAGAAAATATTAAAGCCAATAAAGCATACACAAATGAATAAACGACAAAGGGAGGTGTAATATACTAATATTCGAGTGAGGTCAATTTCTCAACAAATTTACTATTACGA
The DNA here is from genome assembly GCA_016647705.1 of Eucommia ulmoides. Lineage (NCBI taxonomy): Eukaryota > Viridiplantae > Streptophyta > Magnoliopsida > Garryales > Eucommiaceae > Eucommia > Eucommia ulmoides. The sequence goes on from CM028336.1 coordinate 2,620,079, forward strand.
TTTTCTATAAGTAACAATAATATATTTTTTGTCTATATGTAAATTTTTTATTTTATTTTTCAGTTCTAAATTTTTATAGAAACAGAAAAAACAGACACTAATCCTTAGGTATTATTGGGGGAAAGCACTATTGCCAGTGGTGGCTGCTAAGTGTCACGGGCCGAGCCTTTTGAGGCTAGAAGGTGGGCCGTGTGGCGCTAATTAGGGGATCGCCTAATAGCAAGTCTGAAGATCAAAGGATCTTGAATAGCGAAAGCGGTTTCAATAGCAACGAATTTCCCTACAACACATGCCGATAATGTAGAAAAGAATACAATTACAATAACAACAAACAATTGTATTAATATCAAAGGTTACAAGATGTGAAAGGCTTGAATGACTTCAAGAGTATGTTCTCTCACATAATACTTTAAGTAAAAAAAATACAAGTGACCACAATAGACATCATTATACTCGAGGAATCATAATGGTGTCTTTCTACAAGAAATGAAATAAATAAACTAAATTAAGCTAATTTAAGATAAACTAGTCTAGAAAACAAATGAAAAGGGTCACGGACAAGCGGCCATGTGCGAGAACAAGCACTGGACAAGTTAAGACCGTGACATTCTCCCCCACTTGAGCTGTCGACGTCCTCGTAGACTTCTTCTGATGATTCTTCTGATTTGGTCTGCGGTTGTTGCGTCTTCTGCTGTCTTCCAGATATGTTGGCTTTGTAAAGTTTATCCACCAAATGAGGATACAGTGGTTAGTCTGCGACAATCTCACTATATCCCAAGTTGACATCAAAGTACTTGTGTAGATTGAAACACGAATCAATACCCCTCGGAACATTCCACAACTGAGTATCGTGCTTGAGAACATGTGCGGCAGTGTCCCTGGAATATCGGAATTGAAGTGCTGGATATAAGGTTGTAGAACTCAATGCTTTATCCACCACTACAATTGTTGTACCTTTATTTTCCAAATTTTCGACCCTCGGTACACAAAGTCGGTACTTCCATCTTTCTGGATGTAGTCCCACCGAAAGCAAGTGGGTCTTTGCACTGTTGGCTAACATGAAAGCGGATTGGCTCAATGGGAACTTGATATCTATAGATTTTTTCCCGTCTGAATGAGAGGGAAACTCCTCTGGAAGTTCTCTTGGAGAAACAATTCGAACATAGTCAAACAACCTTTTTGATGAAATCAAATGTGGCACTTGTGGGTTAGTTTCTCCCCTACTAAGCACTAAAAGGTCATCTTGATATTCCTCCATCTCAAGCTGCAAAGCCAAAACGAATCTGTCTTCAATCGAATAATGTGTTGTCGGAATGACATACGATGGATCTCCCATCATACAAAGCGAATCTGCAAAAGGCATTGGGACCGCCTTAGTGTCCATAAAGAATTCCATCCCCAATATCACTTGAAAATCATCCATGGGAACAATGGTGAAGTTGAGGAACCCATCCCACGGAGTAATTTTTGTGTGTACCGTGTTGGCAACTCCAATCACGGGACGTGCTTCAGAATACACAGCCTTCAATCTCCCTGAGTACTTTTCGACACGTAGGCCCAACCGATTAACTTCTTTATCGGACATAAAATTGTGTGTAGCACCAGTGTCAACTAAAGCACGAGAATTCCGCCCATTAATTCGAAGGTCCACAACATGAGGTTCTTCTTCATGACCTTCTTCTTTGCGACCGACTGTCGCTTTATGGCATTCAACAAACGAATTGTACCCATTTGATGATCATCAAACCCGTCTAAAGTTTTATCCTCCTGCTCTACAATATATTTTCTCCGACGTTCCTTTTCTTCTTGAATCGATACTTGCAGCGCGGACAAAGCATGTTTATGTGAACAATCGGATACATCATGATTCTTGTTACACAAAACGCAAGGAGTTGGATTTTTATGGGCCTGTCGACCCTAGTGAGGCTTTTGGTTTGCCGAACCCAATGATGCCCCTGAGTTGTTGAACGATTGGCCAAATTTTAAGTGCTAGCCTTGGCGCGGATTCCTCGGAGGACTCCTTGAATTAGAATTGGAGTTTGGGTTGCTCCAACGTCTTGGTGGGCTTTCCCGAGATGATTGACCTCCACTTCCATTATAATAGGAGACATTCTTGTCTTTCCTCTTGTCATGGTTAGTGGTAGGTTCAGGAGAGTAATCAGTTACTCTTTCTGCAGCAGCAACGGTAACAGATAAATCAGTAGGACGTTGTCTTTGTATTTCCTGACGTACCCAATCCTTCAAGCCATCTAGGAACCAAAACAACTTATCATCTTGAGACATTGTACGAATGTCCAGCATGAGAGCCATAAACTTCTTGACATAGTCTCGGACGTATCTGGTATGTTTCAACTCTCTCAGTCGTCGTCGAGCAGTGTACTCGACATTTTCAGGAAGGAATTGTACCTTAAGTTCACCTTTAAGGTCTTCCCAGATATTGATAGTGCAGTTTTCTTCCAGGATGTCTGCATATTTGATTCGCCACCAAAATTTAGCATCACCACAAAGATACATGGAAGTTGTTGTCACCTTTTCTTCCTTGGAGGCTACTCCGGTGCCCCGAAAGGATTGCTCTACATCAAAGAGGAAGTTTTCAAGCTCTTTGGCGTCTCTTGAACTGCCATAGGATTGAGGTTCAGGAATGCGAACCCTCGAAGTAGGTTGCCTCGAGTCTCTAGCAAGAGCTCGGTACACCGTGTTCTTCAAGTCGTTCAACTCGCTTTGGAGATCAAGGACTGACTATTCCATCTGAGCATGATGGCCAACAGATGTCACGACAACTAGGTCCATCCGTTCAATCAGGTGATCGATTTAGGGGTTTTGAGATGTCCCATCCCCATTAGCATCGGGGCTTTGCAAAAGAGCTAGAGTAGCGTCAATGTGGGAAACGCTTTGTTCAAGCACGTCGAGACGATCTTTCGTCGACATGGTATTTCACCAACCTGGTTCTGATACCAACTGTCACGGGCTGAGCCTTTTGAGACTAGAAGGTGGACCGTGCGGCGCTAACTAGGGGATCGCCTAGTAGCAAACCTGAAGATCAGAGGATCTTGAATAGCGGAAGCGATTTCAATAGCAACGAGTTTCCCTACAACAATAGATGCCAGCAATATAGAGAAGAATACAATTACAATAACAACAACAATTGTATTAATATCAAATGTTACAAGGTGTGAAAGACTTGAATGATTTCAAGAGCATGTCCTCCCACATAATACTTTAAACAAAAAAATACAAGTGACCACAATAGATATCATTATGCTCGAGGAGTCATAATGGTGTCTTTCTATAAGAAATGAAAGAAATAAACTAAACTAAATTAATCTAAGCTAAACTAGTCTAGAAAACAAATGAAAATGATCACGGACAAGCGGTCATTTGCAAGAACAAGCACTGGACAAACTAAGACCGTGACACTAAGCAAACAAATTCAGATTTTTTCAAGTCCAAGTACACAAATCTGACTAATTAAACATCTAAAACTCCAAGATGGCGCTTGGTTCGTGGGATTCTAGATAGGATTGAAATGGTCATGAGAATAGTCATTCCATTCCTATGTTTGGTACATAGAATTTAATCATATTCTCATTACCAATGAATCTCTAATCCCACAAAACATGGGATTAGGTTTTAATCAATAATTAGCCAAAAAATGAGACTAAATACAAAACAAATATATGAATTCGAATGAAATTTAATTAAATTAACTATTATACCATTTGAAAATTCAATTAAATTACTATTTTATTATTTGATGTTATTCCAATACCACATGTAATCCCTTTTGTCACCAAATATAGAAATGACAATAATCATTTCATTTCTTTTCAATATTAATTCCAATCTTATTGTCATTCCATTCTAGCGTATCAAACGTAAAAAGTAGAGCAACTTGTGGACCACCAACCTCTTGAATAAGCTCAGTTTTCTGTTGCCAAATTTTTTATTTTTTGAGAATGAAAAATACTTGTTCCAAAAATGCTTGTTTTCGGTCTAAAAAAATTTAATAGAAACAGAAAATTTAGAAAAGAAAATAAAAATCTGCTTCCAGATTTTTAGTTTTAATATTTTAGACACAAGAACACAAAATTAAAAAATTAAAAATAAAAAAATCAGGGAACAAAAACACGAATATAGGTCTAATTTTGTTAAAAAGATCAAGATTTTGGATTCTAAATTTTTCAAAAAGATTTAGATTTGCTAACCACATTTTGAAAGTACTTTTTTTCATTTGACGATATCAATTAAATTTTTTGATAAAAAGTAAAAACCGTTCTCCCAAGAGAAATGATATTTTTGATATAATTTTTGTGCCTCTCTGTAATAAATTTGTGGGTCCACAATTGAACGGGGTACAAGTCTAGATCTCTAGTCTTGACAATCAAATTGGCATTTATGTGTCCAACCACCTCTAGAATAGGCCCAATTCTCCTCCAATGACCTTCACTCATATAACAATAGACAATGTCAACCCCTGTCCTACACTTCACACTCATGGGACCTTCACATATCGAGCCTTTGGATCGTCTAATCATTTACCAGTCTCTCTCTTCGTGGTTATTGGGTCAGAGATCTTGTAACTTGAACTCTGATACTAGTGTAAGGTGATCTTAGACCTCTCCCAACCTCAAAAAATAACTCATGAGATGAGATTTTCTTTCACATTTATAACTTGACCACTAGTCCTTTCCACATCCGATGTGGGATAAACACAACGATTTGAAAAATGAAGACAATAATAAATAAACAAATATAATGGCACTTTATCCCCCTATAATTTACCTAATTTGCATTTCCTTCTTCTATAATATTTTTGTAAACACTTTACCCCCATTGACTTAACTAAAGTGCAATAGTTAAAAAATTAGGAGATATGCGTTGAATAACAAATTTATCCTTACATATTAAACCCGACCAATTATAAGTGCAAGTAAGTGCACCACGACTCGAAATAATATACCAACTAAGTCTACTCCTGACGTACCACATACCGTGTATAATATTGCATTGCACATTTGTACCTGTACCAGGTACCCAAGCGATCCACGTTCCATGCAACTTTGCTTTGTTGTCCAAAATAGTAATGGAATTATTGATTTGGAGTGAAGTGAAATATGCATTAATTACTCAAATAGCAACTATGGAGACCACAGTGAAATAATGGCCAAACCTTAGGGGTGCAAAGTCTCATTATTAAAGGAGCATTATCATAGGAAGCCTTACAAGTTAAGGAAGGGGACAAGCATAGAGTAACATTGTCTCACAAAAGAGATCAATCAAGCCTCGCAATCTCGAGCCTTAGCCTAAAATAAGCTAGCCCAACGACTAGGTGATTGAGATCTCTCTCTCCCTTAGACAAATTGACCGTCGTTTCATCTCCCATCTCAGACTCTTTAGGTCCACTATGTATAACGCCCTCGATATATATTTACTAAAATACTCCTCAGCACTTCCTGGCCTTCAACGCTTACCAAGGTATGAAAATACAATGAGGAAAAAGAAATCTAGCCCACGTGCCATTCGTTCTCATCTGCAAATGTACTCGTTAATAAGGTGTGCAAATACGATGAAATAATGTCAATTTCGAGGGAAAAGGTTATCGAGAAAATATTAATAAGGTATGTAATATACTAATATTCGGGTGAGGTTAATTTGCAAACAAATTTACTATTATGATTTTCTATAAGTAACAAAAATATATTTTTTGTTTGTATGTAAATTTTTTATTTTATCGAAGTCAATGCCGCTCACTAGTTGAACATCTAAAACTCCAAAACTCAAGTATTGCATTTAAAAGGAGAGGAACTTGTGGACCACCAACGCGTTGAATAAGCTCAGTTCTCTTTCAAGTTTATTTCCATTGAACTTGTGGACCACCAGACTTTTAATATGAATTTATGAGAACGGAAAATGCTTGTTTAGAAAAATTCAAAAAAAAAAATGGGAAGAGAAACAGAAAATTCAGAACAAAAAAAAAAAAAAAAAAAAAACTGCTTTCATATTTTCGCTTTCCAGTTTTAATATTATAAATACAAAACAAAATTCAGGGAACAAGAACACTAGCTGGTTCAAGGGCAGAGCCACCCCTTTACAAGAAGGGGCATATGCCCCCCTTAAATTTATAAAATGTCCGTTACTATCCTATATTTTATTAATTCATTCAATAGTGCCCGTGATATTTTGTAATTTTTATTAAATTTCTTAATCTAGGTCATATAAATTTTAGACTTTTAGCCCTTTTTACTGTTACATAAAATAAAAAAATAAAAAATAAATAAATAAATATATATAATGAGAGCCCTAAATGTATTTTTCCCATTTTGATATTGAACAAATATTATTTTTTCTTTCAATTCTTGATTAATTGGATATAGGTCTAACTTTGTTGAACAGATGAAGATTTTGGATTCTAAATTTTTCGAAAAGATTTATATTTGCTAACCACAATTTGAAAGTAAATTTGCTCATTTGACGATATCATTTAATATTTTTGATAAAAAGTAAAAACCATTCTCCAGAGAGAAATAATATTTTTGATATAATTTTTGTGCCCCCTCTATAATAAATTTCTGGCTCCACCGCTGAACGGGTGCAAGTCTAGATCTCTAGTCTTGGCAATTGAATTATTGGAATTTATGTGTCCAACCACCTCTAGTTTTGGCAATTGAATTATTGGCATTTATGTGTCCAACCACCTCTAGTCTTGGCAATTGAATTATTGGCCTTTATGTGTCCAACCACCTCTAGAAGACTCAATTCTCCTCCCATGTCCTTCACTGATACAACAATAGTTAATGTCAGTCCCTGTTACTTCACACTTATGCGATAAACACAACAATCTCCCTTTAACACATCAGGACTTTGGATCGGCTAACCATTTACCAGTCTCTCCCTTCGTGGTTATTGGGTCAAAATACTTGTAACCTAAACTCTGATACCAGTGTAAGGTGGTCATGAGCCTTTTACAACCCCAAAAGATAGCTCATGAGATAAGATTTTCCCTTACACTTATAATTTGAATAGTCACTTCCGCATTCGATATGGAATAAACACAACAATGCATTACGATATGAAAGTTCAAAATGAAAATATTATGTGATTTTTAACTATTTTTTGGTCAATATATGTAGGCGTAAAGGGTAACCAAACTATGCATCACGTTTTACCTCCCCCCTCCCAAAAGAAGACAATAATAAATAAACAAATATAATGGCACTTTATCCCACTGTAATTTACCTAATTTGCATTTCATTCTCCTATAGTATTTTTGTAAACATTTTACCCCCTTGACTTAACTAAAGCGCAACAGCTAAAAAATCGGGAGATATGCGTTGAATAACAAATTTATCCTTAAATATTACACCCATTCTGTATATAACAAATTGAAAAATTAATTTCTTTTTTTTAGCTCAACAAAATTTGATAAAAACAAAAATGATGAAATTAAATATCTCATCTGGATTTTAAATGAAGTAGACAAAACAATCCTTCATTTTAATTTTAATTTTAATTTTAATTTTAATTTTAATTTTAATTTGTCTTTAGTAAAAACAAAAAAAAATAGAAAGAGGGAGAGAAAAAGAGCTAGGGAGATTACAATGTTAGTTTTTTACCTTCTGTTAGCATTAAATATTGAATTTAAATTAAAAAAATAAAGACCATTAATCTTTTCTTTTTTTAATAAATATGAATCTTTCCCTTTAGTCTGTTGTAATAGAAAGGGACGATGTGTAAGTTTTTAAAGTAAACTAGGCAGCCATTTGCTAGAGCAAATTGCGTTCAACCCTCTATACTTTGTCAAATTATCACTTTACCTCTCCTCCACGGTAAAAAACTATATTTTACCTGCTTCTATTTATAAAACAAAGTAAGAAACTAATTTTTTTTCGTTGAAATTAACGAAACATGTATAAAAATGGATGGGGTTACATTTTCCATTCAATTTTTTGATGTAATAGACGAAATTGTCCCTTTATCTTAATTTTTATTTATTTTTTTATCATAAATTTGTAAATATATATATATATATATATATATATATATATATATATATATATATATATATATTAAATTAAAATAAAAGAACAATTTCGTCTATTTCATCCAAAAATTGGATAAAAGTTTTCATAATTATTTTATCCATTTTTAAGAATATTCCCTTAATTTCAATGAAAAATATTAATTTCTCCCTTCGTTTAAAAGTAGTAGGGTAAGGTGTAATTTTTTAAAGTGAAAAGAGATAAAGTGATAATTAAACAAAATAATAAAGAGACAATTTACTCTATTTTCTATCATGACTTTTCTTCTCTATTATTTTTTTTTCCCTGTTGACCTTGACAAGTCAACTCCGTGGAATATTAAGCACATAAATGGCATGCTAATGCTATAAATATGAAGTGTGGTTTTTGTTAAGAAACCAAATCAACCACAAACTTAAACCCTTCTTTAATCACCACCAGCAGCAACCATGAGATTAATAATATTTCTCTTGCCTTTCCTTATTTCTTCTATATTATCACTCGCTGCATATCCAAAACAAGTTATTTGCAGTGAGAAAGAAAAAAGAGCCCTTCTTAACTTCAAAGTTGGTCTGAAAGATCCTTCAAACCGACTATCCTCGTGGTCTGAAAATGGAGGAGATTGTTGTCAATGGGCAGGAGTCCGCTGCAACAACGCAACTGGTCAAGTGACTGGGCTTTTTCTCCGTAATCCATGTGCTTATAATCCAAACTGTCACTCTAGCTTGGGTGGAAAAATTACCTCATCTTTGCTCGAACTAGAATTTTTGAGTCAGTTAGACTTGAGCGAAAACGATTTTAATGGGAGTTCCATTCCAGTTTTCTTGGGTTCAATGGGAAGCCTCACGTATCTCAACCTCTACCTTTGTTACTTCGCGGGGATGATTCCTCATCAACTTGGAAATCTCTCTAGCCTCCGCGATCTAGATTTGAGTTTGAATTATGGTTTATATTCCAACGACTTGAGTTGGATGGCTGGACTTCGTTCCCTGGAATACCTTGACATGTCAACTGTTAATCTTCAAGAAGCGATAAACTGGTTTCAAGCGGTGAGCATGCTTTCTCTTTCAGAACTTTATTTATCAAGTTGTTATCTTGAAAAGTTTACCATTAAGAGTATTCCAGCTAATTTTACGTCTCTTCGAGTTCTTGACCTAAATTCAAACAATCTCGATTGCCCTATACCCTACAAGATTGCCCAACTGAAACACCTTGAACGTCTTGACCTTGGGAATAATTCATTGTATGGTCATATTCCTCAATCTTTAGGAAATTTATCCTCATTGAGTGAACTATATGTGTCTGACAATCATTTGAGTGGTCCTATTCCTCAATCTTTGAGAAACTTATCCTCCTTGAGTATAGTATCTCTCTCTTCCAATTCCCTATCGGGCAACATCTCTGAAGCCGATCTTGCTAAACTCCAAAAGTTGAAACATTTGGATATATCTCATAACTCCTTATACTTCCAAATCGATCCCAACTGGGTTCCTTCTTTTCAACTTGATGCTCTAGATGCAAGTGAATGTCCGATAGGTCCAAATTTTCCTCAGTGGCTAAGAACACAAACATCACTTATTACTCTGCAAATGTCTTATTCTAGAATCTTTGGCCCATTTCCTAACTGGTTATGGGACTTTTCTTCTCATCTTCATACGTTAGATATCCACGGCAACCAAATATCGGGGGACCTATCGAACATTCTCCTAAATGTCAACCACATCAATTTGGCTTCAAACAAATTCACTGGTCATGTGCCCCGTTTGTATCCAAATGTTGAAGTGGTTGATTTATCAAACAATTCTCTATCTGGAGAAATTTCGACCTTCTTTTGCCGAGAAGAACATAGAAAAAATAACCTATTGAGTCTCGATTTATCAAACAATACATTTTCAGGTCATCTACCGAGTGAATGTTTGGTATATTGGCAATCTCTGGGTTATATGAACTTGGGAAGAAATAACCTCTCGGGATATATTCCAGACTCGATAGGTTTTTTATCTTTGCTTCTAACTTTGCAACTCCACAATAATAACCTAATTGGAAACATACCTTTGCCATTGAAGAACTGTACAAATTTGGTTATCTTAAACTTGGCGAAAAATCAATTGACTGGAGTTGTACCTTACTGGATTGCAAATATGATATCTCTGGCGGCTTTAAAATTAAGATCCAACAACTTTAGCGGCAACATTCCTCTAAAGATATGGCAACTCCCTTGTCTCATAATACTAGATATGGCCAATAATCACTTATCTGGACATATACCAAACAATATCAGTTTACCAGCCATGACAAATCCATCAGAGAATTTTTATGTTGCATTACTTGCTATTGCAGCAAAATCTTTGAACTTGTACATAAAAAGGAGAGAATCGGACTATGAAGAAATAGTTCAATTTGTTCGGAGCATCGATATTTCAAATAATAATCTATCTGGGTTGATCCCTGCTGAGATCTCAACTCTCGCTGAGTTGTTGTTCCTAAACTTGTCCACTAACCAATTCAAGGGAAAGATACCAGAGCAATTTGGAGGAATGACAAAATTACAAGCCCTTGATCTCTCCAGAAACCATCTCTCCGATGAAATTCCTCCAAGCCTCTCAAATTTGACATTTCTCAATGACTTGGATCTGTCATACAACAATCTGTCAGGTCAAATACCTCTTGGCGCTCAACTACAAACCTTTGAGGAGACAAGTTACATAGGCAATGACAAGCTCTGTGGAGCTCCTCTGCGTAAAAATTGCACCAGATCAAAAGAATTATCGAAAGCTCCAACACCCGCCAAGGAAGAAGATGCCGATGATCTGTGGTTTTACATTGGAATGGGATGTGGATTTGTTGTTGCATATTTGGGGGTTTGGAGTGTTCTTTTCTTCAAAAAAACTTGGAGGCATGCTTATTTCAGGTTTGTTGAAGATATGAAAGACAAGATCTATGTGACAACTCTGGTGAAGACAAAACAATTGCGGATAATGTTGAAGCGGTCCAAGAGTAACTAAATAATAAGGTAATTCTTTAAAACTATCCAATTCTATTTAAAGACCATAATTCAAATATTTTTAAAAATACAAATCTTGATTCAAAATTTTCAAAATATGCTTTAAATAATACTATTTCAGCTCTGGTCTCTAGATTACTAATATAATATTTCATTGCAGGGCTACTTCGCGTCATGGCTAAGATCAAAGTTTTTAAATAAGTTAAGTTTGTTATTGTGCAAGAAGTTTTTTCTTATATGTAAGTTTCTGGATATCTTATTAAAGATGAACGATCACTCAATACCAGTGTGTTAAAGTGTTTCCTTAAATAAATATACAATTCCTAAGCAACAAAAAAAAAAAGGACAAAAAATGTTCTTCTCCATTCCAAAATATTTACTCAAGATTTTCAACTAATCATTATGCTAGAGACAACTTCATTCAACATACAAACGTAAATTATAAGCTATAACATTTAATTAAGTTCGTTTTAAAGCAAATTCAAACTCATTGCATAGAACAGCAGATGGAAAACAGATAGAGCAAAACTGTTATCTTGATCCTTGATGAGGTTAGCAATTGCAAATTCAATCACTCTTCAAGATAGCAAAACTAAAATCTAAACAGAAAGCAGATACTAAAAACCCAATCTAGGACATAGAAAAAATTACCAAGACTTTACTTTCTAGTAGGTTTTGCCTGATAGATGAATTATTCATTCTTCCAAGTTCCAGCAACATTTTTGTAGAAATTTTATGGCATAAATGATGACATACGTAAAGAAGATGGCAAGCTTCTACAATAAGTTTGTTAGACAGCTCCTAGATTGAATTTGTAGGATTTGTTGCAACTAATTTTTCACTCCAAAAACATTTTGGAACTTGTAACAAACAGATGGTGTGTGTCACCTTTGTATTGCCAATAAGTACGGCGTATTGTACTCTTGCATTCATGGAGAAAAGTTAATGGAAACTTACATTGAATTGCCCATCTTCTTATTGCTTAGCCTTTCTTCCTTCTTCTATTTCTGAGAGAGAGAAATAAGAATTCTAAGGAAGTACTTGTGAGAAAAACCAAAAAGAAAAAGAAGAAAAAATAAATAAATAATGCATCACATACCAATCGGACTCTCAATCACACACCCGCAGGTTGAAATTGAAACAGGGATAACGTGAAAAAATGGCTTTCTCTATTCCTTCTTATCTGTCAGCTGCATTCCTTAATAAGGTAAATTTTGTCAACAAACGTTTTACAGCTTTTTTTTTTTTTTTTTTTTTTTTTTTTTTTGTTTTGCCTAAACACTACATGGTTTGACCATTCAGCATCTCCTATATCCCTTGAATTTCGAAAGAAGGTGGACGTACTGCCCTTTCTCCACCATATGTTTTATTACATCATGTGCCTCCGATAGCTTTCCAGCGTTCCTCAAATAACTAACAAGTGTACTATACACAAGAAAATTCGGATTACACCCCTTGGATTCCATTTCTTTGATCATCAAACACGCCTCCTCAAACTTCCCCGCCATACATAGTCCACGAATCATAGAAGTGTAAGAAAACACATTCGGAACTTTCCCTTTTGTAGTCATCTCTCCAAACAACCCCCTGGCCTTTTCAAGCTCACCCGCCACAATATAGCCCGTGATCATAACAGTGTAACACACCACATCGGGTATACACCCGTGCTCAATCATCTCATCAAAGAAATATTGACAAGCTTCTAAATTTCCAGCCCGACTCAACCCATCTATCAATGTTGTGAAGTGAAGAACACTCGGATTAATCCCTATCTCCTTCATGTGGTTTAAGAGATTGAGGGCAGCAAGAGGCTTATCACCTTTGACTAGAACATGGAGAAGGATTTTGCAAGTATGAAAATCCATTTCTAGCCATTTCGTCGAGTAAGCTATGGAATTGATCGAGCTTTGCTAGCCAATATCTAGCGCAAATTAGGATATTATAGGTTAAAAAATCGGGCAAATGAAGCAGTAAATTTGTTGATAAACCTACTCGATCAACTTGTATTTAACCAACATTATCCTCTTTTTTCGCATAAAGTGTCAAAGGAAGTAACCAAAAGGGAGGTGTAATATACTAATATGAGGTTAATTTGCAAACAAATTTACTATGATTTACTATAAGTAACAAAAATATATTTTTTGTTTGTAGGTAAATTTTTTATTTTATTTTTCAGTTCTAAAATCTTCTACGAAACAGAAAAAAAAAAAAAAAAAAAAACAGACACTACTCCTTCCAAACTGGTTTGGGAAGTCGAAGTCAATGCGGTTGACTAATTGAACATCTAAAACTCCAAAAGTCTAAGTATTGCATTTAAAAGGAAAGCAACTTGTGAACCACCATGTGAATAAGTTCACTTCTCTTTCAATTTCCTTCCTATTGAATCTACGTCAATTTTGTTGCCAGATTTTTAATACAAATTTATGAGAACGAAAAATTCTTGTTCCGAAAATTGTTGTTTCTGTTTTAAAAAAATGGGAATATAACAACAATAACAACTAAGTTTTTTACCCGTTTATGTTCTAAAAAAATGGGAATAGAAACAGAAAATTTAGAAGAAAAAAAAATCGGCTTTCATATTTTTGTTTTCCAGTTTTAATATTCTAAATACGAAACAAAATTCAGGTAACAAAAACACAAACGGGGTCAAAGGCAGAGCCACCCCTTTGCAGGGAGGGGCATAGGCCCCCCTCAAATTAATAAAATGTCCATTACTATCCTATATTTTATTAATTTATTCAACAGCGCCTGATATTTTGTAATTTTTATTAAATTTCTTAATCAAGATCTTAGAAATTTTAGCCTTTTAACCCTCTGTTACGTAAAATTAAAAAAAATATAAATAATAAAAGCCTAAATGTATTTTTCCCATTTCTTTTTTTGGTAAACCCACGAGTCTCCTATACCCATATTGGGTGTAAGACTAATTTCGTTCGGGATTCCGTAATTGTCCCTCCGAACAAGTGTTTTTCGCAGACTCGAACTCTTGATCTTGCAGAGGCCTCTCGACTACTTTAACTCGAGTGCCTTACCGCTTAAGCCACATTATGTTGGTATTTTTTTTCCCCATTTCGATATTGAACAAATATTATTATTTTCCTCAATTCTTGATTAATTTTTTTTTAATATAGGTCTAACTTCGTAAATAGCTGGAGATTTTGGATTCTAAATTTTCCAAAAAGATTTAGATTAGTTAATCACAGTTTAACAGTAAATTTGTTCATTTGACAGTATCATTTAAATTTTTTTTATACATTCTCCAAAGAAAAATAATATTTTTGATATAATTTTTGTGCCCCGTAATAAATTTTTTGGCTCCGCCACAGAACAGGGTACAAGTCAAGATCTCTAGTCTTGGCGATTGAATTATTGGCATTTTATGTGTACAACGTACAACAACCTCTAGAATAAACTCAATTCTCCTCCAATTTCCTTCCCCAATACGACAATAGTCACAGTCAACCCCTGTCCTACACTTGGAAAATTTGAACTTCCTCCGTTTCAACCATAGAACAAGATATGTCAATGTGCTCATCATAAGTTGAACGTAATAGTCAGTCTTAAATGTGCGCTTGAGGATATTGTTGCCATTTCACTTTAAAAATAAGGATAATTTAATTATTTTCTTCTAACCAATTCAACGGGATCTATTTGGAAAAAATTTCCTGCTCCGTTGACGGCGATCCTCAACCACCATCAATGGCAACCTCTCGCTCTCCTCCCCTCCGCTATTTCACTCCCCCACCCCACCCACCCCTCCGGGTGATTCTCCTAATCCACTCCCCAATCCCTCCCTATGTCTAAAATCATATTTACAACTTTCTCTTTTTAAAACATTCTCCATCTACAATTTTGCTTTATAAAATTAATCCAAAGTCAATATTGAGGACTAATTTGAAATCTAAAACTCCAAAAGTCTAGTCTTGATCTTTGATCAATTCCCCTCCATTTTTTCTTCAATGAAGTCTTTTCCTACACTCCTCTCCTAGAAATTTGAACAAAACTCACTTTCGTCCCCATAATTTCAATGTAAACATATAATACCTTAAAATTTCTTAATCATCCCACTACAGTCCAAATCAATATCCATATTACAATTTTAGATAAAAAAAATATATATATTCATCTACCATGCCCCTGACTATTAAAAATATTATAAGCAATTCAAACCTCCTTCTTGCTCCCATTTTCCTCAATACTTTAAAAGGTTAATTAACTTTTACCCCTTATACTTTGATTTAGATTCATTTCCTCCCCTCTACTTTAAACACCTAAGCTTTACCCCCTTCTACTTTAAAATAAATTGAAAAACTAACTTTTTTTAGGGTGCTTCTATGGCAAGTCCCTTATTTTACCCTTAATTTTAAAAAAAGTCACATACACAATTACAACTTGTATTTTAGTCTAGCACATTAAGAAAATGCGGAAAGCCCAATACATGCACTACAGTCTCGCAATTACATATCAAACTTGGTGCAAAATATTTGTTAAATACAATAAATATTACACATGAAGTACATGTAACATAGTTATATATAATTTGTAATCTATAACTAATATTACACAAGTATATGAAACTAATATTACACAGGTGTGCGCACATGCAGGACTAATATACAAACAAAAATTAATTAAGGGACTAAATCAAAACTCGTATTTCAAATAAGACTAAAAACAGGTTACACCCTCTATTTGGGATTAATCACCGGATATCCCTTTTTTTATTATTTAACTCAAAGAAATATGTTAAAAAATTGGTATATCTCACCAAAATTTTACACAAAACGGATAAAATTGCCCCTTATTTTAATTTTACTTTTATTTTGTCTTCAACAAAAAAGAAAAAAAAATAGAAAGAGAGAGAGAAAGAAAGCTAGAGATAAAAAAAAAAAAAATCTTTTACTACATCAAATATGGAATTTTAAACTGAAAAACAAAAAAAGGCAACAAAGGCATTTTATATTTTTTTGTAATAAATGTGAGTTTCTCCCTTTAATCCACAATAATAGAATAGGGTGATGTGTAGGTTTTCAAAATCGAGGGTTAGAATGCAACAAAACTAAAGTATAAGGGGATAAAAGGCAATTAGCCATTCTTTCAACAGCTTTACTAAATTGGAAACCTTTTTCTCTCACGACTTTCTTTTATGTGGCTTAGATTTAAGCCAAGTCAAGTCCATGGAAAATGGAGCACCTAAATTGCATGCTAATGCTATAAATTTAAGTGTGGCTTTTGCTAAGAAATCAAATCAACCACAAACTTAAATCCTTCCTTAATCACCACCGGCAGCAACAACCATGAGACTGATAATGTTTCTTCTGCTTTTGCTTATTTCTTCATCCATATTATCACTCACTGCATATCCAAAACAATTGATTTGCAATGAAAAAGAAAAAAGAGCCCTTCTTAATTTCAAAGCTGGTCTAAAAGATTCATCAAACCGACTGTCTTCGTGGTCTGAAAATGGAGGAGACTGCTGTCAATGGATGGGAGTCCGCTGCAACAGCTCAACTGGTCAAGTGACTGGGCTTCTTCTTAGTAATCCATGTGCTGCTGATCAAAATTGTTATGAAATGTCGTTTTTGGGTGGAAATGTTACTTCTTCTTTACTTGAATTGGAATTTCTCAGTCATTTAGACTTGAGCCAAAACAACTTTGATGGGAGTTCCATTCCAGCTTTCCTGGGTTCGATGGGAAGCCTCACGTATCTCAATTTCTCTGATGCTAACTTCGCGGGGATGATTCCTCACCAACTCGGAAACTTCTCGAGCATCCGCTATTTGGATCTGGGAGGGAATTATGGTTTATACACCCATGACTTGAGCTGGATGGTTGGTTTTCATTCCTTGAAATACCTTAACTTGTCTTCTGTCAATCTTCATAACGCAACGAACTGGTACCAAGCGGTTAGCATGCTTCCTTCTCTTCAAGTACTTGAACTTTCATACAACAATCTCAATTGCTCTATACCCTGTGAGATTGGCCAACTAAAACATCTTGAAATTCTCTCACTTAAATCTAATTCATTGCGTGGTCCTATTCCTAAATGTCTGAGAAATTTATCTTTCTTGAGGAAACTAGATTTGTCGTTCAATAAACTGAGTGGCCCTATTCATCAATTTTTGGAAAATTTATCTTTCCTAAGGGAACTAGATTTGTCATTAAATGAACTGAGTGGTCATATTCCTCAATGTCTTAGAAATTTATCTTTCTTGAGGAAACTAGATTTGTCTATCAATTATCTGAGTGGCCCTATTCCTCAATTGTTGGGAAATTTATCTTTCTTAAGGGAACTACATTTGTCGTACAATCAACTGAGTAGCCATATTCCTCAATTGTTGGGAAATTTATCCTTCATGGGGAAATTAGATTTGTCTAACAATCAACTGAGTGGTCATATTCCTCAATTGTTGGGAAATTTATCCTTATTGAGGGAACTATATTTGTCTTACAATCAACTAAGTGGTCCTAGTCCTCAAATTTTGGAAAATTTATACTCCTTGAGTATTTTCGACCTATCTCACAATCAGTTGAACGGCACTGTACCAAAGAGTGTTGGGTTTCTCTCAAATCTTCAGAGTCTAGACATTGGCTATAATTCCCTATCAGGCAACATCTCTGAAGCCCATCTTGCTAAACTCCAAAAGTTGGAATACTTGGATATATCTCATAATTCCTTATACTTTCAAATCGACCCCAATTGGATTCCTCCTTTTCAACTTGAAACCCTTCTTGCAAGTCATTGTTTGATCGGTCCAAAGTTTCCTATATGGCTACGAACACAAACATCACTTGTTTCGTTATACATCTCGTACTCAGGAATCTTAGAAATTGCTCCGGATTGGTTGTGTGACTTCTCTTCTCATCTTGATACGGTCGATTATAGAGGTAATGAGATATTTGGGGACATATCCAACATTTTCCTAAATGCCAGGTTCATCTATTTGGATTCCAATAAATTCTTTGGGCATATGCCACGTTTGTCTCCAAATGTTGAAGGTGTTTATTTGGCAAACAATTTTCTATCCGGAGAAATTTCTACCTTTTTTTGCCGAAAAGAACATAGAGAAAATAACTTATGGATTCTTGACTTATCAAATAATTCATTTTTGGGTGGCCTTCCGAATGAATGTTTGGTGTATTGGCAATCTTTGATCAGTTTAAAGTTGGGAAAAAATAATCTCTCAGGATATATTCCAAACTCGATGAGCTTTTTATCTCAACTCCAATCACTACAATTGCAAAACAATAACTTACAAGGAAATATACCTTTATCTTTGAAAAACTGCACAAATTTGGTTCTCCTAAACTTCGCAAAAAACCGCATGAATGGAGTTGTGCCGTACTGGATTGGAGAATTGACTAATCTAGAGGCTCTTATATTAAGATCCAACAACTTTAGCGGCAAGATTCCTCTACAAATATGGAAACTTCCTGAGCTCAAAATACTAGATCTAGCCAATAATTGTTTATCTGGACCTTTGCCAACCAATATCAGTTTGCCAGCCATGAGAAATCCATCAACAGATCAATCACGGATTTACGTTACCAAAAATCTAACTTCATCGGGAGTTGTGTATGATGAAAGTCTGGAATTATCCATAAACAAAAGAGACTCGGAGTACGAAGAGATACTTGGATTAGTCAGGAGCATCGACCTTTCAAGTAATAACCTAACTGGGTTGATCCCACCTAAGATCTCAAGTCTTGTCGAATTGTTGTTTCTAAACTTATCTAATAACCAATTCAAGGGAAACATACCAGAT
Organism: Eucommia ulmoides; assembly: GCA_016647705.1. Classification (NCBI taxonomy): domain Eukaryota; kingdom Viridiplantae; phylum Streptophyta; class Magnoliopsida; order Garryales; family Eucommiaceae; genus Eucommia; species Eucommia ulmoides. The sequence goes on from CM028336.1 coordinate 2,638,867, forward strand.
CAATTAGGGGGAATGACAAATTTAATTGCCCTTGATGTTTCCAAAAACCGCCTATCAGGTGAAATTCCTCAAAGCTTCTCGAGTTTAACATTTCTCAATGAATTGAACGTGTCATACAACAATTTATCTGGTCGAATACCTTCTGGAACTCAGTTACAAGGCTTTAACGAATCCAGCTATATCGGCAATGAAGGACTTTGTGGAACTCCTCTACTCAAAAGCTGCACCACAGAGAGAGAAATTCCAGAAATTCCAACACCCACCGACAAAGAAGCCGATGATCGATTTGAAACCTCGTGGTTTTACATCGGAATGGGATGTGGATTTGGTGTTGCATATTTGGGAGTTTGGAGTGTTCTTTTTTTCAAACAAACTTGGAGGCATGCTTATTTCAAGTTTGTTGAAGATATGAAAGACAAGATCTATGTGACAACTCTGGTGAAGACAAAACAATTGCGGAGGATGTTGAAGCGGTCCAAGGGTAACTAAATAATAAGGTAATTCTTTAAAACTATCCAATTTCTATTTAAAGACCATAATTCAAATATTTTTAAAAATACAAATCTTGATTCAAAATTTTCAAAATGTGCGTTAAATAATACTATTTCAGCTCTGGTCTCTAGATTACTAATATAATATTTCATTGCAGGGCTACTTCGCGTCACGGCTAAGATCAAAGTTTTTAAATAAGTTAAGTTTATTATTGTGCAAGAAGTTTTTTCTTATATGTAAGTTTCTGGATATCTTATTATGAAAGATCACTCAATACCAGTGTGTTAAAGTGTTTCCTTAAATAAATATACGATTCCTAAGCAACAAAAAATGTTCTTCTCCATTCCAAAATATTTACTCAAGATTTTCAACTAATCATTATGCTAGAGACAACTTCATTCAACATACAAACGTAAATTATAAGCTATAACATTTAATTAAGTTCGTTTTAAAGCAAATTCAAACTCATTGCATAGAGCAATTGCAAATTCAATCACTCTTCAAGATAGCAAAACTAAAATCAAAACAGAAAGCAAATACTAAAAACCCAATCTAGGACATAGAAAAAATTACCAAGACTTTACTTTCTAGTGGGTTTTGCCTGATAGATGAATTATTCATTCTTCCAAATTCCAGCAACATTTTTGTAGAAATTTTATGGCATAAATGATGACATACATAAAGAAGATGGCAAGCTTCTACAATAAGTTTGTTAGACAGCTCCTAGATTGAATTTGTAGGATTTGTTGCAACTAATTTTTCACTCCAAAAACATTTTGGAACTTGTAACAAACAGATGGTGTGTGTCACCATTGTATTGCCAATAAGTACGGCGTATTGTACTCTTGCATTCGTGGAGAAAAGTTAATGGAAACTTACATTGAATTGCCCATCTTCTTATTGCTTAGCCTTTCTTCCTCCTCCTATTTCTGAGAGAGAAAAATAGGAATTCTAAGGAAGTACTTGAGAGAAAAACCAAAAAAGAAAAAGAAGAAAAAATAAATAAATAATGCATCACATACCGATCGGACTCTCAATCATACACCCGCAGGTTGAAATTGAAACACAGATAACGTGAAAAAACGGCTTTCTCTATTCCTTCTTGTCTGTCAGCTGCATTCCTTAATAAGGTACGATGAAAATATGCAAATTTCTTCAAAAAAAAAAAAAAACGATACCAATTGAACACACACAAATAACTAATCATCAAAACGAGGTCTGATTCCAAAGAGGTAAATTTTGTCAACAAATGTTTTACAGCTTTTTTTTTTTTTTTTTTTTTTGTTTTGCCTAAACACTACATGGTTTGACCCTTCTATATCCCTTGAATTTCGAAAGAAGGTGGACGTACTGCCCTTTCTCCGCCATATGTTTTATTACATCATGTGCCTCCGATAGCTTTCCAGCGTTCCTCAAATAACTAACAAATGTACTATACACAAGAAAATTCAGATTACACCCCTTGGATTCCATTTCTTTGGTCATCAAACTTCCCCGCCGTACATAGTCCACGAATCATAGAATTGTAAGAAAACACATTCGGAACTTTCCCTTTTGTAGTCATCTCTCCAAACAACCCCCTGGCCTTTTCAAGCTCACCCGCCACTATATAACCCGTGATCATAACAGTGTAACACACCACATCGGGTATACGCCTATGCTCAATCATCTCATCAAAGAAATATTGACAAGCTTCTAAATTTCCAGCCCGACTCAACCCGTCTATCAATGTTGTGAATTGAAGAACACTCGGATTAATCCCCCTATCTCCTTCATGTGGTTTAAGAGATTGGGCGCTGCAAGAGGCTTATCACCTTTGACTAGAACATGGAGAAGGATTTTGCAAGTATGAAAATCCATTTCTAGCCATTTCGTCGAGTAAGCTATGGAATTGATCGAGCTTTGCTAGCCAATATCTAGCGCAAATTAGGATATTATAGGTTAAAAAATCAGGCAAATGAAGCAGTAAATTTGTTGATAAACCTACTCGATCAACTTGTATTTAACCAACATTATCTTCTTTTTTCGCATAAAGTGTCAAAGGAAGTAACCAAAAGGGAGGTGTAATATACTAATATGAGGTTAATTTGCAAACAAATTTACTACGATTTACTGTAAGTAACAAAAATATATTTTTTGTTTGTAGGTAAATTTTTTATTTTATTTTTCAGTTCTAAAATCTTCTACGAAACAGAGAGAAAAAAAAAAAAAAAAAAACAGACACTACTCCTTCCAAACTGGTTTGGGAAGTCGAAGTCAATGCGGTTGACTAATTGAACATCTAAAACTCCAATAGTCTAAGTATTGCATTTAAAAAGAAAGAACCATCATGTTGAATAAGTTCACTTCTCTTTCAATTTCCTTCCTGTTGAATCTACTTCAATTTTGTTGCCAGATTTTTAATACAAATTTATGAGAACGAAAAATTCTTGTTCCGAAAATTGTTGTTTCTGTTTTAAAAAAATGGGAATACAACAACAATAACAACTAAGTTTTTTACCCGTTTATGTTCTAAAAAAATGGGAATAGAAACAGAAAATTTAGAAGAAACAAAAATCGGCTTTCATATTTTTGTTTTCCAGTTTTAATATTCTAAATAGGAAACAAAATTCAGGTAACAAAAACACAAATGGGGTCAAAGGCAGAGCCACCCCTTTGCAGGGAGGGGCATAGGCCCCCCTCAAATTAATAAAATGTCCATTACTATCCTATATTTTATTAATTTATTCAATAGCGCCTGATATTTTGTAATTTTTATTAAATTTCTTAATCAAAATCTTAGAAATTTTAGCCTTTTAACCCTCTGTTACGTAAAATTAAAAAAAATATAAATAATAAAAGCCTAAATGTATTTTTCCCATTTCTTTTTTTGGTAAACCCACAAGTGTCCTACACCCATATTGGGTGTAAGACTAATTTCGTTCGGGATTCCGTAATTGTCCCTCCCAACAAGTGTTTTCCGCAGATTCGAACCCTTGATCTTACAGAAGCCTCTTGACTACTTTAACTCGAGTGCCTTACCGCTTAAGCCACATTATGTTGGTATTTTTTTTCCCCATTTCGATATGGAACAAATATTATTATTTTCCTCAATTCTTGATTAAGTTTTTTTTAATATAGGTCTAACTTTGTAAATAGCTGGAGATTTTGGATTCTAAATTTTCCAAAAAGATTTAGATTAGTTAATCACAGTTTAACAGTAAATTTGTTCATTTAACAGTATCATTTAAATTTTTTTAAACATTCCCCAAAGAGAAATAATATTTTTGATATAATTTTTGTGCCCCGTAATAATTTTTTTGGCTCCGCCACAGAACAGGGTACAAGTCAAGATCTCTAGTCTTGGCGATTGAATTATTGGCATTTCATGTGTACAACGTACAACAACCTCTAGAATAAACTCAATTCTCCTCCAATTTCCTTCCCCAATACGACAATAGTCACAGTCAACCCCTGTCCTACACTTGGAAAATTTGAACTTCCTCCTTTTCAACCATAGAAAAAGATATGTCAATGTGCTCATCATAAGTTGAACGTAATAGTCAGTCTTAAATGTGCGCCTGAGGATATTGTTGCTATTTCACTTTAAAAATAAGGATAATTTAGTTATTTTCTTCTAACTAATTCAACGGGATCTATTTGGAAAAAATTTCCTGCTCCGTTGACGGCGATCCTCAACCACCGTCAATGGCAACCTCTCTCTCTGCTCCCCTCCGCTATTTCACTCCCTCACCCCACCCACCCCTCCGGGTGATTCTCCTAATCCACTCCCCAATCCCTCCCTATGTCTAAAATCATATTTACAACTTTCTCTTTTTAAAACATTCTCCATCTACAATTTTTTCTCTCTTTTTTCCCCCCCAATTCAGCACTTTCTCTCTCTACAATTATTCGTATTTTTTAAAAAAAATTATGGTAATAATATTTAATGGTGATTGTGATAGATAGATACTTGATGGCTTTAAGTGATGAGTACTAAAAAAAATATAAGTGAATCACATATCTTTAAATGATATTTTTATTTAGAAATCTTGTTGAAAGGTCTCAAGACTCAAAAAACAACTTTCTAAAGACTATGTCATGTGTTAAAAAATCACTATTACAGGATCCCGTAGAGTAATAGTTTTATGAAATGGGATCTTTCATCAAATTTTCCTTTTTATTTTAAGTGATTATTTTATTCAATTTTGCTTTATAAAATTAATCCAAAGTCAATATTGAGGACTAATTTGAAATCTAAAACTCCAAAAGTCTAGTCTTGATCTTTGATCAATTCCCCTCCATTTTTTCTTCAATGAAGTCTTTTCCTACACTCCTCTCCTAGAAATTTGAACAAAACTCACTTTCGTCCCCATAATTTCAATGTAAACATATAATACCTTAAAATTTCTTAATCATCCCACTACAGTCCAAATCAATATCCATATTACAATTTTAGATAAAAAATATATATATATATTCATCTACCATGCCCCTGACTATTAAAAAAATTATAAGCAATTCAAACCTCCTTCTTGCTCCCATTTTCCTCAATACTTTAAAAGGTTAATTAACTTTTACCCCTTATACTTCGATTTAGATTCATTTCCTCCCCTCTACTTTAAACACCTAAGCTTTACCCCCTTCTACTTTAAAATAAATTGAAAAACAAACTTTTTTTTAGGGTGCTTCTATGGCAAGTCCCTTATTTTACCCTTAATTTTAAAAAAAGTCACATACACAATTACAACTTGTATTTTAGTCTAGCACATTAAGAAAATGCGGAAAGCCCAATACATGCACTACAGTCTCGCAATTACATATCAAACTTGGTGTAAAATATTTGTTAAATACAATAAATATTACACATGAAGTACATGTAACATAGTTATATGTAATTTGTAATCTGTAACTAATATTACACAAGTATATGAAACTAATATTACACAGGTGTGCGCACATGCGGGACTAATATGCAAACAAAAATTAATTAAGGGACTAAATCAAAACTCGTATTTCAAATAAGACTAAAAACAGGTTACACCCTCTATTTGGGATTAATCACCGGGTATCCCTTTTTTTATTATTTAACTCAAAGAAATATGTAAAAAAATTGGTATATCTCACCAAAATTTTACACAAAACGGATAAAATTGCCCCTTATTTTAATTTTACTTTTATTTTGTCTTCAACAAAAAAGAAAAAAAAAATAGAAAGAGAGAGAGAAAGAAAGCTAGAGATAAAAAAAAAAAATCTTTTACTACATCAAATATGGAATTTTAAACTGAAAAACAAAAAAAGGCAACAAAGTCATCTTATATTTTTTTGTAATAAATGTGAGTTTCTCCCTTTAATCCACAATAATAGAATAGGGTGATGTGTAGGTTTTCAAAATCGAGGGTTAGAATGCAACAAAACTAAAGTATAAGGGGATAAAAGGCAATTAGCCATTCTTTCAACAGCTTTACTAAATTGGAAACCTTTTTCTCTCACGACTTTCTTTTATGTGGCTTAGATTTAAGCCAAGTCAAGTCCATGGAAAATGGAGCACCTAAATTGCATGCTAATGCTATAAATTTAAGTGTGGCTTTTGCTAAGAAATCAAATCAACCACAAACTTAAATCCTTCCTTAATCACCACCGGCAGCAACAACCATGAGACTGATAATGTTTCTTCTGCTTTTGCTTATTTCTTCATCCATATTATCACTCACTGCATATCCAAAACAATTGATTTGCAATGAAAAAGAAAAAAGAGCCCTTCTTAATTTCAAAGCTGGTCTAAAAGATTCATCAAACCGACTGTCTTCGTGGTCTGAAAATGGAGGAGACTGCTGTCAATGGATGGGAGTCCGCTGCAACAGCTCAACTGGTCAAGTGACTGGGCTTCTTCTTAGTAATCCATGTGCTGCTGATCAAAATTGTTATGAAATGTCGTTTTTGGGTGGAAATGTTACTTCTTCTTTACTTGAATTGGAATTTCTCAGTCATTTAGACTTGAGCCAAAACAACTTTGATGGGAGTTCCATTCCAGCTTTCCTGGGTTCGATGGGAAGCCTCACGTATCTCAATTTCTCTGATGCTAACTTCGCGGGGATGATTCCTCACCAACTCGGAAACTTCTCGAGCATCCGCTATTTGGATCTGGGAGGGAATTATGGTTTATACACCCATGACTTGAGCTGGATGGTTGGTTTTCATTCCTTGAAATACCTTAACTTGTCTTCTGTCAATCTTCATAACGCAACGAACTGGTACCAAGCGGTTAGCATGCTTCCTTCTCTTCAAGTACTTGAACTTTCATACAACAATCTCAATTGCTCTATACCCTGTGAGATTGGCCAACTAAAACATCTTGAAATTCTCTCACTTAAATCTAATTCATTGCGTGGTCCTATTCCTAAATGTCTGAGAAATTTATCTTTCTTGAGGAAACTAGATTTGTCGTTCAATAAACTGAGTGGCCCTATTCATCAATTTTTGGAAAATTTATCTTTCCTAAGGGAACTAGATTTGTCATTAAATGAACTGAGTGGTCATATTCCTCAATGTCTTAGAAATTTATCTTTCTTGAGGAAACTAGATTTGTCTATCAATTATCTGAGTGGCCCTATTCCTCAATTGTTGGGAAATTTATCTTTCTTAAGGGAACTACATTTGTCGTACAATCAACTGAGTAGCCATATTCCTCAATTGTTGGGAAATTTATCCTTCATGGGGAAATTAGATTTGTCTAACAATCAACTGAGTGGTCATATTCCTCAATTGTTGGGAAATTTATCCTTATTGAGGGAACTATATTTGTCTTACAATCAACTAAGTGGTCCTAGTCCTCAAATTTTGGAAAATTTATACTCCTTGAGTATTTTCGACCTATCTCACAATCAGTTGAACGGCACTGTACCAAAGAGTGTTGGGTTTCTCTCAAATCTTCAGAGTCTAGACATTGGCTATAATTCCCTATCAGGCAACATCTCTGAAGCCCATCTTGCTAAACTCCAAAAGTTGGAATACTTGGATATATCTCATAATTCCTTATACTTTCAAATCGACCCCAATTGGATTCCTCCTTTTCAACTTGAAACCCTTCTTGCAAGTCATTGTTTGATCGGTCCAAAGTTTCCTATATGGCTACGAACACAAACATCACTTGTTTCGTTATACATCTCGTACTCAGGAATCTTAGAAATTGCTCCGGATTGGTTGTGTGACTTCTCTTCTCATCTTGATACGGTCGATTATAGAGGTAATGAGATATTTGGGGACATATCCAACATTTTCCTAAATGCCAGGTTCATCTATTTGGATTCCAATAAATTCTTTGGGCATATGCCACGTTTGTCTCCAAATGTTGAAGGTGTTTATTTGGCAAACAATTTTCTATCCGGAGAAATTTCTACCTTTTTTTGCCGAAAAGAACATAGAGAAAATAACTTATGGATTCTTGACTTATCAAATAATTCATTTTTGGGTGGCCTTCCGAATGAATGTTTGGTGTATTGGCAATCTTTGATCAGTTTAAAGTTGGGAAAAAATAATCTCTCAGGATATATTCCAAACTCGATGAGCTTTTTATCTCAACTCCAATCACTACAATTGCAAAACAATAACTTACAAGGAAATATACCTTTATCTTTGAAAAACTGCACAAATTTGGTTCTCCTAAACTTCGCAAAAAACCGCATGAATGGAGTTGTGCCGTACTGGATTGGAGAATTGACTAATCTAGAGGCTCTTATATTAAGATCCAACAACTTTAGCGGCAAGATTCCTCTACAAATATGGAAACTTCCTGAGCTCAAAATACTAGATCTAGCCAATAATTGTTTATCTGGACCTTTGCCAACCAATATCAGTTTGCCAGCCATGAGAAATCCATCAACAGATCAATCACGGATTTACGTTACCAAAAATCTAACTTCATCGGGAGTTGTGTATGATGAAAGTCTGGAATTATCCATAAACAAAAGAGACTCGGAGTACGAAGAGATACTTGGATTAGTCAGGAGCATCGACCTTTCAAGTAATAACCTAACTGGGTTGATCCCACCTAAGATCTCAAGTCTTGTCGAATTGTTGTTTCTAAACTTATCTAATAACCAATTCAAGGGAAACATACCAGATCAATTAGGGGGAATGACAAATTTAATTGCCCTTGATGTTTCCAAAAACCGCCTATCAGGTGAAATTCCTCAAAGCTTCTCGAGTTTAACATTTCTCAATGAATTGAACGTGTCATACAACAATTTATCTGGTCGAATACCTTCTGGAACTCAGTTACAAGGCTTTAACGAATCCAGCTATATCGGCAATGAAGGACTTTGTGGAACTCCTCTACTCAAAAGCTGCACCACAGAGAGAGAAATTCCAGAAATTCCAACACCCACCGACAAAGAAGCCGATGATCGATTTGAAACCTCGTGGTTTTACATCGGAATGGGATGTGGATTTGGTGTTGCATATTTGGGAGTTTGGAGTGTTCTTTTTTTCAAACAAACTTGGAGGCATGCTTATTTCAAGTTTGTTGAAGACATGACTCTGGTGAGAAGACGAAACAGTTGCAGAGAATGTTAAAGTGGTCCAAGGGTAACTGAACAATAAGGTAATTTTTTAAACTATCAAATTTCAATTTAAAGACCATACAAATAATGTTAAAGATACAAATCTTGATTCAACATTTTCAAAATGTGCTTTAAATGAGTCCTAAATAAATCTATATTAGCTCTAGTCTCTAGATTACTAATATAGTATTTCATTGCAGGGCTATTTCGCGGCGTGGCTTAGATCAATGTATGTAAATAAGTTAAGTTTGTTATTGTGCGAGAAGTCTTTTCTTATATGTAAGTTTCTGGATGTCTTACTAAAGAAGAATGATCACTCCATAACTGCATGTATAAATGTAATGATCACTCCATAACTGCGTGTATATGTGTTTCTTTAGACAAATATATGATTCCTATGCATAAATTATAAGCTAACGTTGGATTAAGTTTGTTTTAAGGCAAATTCAAACTCGTTGTATAGAACAGTTGATGGAAAATAGATACAACAAAACTATTACCTTGATCCTTGATGAGGCAAGCAACTGCAAATTCAATCACTCTTCACATAGCAGAACTGAAATGAAACAGAGAGCAGATACTAAAAATCCAATCTAGAAAAGACAAAAAATTGGGCTTGCCTGATAGAAGAGTCATTCATTCTTCCAACGACATTTTTTCAGAAATTTTATTGCGTAAATGATGACATACATAAAGAAGATGGAAAGCTTGTTAGACAGCTCCTAGATTAAGTTTGTAGGATTTGTCGTAGCTAAATTTTTGCACCAAAACCATTTCGGTACTTGTAACAAACAGATGATGTGTGTCACCTTCGTATTGCCTATAAATACAGTATATTGTACTCTTGTATTCATGGAGAAAGTTAATAGAAACTTACATTGATTGCCCAGCTTCTTTTGCTTAGCCTTTCTTCCTCCTATTTCTAAGACAACAATAAGAATTCTAAGGAAGTAATTGAGAGAAAAAAAAAAAACTGATGCATCACATACCAATCGGACTCTCAATCTTACAACCGAGGGTTGAAATTGATAATAGATCACGTGAAAAAACGACTATCTCTATTCCTTCTTATATGTCAGCTGCACTCCTTAATAAGGTACGTGTAAACAATGAAAATATGCTAATAATCATAGACAACCAAGCTACATACTGATCGAAGAGACTCCAAGAAAGAGCTTTCTTTCCCCCGCCCCACAAAAAAAAAAGTCACAAAAAAATAAAAATAAAAATGGATAACAATTGAAAACACATTTTGAGGACTGAAACAATTAATTAGCTAAAAAATTCAGGGGCTGCTAAGCCAAAAAAAAAATCAGAATTTTCCAAGTTCGCAGACAGTGACTAAAATGGTTTGGGAAGTCGAAGCCAATGCCTCTGATTAATTAAACATCTAAAACTCCAAAATACAATTATTCTTTGAACTCCTTTATTTTGTTAGTATCGTCTTATTGTTATCATTTAACATACTACCTCTCTGGCAATTTGAAAATCCAATCATATGGCCATTGCCATGACGACATGGCAAGTTAATCTAGAATCCGTATGAGAACAAGATCTCTACACATACTCCAGTAAGTTGTACAAAGTCCAAGTCGTACGCAAGGCATTAACGATTGTTGCGGTCACACCACGATCCACAAATTCAAGGAGCCATGTGAGAGAAAATCACGGCACGTGCTCCTCTAAGTTGTACAAAGTTCAATCTGTACACAAAACACTAACACGCGTACCCCTGAGAGAGCGAGATTGCGATAAAGATACAAATTTTGGGATCCTAGGGAGATTGTGAAATGAGGAACGAACGCGATGCCCGCGGGGATGAGTCGACCACGCGCCCCCACCTACTTGCACTTAAGGGAGAGTTACCACCGGTTCTATCGACTTGACCTTAGACACAGGCTAATTATGGTAACCATTGATTGCATCACCAATGACGTCATCATTATGAAAGGAGCATTATCATAGGAAGCCTTACAAGTTAAGGAAGGGGACAAGCATAGAGTAACATTGTCTCACAAGAGAGATCAATCAAGCCTCGCAATCTCAAGCCTTAGCCTAAAATAAGTTAGCCCAACGACTAGGTGATTTAGATCTCTACCGTTGTTTCATCTCTCTTCTTAGACTCTTTAGGTCCACTATGTATAACGCCCTCAATATTTATTTACTAAAATACTCCTCGGTACTTCTTGGCCCTCAACGCTTACCAAGGTATGAAAATACAATGAAGAAGAAGAAATCTAGCCCACGTGCCATTCGTTCTCATCTACAGCCGTACTCCTTAATAAGGTGTGCAAATACAATGAAATAATATTAATTTCCAAGGAAAAGGTTATCAAGAAAATATTAATGCCAATAGAGCATAAACAAATGAAAATATTAATAAGGCATGTAACATACTAATATAAGGGTGAGGTTAATTTGCAAACAAATTTACTATTATGGTTTTCTATAAGTAACAAAAATATATTTTTTGATTGTATGTAAATTTTTTATTTTATCGAAGTCAATGCCACTCACTAATTGAACATCTAAAACTCCAGAAGTCAAGTATTGCATTTAAAATAGAGGAACTTGTGGAGCACCAACATGTTGAATAAGTTCAGTTGTCTTTCAATTTCCTTCCCATTGAATCTACTTCAATTCTGTTGCCAGATTTTTAATACAAATTTATGAGAACGGAAAATGCTTGTTTCAAAAATTTCAAACAAAAAAAAATGGGAAGAGAAACAGAAAATTTAGAACAAAAAACAAATCTGCTTTCATATTTCCGCTTTCCAGTTTTAATATTCTAAATACAAAACAAAATTCAGGGAACAAAAACACCGACGGGTTCAAGGGTAGCACCACCCCTTTACAAGGAGGGGCATAGGCCCCCCTTAAATTTATAAAATGTCCATTGCTATCCTATATTTCATTAATTTATTCAATAGTGTCCTTGATATTTTGTAATTTTTATTAAATTTCTTAATCTAGATCTTATAAATTTTAGACTTTTAGCCCTTCCTTACTGTTACATAAAATTAAAAAAAATATATATATATATACATATATATATATATATATATAAAATTGATGAGAGCCCTATATGTATTTTTCCCATTTTGATATTGAACAAATATTATTTTTTCTTTCAATTCTTGATTAATTGGATATAGGTCTAACTTTGTTAAACAGATGAAGATTTTGGAAAGCAATTGCAAATTCACATCGTTCAGTCTATAATTCAATACTCTCCATGACTGCAATACAGATATTAAAAACCAGTCTAGGAAAAAATTCCCAAGTCTATATAGTGGGGCTGCCGGATAGAAGAATATTCAGTCTTCCAACAACATCTTTTGCAGAAATTTTGTGATATAGTGATAACATATAAAAAGAAGATAACATATAAAAAGAAGATCAGCTTCTAGGATGAGTTTGTTAGATAACTTCTAGATTGAGTTTGTAGGATTTGTCGTAACTAATTTTTTGCTCCAAAACCATTTCGGTAACGAACAGATGGTGTGCATCACCTTCGTATTGCCTATAAATACAGCATATTGCACACTTGTATTCATGGAGAAAAGTTAATGAAAACTTACATTAAATTTTGCTCAGTTTCCTCTTGCTTAGTCTTTCTTCTTTCTTCTATATTTGATACTCAACAATACGAATAAGAATTAGTACTTGAGAGAAAAACCCAAAAAATGAGAAAAGAAAAAGGCATCTCATACCATTGGGACACCCGAGGGTTGAAATGAAACATGGATTGCGTGAAAAAACGGCTCTCTATTCCTTCTTATCTGCCAGCTGCATTCCTTAATAAGGTACGTGAATACGATGAAAATACGCTAATTTCTTCCAAAACAATACCAATGGAACGCACACAAATAACTAAACAACAAAACGAAGTGTAATTCCAGTGAGGTAAATTTTGTCAACAAAAGTTTTACAACCATTTTTGCCTAAACCCTACATGGTTCGACCCTTTAGCATCTCCTATATCCCTTGAATTTCGAAAGAAGGTGGACGTACTGCCCTTTATCCACCATATGTTTGATTACATCATGTGCCTCAGATAGCTTTCCAGCGTTCCTCAAATAACTAACTAGAGTACTATACACAAGAAAATTTGGATTACACCCCTTGGATTCCATTTCTTTGATCATCAAACACGCCTCCTCAAACTTCCCCACCATACATAGTCCACGAATCATAGAATTGTAAGTAAACACATTTGGGATTTTCCCTTTTGTAGTCATCTCTCCAAACAACCCCCTGGCCTTTTCAAGCTCACCCGCCACAATAAAACCCGTGATCATAACAGTGTAACACACCACATCGGGTATACACCCGTGCTCAATCATCTCATCAAAGAAATATTGACAAGCTTCTAAATTTCCAGCCCGACTCAACCCATCTATCAATGTTGTGAAGTGAAGAACACTCGGATTAATCCCTATCTCCTTCATGTGGTTTAAGAGATTGAGGGCAGCAAGAGGCTTATCGCCTTTGCCAAGAACGTGGAGAAGGATGTTGTAAGTATGAAAATCAGGGGAAAATCCATTTCTAGCCATTTCGTCAAGTAATCTATGGAATTGATCGAGCTTTCCCAGCCTATATTTGGCGCAAATTAGGATATTATAGGTGAAAATGTCAGGGGAATGACCCTCAACTAGCATTTGTTGATACACCCACTCGATCAACTTGTATTGGTTTACCACAAGAAGGGAGTGTAGAATTGCATTGTATGAGTTCTTGAACGGCCTATAATTAAAAATTTTTGACTTTATGAACCTCTCCACAACTTTTCTAGCCAATCCTGCTTCACCACATGTGCATATCAAAATGTTGAAGGTGCGTGCAGATGTAGGGAATCCTTCCTCGATCATCTCATCGACAAGTCTCCACATGGCCTTGAATTCTTCTGAATCAGCAAAAATCTTCATGATCAGATGGTATGAATTTGTCGTGTGTTTGTAATTCTCCTTTTGACCAGACCATACGAAGAATTTGTATCCCAATTTTGCGCACCTGTTTTTATTTGCGTGATTTATTGTTTTTAGGACCCCCAAAAGAACTTCTCTCACGAGAAGGCCCGAAACTTTTATCTCCATATCGTCCAAAGCCGCTTTTGCGTCAAACCCAGGACCATCTTGTTGAAGAATTTCAAGAATTTTCAAGGCATCGATCCTCACATTCTGAATAACACTCTGTTTTCCTGAGAAATTTTGCTGGGAATGGCCTCTGTAATTGTCACTGGCTCCCATAGAACCAATTGACTCATTTATAACGGATTTTTCCTCTGAATCAAAATCTAAATATGAAGTTTCACTTGTTTGATTCAAAGAACTCTCGATTTTTTCAAACCCATCATCGCCTCCATCTCCACTAAAGGAGCGGGTGCATATATAACGCGAAATGCCGCATAAACAGGAAACACTCCGAAAAATCCTTTGACTGGCTAGAGCTACAGAGTACATGGCAATTATATATCGCAATGTGAAGAATATCCATTATTTCAGTAAATTATCACTATCGATAATAGATAACAAAACGCAGAAAGCTCAGTAAACTTCAATTTGAATCGTCGAAACATCAGATAATTTGAATTTGCATTCATTTGGAAAGCTCAAATCCAGCTTGAACCGGATCAAATTGACGAAATAGGCACTCGATCATTAGGGTTTTGATGAATTAAAAGATAGAACGGTGACAAATAAGGGCTTCAAAGCTCGTTGAAGGGCACAAACGTACCTGATATTGATTTCTTCAGCATCGCAATAGTAATTTTCAGATAAAACAGAGCTCAGGTGTTCATTCACATTTCACAGTAGTAGTTTTCAGTGGGAAAATGAAGGTGCGAGCGCCGAGCCCTATCAATACAAGCGAGGGAAACAATTTTGAGAAAGTGGGATTAGAATGCTGTTCTTCGGCCTTCTATTAGTTAGCATGGGACAACTTGGGGTTGTGACGGTCTATTTAAAGCCCACAAGACACCAGGCCGACGTGGGAGTGCGCTTTTATAATCACTCGAGAAAATGATTAATTAAGATATACATAAATTAATCCGAACATATTTTTAGTATAAAATCAAAAAATATATATAAAATATATTATATTTTTTTACCAAAAATTCTAGTAAAAATTGTTTTGATGAAGCAATTTGTATGAGATGAGAATACACGCCAATTCCAACCCAGGTTCGAATTTTTTCATACACAACAAATTTAGTGAGTGAGGACTTTTATAAATATCAAAATAAAATTAATATTAAAAATTTACATAATTAATCATACAAATAAATTTTACTGATATATTACAAAATTATAAATTTTATCAAAATTTGCAAGTCAACAAATTTAAATTCAAATTCAATTAATTATTATCCTATCTACTTTCTTTTAAGATAAAAATATTTTTTGGATCATGAAAGTTTTATTCGAAACAAAAAAAAAAGGTAATTAATTTTTTGGTCCTCCAAATATGCTCTTTTTAGAATTCAAACCTCCTTCAATTAAGTTTTCAGTCCACAAAGAAACTTTAGTAAAAGACCCATGCATTTTGGTCTCCCTTTTCACTCATATTTACGTTTCTGTCATTTTGTCTTATGAAATAAGACAAAAGTATGCAAATAGGATATTAACGTTAACGTAAATGTTCAAGCAATATACCTTACCTATATTACAAAATTGTGATTTGAATTTCAGTTAACGTTAATGCATTTTATGTTCTATTTGTGTGTGTTCACGTTAACGCATCTTCTTCATTTGTTTTGTGTGCATTAATGTTAACACAATTTTACCATCGGATTGTGAATTTTAGCATTAACGTATTTTGTTTTTGGGGGGTTCTGTGCGTTAACGTATTTTACTTGAACATTTGCGTTAATGTCCTGTTGAATATTTTTGTGCGCGTTAATATTAATTACCATATATGATATTTTGTCATTTTGAACTGAATGTGTATTTTGATTGGGTTTGCGTTAATATTAATGTACATTTTTTTTGTTCTTTTGTGTTAACGTTAACGTATTTCGTTTTGTCCGAAAAAATATATGTGAAAAATTCACGCAAATGTTAACATAAACCGAACACCCCATCCACCTCTACCACCATTTGTATCCCCACCATCATCACTGTCAGCATCATCTCCGAACCATAGATATTTGAGAAAGATCATAACATAAATGCAAGCCAAACATACCAACCGGCGGGAATTCAGAGCGAAATAATCCAGATCTGAAAAAATCAGATTTGGGAATTCCAAATCTGAGTTTCAAAGATTTGAAAGAGAGAGAGAGAAAGAGAGGCAACGTCCATGGCGACGGCATCCACGGCGACTGGTTGGGGTTTAGAGAGAGAGGTGTTAAAGAGAAGAGAGAGAGAGAGAGTGAATAGTTGGACAGGCATGTGGCTATTCGATTACACGACAAAAACCCATATCTGAATCCGTACAACACGGTAGAGTTGGTGACGGTGAGGTTCACGTCGTGCCAAAAATCGGTGCCGATGTTCTTGTACGGATTCAGATATGGAATAAGGAGTCGTAACGATGAATTTGATCATGAGCTTGTTGTCGGATCTGGTTTGGTTCTTCGCCACCTCCACTATTGTCAAAACGTCGTTGCTATCGTCCTTCTCTACCGTCACATCCGGCGTTGGATTAGCCTCCTGCAACAATCTTCGATCCCTAGTTCCGACCCAAATCGGGAAATCCGATTCTGTTCGGAGAAGTTTTCGGTGGACTGGGATGTTGAGACTGGAAAGAATTCGTCGGCAACTACTGGTTGATGGTTAAGGTTTAGAGAGAGATAACGTTAATATAAACGAGAGAGAGGAGGTTTTATTTTAGGGGTATATTTGTCTTTTTACGATTATTTTTTATCTACCAATGACCAAAACTTAATTGATTGTATGGTGAGATCTGGGCCCTAAGCTTGGGTTTTTATTTTCAGGCCCGATCAAATTTAGGGGCAGGCTAAGGCTTACCAAAAAAAATTTTAGGGTCTGCCCGGCCCGGCCCGGGTATTAATTAAAAAAAATTTATATGTTTATCAAGAAGACAAGCCACATCCCTCACTATTACAAGCCCCTTGACATTTAAGAAGAAACCCCATGTTGTTTTTTTTCCCATTAAAAACCCTGCAATTTTTTCTAATTTCCCCATCACTCCCCACAAGAACTTGAATTCTCCTTATCATTATAATTGCATGATCAAAATTTCTTTTGAAAAGAGTCCCGTGTGATGCAAAATTAGACAATATTGATTTGACTTTATTTTATATGAATGTGAATAACAATATTGGTTAGGTTTAATTTTATGTTTTAGTGTTTATTTTCAAAATTAAAAAATAGGGCCTAGGGGTGGTCGTGGGCCCGGGGCCCGCCCAGTCCGACCCTATTTTTTTAGAGTTTGGGCTTTAGTTTTAAGTCAATGAGGAGGGCTTGAGCTTTGATTTTCAAGCTCAATTAAATTTAGGGTCGGGCTAGAGTCTACCCAATTTTTTTTTGGGCCAGCCCGGCCCAACCTGAGTATTAATTAACAAAAAAATTATATGTTTATCAAGAAGACAAGCTACATCCCTCACTATTGCAAGTCCCTTGACATTCTTAAGAAGAAACCCCATGTGTGTGTTTTTTTCATTAAACACCCTACAATTCATGAAACACTATTAGTTTGGCTTGATTTTATGTGAATGTGAATGACAATATTGGTTAGGCTTAATTTTATGTTTTATTGTTTATGTTTATGTTTTAGTGTTTATTTTTAAAATTTAAAAAAAAAATATTATAGGACTGGGTCTGAGCTTTATTTTTTTTGGTAGGACCAGGTTTGGGCATGAAAGTATCATAGGGCCGGGCCGGGTTAGGGCCTAATATTTTTTTATTATACTCTAGCCAAAGTCTGGCCCGACCCATGACCACACCTGCTTGGGCCCAAGGCGAATCTGTTAATGGTTAAAAAACACTCTAGAAAAGGGGACAAGTCTCAAGGTACGCACAACTTTATTCTGGAACATTTTCTGATCGTGCATGTATGGATTAATGTAGCCAACCTTATAGAATTGGGATAAAATTGTTGAAATCTCAAAATTAGAATTAGAATTAAACGGTTAGGCTGTGTTTGTTTGGACCAAAAAATAAATGGTGGATGAAAAATAAGAAGAAAAATACAAGGAAAAAAAATGGTTTGGTATGGAAGAAAAATTAAAAAGAAAGGAAAACAGAAAAAAAAAAGTGCACAATTATTAAAATAATATTTTATTCCTATCAATTTGGGAAGAAATAGAGGGAAAATGAGCGAGAACTCCTTAAAAATGCACTAAAAGTACAATTATATTGTTGATGATAAAAATTATAATTTATTTTTGTAATATACGATAGTCAAACAATAATTTACATAATAATTTTTTTACTCTCATTTTTCTTTTCTAATCAATCATTCACTTATCCTCTTTGGTATTCTCGAACTCCAATCAATGACCTGCACAATGACTAAAAGGTTTGCCCAACGGAATCTCTTCGATGTGAGAATAAGAGTTCGAGATAAGATAAGAGTTCAAACGTGTTAAGAAAGAATTATATTACCCGTTGCATCAAATAACTTGCTATTTATAGGAGAGAAAGTCAGATTAACCCTAAAAAATGAAGGCATTAAGCTTAAATTATTAGTCTAATTTAGCACGTGGCGAGTAATATGATGTGTGACATAATTAAACATTTGGGCCTTGATCTCTGACCCATCAAATGGAACCTATGGGCCTACCAGAGGGGTATAGGAGTCGGGGCACAACCCATAGGAGTGCATAGGCCCTTTGGTGGCATGTAGAATGTACTTGGTCCATGTTGGTCGTTGATCAGATTAGAGCACCAACTGATCGGAGAGGATGGCTAGTTATTTGACGTGATTGGTCGATCCTAAAAAATAATATGTAGTTAACGTGGTCTGATCGGCCAAGAGTGACCAGTCTGCGATGATCAACAATACATGAAATATGAAAGTAACATTCATAGAAGTCATATCTCGCCCCTCTCCGTAAATTGTTATTTTATTTTAATAATATTTTTTCTCGCATCGCCGAGGTTTAAAAAAAATAAAATAAAATAAGAAAAAAACCCGCCACCTAAAACTAAATGCATGCGCGCGTTAATATATATATACACGTCTCCTAACATAAAAACCAGCAAAACCGCCAATTCATTTGCGAAAAAAAAAAAGTTTTCAAGGTGAAAAACCTCCTTCTTCCCTCCAATCTCAAGCGATAAATCTCTCACTGACATGCGAACTCGTTTTCTCAACGCCGATTACTTCAACTCCGCGCCGATCGAATCCCTAGAAACCACAGGCTTCATCCGCCTCCCGCTGCCTCACCTCCCTCCTGATGCTGTCTCCGGCTTTGCATGCGTTGATTGCTTCGATGACGTCCCCCTGCTCAGCATTTCGCCGGAGTTCGAGAGGTTGCCGATCGATGCCGTTCTCTCTAAGTTTTTGTCCGATGTTATTCCTCAAAACGTCGAGTTCGAAATCGGAGATTTCGGAAGTGAGCAGGCTTGCTATGGAAAAGCTGGCTTCGAGGAGCGGAGAGGTTTCAGCTCTAACAAAATCGACGACATTCAAGCAACTGAGGTGAACGTTGCTTTCATATTTCATGTGTTTGCTATATCAATGCAACGAGATTCACAATTCTTGTCGACTGTACAGTAAGATTTGGTGATGATGTGCTATTCGGTTTTGAAAGCATAGGCAATTGAAATGTCTGAGTACTGAAAATTATGTTCTCGTTGATGAACCTCAAGGATCGCCAGTTAGCAAGCGTAGTTCTGAACTGGATGTTTTTATGCTGCTGCTACCTCAATGAATTTGTTCTCATTTTCCTGTCAATCCAGCTGTAGAAATCTAAAATGCATGCTGAATTATGGAAAGGAAGTTATTAAAGTGATGCAATGTCGTGTACTGAGTTTTTTGATGAAAAATTAACGAGAGCATCTAATGGCACAAAAGATTAATGATAAATTCACATCATATAATGATTTTTCTAGCCATATGATCTCCAGATGTTTGCATCTTTTCTCTTAATCCTCCAGAATATCTGTCGTTTTACATTAACTTTCTGATAAAAGATGAGATTAATTATGATGAGAATCATGAAAAAAATCATAGAATCCTCTAGTCTGAATCTGTACAGGTTCATTTACTAAAAACATTGTCATTATTTGCCTTCATTTTTAGCTTTGATTTAGTTTAGACTTCTTATAATGGTACATGTTATGTCATCGCAGGAGAAAAATGTAACCATTTTTGATGGTATGAGCAACAATGATTTCAAAATGGTTCAATTCGAAATGCCAGAGCTAAATCCAACCTTGGTAAACTATTTATATTACTGAAATACAGAGATAACCGTTTCATTTTGTTTTATGAATACACACACACACACACATTCTTATTTTCAGTTCTTGTTTATCATGCAGGACAATGCTTGCTTTTCTGAGAAAGAGGATATGCAATTATTTTCTGAAGTTTCAGATGCCGAATTTAGTGTGGTAAAAATTTTGGGTGCTCCAATCTCTCTTATTTCACAAGTGCATAGTAAATTTGAGATCCTATTCTTTTTCATAACGCATTGTTTCCTTTTAATTTTTAATTTATCGTTTCGTCTTCTGTTGGTTATTGCCTCAGTGGGAAAGTTATTCAAATAAAGAATTGCCTCCACCCCATTTCTCCTCTTCCAGCAATGGGACAGTGAGGAGCTTGTTCATTTAGGAATTAACACCGTTGAAAAATATCACATGAAGGAAAAGAGTTTGTTTAGATTTTTGTTTGATTTCATATCACCCAGCAATACCAAAGTGAAATCCTTTTGCATGGATTGATGCTTTTGTTTTTTTCATTTATTTAAACTTGAAAGTTTATTTTGAGATTTTTCCCAATTTTTCGTAGGTATTTATTACTTAGCTCTTGATATTGGATGACGAATTAAAGTGCTGACATGAATTGCTTTATCTTGTTTTACACAAAACTTCACGAATTTTGGATATTATTGGAAATCCTCTCTTTTAATTGTTGTTATTAGTTATTTAATGATTGCAATAGCGTATAAATTACTAATCCAAGTTTGTAATAAATGCAAGTGTAAATTATGAAGTAGAAGTACTATATCATTACATGGTTTTCATTAACTGCTGTGGACTTTGTTGTACGCCAATATGACCAAGTTCATCTTTGAAATTATTTTCTTGTCAAAGATGCACTTTCATTTTTGCCACAACAATATAAAAGAATCAACATATGGATTGAGTTACTTTTAGTTCAGAATTTGAACCTTTGCTTGCTGACTCCTTGCCTCCTTGGTGCAGCCATGCATGAGAGTCTCTCACTAAGATTCTTAATCAAGAATACTTTTGGTAGCTTTCTTTATGCATGTGGAATATATCTATGGTTCGTAAGGTATGACAACAAATGAGTTAAATTAGGAATTTCTTGCAGGATATGCTCAGTCCTGCACTTGAAGTGCAGACTCTCTCCGAGATTGAAAAATCAGTTTATTCAGTTGATGACATAAACTCGGAATATCACTTGGAAAAAAAGGCGGATCTGCTGGAAGATGGTGGTTTAGTTCAGGGTCAAAAGTATGCCTATAGTGCTTCATTTCCTCTCCTAGAGGTGGACGAAACAAGCCTGGATATTTCCTGCACCAAATCTCTGGAGAATGAACTTCTACTCCTTGAAAAAATTGAATTGCAGCACTGGAAACAAGATGTTGAAACAATGGGTGACAGCAAGGAGCTTTTGGGTTGTATCAAATTTGACGTATTAGAGTATCTATCCGATCACTGTCTTGCGAAGAAGTCCCTTGAAGCCCAGCTGTCAAGCTCGAACTTTTTTTCTGGAATGGATATACTTACTGTTATAGAATATTCGCATACAGAAGGAAATTTCATTTTTGATCAAGAGAGACCAGATCATGATTTTAATGAGTTAAAGAAACCAACTAAATTTGAGGAATTCCAGTTTCATGATTTGGATTTGTTTCAGTTTTCGGAGAACTTTTTCGAATGTGCAATGATCCTCGAGGCAGAAACTTGTGAAAAGATGTGGGGAGAAACTATGAACTTCAAGAACTTTGACAAATTGGTGGTCAGTCATGAGCTCACTCTGGTGGGTGATTCTTTCAAGTCATTACCCGTGCCCATTATTCTTGACAAAGAAAAATCCCAGTCACTCATTGAATTCGTCGAGGAAACCCTACTTGACTTAAAGCCACAGCCTTCGTCTGCATCCGATAGTATATATTTGGATTGGTATATGCTGGATGAAGACAATTTCGACTGTACTAAGCATGCTTGTCAGAAAATGCTTGAGGAGATAGCTACCTACAGCATTGATTATGATTTATACTCTAATGATTGTTCAACAGTCGTGTTTGATTTTGTTTTCTCTGATGATATAGATGGATCGAGCAGACAGAAGAACGAGGAAATGCTGAATATATCTCTGGATATGTTTATGCCTCATGTGAATGGGGGAGGTCAGAAAGGGTTGAATAGAGAAGGCTCATATGATATCAATGCTGAGAAGATTTCATTGCTTGTTGAATCAGCTCCACATTTCAGTGATCTTGATTTTTTCTTAAATCCCCGGGAGTGTACTGGAGGAATAAATGATACATACTCAGAGAAATTATTTGGTGCTAGCGCTAAATTTCCTGTTAGTTCATCTAGTGATTCGGTTATAGCATCTGCTAGCAGTACAATGCCAGTGCAGCTGTGGGATATCAAATTGCACCAAATTAGGTTGTCAGGTGAAATTCTTGCACTCATTGATTATTTACAAGAGATATATTTGGTCACCTTGAAAAATGACAAAGAATTGATAAAGGCAAAGTATCAGTTTTCAACTGCCGATGATTTTGGTTTGCTTAGCCGTCCCAAAGAAATGCTGGTGGACTCTATTAAGGATTCTTCTGCTCATCCTAATAATATTATTGTGGCATATGCGACATTGGGTGCAATTAAGCGGATGGCTTGGTACCTGTGTTACTATGGCATCCATCCCACTTATCTCTACATAGAAAAGTTGTGTAGGAGTCTGCAGTGCTTGAAATTGGATCTGAGTTTCCTCCAAAATGTGATTAAAGATGCACATGGGAAGTCCGATAAAGAAATTTTTTATTCACATCCTGCACTTTCTGTAGTCCATGGCATTTTGCAGTCAATTATCGGTCAGAATAGTTCAAGAATATTATTTGTTGCTGATCAAGTTTTCTGGGGGCCATTGAAGAGATTGTTGACTTCCATGAAGATATCATGCAGTGAACTACAAAATTTTGACTGGACTACAGATATAGCAGTTGATAACGTGCACTGTCCAGGCTGTTGTTTAGTGTCACATGAGTAAGTTCTAATCTCATTATGCATGATACTTAGTTTGGTGAAATATTAAAGGCTAGATGTTTTTGATAGTTTTTCTTGGTAGTGAAAATAAATTTCAAGGCATGAATATAATCTAAATTTATTGGTCAATTGTCTGTCAGGTAGCATTTGATAGCACGGAATTGGAATTGGAAATTAGCGAATGTATAGTTTTGGATATTTGCATGTGTTCACTTCTAATTCCAATTCCGTGCAACCAAACAGTACCTTAGAGAAATTCAATCTTATTGGTAATCTATCTGACAATTATGAAATGCCAGTCTTCTGACAATTAGGGCATGTTTGGTTGGAAGTAATGGAACCATGTTATGATGAAATGGAATACGAATTTTGACTGGACGTCCACTTAAATTTTGATTCCATTCCTTCATAATTCAATTTCATTACCTTCAACCAAACAATTTCGTAATTTCAAAAGGCATGTTGGTTGTTAACATGAAGTTTGAAATTTATGAACATTCTTTCATTGTGGACTGTTGTGTGTCCTGCTAGTCGACACATTGTTTTTTAGTTATTACATTGCACTAATACACTTCACGCTTTTGTTTCTGAAGGAACGGTTTATTTTATTTTGGGTTAATTGTCTTTTACCCCCTTGTACTTTGATCTTGTTTCATTTTGTCCCCTCTACTTTAAAAACTTACACTTTAACTTAGCTGAATATGCTAAAAAATAGGTGAAAATAAATTTTTCATATGAATTTTAATTGAAATGAACAAAATTACCCTTTATTTTTAATTTTATTTTTCCTTTGCTAAAAAAAGAAAAGAAAAATAGAAATAGGGAGAGAAACAAATCTAGTAAGAGAAAATATTAGTTTTTCCCATTTATTATCTTTAAATAATAAATTTAAAATTTAAAAATAAAATAAAGTATTTTTTTTG
Organism: Eucommia ulmoides; assembly: GCA_016647705.1. Classification (NCBI taxonomy): domain Eukaryota; kingdom Viridiplantae; phylum Streptophyta; class Magnoliopsida; order Garryales; family Eucommiaceae; genus Eucommia; species Eucommia ulmoides. The sequence continues at coordinate 2,663,197 of CM028336.1, forward strand.
TGAGGTTCTCCTTTTAGTCAAGAGTAGAAAGGGGTGATGTGTAGGTTTTTAAAGTAGACGGGTTAATATGAAACAAGACCAGAGTAGAAGGGGGCAAAAAGCAATTGACCCATTATTTTTTTAATTGTCTATGAGCTCTGGAAACAGTGAATAATACTTTCTTCCTTCATTCTCAAGGCATGTTTCTGCATCCTTCCCTTTCAACAAATTCAGTTGTGTCTTGGAATATGGAGGTGCATGCGGATCATCTAGGGTCTGCTCTCTTTCCCCAAAGTCTGCTGCTTGCCTTCCTCTTCATTTTCTCAAGGTGGATCTGGAGGAGCTAAGTGCTTCCAAAGCGCTTTGTGAAGGTATTGACATGCCCAAGAATATGGGTTACACAACAATGGTAAGTCTCTTTATTATGCTTCTTTTGCTGCTTCCTCTCCCTCTTTGTCTGGTGCATGTTCGTTTTGTTGCTATTCATATAGCACTTTGCAAAACCTGGTTCAACATAGGAGTTGTCTTATTGCATGCAAAACACTTGGAAACATAAAGCAGCAGTGGTGCATGAGGTAGTGTAGCCAATTAAGATCCCGGGGGACTGAGCCCTCCCTCAACTTTGAAAATTTACATTTTTATCGTGATATTTTTAAGAGAAATCAATTAAAATATACTTAGAAAGCATAAAGCGGAAGTGGTGTTGGTAGTGGCGTAGCCAATTAGGTCCCATGGAGACTGAAGCCCTCTCTCAACTTTCAAAAACTTACATTTTTTTTTATCCCTAATACTTTTAAGAAAAATCAATTAAAATCCTTAAAATACCCCCACCCCACCCCAACCGGGGTCAAATTTCTGGATCTGCCACTGGGTGCAGGATTTGTTGAGCATTATGAAGTTCAGTGATTGGAGCCTGTAAGAAGCATCCATTAAATTTTTAACAAATTTATTATGTTCATTCTCACAATGACTTAAATCATTCCTACCCTTTAAGATACCAGAAGCCAATAGTTAATGGATTTTTTTTATATATGATGACCATCATATTTTGGCAATGTTAGTACGTTATTCTCATTTCTCACCATCATATTTTGGCAATTTTAGTACATTACTCTCACTTCTCATTATTATTTGAAAATGACATTTAAATTGATCATTGTGCCTCTTGGTACTGACATTGATCATATGCTAGGTACAAGATCCTCATCCTATACCATTCCCAGATGAGAGCAACCAGAAGTTAAAACTTTTAGAACAACTGCTAAACTTCATTCCTGTGGAGAACCATAACAAGGAAGAAGTAGCTGAAGTCGAAGCTTGCTCAGTGTCCATCCCATTCCCATGCGTGCAATCATATACTGAGTCAAAGCAAAACCCAACAAGCACGCCTTCTTTCTCCGATACAGTCATTGTCGTGAACACGCAAAATCTTGATAGGGAAATGATAATCTCCAGGAGAAGCACGTACCAGAAAATTCTTGCATTGGAGAAGGAAGGAGCACAGGTTGTGGAACGTGATCTAAGTCTGGCTGTTGATATCATAGTTAGTGCTGAAGTTTGTCTAGCATGGTATGATTGCAGAAACATTGGGACAAAGGCAACTGTTCAAAACGAGGCATCTTCATGCTTGCCTGTGTGTGTAGAGAATATTGCGGCGAACTTTTTGACATCATTGAGTTTTGCTTTCAGCACCTGCTTTCTGGTAATTATGACATTCAAACACCTTTTTTAAGCACCTCTATAATTTCACTGACACAAATATTAAGATTTCTAAGTCTTCTAGAGATCTTTTAACTTCTAATGGTCCATTTGGATGGAGGGGAGGAAAGTCGAGGAGAGGGGAGGGCAAGGCAGGCGATTGTCTTTTTTTTTTTTTAATTCTGTTTGGATGAAGGGGGAGGGATTCAATTATTATTTTTGTAATATTCTACTCTCTCTCTATATGTATATATTTAGGAAATTAATAAAAGGTGCATCGTAATAATATAACTTATATAGGGGTAAAATATTATGGTTGCTCCATGTAACCTGGAGGTCCGAGGTTTAAATCTTAGAAACATGCTTTTTGTATTTAGGGGTAAGACTTCGTACATCTGACTCTCCCTAGAACTTGCAATAGCGGGAAATTTCGTGCACTGCTTTGCCATTTTTTTATCGGGATAAAATAGTAAAATTAGGGAAAATTGCAAAGAAAGAGTGAATCCATTTTCCTTCTCCCATCTTCCCTCCTCCCTTCCATCCGAACACACAAATTGGTCCCTTCTCCCCTCTCCTTTTCCCTCCTCAACTCTTTCCCTCGATCCAAACAGACCTTAAATGATCTCTTGTCAGTTATAATGGAAAATGGTATTGAAGAATGTCTTATTTCCTGCCAAACATGAAGAAAGTACCATGAACATCTTAGTGGTACCAATAACATAATGAAACTGATATATATCCCAAACGTAGAATGCGTTATGGGCTTTCCTGACCTCATGGATGTGCATCTTGATTTGATTACCTTTCATACAATAAAATAGTAGCTCATACTCAACGGTCATCTGAAATTATAGCTCCTTTCTTGAGATTTTTTTTTCCAGGTTTTTGAAGGCGAAAACAGTTTCATTTCTAGCATTATGGAATCATCGGATGACCTGTATGCAGCAGCAGCCAGCCTAGGAATCAACATCCAGCTCTTCTGTTCATATTCACCCGAGATGACAGATGAAATCATAATGAATTCCATTGGATACGCCTCCAAGTTATCCAGAGGCTTGTATCCTAAAATGCATGAATCACAATCCCTAGCTGAATCGTTTCTCACCACATTCCCTTCAATTAATCCGCTCTCAGCTCACGCAATACTGTCTTCTGGTGCCACGCTCTTTGAGTTTCTTGACTGGCCGCACGAGAGTAGGCTTCAAGCAGTTAAAAAATATCATGTTTCTGAAGAAAGTATTGGCTTATTTACTTCCCTGTGCAGATACGGGGAGAGGGAGGATTGTAAATCTGGAACAACTGATTGCTCTTCTGTATCTTCTGCTCCTGACTCAGGTAATTGCCTTCCTAAAACTGATTCAGAGAGAAGGAAACGAAAATACACAACCACCACTCATGATACCGGTATATCAATGGAGGATGACTTATCTAATTTTGAGGCATCAAAGCTATTCACATACGGGCAAATGTATAATTCTTCAAATTCAAAACAACCCGATGTTTATGCTGATATTGGGAGGTCAGATACGTTATTTGATGATGATTTCTTCAAGCAAAAACAGGACTTGGGTATGAATGTAATGAGGAATCCTTCTCAAGTGCCCAATGCATACGATTTTCAAATGTCTGATGATAAAGAACAGCCCGGTTTACTTCTGAACGATACGTTACGTGGTAAGAAACAGGGTTTAAATGTATCTTTTGACAGGCGTGATCATGTGAATCCCGGATGTCTAGAGGAGGATTTCATAGGTGAAATTATTGATGTCTACAGTAGTTCTCCATCGAGAAAGAATTTCTCTATGGAAAATTCTTCACTATTTTCATCTAAGGCTCCTGAAATGGAAAAAAATGTTGCAGTGGGGACCTCTAGATTTGGTGAAGGGTGTTTTCGTAATTTTCCAACGGCTGCTGAACTCAATTCCGAGTCGGATTCATGGATTTCAACGAGAGATTATGGACAAAATTTGAGGGGACAAGATTTGAGAGAAGAAACTAGTCAGCATTCAGACATTGATTTCAACTATGATAATTCGTGTTCAAGATATTGTAACAAGTCTTCAGAGGGGGAGGAGTTGAATTCAACTATAAATTTTCGCAACCCATCATCCTTTACAGAGAAGGATGTGCCACATTATGGGGAAAAACCATTCTTAAATGCTGTTCGATCTACTGAACCTCATAAAGGATCGCCCTGGACAATTGAGTTTCTCAATAGAATAAGGGAGAAAAGCAGATTGCGTCGGCAGTCTCACCCTAATGACTTTTCTTCTCCTCATTTTGGGCATTCTGGAGCTATATCAAAAAACACCAAGAGGAAAAGTCCATCTACTCTTGAGTTATACAAATATCAAGGGGGAAGCATGCCCAAGAAAAGTATTGAACAAAAGAGGCAAAAGCGATTCACACGGCCTTCAAATTCCTCCAGGATTGAAAAGACTTCAACTTCTTTTCTTCCGATATTGACTCCAGTTGACAAGAGATCAAGAAAGGTGCGGCACTGTTTGGTAACTCTCTTTTAAAGTTTTTTTTTTGGCTTTTTAGGTAGTGTTTGACTATTTTTAACTTTTCTATTTTGCTCCTGAAGTGAAAGGTGAGAGTAACTTTTTTACTTTTGAACAAGTAGTTGAGAAGAAGGTTAGTTTTGGAAACGTGATAAGTTTTATTTCTTAAAAAAGAGGAAGTGGACAATTATTTTGGAACATCCAAAAAAGGAAAGGGACAATTATAGTGGAATAGAGGGAGTACTTTATAGAAAAAAATAATGAAAAAGTAAGATCATGGTTTTAAGTATTTTTTTCAAAATAAAAAATATTTGTTTTTTGTATTTCTGATTCATATATTATAAGAGATGGATAGACCAAATCTCACCACCCTCTTTTTTCAATCATAGATATATATTTCTGTATGATGAGATAATTTATAGAGATAATACCTAGATATTATCTTTATGCATTCAACCATGCTTTTTGATTTTTTGCTCTTGCTTTTAAATAAAACTATTTTTTATTTGTCATTTTTTTTTTTAAATAGTATTTAGAAAAAATGGTTTCCAAATGGTGTTTGAAATGTAAGTTTTCTTCTTCCGGATGTACAAAGGGAATAAATAAATCAATCAAACTTCGGGAGGCTCCATGAAGTGCTTCTTTCGGAGTTAAACTTCCATTATCATAGTTTCGTTTTAGTTATAATAGTTCTGTTTTGTTTTCATGAACCTTCAATTTGTTATTAATTTGCAGACACTATCTTATACACCAAGTGGTAGCGGTGGCCAAAGTAAGCTGGTCTGGATCGATAAAGATGTGGAAACCCCAAATAGAAGGTTTTAATGCTGATCTTTTTGTAGCATAGTATGGGGGCGCATTCAGATATGTACAGTCATTTAGATTACAGGTTGGTTATTAATTTCATGGTAACATTTCAGTTATGCACGAGAGCTGACAGGACTAACCAATGCCAATCACTCTGAAATAAAATGCTCCAATATTCAGTTTGATTTTTTTTTTTAGCATGGACATATCCATGTTTCTCTCACTCCTCGATTTGTTCCTCCATGCTAAGTATCAATCCATATCAGCGGCGGAGCTAGAGAATTGGTTGAGGGGGTCTAAAAGTTTTTTAGAGAGTTTATAATTTGGGGGGGTTATTAGATAGTTTATAATTCAAGGGAGGTTTATGTAAAATTTCAAGGAATTTTAATTGATTTTTTCTAAAAATATAGGGATAGTAATGAAAATTTTCAAAAGTTGAGGGAAGGCTCGAGTCTCCTGGGCCCTTAATAGCTCCACCACCGATCCATATGGAGAACTCATAAAGTCAACACAGAAATTGTGTTGCTCATTCCATATTCCACATTTGTGTGTGTGTGTGTATATATATATATATATTTTTGATAGTTTAACCTTTTGTACAGCATGACATACCAAAATTTCAATTAGGAAATTGGTTCTCTTTCAGAATCTAATTTACTTCATAACCTAGAGCTGAATTTTAGTATCAAAGTCTCTGCATCTATGTAATGAGCATGCAGTAGGCCATGTAGTATGTGGAACAATGAGGATGGGACACCTGGCAGCATGAGGCACGCCATAAGGAGCGACTAATCACATTGAGGCACGTGACAGCAACGGAATGTGTGTCAGCTATCTATACAATTTCAGGTTTGCAGCATATCCCAGATTTTTAGTTCATTTTTTACATGTTTCTTCAGATTATAAAGGTCTTGTTACTAGTTATTGCGGTTCAACACTTTAAGTTCAAACTCTGCAAATTTTGGGTTGTCTTGTTTGCATTTGTTTCAGCTCACTTTTCAGTATGCCTCTTCATTTGCTTCATCTTGGCCAGCTCTCTCTCTCTCTCAATACGAGGTATGAATCGTATGATCACAATCATTACTTTCATACTTTTAGGGCCCATTTGGTTGTCTTTCAATTGACAAATCATACTATTTTTCAATTAATTAATTTATAAATTGTTATCATTTAGTGTTTGGTTGTATGGATTTAAAACATTAAATTAGCTAGCTAACCGTTTTAGTTGTAGTGGATACATTATTACATGGAGTAAATATAGCTTAGAACCTTAAATGCAACTGTATTCTTCTTTCTTCAAAAAAACAATTTGCGTATTTGATTAAATCTAGGTCAATAAAGAAATATAAAAAATCAAGGAAACCAAATACCAAATAAGTATTGTAGTGGTATTTGTATTCCCAGTTGATACTTGTTACGATGCTATAACCTAAAATTATGTAGAAATAGATAAAAGAGTGGTTTCTTTTGTTAGGAGGTTTCAACTTAAAACCGTATGGTGTCAAGTGGAGTAACTCTTTTCATGTATAGACTATTTTTGGAAGTCTCACAGATTCGATGTGGAATTCTAACACCCACTCTCACGTGTAATTCCGCCTTGCACGTGATGCAATCAAACAAACAAAAGATAAAAGAGAAATATTCAAACAATTGGAGACAGTGTTAAGTCGAATAACTCCTTTCATAGGTAAATTACTTTGGGAAGTCTTACAGATTCGATGTGGAATTCTAACATTTTTTATATCTAGACTAGTTTGAGAAGGCTAAAAAATTTGATGTGTGATTTAACATAGAGTTAACCTTGAGACACCGCCGGTCATTTGGTCTTGTGCCAAGCATATCCCTAATAGTTTGAATAATATTTGAAACATCTCTTATTATATTTTGTTGACAAAAATGCTCTTGCATCATAATAATTTTTATTTTTCCCACTCTCTCTCTTGCTCTCTCTTTTTATTTTTTGTTTTTGTTCTGTATTTTTTATTTGTTTTGTTTTTGTTTTTGTTCTTGTTTTTATTTTTTTATTTTTGTTTATGGTGTTTAATGAAAATAAAAAAATAAAATTAAAAGTAAAAAATTAGAAAACAAAAAAGAAGAAAATAAAAACAAAAATAAAAACCTTAAATTTAAAAATAAAAAAGAAAAATATTACCTTTTGTTTTTGTTTTATTTTTTACTTTTTATTTTACTTTTGCTGTAGGGTTAGATGAGAGCCTTATAAAAGTGTGGAAAAAATTGAGAGATCTTGGGATGGATTGATTGACTAGATTTTTTAATGATATTTTGAGGATTAAGAGAATGTCTGATGACTGGAGGGGTATCTTAATGCTCATCTATAAAAATAAAAAGGATGTTCAAAGTTGTACAAATTATCGGGGTATAAAACTTATGAGTCATGTTATGGAACTTTGGGAGAGAGTAATAGAATAAAGATAAGACATGAAACGAGTATAGAAAAGAACCAATTTGAATTTATGCTTATATTCCAATTAACCATTGAAGCTATTTGTTTACTCATGAGATTGATGAAAAAATATAGAAAAAAAAAAAAAGGGTTACATATGGTATTTATGGACCTAGAAAAGGTTTATGATTGGGTACCCAGATAAGTTTTTTAGTGGGTGTTAGAAAAGAAGTAGGTATTCAATGTATATATTGAGGTAATTAAGGGTATGTATGAAAGTATAGTCATTAGTGTTCGAATATAAGGCGATATTTGTGCATTTCCTTTTAATATAGGTTTACATAAAGTATTACTTTTGTTGAATTCCACATTGATGTTGGGCCTCCTAATATTCGTTCGCAGTGGTTTGTCAAAATCCACCCTGCGCATGAGGGGGCGTGTTGAATCCCACATCGCTTGTGTTACCTAATCCTGAGCTATATATAAAGCCGAGGGCAATCTTCCTCTAACAAGGCGTCTTTTGAGAGTGAGTTAGGCCTATTAAAAATTTCTACATAGTATCAGAGCCAAATTTTTGTCTGATAGTGGGCGTGTTAAATCCCACATCAATGATTGGCTCCCCGATATCCATTCGCAGTGGTTTGTCAAAATCCACCTGCGCGTGAGGGGGCGTGTTGAATCCCACATTGATGTTGGACCTCTCGATATCCGTTCGCAGTTGTTTTTCATAGTCCACCCTGTGCGTGAGAGGGTGTGTTGAATCCCACATCGCTTGTGTTAACTGATCTTGAGTTATATATAAAGCTAAGGGCAATCTTCCTCTTACAAGACGCCTTTTGAGAGTGAGTTAGGTCTATTAAAAATTTCTACAACTTTTAAGTCTTTATCGTTCGTTCTACTGATGAATGAACTCACAAAACATATTCAAGATGGGGCATCTTGAAGTTGTTATTTGTAGATGATATACTACTAATTGATGAAAATAGAATAGATTGTAGCCTGTAATACTAAGTTAGGAAGATGGAAAGAAGATTTAGAGTCTAAAGGTTTGAATGTTAGTAGAAGCAAGACGTAATACATATTACAATTTTAGTAATTCCCGGAAAGAGGATGGTGCGGTCAAAGTTGGAGATGGGTCTAAAGGTTGATCATTTTAGATATTTAAGTTCAATGATTCAAGGCAATAGCGACATCGAAGAAGTCATTACTCATAGAGTCAAGAAATAATGGTTAAAGTAGAGGAGTGCAGTTGGGATGATATGTAATCGTAGGATACCATTGAAACTCGAATGAAATTTTTACAGAATTGCAATCAGTATTCTGTGTGATTCAAAATTTTTGACAGTAAACACGAAGCATGTCCAGAAAATTGATTTGCAGAAATGAGGTTGCTACGGTGGATGCGTGGGAAGACGAAAATGGATAAAATTAAGAATGAAACTATTAGAGAGAATTTAGGAATAACACTCATTTAAGAGAATATAGAAAAAATTAGTTACGATAGTTTGGACATGTGCATAGAAGATCCATAAAAAAAACCAGTAAAAAAATACAAATTAGTTCAAGTGCGCGGGCTATTAGAGGGAGAGGTAGGCCTAAGAAGAATTGGGACAAAACCTGAGTGAGAGGATGATCCTTAATCGATCACTATAGTGTAAACGGATTTATGTAGACAATCCTATTTAAGTGAGAAATGCTTAGTTGTTGTAGTGTAATTTTGTTAAATTCCAATTTTTATTTTTTATTTTTGTTTTTCTTTTTTCTTTTTATTTTGTAGGTTGTTATTCATTTTTATTTTCTACAAACACCATACAAAACAATAAAAAGAATATAGACTAGAAAATAGAAAGAAAAAATAAAAAATAAAAACAAATATTACATTATAAAAATATTTTTGTCAATAAAATATGATAGGGTATCTCATATAACCAGAATAAAATAATAAATGATAAGAAGTGTCACACCTTTTGTTCAGAATATTTTCCAGTGTTAACCGTTCAACATATATATCTCAAAAATGTCCAATAGAGAAGCTAGCTCCACTTTTTTCTTTTCCAAATAAAAGAAAGGACAGATCAATGTTACAAAGCTCTCGTTATGCACGAAGTCCGGGGAAAGGTCAGACCATTTAGGTCTATTGTATACAACTTCTTTGTTTTTTTTTTTTTTTTTTTTTTTGTAAGAGGTTGTTTCCTTTTTTTCAAATATATATCTTTTATTTTATTTTATTTTATTATTTCAACTTTGCAGCATTTCTGTTTCTCTATTGCATTTTAATATTTAATCCAAAGTTGTCAAAAGATGAAAACATGAAATTCATGTGAGGCTGCTGCATTTGATTAACAAATTTGGCCTTCTCTCCATCATATTTTTGGAGCTGCAGGTGGGACCGGAATATGGTACAGCGAGCCCATGAATGTGGACCATATTGAAGGCAAAATCCAGAAGTCATGATCAAGCTGTTAGCCCCCAGCTAATTAATAAGGCTGACGTCACTGCTTACTTCAGCTATTACTTGCACTAGATCTCTCTAGCCTCCTTGTGCAGGTCACACTCCCCACCAGGAATTTCTGATATTTACAGGTACGCAGCTCTAACTATTTGTTTTGCTTGAAAATTAGTCAAAAATTAAAATGAAAATGGATTTGACCTTTTTGAAACTATAAATTCTTAAACTAACGTAATAGTCCATTATTGTTCATCATAAATAAAGGGCGAGTAGCTGTTAGTCATGCTAGCAAGGAGTGGTATTTTTTTTCCTTGTCAATCAGGATTTAATTTTTTTCGTGAGTGAAGAATTCAATCTTGAATGTACTAGGTCGATGTGGGGGGTATGCGACCTTAAGATTGCCAATAGAAGTGATTAGCCGACGTGCGCGTTGGTCCAGACATATCTTATCGTAAAACAAAAAATAAATAAAGGAAGTATGTGCGAATGGCATCCTACGGTGTTAGACATGTTTTAATTTTAATTTTTTTTTGTCTTTAATTTCTTTTTGCAGAATATGATTATATTGGAGAAAAAATCTGTAATATATTAGATATAATTTGGTAATATTTTTTTGAGTATTTTTTAAAATTAAAAATGACAATTAGATAAAATAAAAGCGAAAATCAAAATTGCATTTGATAGTGTAGCAAAAATATCTCACTATTATCTCTATAAATAATATTTTAAACTAAAAAATATTTCATATATGATTGAGAAAAGAGGGAAGAGCTCTTACTTTATCAATTTCATTGATCTTTTATAGGATAAAAATCGAAGAAAAAAATATTTTCTTTTTCTTTTAAAAATATACTTGAAATTATACTTTTATTTTTAAATATTTTTTTATGTGAATACAAATGTTATTTTGAAAAATAAATGTTCTTTTTGTCACAAATTTGTTGTCACCTTTAATTTTATACGAAGTGTTTCATTAAGTTTCTTTTTCAACACATTATCTTTATTTAAAATGGTGTTAATATTTAAAAAAAATAAAATAAAGTAGGATTAATTTGAATAAAATAATAAAATATATTTAATGAAAAATCCAAAATATTTTTGAAAAATGGAATAATTAATGGGGTTCTTATTTTTTAGTCCTCTATAGAGATGTTATTGAAGATTCAGATCCCATAAAATCTTAAGAAAAAAATCTTTCATTCTGGACTTCCTGTTAATGTTTATTTACAATTTCTGTCATTTTGTCAAACAAAAATATGCACATATGACGTTAACGTTAACTCAATCTTCATTTTTGGCAATACACCCTCTATTTTTATTTATTTATTTTTTTGAGTGTGTTAACGTTAATTTATTTTTTGTGTGCGTTAACGCTAACGCATTTTCATATTTTATTTTTTGTGTGTTTCAAGTTATCGCATTTTTTGTCATTTGTTTATGTGCATTTAATGTTAACACATTTTTTACTATCGGGTTATGGGTTTTAACGTTAACGTATTTTATTTTTTAAGAGTTATGTGTGTTAACGCATTTTACTTGAATATTTATGTTAACGTTCTATCATATATTTTTGTCTTGTGCGCGTTAACGTTAACTACCATATGTGATATTTTGTTCTTTGAGCTGAATGTGTGTTTGAGTTGAGTTTGTATTAACGTTAATACACATTTTTTTTGGGTCTCCTATGTTAACGTTAACGCATTCATGTTGTCTGGAAACTCATATGTGATAAAATAAAAAACAAACACCGATGTTAATGTTAATGCATATTTTTGAGTGACTTTTTTTGCGTTAACGTTAACGTATTCATGTTGTCTAGAAAAATCATATGTGAAAAAAGAAAAACAAAATACTGACGTTAGCGTTAAATACACATTTTTTGGGGTCTCGTTTGTGTTAAAGTTAACACGTCAAACATTGTTTAGAAAATACGTGTGCAAAAATTAAAAATTGGTGTGCATTAACGTTAACTATCATATATGATATTTTGTCCGTTGAATGTGTGTTTGAATTGGGTTTGCGTTAACGGTAATACATATTTTGTTGTCTTTCTGTGTTAGCATTAACGCATTTAATGTTGTCCAGAAAACATATGTGGAAATTTTTTTACATAAACACACCAATGTTAATGTAAAATTAATACTCCCTCCACCTCCACCACCATTCATAGTCACAACCAAAATTCAATTCAGATTTGAAAAATTCCAATTCAGATCTAAAAATTCCCTAAAAAAAAAAATCAAGAATCAAACAGACCCTTAGAAAATTTTCAATTCAGATCTGAATGTATGTTTAGATCGTGTTTGCGTTAACGTTAATGCACATTTTTTGGGGGTCTCTTCTGTGTTGACGTTAACACATTCACGTTGTCCCCAGAAATCATATGTGAAAAAAACCACACAATTACTAATGTTTATGTAAAAAAAAAAAATGAACACCCCATCCACCTCCACTACAAATCGAGTAAAAATCACACAATTATTAACGTTAACGTTAATCTGGTTGGTGGTCGGCAGTGGTTGTCGGATTTGGTTAGTGGTGGCCGATGATTGTTCGAATCGAAAATGAATATTACCATCGCCAAACAGCACCGCTTAAAACGAACATTAACACTGCCAAAAAATACCTCCAAAATGAACAATACCACCGAATCACAATAAAAAAACATTGAACAAACAAAAACAACAAAAAACTGAAAATCGCAAAAACCCAGATTTGGGTTTCCAGATCTGGAAACCCAGATCTCTACCGTGAACAAGGAGAGAAATCAGAGATAGAGAGAGAGAAACCATGAGAGAAATTGGGTTGCGAAAATTTCAACCCATTTGCGATTTTATGCCAATGGCTGGACGCGGCGAAGTCATGTTTCTATAGTACGCTTAATTTGAGGAGGGTTGGAAACTTTTGGAGCAGACAACGTTGTTGGGTGAAGTCTTCGATGAAGATGAAGAAAGAGGATATTGCTCGAGGGCTTGAGATCGGTCACAAGGTTGAGTCGACTACTCACATGGGGAACAAAGTGTTGTCGATCAGCGACGCAACTTTGTCGTTGGCGGAGAGTGAGAATGGCCGGTCCGGAATAAGGAGGATTCACTATTGAAGAAGGCACAGAGATCGGATCTAGGATTAGGGTTTTTAGAGAGAGAGAGTGACCGGTTCATAGAGAGAGAGGGTAGAGTGAGAGATGTTAGAGAGAGAAAGAGAGTCTGATTTAGAGAGTGAGGTGAGTGAACATTGACCACACAATGTTAATGTATTATGGTTGTTTAGAACTACATATATCTTTTTACCTCCTATTTTGTTTGTCAAAAAGACTAAAAATTTAATTGAGTGTACTAAAAATCTTTTCCCTACATGATCTTTTAAATTAGGGTTAAATAATAAAAATCTCATAATTAATTTGGAATTAAGCAAAATGACTTAATTATTGTTCACAAAAAGGAATATGTCCCACAAAGAAGTCCTAAGGTGGATAGGTTGACACGATGAAACAAATAATCTCCTATCAGCACAGAACGCGTGCCCTTGACCCAATCATCTTCTTCATCGTACGGTTAAAATTGTCCGGGACCCATCACAATCAAAAGTGTAGATAAACAACAACTACTCCATTGATTTTTCCGATTAATTTTTTGGCGTCTCTGTTTTCTCGTGTTTGTAGTGAAGAGAACCTCCACGAAGAGCAAACAGGAAGAGAGCAGCGATGGCATTAGGGGTGAAGGCGTTGCCCTTTGCCTTTGTGGCGCAGGTGCTTGCTTTGGCGGGTGTGGTCTTGGTGTTGGTTTGGAACATTCACTTCAGGGGTGGCTTGGCCTGGGAATCTTCTAACAAAAGCCTCATCTTCAATGTAAGTCCCTCCTTCCCCCCCCTATCTTTCTTCTCTATATTTATTTCTTTAATTATCCTGTTTAATTTGATTTAGCCGTTTATAGATGAGTGTTAATCCTCGTAAAAGTACTTCAATTCATTGATTCTATTTGTGCTTGGTTACCAATTGCTTGGGGATAAGGGTTTTTTGGGTTCTATATATGGGGGTGTAAATTTACTTTGGTGTGGAAGAAAAATTGGAGAGAAAAACAGGAAGAAAAATGCACCATTTCCCAATGGTATGTTTGATTGGAAGAAAGGAAAAGAGCATGGAAAAGAATAATATGAAAATAATATTATTATTCACTGTAAAAGATTTTTTTTTGTTGTTGTTGTTGTTTGGTTATAGTGTTTTGGTTATGAAAGTAAAAAAGAGAGGAATGAAAATAATTTACTTTAATACAATTTATTATTATACCCTCTTCACGAAAATAAAAAAAAAAAATTAGGAAAAATCGGTGAAAAGTTCCATTTTTAAAGTCTAATTGATGAAAAATCATTTTATATTATTAGATTTTAATTTAATCTTTTAAATTAGATTTTGTTTGTGTTTTAGTCCCGCATTGCAAGAATTGTAGGAATATTGTAGGAATTGTATGGAGCCCTTAGTGAGTAAATTGGGTTTTTATAGTGAATTTTGTTACATGTAACTAATGTTAGTTACAATTTCATAATTGTTATTTTTCACACTTATTTAGGTATTTTTTGTTATATATACTTTAGTTACATGTTACAATTACATATATATGTGTAATATTTTGTGACGTAACTGAAAAAATATCAAACTTTTTAGTTACATATCAGAGACATATAATTAAAAAGTTACATATTTTTGAAACATGTAACTGAAAAAATCAAACTTTTTAGTTACATATTATAGACATGTAATTAAAAATTACACATTATTGGCACATGTAACTGAAAAATATTAAACTTGTTAATTATATATCAGAGACATGTAACTAAAACGTTATATATAATTATAATTAGTTACCTTTAACTAATTATATATATTTTGTGACATCAAACAAATTTTTTACACACAAAATTGTTACATGTAAAAAAATAAATAAATAAATAAAATAAAATAAAAAATAAAGATTACTTGCAACTAATACAGTAATATTACACACAAAATAGTTACATGTAACTGGCGCGTGGCTATCATATGTGCAAAACTTCTACCTTTTTAAAACAGATGAGACTAAATCAAAAGTTTTTAACGCCTTTAGGACTTTTGATCAATTAAAGTCTAAATGTAGGACCTCCTACCTATTATTCCAAATATTTATGATCAAAGATATAATTGTAATATTTTTGTCCTTTTAAAAAATTCTGTTTCATTTTCTTTCCAAATTAGTGTGGAAAAAAAATTGCTTAGTGTACGTTTGGTTGGAAGGATGGAAAAGAAAAAAAAACGAAAGGATTATCTATTGTAAAAGACAAATTATTTGGTTGGAAAGAAAAATAAAAGGACGGAAAATAATTCACTTTAATATAATTTATTATTTACCCTCATATATTACAAAAATAAATTAAAAATTCTATTATTAAGGGTATAACCGTATAAATGTAACTTTACTCATTTTTCCTTGCTTTCTTTCATTTTCCTCTCAAATTTGTGTAGGAAAAAAAAAATTGTGCATTTTTCCTCCTATTTTCCATCCATGCCAAACAAGTTTTTTTATTTTTTTTTTATTTTTCATCCTATTTTTTTTCCCATCTTTTTTCCACTCGACCAAATGCACAATTCCTTTTCTCCCATTTTTCATCCATGCAAACAATTTTTATTTTTTCCTCATTTTCCATATTATTTTTCTTTTTCATTTTCTTATCCATCCTTTCACCCAAGCAAACGCATCTTAAGTAATTGTTTATCCCTAAATTGAGGGGAAATAAGGGAGGATTATTAAAGACTTTGATAGAATTTTTAATCTATTTATATAATATATGGGTAAAATAATTAATTAATCTTCTATTAATAGCTTGATCTTCATCTTCAATGTACCTCCCACCCCACCCCATCTTTGTTCCCAGTATTTCTTTAATTATCCTGTTTATTTTTATGTTTTGGTTTCTACAATTAATTGATTTTAGCCAGTTATAGACAAGTATGAATCCGCCTAAAACCACGTCAATCCATTGATTCTATGTTTGTGCTTGGTTACCAATTTGGCCTGGCTCCTTCTCTACAAGTTGAAAATTTTTGATCCTTTTTTAACTTCTATCTAATAAATTACAACAATTTTTTAGGTTTGGATTAATTTGACAAGAACGGATAGATGAGATTGAATTATGGATATTTTTCGGAAGAAAATTCATGTCTAAAAATTTTATACTTCCACCTCCAAAGTCGTCCTTTGAATTTCATATATGTAGTTTATTGGCCTAATTTTTATTATTACTATTTTACATTTATAAATTGGAAAATCGATATATTGCTTATAGCCATGGAGAATCCCTAATCTATGTGATAAATTAAGACGTTTTTTTTAATGTCTCTTCGGTAAGGGTTTGAATTGATTTGAAGGAAATGGATAGATGCAATTATAGAAGGTTTTTAGGGACCCAAAAATTTCATGCCTCTCAGTGTTTTAGAAGTTTATGTTTGACTATTTTTTTTTTATTTAATATAGAAAATCAATATATAAGGGAATTACTAGTTCTCCAATATTTTTATCATCTACTTGCCTGCACTTGTTCTGCTACATATTTTATTATTCCATGTTAAGCAGCTTGAGCTGACCGGCTGTTGAATAATTGCTTTATTTATTTATTTATTTTTCAATGTTCTTCTTTGCATAATATAATACTCTATTATTAGAATATCGCTCTCGAGATTTTAGGATTCAACCATGTGTACACAATTTCGTAGTCATAATCTGCATAATCATGCTGAGTATGGTTGTTTTAAGACTGGTTGGCAATTCGAATAAATAAATAAATAAATAGAGCAACATAATTTTCAGTCATTCAAGTCCAACGAGTTATTAAGTTTTGTCCGTGATCCATTTTTTATGTTATATATATATTTTTTTTTTTGAAATAAGTCTAAATTATTTTGTTCGAATGACGCCTGTCCTCTTATTAGTTTTTAATAGTAGCCAATAGCGGGATTTGCATATTGTAAAATTATGTTCAATATCTCTATATAGTCGATCAATTTCATTTCTGAAATTGAATCACGTTTTCGTGAGAGATGCAAAGGATGTCACTTTTTCTTTTATAAATTTGACGAAAAATTAGGGGGTATTTTTTGTTCAAAATAAGTTTAGTAAACTTAGTATAAAAAACCCCAAAAGATTTGGACTTCAGCAATTATAGGGGTATAAAAGTAAATTTGATAAATCAAAACGATCTCTCCACAAATTTCCTTCTCTTTCCATCCAAAAATTGGGGAATTTCAAATTACACGGGAAGGCTAAAAGTTTTCATCATGTTTTTGTTTTGCACGCTATTTTCCATGCAAACCAAACGGACCACTATAATGGAAAGTTTGTCTTTTTATTTTAAAAAAAAAAAAAAAAAATCTTAAATTTTCTTTCCCTAACATCTTCCACGGACCCTCAAGAGTTTTTGTGGACCTACCTCTTTATTTCATTTATCTTGTAGTTTAACCCGGGAGGCACCTAGGGAGCTAATAATTTGCAATTTTTAAGATAACGAGGCCTTATGCTTAGAGAGCTAATAATTTGCAATCTTTGCGGTGTGGTGTGGATTTAATATTGGCAAAGAAGTTGACGTATCATATGTGTTTGGTTGGTCACAAATAGAAGATTGGAGGTAATAGTGACTCTGTATGCCTAGATTTGTCTTTTTCAAATAGGCATTTTGTTTCTCTGTGTCTGGTCCTTATCTTGGATTGGATCGCGTCCTTATGCTGCTAACAGCTAACTTGCCATCTTTGGATTCCTTGATAAAGACCAGTTTGACATAAAACTGAAAACAGAGGGAAACACAATCGAATATTTCAGGCCTATATGCCTAGGTTTTTTATGTGTTATAGGAAACATAGCATCAATGTTGGTCAAGTTAATTAATTTTTGGTTTTATTCTTGAATTTAGATATTTTCTTGTGGTCTAGAAGTTTGCACTGTTTGGGAAATCTGATTACAATAATTGAGAGGCAGAATATTGAGAGAGAATATGAGGTTCAGTTTGGTTACTGTTTTAGTTCCTTGATTCTTTGTTCCTGCTCGCAAATTTTTGGGATTAATATATAGAAAGACATTTGGTAAACACGGTTCTGTTCTCAAATTTTTGTGAGTAATTCTTCAATTCCTTAAGAATTTGAAAAATATAAAAATGTCGACTCTTATTCTCTTCCACAAAACTATTCCCACTATCACGCCGTCGGCCACCATACATTTCTAAGAAAAAAAAAAAGAACAAATATTGTAACCAAACGTGTTTCTTGTTTTTGTTCTTATAAATTAAAAGAAATAATTTCAGGACAGGACAATAGTCGTTAATAAAAATGTTTCTATTTCTGTAATACTCCAGAATGGAAACAAAATTCCCATCCCAGTTTATTGGAAATAAAAACAGAAAGATAGAAACGCTAACCAAATATCACCTAAGACAATTGTATTGATATGTGTGAAGATTGCGGATAATGATTTAGGGTTTAACCTAATGTATCTAGGGCTTAACCTAGTGTCTGTTTTGAAGTAATAATTTCAAGTACTTTTTTTAAAAGTAGAAAATAGTTATTTTTCGCATTTTCGATTTTTTACATAAAAGAGATTGATGGACTAGAATCACCCTCTTTTGATATTTTATTTTTACTTTTAAACATAAGTATATTTTGTCAGATTAATCTCTCTCTCTCTCCTTTTTTTTTTTTTTTGTGAATGTCTCAATATCTATCTTTTCTTTTGACAGATTCATCCCGTTTTGATGCTGATTGGCTTCATTATTCTCGGAGGTGAAGGTAAACAATAAACAGGGTCTTAGTGTATAGTTCTTTAATTTTGAGTTTTTAATTTCTTTTTACAAAATTTATTTTTTTGGTTCTTATAAATTTATTTTCAACTTATTTTTTAACCCATCGTTAACTTTAACTATGATATCAAATGCAAATTCCAAGGCCAGGCCAGGCCCTGTTATTTCTTCGAGCCCTACTTCCTAGCCGAAGTCTTCCCGTTATTAAAAAAATAATGCCCAAGTCTAGCCCGGACCGGTCCGGCCCTATAAACATCTTCATGTAAATAGAAAAAATAATTGTTTTCAAGCAAAAATATATTTTTTTCATTAAAAAAAAAAATCAAGCATAATGAAACATTATATTACTTAAACATCTCTATTAATATGACAACAATACATTTATCCCTATTAATTAAAGTTTATCCTGCAAAAAATTGTATAGTATCTATTATTAAGATAGTTATTACAATTCATGCAATATAAAATTATACATTATCTGGTATTAAACTAGTTATATTATTATATGTATAGATGTTTTTTATTTTTAATTAATCCTAAATGACCAGGTTGGGTCGTGCCAACCTAAAAATAAAAACTTAAGCCCTAACCCGACCCTTAAAATTGACTAGCCTGAAACTCAAGATCCTTGAACAGCCCTAATTTTGAGGAGAATCTCCTAATTTCTCCCTAATAAACTTCCTACTGACATCTATTTTAATAGAATTGATGTTGAATATCTATTCTACATACATTTGGGCCCCGTTTGGTTACTGTGTTTGTTCCCTGATTTTCGTTTTCGCTTGCAAAATTTTGGGATTAATGTGCAGTAACTGTTTTGTAAACCCGTTTCTGTTCTCAAAATTTTGGGAGTATTTCCTGATTTCTTTAAAAATCTGAGAGGCAAAAAAATATTGGTTCCTATTCACTCCCAAAAAACTATTCCCACCATCAGGCTAAGAAATATGTATATTTATTATCATTCATTTAAAGGAAAAAAAAAAAGAACAAATGTTCCAACTAAACATGTTTCTTTGTTTTTGTTCTCATAAACTACAAAAAACTATTTCAGGACGATAGTCGTTATCAAACGTAGGTCTATTCCTACAATACTCTAGAACGGAAGCAAAATTTCTATTCTAATTTATCGAAAGTAGAAACAGAAACACTAACCAAACGCCGTCTTTAATAACATGTCTCTTTTTAACCTCTCACAATTGCAGCCATAATTAGCTACAAGTCTCTCCCTTTCAAGAAGGAAGTGAAGAAACTAATACACTTAGTTTTGCACGCAATTGCACTTATACTTGGCATCATTGGCGTATACACTGCGTTCAAGTACCACAATGAGAGCAACATTGCCAATCTATACAGTCTGCATTCCTGGCTAGGGATTGGGGTCATTGTCCTCTACGGCATTCAGGTAAACTCTCAAATTCTAACCACTTATACCTTGTTTGACTCAAATACTTATACATCATTCGTTTCGCTTTCTAAAATTATACGCCTAGCTCTTTCCTGCCCAAAATTTTTGTACCTCCATTTGTAAAACGGTTAAATTAAATTATAGTTTTTCACTTTCTAAGTTTATATTTAAGGGGCATTCGGTGACAAGTCCCTTAATTTTAAAAAAGTCTCAGAGGCAGAAACAACTTATGTTTTAGTCCCGTTTATTAAAAAAAGGCGGAAGCCTAATACACGCATTTGCATTTGTGCAGTTACATATAACTATTTTGTGTAAATTTTTGTTAGATGTAACAAATATTACTGTATTTTGTAACATGTAACTAATTTGTGTATAAAAATTTGTTAGATGTAACAAAAATTACACAAAATATATGTAATTAGTTACATGTAACTAAATTTATACAAATATATGTAATTAATATTAAACTAATTTCTGTGTGTAATATTTATAAAATGTCACAAATATTGCACAAATATATATAATTTGTAACGTGTAACTAATATTATATAAGTACATGTAACCAAAATTACACAGATATATTAATTATTAAGTTGTAACTAATATTCACTATAATACAAATTTACTCATCAAAGTTCTCTCTATAATTCCTGCAATGCCTGTACACGTGGGACTAAAACTCAAATAAAATCTAATTTGAGGGACTAAATCAAACTTATGACTTAAATGAGATTTTTTTTTAAATTAGGTCTGTTATTTGGGACTAATGACCAACTATTCTTATGTAATTGATCAATTTTTTTTTTCCTCATTTACAATATTTTCACACTTATAAATATGAAAATCAATATATTGTCTTTAGGCAACGAGGAATCCATAGTCTATATAATAATGTAGGAATGTTTTTTGCTCGAATTTTTTTATATTAACAAACAAAATAATTAATTTAAATTTGCAGTGGATTTACGGATTCGTCATCTTCTTCTTCCCCGGGGGAACAACCGCAATCAGAAGTGCATCTCTCCCGTGGCACGTCCTGTTCGGTTTCTTCGTATATATCTTAGCCATCTGCAATGCCACCCTTGGATACCTCGAAAAACTCACTTTCCTTGAAAACTCCGGTCTCGCCAAGTACGGCGCCGAAGCATTCCTCGTGAACTTCACTGCCATTGTCACCGTCTTGTTCGGGACGTTTGTGATCCTCACCGTCCTTTCTCAGCCGCACGTGCAGGACGATTATAGCTATTCTGCTATATAAAAAGTTTTAAAAAATGTAAAAAAAAAAAGGGTTTAAGAAAGCCTTAGTGTCATGTTTGGATGTTTTTTTTGGATATTTTGTGTTGATATTTTGTATGGGCATAAAATTTGTGGTTGGTATATAATGGATGATTAGTAGTTGTATTATTGTTGTTCTTGGACCACCTTGCACATCGGGCTATTGTCTTGTGATTTATGAGTTTATGGCCCTGCTGATGGTTCTTAAAAGTTTCATGCTTGTTCGTTTTTAGTCTCTTTTATAATAGCTAAATAAATGATATTTGCATTCTCATTATTTTATTTTATTTTTTGAGAAAAATAGTAATTGGAACGCAACAAGATATATATATATATATATATATATTCCGTCATAGGTTTCAAATTTTTTTGGTCCATTATTCATTAAACCTACTCGTTGAAGTAATTAATTTTTTTGCGAACTAGTGTAAGGTATTGTAGTAAATGAAAATCACGACAATTTTATTTATGCTATCAGGAGTTTCCAATCTAAAATTGTAGAATAACTCTTTCTGTATATAAACTACTTTGGATAGCCTTACAAATTTAAATCACCCACTTTCACATATAATTCCGTCTTGCACGTGATGCAATCAAACAACAAAAAAGATGAAAAAAATATTCAAACAATCGGAGATAAACGAGCGAGATTTCTCAAACTTAGTTCTAATACCATGTGAGGAGCTTATAACCCAAAATCATATGGTTTCAAGTGGAATGACTCTTTTCATATATAGACAACTTTGGAAAGCCTCACAAATTCGATCTGGGATTCTAACATAACTAATACTTTGAATTTTAAAAAAAAAATTATTTTATGGATAAAATTTCTCAAATATCTATTGCACTGTACTTATATTATTTTAAAAATAATAAAATTGGAATTTAGCTTGATATTTTTGTTTTGTCGTTTGTCCCAAATTTGATGGTCCATTATTCATTAAACTCATTTGTGGAAGTAACATCATGAGAAAAGTCAAATGTCATTGCACTACCAAAGAAAATTATTATTATATTTTATATAAAAAATAATTATAATAATTTTAATGTAGTACAATCATTTTGATTTGTTTTTTCAAAAAATTATTATAGTGTATATTAAAAAATAAATAATAGTAATAATTAATTTATAACTCAAAAAATTATTCCCTTATCCTTATAAAGTATACTTTATTTTGTTTTTATTACTCCAATAATTTGTGTGTATTTTTATTTCTTTTCAAAAAGAGGAAATATTTTCTTTCACAAATATTCTAATGTCACTTTAATCTTATAGTAGTTGAGAAAAATGAAGTCCATATACATATTTTAAAAAAAATAAAAAATAATAGTTTGAAGGAAATGTTAATAATGACATTAAATTAATAAAAAGTTGCAAAATGAAAA
Organism: Eucommia ulmoides; assembly: GCA_016647705.1. Taxonomy (NCBI): domain Eukaryota; kingdom Viridiplantae; phylum Streptophyta; class Magnoliopsida; order Garryales; family Eucommiaceae; genus Eucommia; species Eucommia ulmoides. Next base: position 2,685,915 of record CM028336.1, read on the forward strand.
CACTATTATTTCAATTAAGGTTCCAACCGCCGTCCACTGCTGTGGCCACCACCGGTCGTCGATTTTTTTTTAGTTACATTCAACTACTTAGTAATATTTTAGTTACATTTAACTAATGTTTCAGTTGCCAGTCAACAGAAAATTATGTGTAACTAAAAGACATACTAAGAAATAGTTACATATAACAAAAAAAAATTAACATTTTGTGGCCGGATTTTGACGATTGGAGTCATGAGGTTCGACGACAAGCGGGTGACGCCAGGTGGCGATAGAGGGTGATGTTGGGGATAGACGATTAAAACATTAGTTGAAAATATTTGATTAATTATGAGATTAAAATAGAAGTCAAAATATTATTAAAGAATTTATAGATAAGTATGAAGTAGATTCTTTGTTTAAAACTATTGATTAATTATCCTTAAAAAAATATGAAGTGTTTATTCAAACATATTAATCTTGAATTAATTTTGTATATCACTCTTACACGCTATCTACCTTTAAAAAAATTAATTGATATTTCTTGTGTTACTATAATTTTAAAAGAAAAGAAAAAGTAAATGCTATCCACCTACTAAAGATAAGAGAATCCCTCCTTCCATCTTTTCCTACCAAACAATAACAGGAAAATCAAAGAGAATCCCACATTTATCATCTGAAAAATTATATTTTTTATCCCCTAAAATATGGGATGAATGTTTATTTGAACCCTCTGATTTGTCGAATCGCACATTTGATATTTCAAGTTTCAATTTTTTTATCTCACAAAATTAAAAATATTAATGATTTTGGGCGGAAAATGAATTACGCTCAACGTGTGGGATTTTAATGAAAATATTTCTGTTTTTTTATCACTTTATTAAACAACCTGAGACGTTTTTTTCTTCTAAATAATTATTCAAGTTTCTCTCTCTTTCTCATTTTTCAGACGAATTGTTATTACAGAAATGATAAAGAAAAATGATTTTAAGGTTAGTGTACTGATAAAATGAAAAAAAAATATCACAATTAGAATGTCGCATACCCAAGAGGTGTTAGTCCGGTTGGCAATAAAAATATTTTATTTCCTTGTCAACTTGAGCTCGACTCTCTTGGGACGCACTTCAGTAATTAAATCTTGAAGTTAATTCTAAATACACCAAAGCGATGTGGAAAAATGCTCCTTTAAGATCGCCTGGGTGGAAGAATGCTTCTTTAAAATTGTCTGGGAAAGTGATCAGTTGAGATGCATGTAAACTGATCTAGACACACTTTACCGTATAATAATAATTAAAAAAAAATAATATGTTGAGCATAACTCATTTTTTATCCAAAATTATTAACAACATTTTAAATTTTGCTTGATTGAGACAAATATAAAACTTGAAGGACCAAATATCCATCTACCCTATACTTTAGGGGCTAAAAATATAATTTTTTCTTTCATTGCCAAAAATCAAGATTCTTCTTTTTCCATTCCCTCCCCTCTACTTTTCCTCCAACCAAACAACCACCAAAAGAAGGTAATATTATTTCCCCTTATAGGAAATTTCACCAACAACCAATAGTATCTTCCCACATGGCACTAGTGCCTTCTAATTTTTATTTCCGTTTTCATTTCATTCTCATTTGAGAATTGTGCCCACTTTTTTCTTAAAAAATGAAAAACAAAAAAAAATTATTTCTCATTATTCCCATTCCATTCCCAAAACACATGGTTACCATCCGCCGACCACCGTCCATCGTCCACCGCCGTCGGTGGCCATCTACGGCGACCGTCGCTGGTCACCGTCCGGTCAGAAAATTTTTGGCCACTTCCGGCCGCCGGCCATCGCTGTCCGGCCGTCGCCAGCGACGGCGCCATTGCCTTCCGGCGGCGTCGCCGGCGCCGGAGCCACCACCGCCCAGTTGTCGCTGTCGCCGAAGCACCGACGGCAGGCCAAAACAGAGAAAAAAAAAAGATTTTAGGATAAAATTGTTACCAAACACAATTCTCTTCCCAAAACAAAAAAAAAAAATTATAGTTACCAAACGCGATTCTACTCCCAAAAAGAAAACAAAATTTTCATCCCATCCCATCCCACTGCTGGAATGGAAACAGATACGGTTATCAAACGCCACCTTATAATCTAGTTAACCATTTAATTTTAGAAAAAAATTCAATTAATATACAGTAATTGTTTGATATAAAGTAATATTTATATCTCTTTATGTATTATGTTGTTGTTGACATTATAGTTATACAACAATATTTGCATCCCCGTTCCTTATGTTGCTATTAAGATTGTTGCTGGACAACCATATTTGCCTTTTTCATTTATTCTATTGTTGTTAGTGTAGTGAGAGAATAAGTATTTGAGTTTATCTTAATTAGTAAATATATAGGTAGTGTTTTCTCAACATAGACTTACAAGTAGTGATCTATTTTAATTTTAATGGTAAAAGTTAGAGTTTCTCTAATTTTTTTCTTTATTCTTATACCCATGTCGCCATTTAAGTTTAGAAAAAAATTTAATTAGCATATAATAAATGTTTGTGGTACAGTAACATTTACATCATCATTCATTATGTTGCTACTGTACAACAACATTTGTATCTCTCATCTCATTCATTATGTTGCTATTAACATTATTACTGGACAACAATATTTGTATTTTCTCATTTATTATGTTGCTGTTGATATAGTAAACTGATATGCAAGTCCATATTATCTCAATATGGACTCTTTTAATGATAAAAGTGAGGGTTTCTATAATTTTTTCTTTATTTTTATAGCCATGTCGCCATTTAAGTTTAGAGTAAAACTCAATTAACATATGATAAATGTTTGTAGTGCAGTAACATTTACATCATTATTAATTATGTTGATGATGCAAAACAACATTTGCATCTTTTATCCCATTCATTATGTTGTTATTAATATTGTTACTGAATAACAATATTTGTATTATCTCATTTATTATGTTGTTGTTGATGTAATAAGATAATATGTATTTAAATTTATCTTAAATAATAAATATATAAGTGGTGTTTTCGCAATACAATTATGATATAAAAGTGGGATTTTAGCTAATTCGTCTTAAAAAATAATATTAAATTATTTGAGTGCCAACTCAGCAATCGTGATTGGCCAATTTGTAACAATCAATCCAGCTATGGCCTTTCCGGCGATAGTTACCTTTCTCCCTCCCTCTCTCTCTCTTCAAAGAGCGCTCTCTCTCTCTCTCCTCCCTCCCTCTCTCTCTCTTCTGCTCGTTGATTTTTGCATCACCAGCTTCAGATTTTTCGATATACTATAAGCTAGTTTTCAGTAGCGGATTTTTATGGCGGAAGAGGCACCCAAGAAGGTGGAATCGGAGACGACGTCGGAGCCGCCACCGGCTTCCGCACCAGAACCGGCTCCCGCACCAGAACCTGCTCCAGCACCAGCACCGGAACCAGCACCGGAACAAGTTGAATCTCCGAAAGACGTCTCCGAAGAGAAGGCCGTGATTCCGCCTCCTACGGAAAAGAAACCGGATGAATCCAAAGCTCTAGCTGTAATCGAAAGTAAATCGCTCTTTCTCTGCTCGTTTCTGTTCTTCAATTTCAGCTTAATCTCTTGCAATATCGAGAAATTCGATTTGTTAATTTTGATTTTTTCAGTGATTCTGGACTCGATTACTGAGGAAAATTCTGATTTCGCCATAGCTATTATCAATAACTCGGATATTAATTTCTATGCTGATCTATATTATTTTTTAATTTCTGATGAAATTCAGCAACTTATGGATTGAATCCATATGCTCGTGTTTTTCTTTTCATTCTTAATATACTCTGTATATGTGTTATTAAAATTCAGATCCGATTCGATGTTCTTCCGGTGATCAATCGTAAACATATATGATTTACATAATTCAAGTTTAAATGAATAATTTCTAGTTCAATCTATAATTTCAATAATTAATCATACTTTTCTGTTAATGGCAGAGGCACCAGAGCCGATTGAGGAGAAACCTACTGAGGGCTCTATCAACAGAGGTGACAGTTATTAATAACTTTTTACTTTTTTTTTTTTTTTTTCCATTTTACCTCTTTTTCAGTTCCTGCTCTTTGATTGTAAAGCAAAGTTGGGCACCTTTTGCTGACACTTTAAAAAAAAATAATCAAAATCTAAATAATAATTAGACAAAAAAATAAATTTAGTGAAAAATCAAAAGTATGTTTTGTAGCATGGAGATAATATCTTAATACTATTCCTATAAATTACCTCTTAATTTCAAACGCGTTATTGAAATAAAAGTGAACTGAAAACTTTTAATCCATCAATTTTCAGGTATTAAAATTTGAAAAGATTTTAAAAAAAAACCTAATTTTTTATTTACGAGAAAGTACTTAAAATTCTATTTTTATATTTTTATTTATAAAAATAATTTTTTTTAGTGCAAAACAAACTCTATATTTATTTTTTTTACTTAAAAACAAAAAAGGACTTAAAAAATGTTATCAAACAGTGTCTTAATCAATTTCCTTTTTTTTTGGTGTGCGCGCGTGTAGATGCTGTGCTTGCTCGTGTAGCGACGGAGAAAAGGTTGTCGCTAATCAGAGCATGGGAAGAAAGCGAGAAATGCAAAGCTGAGAACAAGTAAGAGCAGTTTATTGGCACATTCAAAGCTTCATATTTCCTCTGTTTCTAAAATACAGTTGATATCAACTAAATAATACATTCAATCTAGTTGATATTAACTAAAAAAAAGACTAAATAATAAAACACAAAAGTCGAGAACAAAAAATTATAAGTAACTTATTTCAAGCACAAGCCAATAATTTTTCCTCTTGATCCAAATAGCGATGGGTTTAATCTAAGAAATTGTTGTTGTTGAAATTTTTGGAAATTGTTGAACAGATCTCATAAAAAGGTATCTACCATTGGAGCCTGGGAAAACAGCATGAAAGCTTCTATTGAAGCCGAGATCAAACAGTATGAGGTAAGCAACTCCAATAAATTTATTTTTTTCTCGAAAGGGCATCATCAATTCTAAAAGCCAATACTATTTACGTATTCCTTAGGTCGTGTTTGGTTGTACGGAATTGGGGTTTTGGGGGAATTAAAACTAAAAATGGAAGTGTTGAAATTTTCAAGTTTTTGAACGCGTTCAAAAATTCCAATTTTGAACCTCCAATTCCATGCAAGCAAACGCTACCTTCGTAGGTTTTGATTGGAGTTTCAAATATGATATGTTTTGTACCGTTTAGTATTCCTTAGGTCATGTTTGGTTGTAAGGAATTGGAGTTTTGGCGGAATTGAAACAAAAAATGAAAGCGTTGAAATTTTCAAGTTTTTGAACGCGTTCAAAAATTCCAATTTTGAACCTCCAATTCCATGCAAACACTAGCTTTGTAGGTTTTGATTGGAGTTTCAAAATATGATATGTTTTCGGCACCGTTTAGTAACGTTTTTTTTTTTTCTTTTTTAGAAAAAAGGGTTAAATTTCCTTTTAACCCCTTTATTTTGTCTAATTATCATTTTATCTTCATCCGCTTAAAAAATTACACTTTACCTAATCCTACTTTGAACAAAATAAGAAAATAACTATTTTTCTATTTAAATTAGCGGCATATGCTTAAAATGAATGGAGTTAAATTTTTCATCCAATTTTTAGATGAAGTAGACGAAATTGTCCCTTTATTTCAATTTTGATTTAATTTTTTATAGGGATAATATTATCTCTACACTATGGAATTCACTTTTGAGTTTTTGCTTTGCTTATCAAAAAAAATATATTTAAAAAAATTACCAAATGGTGCCTTCGTTTTATGATATTTATTGAATTGAATTGTGAAAACAGGAGGATTTAGAGAAGAAAAAGGCAAACTATGTGGAGAAAATGAAGAACAAAATCGCCCTTGTCCACAAATCAGCAGAAGAGAAGAGGGCGGTGACTGAGGCGAAGCGAGGGGAGGATCTCCTCAAGGTTGAGGAAATGGCGGCCAAGTATCGTGCCACCGGAACTGGTCCCAAGAAACTTCTTGGATGTTTCTAAAGATAAATTTTGTTCCCTAAGATGGTCCAGACACAAATTTTTAGTTGAATTTCACCTGTAAATGCAACTATTTGTTTGTTTGTTTTTTTAATTTTTTTATTTTTGTGAGTTTCATATGCTTTGTGGTTTGAGATTTATATGCTTGAATTGGTTATTGTGTGCATATTGATTTGATGTGATTCTGTATTGTTTGTTTGTTTTTAGTGTTGAAATAATAGAGATACATTCCATATCTTTAAGTTCACATTATACTACTTTTACTTTTTGTGGGTGACTGGATAATCGAGCTCTCAAATCACTATATAAATTAAAAAAAATTACTTCACTCAACACTATATTATTTTAAGTTGAAACCTCCTAATACAGTATTAGAACCAAGGTTACGGAATTCGTCTTTCATTTATTTGTAGTCAAATCATCCGTGTACCGGCAATTGTACATGTTTCATCATTCTCTTGTAATCAAATCATTCGTGCAAATTGGAAATTACACTTAAGAGCAGGTGTTAAATTCTTGTCCCATATCGATCACTGGAGCATTCTCAAATCACTATATAAATCAATCTGAATTTGACCTCCTGCGGATTAAAGAAAGGAGGAGGTCAATCAGAAGTAGTAGCGAAAGGCGCGAAAGTCCTAAATATGGGCGTTAGCGCTTATGAATTATTTCACTTGATTTTAAGTTGGAGCCTTCTATTTTTTATTATTGAATGATTTAAATTGTTTCTAATTATTGATTTTGATTTTATTACGAAATTAAATAACAAAACTCTCAATGGCACGGATTTGTATGTATTTAGTGTTAATTATACTTTTTATTCATGTGGTTTGATAAAATTATACTTTACACTAATTTAGTATTTTCGTCATCACTTGTCCCTATGTAATTCAGACTAAAATTTGTAAAAAAAAAACTATTAATTGATATTTATATCCCTGATCGGGTCGAGCAATATTCGTTTGCCTATTTTTCTCTCTTTCCTTTACTCCCAGGGTCGGGTCGGTTTGGGTATATGGGTGAATTTATTATTTTACACAATTATGTTGGATATTTAACAGTTGTGTTTAAGTCTGAACCAAGGGAGTAAATGACAACAAAAATATCAAAGGGACATAAAGTACAATTCATCAAATTAGAGAGGACAAAAGTGTAGTTAACCCAAACATTTAACTTGCATTTGTTTTGAATATAATGAAATAACCATATGAGATATCTAATATTAATTGATTTATTTTTATTTAAATATTATGTATTTGCGACGTGAAATATTTCATCACCTCATTAAAAATTCATTACAAGAATAATTTTGTCAAAATTCTAAATTCTCATAGGCCTTTTATTATAACATTTACAAATAATAAGAGTCGCCTAATTTTATAATTAGAAACCATTCTTCTCCCATGAAATTGCTCCTATGAGACACCCTTCAAACATACATTTTTCATAATTGTTCATATTATAATCAAAATCACTCTCGAAAATCTGATCCCCAAACTCCAATTGATCAAGCTCAAACGAATCATCGATCGAACCATAGTTTATCTTTTTCTCAATATCGCCTCCACACATCATGTCGCTCATCAATAAACTATCCGAGTTCTTCAAATCTTGGCCGTTGAATTGATCGAGGTATAACCACTCCGAAAATAGAACCTTAGGCAAATTTTCGTTAAGCTTTTCTCTTGGAAATTCGAATATCTGTGGTGTGGAAACTTCAGTATCCATTGATGATTCGGATTCGTCAATTTTTGCTAATTTTTTCTTCAGAAATGAGTGCCAGTAATTTTTAATCTCGTTATCCGTTCTTCCAGGTAAATGTTGGGCTATTTGAGACCACCTGTCCCATCATAAGGCATATATTGTCCTTGTCAATATCTTGTCTTTGAGAAGAGTGAAGAGTTTTATTTTGAAATGGTTTTCGAAAATAGTTCTTTGAGTGAGAGCCCCGAGGGAGGACTCAAGTCCTCCAAATTTATCATTATTATTTTTATATTTAAAAAAAAAAAAAATCAATTAAAATCTATCAAAAAATTACCCTACCCCCTCCCCGAATTATAAAAGTATTTAATAAATTATTTTAAAAAATAGCTTTTCTCAACCAATTTTCTAGATTAGCTGTTGCCGGAAAAATTAGGGTTATGTCTTACTTGTTGCCCAACATGGAATGCAGGGTGAGGATTGTGTCTTCCTCTTGTGAACTAAACATCCCACGCTTTAATCCTGGCCTTAGATAATTGATCCAACGGAGCCTACAACTCTTCCCATTCCTCTGAAGGCCTGCATGTATTATTATTATTATCGAGAGAGAGGGGGGATGATAACGCCTGAGTTAAAGCAGTTGAGGAAAATCTGAAAGATCAGAGGTTGGGCCTGTGAAAAAACACTTGTTGGGTGGGACAACCACGCACTCCGAATGAGATTAGTCTCATAACTGTATGGGTGTGCAGACAATCGTGGGTCTAAAAAAAAAAACATTTTTTTTGAAGAAAAAAAAACAGGAACAAAAAGCGCTACCAAACACCACTAAGGCCATTAAACCCTACACACCAACTTCATAAACTCACCGGCGTTGATGGGGACGGAGCTCCAGCAGCCATGGCCGTGGTTGAGGACATAGTTTTTGAGCTTTTGATCCTCATCTGGTGACCAAAGCCCCTTCTTATAATACTGCTTTTCCTTTGTCTTTGGCTTTGGTTTTTCCAATGGCTTACACCCCATTTTGTTCAATAACTTTTTAGAGAGAGAAGAGGAGAGAGAGAGAGTTTAGAGAGAGAATTTGAAGCTATGAATAGATGAAAATGAGCTTTGGAATTTAAAGGGGTGATCAGTTAAATCATGGCATAAACTAATCTACTTGTTCATTTTTTAAAAAGAGGTAGGAGAAGAAAATAGACCGAGAAACATTGCATTCAGATTGGACTTGATCCTTAGCCTATAGGGGACATGTCCCTTTTCTAACCTATAAGGTTAAAATTTTCATAGGAAATTGTATTGACAACGTAAACTAATACAAAAATATTAAAACCAAAGTGTATCTTTCAGTAAGAAAAAAAAATTATTAGAGTCGATTTTGATAATATCTACAAATTTATTAACCAAAATTCACTCAATGCCTATTTATAGAGAAAATCTTAAAGGGTGTGTATTTTTTAATGGATGTCTACCGAATAGATATGATCTTTAAGACTAAGAGTTACATCCATTCACATGGTGACTATTCATGGAACTTAAGACTCATATGGAAATTCCACAGGTCGATCGGACCCCAATTATACTAGTGAGAGATGTATATAATATAAATACTGAATTTGGAGTGTAAATAGACATTTTTAGGGTGTCATCGTAGATTTTTCATATAATATATATAAGAGAGAATAAAGTCTCTTTAAAAATAGTTGGGCGCATAGTAATTGACTGTTTATTGTCTAAAATTGAAATAGTGTTATTGATTTGGACTAAACTAGGATGATTACGGAACTTTAGAATCTCATATGTTCAAATTGCAACTATGGAGATCAAAGTGAAATAATGGTCAAACATTAGGGGTCCAAAGTGTCAAAACTCCCATGAAATTTTATGTTTTCAAAAAAAAAATAGTAGATTGTCGTTGAAATAACTCAGTCAAAAAAATTTATACTGTATTTTGTTTTTTCGTTTTATTTTTACTCAATCGAATAAGTTTTAATTTTTTTTGTTAAAATTGACTAGATTGAATCTATCGAGTTAACGTTAACTAAATACAAAATTTGTATTTGATGTAGTAGTTAAGATGAACTAAAATATAAGTAAGAATTAAAAATAAATCGGTAAAAACTAAATTAAAAATTAAAAATTAAAAATTAAAATCATATAATAAGAAACTCTTATATTTTTTTACAGGGTCAAGTCTACCCAAGATCAATCTTAAGGAGTAGTTGGATAAAATAAATGTTAAAAATTAGAAATAATAAAAAATAATATTTCAATTAAATAATTGAATTAATTTAAAAATAAATAGTCAAAAATATATGAATAGTAAAGGTTGGGAATGAAGTCATAAGGGAATCCTTAAGTGGTGTCATTAGGCAGGCCTAGAGATCCATAATCATAATTGTAATAATGCTATTTACACAAGTTGAATTAAAAAGGAAAAATTACATTTTTAGACCCTAAAGTATAGGGTAAATGTCTATGTAGACCTTGAGGTATTACACATTTGGTTCCTCAGGCCCCTTTTGGTTACTGCTTTTGTTCCTTGATTCATGTTCCTGTTTCCAAAATTTTGGGATTAATGTATAGAAATACGTTTGGTAAACATGATTTTGTTTCCAAAAATTTGAAAGTAATATGGGACTGATCGCTCAAATTACATACCCTATTTAAGCGCAAAATATCGTATTATAGCGTGCTTAAATAAGGGTGTTGAACCATAGGGATAACGTGTAATTATCAATATCTAATTATTTTTCTTTCTTTGATGGAAATGGATTTTGATATTTTTTGTGATTTTTGATTTTTATTATAAATATATGAACAAATGGAGAATCGGGTTAAAAATTATGGATCCGTAATTCGAAATTTATGTTTTCACTTATATTTTCTCTTTATCACGGATTTGAGCAAACGAGTATTCCTAACTACAAATCAGAACTACTCAAAAAGATCAGATTGATTATTTTATCGACATGATTTATCTTCAGTATTTAATCCACACATTACACTAATCTATGGTGAATTAAAATCTAGACATAAATCATCCAATAAATTAATCAATCCCCCAAAATTACAATTATATGATTATTAAATTTAGATCACAGGTACTAAATTTCATATTTTTAGAAGTAATTGAATTTAAAACTAAAATATCTACAAGAACATTTTAGTATAAACACAATCACATGATAATAATAAAGAACAGTCATGCATATTATACAATAATTTACTCAAATTCGGAATTAAATTAAAAATACAACATTACATAAATTCAAATTACTTCACCACAATTCTAACCCGGTCAGAGAAAATTAGCCGTTCATTGTTCCGTGAAATGATGTTTTTTGTATTTTCAACCTGAGTTTTCCTCCGAGAATTATAAAAGTATGATACCAAAATAGAAAAAAGGAGAAAACTTTGGAACAAAAGTGTAATTTATTTCTTCTAAAATTCGTCCCCTTTCTCGATTACAATCTCCTCCTCTTTATGGTGACCTTTTGGGGAGAAAAAAGCCAAAAGAAAATATCCTAACAACTAACAATTCTTGGAAAAATGGGTTTACACATGGCAGCAAATGATTGGAGAGCTAAAACCAACAATTGCACAAATATCATGGCCATTTGGCTGGGGTGGCTAGCCAAGCTGCTGGCTGGCTTCGGAAGAGAAAGTCGAGCCGCCTGCTTCGCGCCACTTTCAATGGTTCTTGTTCGAATCGTTGTGGTTTGTTGGTTTTTTGTCAATTTTGCTCTAAATCAACGTCTTTTTGTTTCATTTTAAAAAAACTATAAAAACAAAAAACATAATTTAATTTATAGTATGTTAATCTAATAGAACGATTAACAAATTTAAGTTTAGTGGTAATAAATCGCACAAAATGCGGTACGACTACACTCTTAAAATTAAATTTTGTTAGTTCTCGAGTAAAACCAAATATAAAAATGAAATAAAAAATCATTTTTGTAGGGAACATGATTGCATTTAGCTTATGTAACAAGTTTTTAAACCCCTAGGTCACTCTTAGTGGATGAGTATAGTCTTGTGAGGGTTTACAGCGATGCTACCCACAAACATCTTAAGTTCCTTATTGTGAATTTGTTTCCTGACAAAATATTTATCATTCATGTCCAATACTAACATGTCAAGTCGAGATCATACACAAGTTATTAAAATAGTCATCAATCTTAAAGCATGTGATTCCTAACAATATTCATTTTTACACCCACAACATACATGCAACTCTTATTTATAATGAATTTAGTACAAGTAATTGGTTAACTGATATTAAACAATCAAACAATTTTTCCCTAAAAAATAAAATTTTCTCTATTTTTTTTTTTAATTATTATTCTTATCATATACATATAAAAAATAAACAATTCTCTTTAAATAAGTGATATGTGCAATATTAACCACACTGAGCTTCCTAAAATGTCTGAGTAGCGAGTGTTGGGCCAATGATCCCAATCCAATTGGCTTAGGGCATTAGGTGTTAAGGCACCCTTCAGACTTAATAATTCGAACAATTTAGGCTTCGAAGTTGACGAACCACTTATTGTCTTAACAAATGGCTTTCTCTTTTTTACGCGAACACTCAAAGCTTACTGAGGCAAAAGACCCAGTTACTCGGCAAAAGTTCATCATTAAGACAGTTCATGTACTAAATTTAAAATAAAACAAAGTTATCATTCATGTAAGGGTCAAAAAATGAAATATTTTTTAAAAATCAGTGCTATACTCTAATGACTATTCAACAAACTCAAGTTTTTATACGATAGACATGCAATCAATGAACAGATTGACAAAATTAAGTGCGGAATAAAATATCAAAAGGAATACAAGCATTTACCCCCCAAACCTAAACCTCGCATTGTCCTCAATGAGAAAAGTACAAAATTAATTTGGCTAAATTTGGAAAATTCAAATACATGTCAGTTCCCTCAAAGAATTCCCTGGACAATATAGAAGGTAGAGACTCTTCTACTAACTCATCAATTTGATCAACCCAAAAACACTCTGATGCGTTTTCATCCGGGGGTTGATTAATTGCATTAAAGACATTGAGTTGCACCTTCATATTTTCAAATGCGACTTCCATAACGCCTGACTGACAGTCAATGCAAGTATTGGCAGTGGTGAGAAAGGGACATCCCAAAATGACCGGGGTTTGACAACATGGGTTGGGAACCGGTTCCATGTCTAAGACTATGAAATCTAAGGGATAGAATAATTTTTCTACCCCCTACTAACACATCCTCAATTATCCTTCTTGGATTTTGGATTGACCTATAAACTAACTGAATTGTCATTGGTATCGGCTTAAGATCCCCCAAACCTAAACGCTTGTATACGGAAAATGCCAGCAAATTTACACGTGCGCCCAAGTCTAGAAGAGCCTTTGCAATGGGCTGACCTCCTATCACACATGAAATGGTCGGGACTCCCGGGTCTTTAAATTTCGGTGGAGTTTCACATCCTAAGATGAAACTCACTTGATGTGTGCAGCAAGACATTTTTTGACACGTGTTCTAGACTTCATTTTTTGCATACAAAGGTCTTTTAGGAATTTTGCGTACGCGGGGATCTGTTTGATAGAATCCAAGAATGAAAGATTGAATTTTACCTGCTTGAATGTCTCGAGGATATCTTCCATTCTAGCACTATCCCGATTGAATGGTGAAGGTTGGGCTAAGCATTAAGGAAACGGTGCCCGATGAGCTGAACATATCTTCATAAGTATATCAAGCTCGGGATTCAAACGTTTAGGTTCCTTTTTTTTTTTTTTACTTGGTAGTGGTATTTCTACCGCCTCTTCACTTTCACTTTCATCTTCTGAAATTCTCTCCTCAATACCCACCCGATTATCCACTATTTTCCCATCCCTAGGAGTCGTAATTGATTGAACTTGCCCGTGAGACTTGCTCATCTCTCCAATAAAGTGTTGACCCCTAGGATTATTTAATGGTTGGCTAGGCAACTTCCCCTTGTCCCTCTTATTCAAAGCTTCGGCGAGTTGCCCAACTTGGGTCTCTAGCCGAGCTATGGACTGAGAATGTGAGTTGACTATTTGAATTTGCTCTTGAAGTTCTTCTACGGCTTTAAGGGTTTGTTACATCTCAGTGGATTGAGTATTCCTAGCTAGCTGGGAATATGTTGCTTGACCTTGGGATTGATTAAATCCTGGGGGTGGGTTCTGTTATTGCGGCCTAGAGGATGGGACAAAAGGTTGTCCTTTAGTTGATGTTCTCCATGAAAAATTAGGGTGATTTTGCCACCCCGAATTGTAAGTATTGGAGTACAAGTTGTTGTCTTGTCGAGGAAGCGTTTGAGCAACATTGATATGCTCTTGAACATATTCAGGAAAGTGTGTTCCCATAGGACACTCAAGGACAATATAGGTGGGTTTAGACAAATTGAACATGTAGCGACTAGTTGAGGGGACGAAGGTGGTTGATTTCACAGCATCAATTGATCTAATTTTTGTGAAATTAAATCAACTACCTATGTCGTGAGATCTACTTGTTTGACCTCATACATCCCTCCTCGTGCATGTCCAAGGCCTTCTTGCCTACTAGTAGACGCATGTTGTAAAGAATTTCACTCAAGTTTTCAAACATGCTCCACGCCTCATCCTCACTTTTCGCAATGAATGTTCTTCCACACGGTGTATCCACCATGTGGCGGTTGCGTTCAAGAAGCCCCTCATAGAAACTTTACACTATTTGCCATCTCAGCACCCAATGATGTGGGCATTGCCTCAAAAGATCTTTCATTCGATCCCAACTTTTATGGAAATTGTTCAGAGGGTTGTTGGGAGAATAAAGTTATGGTTTTTCTAATTTGGTTGGTTCTTCCATTTGGAAAAAATCTTTGTAGAAAAGCCTTTTGAAGCCCCTCTCATGTGGTGATTGATCCTGGAGGCAGAAAATAGAGCCACTCTTTTGCCCGATCTTTTAAGGAGAATGAGAAAAGTTTAAGGTAAACAACATCCTCAGATAAGTGGGGCAACTTAAATATAGTACAAATTTCTAAGAAATCATTAAGATGCTTATAGGGGTGATAGAGACTAAGCCTATGAAAAGATTAAAGCATTTGGATAGTAGATGATTTAATCTCGAATGAAGTTGTACCCCCTAACTTGGGCAGCCTAATGCATAAGGGCAAGTAGATTGAAGGAATGTAAGGTGGCGTTTGGTTAGTGTTCCCATTTTTCTGAACCCAACTGGAATGGGTTGGGTTGAGTTGAGAATTTTGGGAACAGAATTACGTTTGGTAACGACAATTTTTGTTTTGTACTGAAAACAGAATGTGTTTGGTAACGATTTTATCCTAAAACTAATTTATTTATTTTTTAATTTTTTTTTGTTTGGCGGCTGCCGGACTGCAGCGGCGGCGGCGAGGTGGCTGGCGACAGCGGAAAGGTAGCCGGAGGTGGCCGGAGACGGCGGCCGGCGATAGTCGTCGGACGGCGGCGGGTGGTGGTGGTCGGCCAACAGATGAAGTCGGAAGTTGAGAACTTTGGGTTGAGTTTTTTGGGTACAAAAAGAAACAATTTTTTTTTGTTTCTGGTTTCTTTAGGATTTTGAGAATCAATTCCTATTTTTTGGGTTGGATTGAGTTGAGTTTTATATTTGCCAAACGCGTTCCCAAAAATCAAACCAAAAATTTTTGGGTTGGGTTTGATTGGGTTTGGTTGGGAACACTAACCAAACGGGGCCTAATATTCCTAGAGTGGTCTATATGGTTCAGCCATTTCAGTGAGATTAGGTTTAGTGTTGTTTTCAGTTTTCAGTTTTCATCTCAGTTCTAGGTCTCCTAGACACACTCTCGAAAATTCTATTAAGGTCGAGGTTGTCTGGAAGGTCGGACTTTTCCCTAAGCATATAAACGATTCAGCCCCCCCCCTCCCTCCCCCAAAAAAATTCCCTTGCACAAATATTATTATTATTTTAATTTTAATTTTAAAATTTTTTTATTTGTTTTTTTTCTTTCTACAAAATTAAAACTGCTAAAGAAAATTATAAACAAAATAAAAATTTTGAACAAGAAAGAAAACAATAATCAAAATTAATAATTAACGATACCGAATCTCTGGCAATGGCGCCAAAATTTGATAGCTCAAATTACATACCCTAGTTAAGCGAAAAATATTGTAGTATAGTGTGCTTAAATAAGTGTGTTGAACCACAAGGATTAGTGTGTAATTATCAATGTCTAATTATTTTTCTTTCTTTAACGGAAATGGATTTTGATATTTTTGTGATTTTTTATTTTTAATATAAATCTAAGAACAAATGGAGAATCGGATTAGAAATTATGGATCTGTAATTTGAAATTTATGTTTTCACTTGTATTTTCTCTTTATCATGGATTTGAGCAAACGAGTATTCCTAACTACAAGTCGGAACTACTCAGAAAGATCGGATTGATTATTTTATTGACATGATTTATTTTCGATTTTTAATCCCTACATTATACTAACATATGGTGAATTAAAATCTAAATATAAATCATCTGATACAATAATCAATCCCCCAAAATTACAATTGTATGATTATTAAATTTAGACCACATATATTAGATTTAATATTTTTAAAAGTAATTGAATTTAAAACTAAAATATCTACAAGACCATATTAGTATAAATGTAATCACATGATAATAATGAGGAACAGTCATGCATATCATATAATAGTTTACTCAAGTTCGGAATTAAATTAAAAACACAATATTACATAACTTTAAATTACCTCACCACAATTCTAACCCGGTCAGAGAAAATTAGCCGTTCATTAATACGTGAAATTATGTTTTCTCTGATGAAATCTTGGAAACCGCCATTTCCCTTTCTGTATTTTCAACCCGAGTTTTCCTCCGAGAATTGTAAAAGTATGGTACCAAAATGGAAAAAAGGAGAAAACTTTGGAACAAAAGTGTAATTTATTTCTTCTAAAACTCCTCTTTCTCGACTACATTATGGTCAGCCTTTTGGGGAGAAAAAAGGCCAAAAGAAAATATCCTAACAACCAACAATTCTTGGAAAATAGGGTTACACATGGCAGCAAATGATTGGACACAACGATCAAGGCCATTTGGCTGGGGTGGCTCGCCAAGCAGCTGGCTGGCTTCGGAAGAGGAAGTCGAGCCTTCTGCTTCGAGCCACTTTCAACGGTTCTTATTCAAATCATCGTGGTTTGCTCGTTTTTTATCCGTTTTACTCCAAATTAACGTAGTTTTATTCCATTTTCAAAATTTAAAAAAAAAAAACAATAATAATAATTTAATTTATAATATGTTTATCTAATCGAACGATTAACAAATTTAAGTTTAGTGGTAATAGATCGCACAAAATGCGGTGCGATCAGAGACAATTTCTTAAGAATTTAAGAAATAAAAAAATGTTGATTTCACTCCCACAAAATTATTCTCACTACCATCCTACCGGCCACCACCACTCTGTTGTCCGCCGCCGCCGCCGCCACCAAACATATTTCTTTTCCCAAAATACTTCAAAACAAAAACAAAATTCTTATCATATTTCATCCCAATTTATTAGAAGTAGAAACAGATATACTAACCAAATGTCACCTCAAGTTCCTCATTTGTTTCAACCAGAAAAATTAAAAACATTTTTAATGATTTTGAATAAAAAAACGATTGTATTTACTTTCGTCATTTCATCACTCTATTAATACTAAGATGTTATTCTCCTAACAATAATTCACACTTCTATTTTATTATTTAAATGAATCATTGTTAGAGGATGATTGCAAAAACCGTTTTATATTTAGTAAATTGCTTAAATGGCGCGCGCGCACATATATATATATATATATATATGTACGTATGTATCTATGTATATGTGTGTGCAGTAGAAATTTATGGAGAATGATTGATGTGGTTACTTAATAAAGAAGTGTGTTATTGGGTCAACCATGTTTCTCATTAGCCTATGAAGAATAAGAATAATAATAATAATAATAACAATTAAAATAAATCCGAGTTGCGGTAAAATTAATCCATAGAAGTTAGACAAAGTCAGTACATGTGCTAAAGAAAAAAAATACAAGTTTTTTTAAAAATAAAAAATAAATAAATAAAATAGTCGGTTAATACACTTTGCTCTCTGTGATTTGACTAAACTGCACTTTACACTCCTATAATATTTTTCATCATCCCTTATTTTATGTGGGTCAGATTAAACCGTTATATTTTCTGTTAAAGTTAACGATCAAATTTCAAAATATTTAAATTAATAAATTATTTAATATTATTTAAAAAAATTCTCCAGGTTTATTCCTATTTTTTTTCCTTTCTTTTATTTCTCCCAGGTCAGATTGGGTAGGGTATAAGAGTAAATTTGTCATTTTACACAATTTTGTTAAACATTTAATAGTTGCACTTAAGTTTGAACCATTCATAACCACATGAGGATGGCAAAAAAAATCGAACCGACGGATAACCGAGAGAAACCGAACCGAATGGTCCGGGTTGAAACCGACTAAGTGGTTTTGGTTTTGGTTTTAAATTTAGAAACCGAAGTGGTTTTGGTTTTGGTTTTAGGAAAGTAACCGCGTAACCGAACCGTGAGTTGAACCGTGTAACCGATATATATATATATATATATATATATATATATATAATTTCATCCTTATTTTTATTTATTTACACTTTTAACCCTTTTAGTTTACAGTTTAGTTGATTTTTAATTTATATTGAAGACTATTTGCATGTAGTTCGTTTCGCAAACTGTATGATTTTGAATAATATTTTTATATTGTTGGTTTTGCTATTGGTTTTTAGTTATTTTAAAGAGTATGATTTGGAGAATGTTTAGAATTAATAGTGAATTGTGGTTACGGATTTGGTTTCGGTTTTAGTTTTTTATAAAATTTTAAAATCTTAAACAATTTCGTGGTTTTGAAGTTTTGTTTTTGGTTTTGACTAAAATTAAACGGTCCGGTTTTAAAATCGTTTAAAAAAAATCAGCGGTTTTAGTTTTGATTTTAGTTTTACATATCTTAAACGGTTTTGGTCTTGGTTTTGGTTTTGCATGAAATCGAGCCAAACCCAGACCGTTGACATCAGTGAGATGAAAATACAATAGGGAGGTGAAGTTAAATTCAATCAAATCACAGAGCGGCAAAGTGTAATTACCCCAAAAATATTTGTGTTTCTACAACAACTTGGAGGTTGGGTAACACCTAGACATGTCAACTAGAGAAGCTTCGAATGATTATATTCTAAATGAAAACAATAATACCTATATTAATATCATCACTCATTAAACAAATTTAGACTTTCTTGTCTAATTAATTGCTTGTTTGCTTCTAACTAAAGCAACATTCACACGTCGGTGGTTAAAAGTAATTAAATAGTTTAATTCATAATTATTCTATTTTAATTTTAAGTTAAATATAAATTCATTAATTATATTTTGACTTATATTTGAGTCCCATGGTTAATACTCTTTTATATCTTCAATCAAATGTTGTCAATTAAGGTATGCATCGTCGACTGCCGACACCACCATATGTGGCCACTCGTTGCCATCTGCCGTCACACCTCAAGACTTTGGTCGCCGAAGTTTGGCCATTGACCGCTGATTTTTTTAGTTATTTGTAACTATTTTTTTTGTTTCATGTAATTTTTTTAGTTATGTTTTAAAATGTATTTTTAGTTATATTTTAATTTTTTTTTTTAGTTATATATTTTTAGTGTATTTTTTAGTTACATTTATGTAAGTTTTTCAGCGTCGACATTTGAAAAATTAATTGAATGTAATTGAAAAAATATAAATAAAAAGTATACTAAAAAGTTAATTGAATGTAACTTCAAAAAATTTCAGCGACCAGTGGCTGGAGTTTCAATAACCGATGGCCGGTTTGGCGATAGCCGAAGTTTGGTAGACAGTCGCGGATTGACGATGGTTGACGACAACCCTAATTGGAACATAGTGTTTCCATGAACTCTAATAGAATTCATTGGCAACACACATAAACATAAATTATTTGATATATTGGAGGATATCCCTATTCAATAATTATCTAGCAAATGGTCATATTATGTATAAAAACCCAGATAGAAGATATTTTCATTGACAAATTCTCGATTTTTCTATGGGAAAAAGTTGATATTGAGGCTTGGATCAAACTCGATACCAACAATACTCAAAATACTCAGATTGTAACTAATAATTATCAAATCATTCAGAAAGTGAATAAGAATTTTTATTTTTATTTTATCTTAGGATTCATCAGGATCCAAAACTTAAGTACTTTACTTTGGAAATTTTTATTAGTTTAGTATTGTTATTGGAAACTCCCACCAACTATCTTTTTTCAACTAGTTAATTTTTTTCTTATTTAATGAATAAAAACATACAAATAAATAAATAAATAACAATGATATAGAGAACTCCTAATAAATAATATATATATATATATACACGCACACATATATGTGTGCGTGCGCGCATAAATTTGGTAAAATTAAAATAATAAAAAATATTGGCAATATTTACAAATAAAAGTATAACGTGGTTCACGGTTTTGATTTTAATGATTTTGACTAGCTGATTGAGTAGTTAAAACTCTAAGAACTAAAATCGAAACTGTTTAATTTTTAGATTTTTTGGTCATACCTAATCCTAATCTTTTATTTATTTATTTTGTAAGCAAACTCTATTAATAAAACTTGATAAAAGTCAAGAATTATAACTACTCCAACAGGGGGAAAAAAAAAATCAACTAAACGAAATCAATCAATGAGAAACAGCAACAACCCTTCATTTGATGATTTTCATCTTATACTAATGACACACCCTATAGTTGAAATAATAATAATGACAATGAGTAGGAGGTCCTATATTTAAGTTCTAATTGGTCAAAAATCTTACATGTGGTAAAAACTTTTGATTTAGTCCCATCTCTTTTAAAAACACAGAAGCCTTATCCATATGATAATCACGCGTTAGTTACATGTAACTATTTTCTGTGTAATATCACTGTATTAGTTATAGGTAACTAATTTTTATTTTATTTTATTTTTCAGTTACATATTCCAATAATATGTACATGTCTCTGATATGTAATTAAAAAGTTTGATATTTTTCAGTTACATGTTTTAATAATATGTAATTTTTTAGTTACATGTCTCTGATTTGTAACTAAAAAGTTTGATATTTTTTCAGTAACGTCACAAAATATTATATATATATATATATATTGTAACATGTAACTAATATTATATAAACACATGTAACTAAAAATGCTTAAATATGTGTGAAAAATAATAATTATAAGATAATAATTAACATTAGTTACATGTAACAGAATTCACTATAAAAATCGAATATACTTACTAAAAGATTTCCTACAATCCCTACAATTCCTACAATGCGGGACTAAAATACAAGTGCAATCTAACTTAAAAGATTAAATCAAAACCTAATAACACAAAAAGACTTTTTACTAATTTTCTCATAATAGTATTTAAGACTCTTTTTATTATATTTTATTAATAAAAATATTCTTGCAACGTAATAATTTTTATTTATTTACTATCTCGATCATTTTTTATTTTTGTTTAGTATTTTTTATTTATTTATTTGTATTTTTATCTCTTTTTTTGTTATGGTTTTTATAAAAATAAAAAAATGAAATCAAAAAGTAAAAAATTAGAAAACACAAAATCAAAAAATCAAAATGAAAACAAACCAGAAAGATTTTTTTTTTTTTACCTCCATAGATAATTGGTGCATGATTGGACTTTTTGGGAGTGGTAATAGTTTTTTGTTTTTTTTTGTCGGAACGATGAAAAGGAAAAAAGAAAAAAAAATGAAAGGATAATATTTTTATCCATTGAGAAATAAAATTTATTTTTCTTAGGGTTGTTTGATTAAGAAGAAAAATAAAAAGAGATAAATAATTTATTTTAATATAATTTACTTTTTTATCCTTATAAATTAAAAAAAAAAAAAAATATTAATTGTAATTTTACTTATTGTCATTCACTTTTCTTCATTTTTCTCTCAATTTTGTGTGGGAAAAAAATTGTTTCCAAAATTGTGTTTTTTTTATCCTATTTTCTTTTTTGGAAAAATTGGCGATTAGTTATATTTTTAGGGTGTAATATGCAATTAATCATTTCTTAGTATTAGATTTTGATTTAGTCTCTTAAATTAGATTTCACTTTAATTTTAGTCTCGCGTTGCAAAAATTGTAGAAATATTACAGGGGTTTTATAGGGAATATTAGTAGCATGTAACAAATACTAGTTACAATTTCATAATTGTTATTTTTTTTACATATATTTGTGTATTTTTTGTTACATGTACTTATATAATATTAGTTACATGTTACAATTACATATATTTGTGTAATATTTTGTGACATTTAACAAATATTAGACACATAAATTAACATATTTGTGTATGTTTAGTTACCTGCAACTAATTACATATATTTTGTGTGATTTTTGTTACATCTAACAAAATTTTATACAAAATACAGTAATTTTACACACAAAGTTATTACATGTAACCGCGCGTGTGTAAAACTTCCATCTTTTTAAAATAGGCGGGACTAAAACTAAATTTTCTTCCGCCTCTGGAACTTTTCATCAACTAAGGGTAAAATATGGAACCTTCCACCGATTGCCCTTTTTTTTTTTCATTTTTCATCCAATCAAATAAGGATTTTTTATTTTTTATTTTCATTTCATTTTTTATTTTTATTTTTGCATCCATTTTCCAAGAATTCTTTACCATATAATTATTCATTAAATAAAAAAATTTTGAAAAATGATATACATGAACTTATATATCATAACATCATAAAATGCAGAAGGAAACTTATTGCCTTCTGCGTTTTTTTTTTTTTTTTTTAAAAAGGATAAAAACGCAACACAAATGCATATATACGATTCATCATTTATTTTTTCTTTCTAGAAACGTAAATAAAATTTGCGTTTTCTTTGAGAAACGCAAATCCTGATCATGTTTTTCACAAGAAATGCAAGTCTCGATTGCGTTTCTCATTTGCCTTTGTCGTTTACCCTTTGCGAGGTGATGCCCCACCTAGCGTGTTTATTGTAACTATTGTTGTTGAGGAATGGAATACTTAGTCGTTAATGTTGACCACAAGGATTTTGATTAAGAATCTTTGTTGCAAGGCTAATTGCACTTTTTACCCTGCATGTTTCAGTGCTGCTACACATTAATCTTTATTTTTTTAACTATTTATTCTCTTCATTTTTTAATTATCAATGTCTAATTATTTTTCTTTCTTTAACGGAAATGGATTTGGATATTTTTGTGATTTTTGATTTTTAATATAAATCTATGAAGAAATGGAGAATCGGATTCAGAATTATGGATTCGTAATTTGAAATTTATCCGTAAAAAATTACCTATATACCAATGCAAAGGAGAAACGGCAAATGAGAAACGCAATCTCGACTTGCGTCGGGATTTGTGTTTCTCAAAGGAAACGTGAACAAAATCTCATTTACATTTTTAGAAAGAAAAAAAACAAGATGACGAATCGTATAAACGTATCTGTGTGTTGTGTTTTTATCTTCTTTTTTTGGGTAAAAAACGCATAAGGTAATTACGTTTTTCACAAAAACGCAGTTCTTTTTTGCATTTTATAATGTTTCGGTGTATAAGTTCACGTATATCATTTTAAAAAAAATAAATTATTTAAAGAATAATTATACGGTAAAGAACTCCATTTTCCAACCAAACCCTAACCCTAAACCCTCATCTTCTTCAACCTCAATTCGAATCAGAAACCCATGAAATTATAGGTTAATTCGAGAATGAGCGTTCTTCTGGTGATTAATTTATTACTACTACTACTACATGTACATCTCCTTGGATCGAAAAATCTCAAACCTATTGCAACAATGCACCTTCAAGCAGTTGAAACAAATTCACGCCTTCATCATCACCACCTCTCTCCACCTGAACATCAAAATCTCCTCGAAATTTCTCCGGAGAAGCACCGAATTCGGTTCTATGGAGTATCCGAAGCTCGTATTCTCTCATTTGGGTGGCGTAAACGGTGCGGAGATCACGCTCTGGAATGCTATGATCAGAGGGTATGATTTCAATGGGCCATTTGAGATGTCCGCATCACTGTTTGATGAAATGCGTCAAAGAGGACTCAAACCGCATAACTATACTTACCCGTATGTTCTTAATTCGTGCTCTAAATTGGGTTGGCGCAAGATTGGGAAGAAAGTGCAGTGCCTGATAATGAAGTCTGGATTCGAGTTTGATTCCTCAGTTGCTTATTCGCTATTCAATATGTATGCATTCGCAGAGAGGGAAGAATCTTTCGAAATCGGTGTCGTTGAAATTGAAAAAATCCATGATGCAAGGAAGATTTTGGAAGGCATGTGTTTCAAACCTATAGAATTATGCAACAGAATGATTTCCATGTATGCAGCCATTGGCGATGTTCAAAGCGCAAGGCAGCTGTTCGACGAAATGTCTCAACGAGATATTGTATCATGGAACACAATGACTACAACCTATGCACGAGCAGGAGATACAGCAAATGCAAGAAATCTGTTTGACAAAATGCCGGAGAAGAATGTGGTGTCTTGGACAGCCATGATCAAAGCATACTCCGATTCCAAAGACCTCAAAACCGCAAGAGAAATTTTCCAGACAATGCCTGAAAAAAATGCCGTCTCTTGGAATTCCATGATTTCGGGTTACACCCAGAACGGGGAATTTCAAGAAGCATTAAATCTCTTTGCTAGAATGCAAATCGAGGGCGTAAATCTTGATGGGTTCACTTTTGTTTCCGCTCTTTCAGCTTGTTCCCAATTGGGTGCTCTTGAATTTGGCAAATGGATACACTCCCTTATACAAGTACAAGATTGGCCTATATTTGCCATAAACGTAGGCACTTCCCTTGTTGAAATGTACGCAAAATGTGGAGATTTTCACCGCGCGTTCACAATTTTCATCAAATTAAACAACAAAGACGGCTTTTGCTACAATGTCATGATCAAATCATTGGCGATCAATGGAAAAACAGAAGATGCCATCAAAATCTTCTATTCGATGCAAAACAGAGGCTTAAAACCAAATTCCTTCACGCTCACTAGTGCCTTGTTTGCTTGTAGCCATGGAGGTTTGGTACAAGAAGGTCGAAACATGTTTCAAAACATGGAAAAAAATTATGGGTTTTGTCCGAATTTAGAGCATTATGGTTGTATGATAGATTTATTGAGTAGAAACGGTCTTTTAGAGGAAGCAGAGTTGATGTTGAAGGAGATGCCATTTGAGGCTGACATTGCTGTTTGGGGAGCTTTGTTGGGTGGTTGCAGAGTGAAAGAAGATGTTGAAATGGCGGCGCGTGTGATGAAAAGGGCCGGTGTTTTGGAAGGAAAAGAGTCTGGTGTTTATGCACTTTTGGCTAATATTAGAGCGGCGGTAGGAGAGTGGGAAGAGGCCGTTGGTGTAAGAATGAAGATGGAAGATAGGAGCATAAGGAAGAGAACAGGTCACAGTAGTGTTATTTTATAGCATACTTTTTCAAGATTTTTTTTTTTTTTTTTTTTTAATTCGTGTTCTTCGATCGAACTAAAAAAAATGATTTAAGGTGACATTTGGTTAGCTTTTCTTGTCGATTTTAAATTCGTGTTATTTGTTTAGTGTTTTTTTGTCAACTTTAATATCAATTTATTGTTATTTTTGTAGTGTTGATTGTCTGAATATCATTGTTGTAGCAATATATTATTCTTTTTATTTTAAATGTATAGTGGCCGGTTTGCAAGTGATGACCAATGGACTAGTGTTGACCAGGGGTGATGGTGGTGGTAAGCAAAGTGATGTTGGCCAACGGAGTAATAGTGGAAATAATTTTGTGGGAATAAATAGAAATCAACATTTTTTGGTTTCTCAAATTCTTAAAGAATTCAAAAATTGCTCTATGATTTTAGAAATAGAAACACATTTTCCTATATTAATCCAAGAGCGAAAAACAAAAATTAAAAAACAGAAACCGTAACCAAACAGGTTCTTAGTGTCCTGATTCTAGCTTTAATCCAATAACTTTTTTGTTTTCAGAAGTTTAGTAGTGTGATCCAATTTTATGAATTACTTTTAAAAATTAATTTGCATATTTTTCCATTTACAATTGTTCTAGTTTATTTAACATTTCATTCCAATTACACAAAAATATAACTATTTAAACTAAAACCAAAAAAAGTTACCACCATCCCACTTCAATCCAAATCAATAACTCAATTTCAATCCAAATCAATAACTCCATTACAGCTTTGAGAGACAAACAACCAATTGCCATTCATCCAACTATTGCTAAATAGACTTTATGGGCATTTTCAACATTTCTCTTTCCCCATTACAAAAATTATATAGAAAAATCTCGAGTATTTCGACTATTAGGAGGGTGGGAGACGAGGAGATGGCTAGAATTGCCCATAAGCTAAGTGCATAGCAAGTTGGGGATAATTATAAGGAAACAACTAAGAAACATTAAGGCCCCGTTTGGTACGTGGGATTAAACTCGGGATTGGAATAGAGTTGGGAATGACCATTCCATTCCTACGTTTGGTAGGTGGAATGGATTTCATTCCCATTCCTAAGGAATGGCTAATCCCACAACTCATGGGATTAGCCATTCCTAAATAAAATCAGGTATTAGGTAATCATGGGATTACCTAATACTACAGCTCACTAATACCGCAGCTCACTTATCCTGGTCGTCGTGTTCATTCTTTCATTCCTGACGGCGCGTTTCGTGAGCGAGAGAGGAGAACAAGTTTGAGCGATGGCGATCGAGCAGGGGAAATCGAGCAACGGCGATCCTTTCGAGCCACGAGCAGGGGAAATCGAGCGACGGCGATCTTTCATCGATTTCACCTTCATGGCCAAGCTATTGAGCTCGAGTTTGGTGAACACGATCCTTCATTCGTGAGCTCAATCATTTCATTCTTCAGAAATCGATGTTTATAACGTAGGAATGGTAATGGTCATTCCAATAACATGTTTAATCCCGTTTATTACCAAACATAGGAATGGTAATGGTCATTCCAATACCATGTTGAATCCCGTTTGTCACCAAACATAGGAATGGTAATGGTCATTCCATTCCATTACCACTTCCATTCTAATACCACACTCATTCCATTCCATTCCAGTGTACCAAACGTAGCGTAAGGTGTTATATATGTTAAAATTGAAACCATGGGGACCAAAGTGAGAATTTGCTCAAACTTCACGGATACAAAGTGTCGAAACCCCAATTAGAAATCAGTGAACATTTTTAAGAACTCAAAATTATTAGAAATAAATAAATACATTCAAAATGAAAAAACTAATAAATTAAACACAGATCAAAGTCAGCAAAAGACGATAGCTCACACGATAACAAAAATAAAAAATAAAGGGTGGGATGGGGTGGGGAGAAGGGGGGCTATATCGCGGCATCTAGAGTTGTTCGTATGATCAAAGTCGGATTTGGTTCAGGCATCTGTGAAAATCTTAAAGACTTGAAAGCTAACCGGTGTTTTAATTAAAAGAAGCAGCAAATTGGGAGTGAAAGGAAATAAGTTATGCATTGATCATGTTGAACTGGAATCTAGATAGCTGCTGTGGGATAGTCGATATCACCGGCCCGTATCTCTGCGCGCCCAAAAAAAAAAACTTAGGGTTACTTTCAGCATGGAACCGAGAACAAATGAAGCATGGATGAATGTAGATCCAGTTCAAGAAAAAGGGTTGGTTGAATGTAGATCCAAAGTAATTAGGGCCTTAATTATAAAATTGAAAACCAAATAATTTTATAACTTTATGTGATTTATAATTAATTAAAAGAATAGTTAAATAAATTCTAACTCATATATTTGAAAGCTGACATACCTGAACATTATCATATAGTTCGAAGAGTGGAACCGCAAGAAGTTTCAAATTTTTGGGCACTGCAAAATACTCCCTTTCCGACAAATGAACAAGGAATAGTTTCTTACATTCCTGCATAAAATTTAGAAAGAAACAATACCAAGTACAGATTCGAAAATAAGACAACAGGGGATCGAGAACAAGCAGAACAAATTAGCCAGACAAGATATAAACGAATGTAACCTTGGGTTTGGTTATGTGAGGAGGGGAGTATGGATACATTGTGGTCTCAAAATTGGGCCTCCACCAGGTAGCAACACACTCTCCTATCTGAAAAAATTAAAAAAAAATGAGAACAGAACAGAACAGAAACACTCTCTCTGCCCTTTAAAAATTGTTCTCAGAAACTATACCTGCCAATCGGGCTGCAGAGCAGGTGAATTAGCAGCCAGTTTGCTGGATAATTTTCTCTTCAAACCCTCAACTTCTGAAAACAAAAAAAAACAAAAAAGCTGTGAAGAGAAGTTGAATCAAATAAAGGGGTAAAAAAAAAGAGAAGAACAATATAATAAAAACCATTTTCGCCGGGCTTCAATCGGCCACCGGGAAGTTTGCAGAAGGTATTTCCAATTTGCAGAAGAAGAATATGGGGATGATTATGTTCTTGCACCTGTTTGATCAATTAATCAACATAATAGTTACCTTCTGTCTAAAATTGGGTTGCCTTTAATGTACTAGTTTTTACCATACGAAGTGCTTAGCCATACACTGGAAAAAGGAAAACTGAATAATAAAAATTGTCATATATGCAAAGCTTATTAACAAACAATACAAAGTAAATTAAGAAATCCTTAAAAAGCAACCTTTGGTGTATTCTCTTTGTTTATACACCAAAGAAAGATAAAGGCACGTTTAATGAGCGCCTTTTAAAAGGAGACATCTGTTAGTCTACTCATACAATGGAACCTATAAATTTAGTTTGATATCGTAATTTCATATGTTGCAGTTTACAAATATATTCTATATATGTGTTTTACAGCACTAACATGCGTCCCTGTGCATATGTGTTTATATCAAATTACAATATATAAGTATACATGTGTGTGCGCGTGCATGCGCCCCCACATACATATGCAAAAATATTTGCTTTTAGCAAAAATCTTTTCTTTCCCTTTTGTTTTCTCTCTTTTACACACTGAAAAATAATTGACTCGGAAAAAGAAAGAAAGGGCACCTAAAAGGAACTTCTTTAATTCTCCCCAACATCAACCAACATACACTTTTTTTTATAAATAATGAGCATTGCAACAAAAGCGAATGCATTACTTATATACAACTACATATGTGGCACAAGGAGATATCAATTAGTCTACTCACACACTGGCACCTACAAAAGTATAATTAGAAATAGTAATTCCATATGTTGCACCCACAAGTATAATATATAGTGTTTTACAATATCTATAAGCATGCATGTAAGATATACATATATCATATATGTGTTCACGTCAAGCTCATAGTGTGCGTGCATAAACGTGATGTCACACACACGAGTGGCACGACCCACACTGAGGGAAAAAGATAAGCTCCCATTAACAGGGATACATGTGTGTGTCTGCGCAGTCATATGCTAGCTCATTGAGCGCATGCATAAAAGTGATTTCACATGCATAACGACATTGAAAAGAAAGAAATGGCACCTAAAAAATACTTCCTTTAATTCTCCCTAACAAACATAAACTGTTGTTCTTACTGATTATTGAGCACTACACAAAAAGATAATGTATTATTTATATACCACCATCTATCCCTTCAACAACTGATTATTGAGCACTACACAAAAAGATAATGCATTATTTATATACCACCATCTATCCCTTCAACAACCCCCACCCCACCCACCCAGAACCCCGGCCCGAAAATAAAAAGTGGGAGTGAATGGGTGCATGCACAATGCCTTAAAGTTGCAAAAATGACTTGACTTTGCTATTCTCTTCTCAAATTCCTCGTAAAATTGAATTTTTTTTTAACAAATCACACGTCTTAACATCTTCCCTTGTATGGTTCATAAAAGAGGGCATAACAACCGAATTTGCAAAGTGTCCAAATTGTGCTCTGTCAAGCATGGGAACATCCCCCTCCCCCCCCCCCCCCCCCCCCCAAAAAAAAATCTATAACAATATCTATCCAATTAAAGTTTACTTCTTGTAAACAGTTACAAAGCTTTTGAACTGAAAACACTTCAACTATGTTCACAGCCATATAGGAATGCATATTCATGATTTGGGGGTCATAACTCACTTGAACAAGGAAAAGAGTTTCATCAAACGTAGGAGGAATATTAAGCAAAAAAAAATAGGTGCCGGTTATGAGAGGAGAAAACGCATACCAGTAGAATTCCTTCAACGCTAGTTCTCATCCCTTCTTTCATGTAACTGCAACACATAGAGGATGGAAACACGGTCACACAACGACGATTGAGAAACATCAAATGATCAAAAGCAAAAAACTAGGGCTTCTCAGTAAGATCAATGTACAGCTTCTTTTACATAACACTATAAAAACACAGAACTTCAAGGAGAAAAGGGGATTTATCTAGGGCTTTCGTAATCCTCCTAATTCGATGCATCAAATTGAAACTATTTCGCAAAGATGATAAAAGAGAGAAAAACATACTTGACTTTCATTCGAGAGAGTCGATCGGCGACGGAAGTGTCTTTCTCCATCTTCGGCTCCTTCGTACCGAAGGTGTAGCTCGACAGAGGGTATGTATTGACCACCGATGAAGTCACCATAACTCTCTCTCTCTTTCTTCAAGCTCTGTCTCTCTGATCTGCAAGCCAGTCGGCCGATCAATTTGTCTCTGATCGGAGAAACTTCGAACGTCGACGGCAATCGCAGTTGCAAAATGCCGGTGATCTGAGGAAAAAGGTTGAATTTTTGGTGGGGTGGATCAAAGAGGGAAAAATGAGGATCGAAGTCAAATTCCAAAATTAATAGAGTGGGCCTAGTGGGCCGAAGGTCGGTCTTCTTTTCTTTCTTTTTTTTTCTTTTTTAATGTGAATAAAAATACAAATAAAAATAAAAATAAAAAATGTAATATATTAAATTATTCTTTAAATAAGTTAATTATAATTTTTCTTCATATATTTTTTTTTTTAATTTTAATCAATATTTGAATGTATCGAGTTGATGTCGATTTTATCCCTCACATAAAGATAAATTTTAATTTTATACCTTTTTATTTTTTAACTTATTTTATTATTTTTTTTTCAAACAGCCAACGAACGTGTATTTTAAGATGATTGTTTTGGGCCGATGGGGGTTAAAGAGTGAGGGTTTGGTGACTGTTTTATTCTTTTATCACGTAATCTCGTATTTTTTTTTTTAATAAATGTACGCCCCATTTTAAATAATACATATATTTTTAAAATTATGATTTTACCCATTTTAAAATAAATTTAAGGTTTTCTATTTTATCCCCTACTGTTATACCCTAACAATGCCAGAAGATTAAACAGCACCGACTTAGTACGATTTGCTACTGGACATGGTGCATGCGGCACGGATGGGTTCGTTGGCAAAAAGGGCACCAACTTGGTGCCTGTGGTGGGCAGCAGCGTTGTGGCACAACACCAGCGAGTGTTGGGCGGTGTGGAAGACCTCTGTGGGGGACCGAGACAAAATGGTGCAACGTAGGTACAACGCTACGTTGTAAACAGTGTCATGGACGCAGCAACATGCGTTGGAGGAGCGGGGAGGCGTTGGACTAAACTGTTGGGCAGGCGTTGGCAAATTGGTGCGCTGTTGGGCAACGTGGACGCACGTTGACAGCGTTGGCAGAGTTTGCTGGTAATGGGGTTGTCGTGGGGAGTCATGGGACCAAAGGAAGACCTCGGTGCGGTACCGAGGAAAAATGGTGCAACAGAGGCGCAACGATACGTGATAAATAGTGTCATGTGTGCGGTATGGTAGACTGTTGGGAACGACGATGCATTTTGGTACGAAAAATGCATACGGCGTTGGGACGTTGTTGGGCAGAACGATGCAACAAAATAGAACGTAGGCGCAACGCTACGTTTTGGGCTGAGTCATGTAGAGGCATAACGCACCATTGGACGGCGGTGCATTCTGGTGCAGAAATAGCACACAGAACGTTGGTAGTCGTTGGGCGCAATAACGTGTTCCAGCCATGCAGCGGCGTGACAAAACATTGGTGAACGTTGGTTGAATATGGGACGAGGCAGCAAAGGGCAGACGTTGGGACGGTGCAAAAACGATGGAAGAATGCTGAGCTTGTGAGCTGATGGATTGGTGGTTTCCAGACATGTGCAGGGCATGTATGAGAAGTTTTGGGCAGTTCTTGGGCGGTTTTGGTTGGTTTTCAGACAGGAAAACCAACTCTTGTGGTGCTGACAGGTGTCGGTAGTCTGCCTATGCAGTTGGGGCTGTCAACTGCTGTCTTCTCCTATAAATACTGTTGTTTTGGTCTGTTTTGGGGGCTGAATGTATTCCTGCGGATTTTACAGACTAAGTGTTGTAATTGGTTCCTTGTAACCCGAGTTTATTAATACAAGGTTGGGTTTTCCTGTAATACGTGTGTACCGTTGCGTGGGTGCGTTCCTTGTAGTGTTTCGGTGTATTCCTGTTGTATTTCGTTACAGGAACGTATGTGTTTATAATCTATCGGTGTATTTTCGTTGTGAGGCAGTGCATTCACAGAGGCTGCTAGTTGTCAGTGCAATTAGGCCATCACTCGGTTGCAAATTTTGCTATGAAAATTTCGACCTTCTGAAAACTACCTTTGCCAATGCTGGCCCTACACTTCTTCTTCTTCATTCGCAATTTTACCCCTCCACGTTCGTTTTAATCTTTTACTCAGTCTCAAAAGCTAAGAGACAAGATTTTCTCGAATAATTTTACTTTTTTCGTCGTTAATGAACTTTTGAGGCTAGATCTATTGTTCGAACCACCGTGAGGCTAGTGGAATAGCGTTGACGGCGTCTTGCCAGTTCAAAACTCATTGACACATTTCTACTATTCGTTTCGAGTTATTCATCATGCTCATCAAGTATTTGTTAAAAATATTTGATAGAGATTTATGACTTGTTTGATAACAACTTAATTTTTAAGTGTTGAAAATTAAGTGCTGAAATTTTAAGTGCTGAAAATTTAAGAAAGTTGTTTGATAAAATTGTGTTGAAAATAAAGTGCTGAATTTTTTTTATTCGTTTGATAAATACAAAATTTGTATACTAAAAATTGTTTAATTTATATAACTATCTTATAATATGAATGAAAAAAAAAAAAAAAAAAAAAAAAAAAATTAAATTGAAAACAAAACAATAAAATCAGGGTGCCACGAAAAAAAAATTATATTAAAATTAAAAATAGAAATTAACCTAAAAATATATAAATATTATGTGTTTTTTTTATGTAGTTTGATAACTTAAATTAAAACATAACAATAATTTAAATATAAAATAAAATTAAAATCATAAAATAATCCAAAATTAATTCAATTCTCATTAATCATAACTTTAATTAAACTCTCGTAGGGGATCAAGGGTAAAATGGTCAAAATATAAAAAAAAAATTAAGTGAAAAATAATAGATTGCATTAAGCAGAATAAAATAAGTGAAGAGACCTTAACTTAATTTTTTATTCACATTTTGACTTAATTTTTAAGTTAATTTAATTAATTAAGTGATACTAATTATATTTATCAAACAAATTTAATTAATTAAGTACTTAATATTAAATCAGTTTTAAATATTTAATTTTTTTATTCTCCGGAAATTCTATCGTAAATGGGGTTGCCAAACATAAAAATATTTTTGATGCGCATTAGTTGTTCGACAAAATGCCTGGAAAAAAAACACGTGGCTTTCTTGAAACACAATGATTGTCACACATATGTGCTCCATGTTCATGTTCATCTTCATCTTAACTAAGGATTAGTGAATATTAACTACACAAATTTTTAGTGAGCGTTAACTCAATGTGTTATTCATGTTTTGCTGATTATATTTAAATCAGTATTTGTGATACAAGTTTAACCAGTGAACTATGTAATAAGAATAATAAAAATAAAAAATAATTATCTTAACAATTAATATGTAATTCAATTGAAAAAAAAAATATTAAAAGACAAAGAAATTATAATTAAAATTAGGAAAAATTGGTGAAAAGTCTCATTTTTAAAGTCTAATTGGTGAAAGGGCTTTTAAGTTAAATTTCACTTGTATTTTAGTCCCGCATTACAGGAATTGTAGAAATATATCGGGATTATAAGGAACCCTCAATGAGTACATTCAGTTTTTATAGTAAATTATGTTACATGTAACTAATTTTAATTATAATTTCATAATTATTATTTTTCACATATATTTGAGTGTTTTTTGTTATATGTATTTTAGTTACATGTTACAATTATATATATATATATATATAATATTTTGTGACGTAATTAAAAAAATATCAATTTTTTAGTTACATATCGGAGACGTAACTAAAAAGTTACATATTATTGGAACATATAACTGAAAAAATAAAACTTTTTAATTACATATCAGAGACATGTAAATAAAAAATTATATATAATTAGTTACATGTATTTTGTGTAATTTTGTGACATTTAACAAATTTTTTACACACAAAATTGTTAAAAAAAAAAAATTACTTGTAACTAATACAGTAATATTACACACAAAATAGTTACATGTAACTGACGCGTGGCTATCGCGTGGGCAAGACTTCCGTCTTTTTACAACAAATGAGACTAAATTAAAAGTTTTTATCGTCTGTAAAACTTTTGAT
Organism: Eucommia ulmoides; assembly: GCA_016647705.1. Lineage (NCBI taxonomy): Eukaryota > Viridiplantae > Streptophyta > Magnoliopsida > Garryales > Eucommiaceae > Eucommia > Eucommia ulmoides. The sequence continues at coordinate 2,720,305 of CM028336.1, forward strand.
CAATTAGAGCTTAAATGTAGGACCTCTCACTTATTGTCCCTTAAAATTATAGTTACATGGAATTAAATGTATTTTTTTTAAAAAAAATAATTTTTATCATGTAAGCTCAGTAGTCAAAATTTTAATTTTTGAGAAAGCTCAGTAGTCAAAATTTTAATTTTTATCATGTAAAGTCTTTTACTCTTTTGCCCTCGAACACTTCCAAAATACCATCTGAACCACCGGCCACAAGGGTACATTCGTCTTCTCCCACTTGCCTCCAGCACACGCTACTCACGAACCGTTGCTCGCACGCGCCTCTAGCCGCGTGGTCGAGCCTGTACACCCATATGGGTTCGCCCCATCTCTTATCGTAAACGAAAACCCGATTACACTCCGACCCGGACCCGATTAACCCGCCCCCTCTCCACACCGATAGACCCACGAATCTCCTCGTGTTCACATGCCCCCTGTACGTGCGTAACACGCGCTGATTCTCCGCCTCCCACATCTTCACGCAACCGTCGGTTCCCGACGTAACGACGGTGTTCTGGTCCAGGAATCTGACGTACGCCACCGTCTTCTGGTGGCCGTCGAGGACGAAGACCGGCTCCGCAATCTTTCTGACGTCGTATAGGTATGCTTTTCGGTCGGCGCAGCCGGCAGCGAGTAACGCGCCGCCGAATGGACTGAACTCGACGGAGCAGACGGAGCTAAAACCTGCGCTCGGCTTCACCACGGCGACGCATTCCCCGCCGTCGCAGCGGGGATCCCATACCTGCATGGTGCCGTCGTCGGAACCGGAAGCACCCACGACCGGGTCACGTGTCGAATAATCCATGCTCCAAACCCGCCTCCCGCCGTGCTCGTCGCGCTCGAAAACTGGCACCTTCTTCTCGAGATCATACTCCATCACGACTCCGTCGTAGTCGCCGGAACCCAAAACCCGTAAACCCGATCCCGGCTTCCATTTCAGACTACTGAGCTTCGCCGGAGTACATATATAGTAGTCGCATGCACATCCATCATCGCCGCCGTTACTCTGCTTTCTCAACAACGAATCAAACCCATAAACGCGAATCTTTCTGGCTATTCCTCCTGTCGCGAGGTGGGTGCCGGAGGGGTCGAATTCAATGACGCCGAGAGTGTCGGAGACGGCGGCGCTGGAAGAAACGACGGCGGCGGAGAGAGAGAAATCCCATTCACACCGGGCTGGATCTTCATCTGGGTGGGGATAATTTTGAATTTCTTGATCTGGGTTTGATGAAAAGATTTGATCGGAGGAGTTGTTTTTCATTGCCCATTCAAATCATGAATTGATGGGAGGTGTTTTGGGTGGTAGTGGTGGAGGTGGGTGAAGCTTGTCTTCTCAACCAATGAAAGGCCAAGTCATGGATAAGGGGAAAAATGGTAGTTATTTTTGTTAGTTTGGTTACTTATAGTGTGCCCTACTGTTGGGGGCTATTAGGTAAAATTTTTGTGCACCCCTTATAAGGTGAGTAGTCGAGGTGTACGTAAACTGATCATTGTATTTTTCTCTCTTTAATTTATTTGAATTGCAATTTATTTCTTGTAGTATACTAAATCCAACCCGACCAAGGTAAAAAGAAAAAAAAAATAGGGCAAATGAATGTGATGTGATCCGACCAGATCTGACTTCGGGATATGCTTTCAATTAATAGTAAATAATTTATTAATTGATTTCTTTAGGTTCGACTATTACTTTTAGAAAGAAAACATAACGTTACTTCTATAACATAGGAGATAAAGTGTTTACCAGAATAATATAGTTAAGCTAAATTACAGGGTAAATGTCACTTAAACGGTTTATTATTTTATAAATTTTTTTTTAACTTTTGTAAGGTAATTCACATGTTTTAACCTAATTTCTAATTTTTTTAATTCCAATTAATACTTCAAAAAATTTAATTAACACCTAAAATTAACTTCTGAAGGCAATAAGAAATCAAGTAAAAAATAGATTGTAAAATTAATTAACTCGTATTTTATTTTATTTATAATTTTTAGTTAGACTATCAGCAACCGTAAAATTAAAAGTATAACAAAAAAATTTATTAAAAAAATATTACTCGTTAGTTGAATGTAACTAAAAATTATTCCAACGATCGGTAATTAGAGTTTCGGTGACAGGCGACCTGCGGTGGTCAAAATCTAGTGGTTGACGACAGTGGACGTCTATTTGTGACGCAATTATAACTAAAACATTAGTGTTTTCATAAATTCTAATAAATGAGATTAAAATTAAAATATTTATTTAGTTCGTATTTTTTTTATTAATCTCATGTCAATATGAAAATCTCTCACTAATTATTTTAAAATAATTACATAATAAAATTAAAATAATTTTCTCATATATATAAAAAAAAAAAAAATGTATTCACAAGTGGCCTAGATTGTCTCCTCCTAAGATATCGAATTTTGTGAATTTCTTTGGTTTTACTAGGACATAGAGACGTGGAAGTGTTTGAACAACCAATTATGAATCACCTTTTGTCTCCCCCAAACATAAAAAGGGAGCTCACTTATCAATGTAATTTATTCTTTTTTTTTTTCAAAATTTTAAAATATTAGTAAATATTTAGTGTATAACATGTGACATTGGTTTTAATTTAAATAATTAAATTAAAAAAACAAAATAAATATCAACCGCGGTGATGACGAAATTGACTCTGAGAGAAGGGAGCGAGCATGGGCCGGGATGGCATGGAATTTGTGAGAGAGTAAACCTTCATGTCAAAATATTGTTTAATATTAACCATTGGATCTCAAATTTAAATAGATTTAGGCTCCATTTGAATACTATTTTTGTTTCCTAATTTATATTTTCGCTCTCAAAATTTTAAAATTAATGTATAGAAACATGTTTGGTAAACACGTTCATGTTCTCAAAATTTTGGGAGTAATTTCTGAATTCCTTAAATATTTGAGAGCAAAAAATGTTGATTATTATTCATTCCCACAAACTATTTCCACTACCACCTCACCGGCCACCGCCACCATGACGACGGCCACCATATATTTAAAGAAAAAAGAATAAATATTGTAACCGAACGTGTTTTTTGTTACTGTTCTCATAAATTAAATATTTTCAGAATAATAATAGTTACCAAATATGTTTCTAGAATACTCCATAATGAGAACATAATTCTTATTCCACTTATAAGAAGCGGAAACAAAAAAGCAGAAAAACTAACCAAAGTCGGTCGACTAATTTTCTAGATCTGGATTTTTTCATTGTATCTTCAAAGTGTATTTTAGAATTTAATGAAAAAATCAATTCATACTTTATTATAGCATATTGCATGGAGATGAGGCATTGCATTTAATATATGGAAATTGATATACAAGTTGTGGATGAGGTGGAGAATGCATGGTGGATGGTTTTGTACCTCAGAAGAATAGCATCTTTCTTACAGTCTGTTTTCTGTCATCCCAACGCCTCCTACGTGGTTTAATGCAAGCCTTTTCTTTTGTTGAGGGGTTAGGCAGCAAGTGTGTTCGAACCGATTTTACGCGTATTGTGATTAATTATTTTTTTCGGGCGATTTAAGGTGTGTTCGGACCAATCTTACACGTATTTTGATTAATTATTTTTTTCGGACGATTTTAAAGATGTATTCTTTCACATCAATATGGTGTATTCAGGGTTTTATTCCTGGAGTATTATTCAAGAGGATTGAACCCTCGTCGACAAAGATTAGGAGTTTTGACATTTTGCACTCCTAAAATTTTAAGATTATTTCACTTTGGTCTTTCTAGTTACAATTTGAACACCTTACACCATAAAGTTGCATAATTATTGCACTTTCAGTGCAAATTAATAATTCCATTACAATTTTGGACATCAACAAACAGTCAACCTGCGTGTAACCAATTACTTTTGAGGTTTTTTTTTTGGTATCTCTAACCTTTCCTTTATTTCTTACAATTTCTAAAAAAAAACATATGCGCGTGTGGGGTATATATATTCAAGTATTTGGGCGAGAAGGAGGTTGTCAGGTATATGGAAAGTGATTGTTTTCCATCCAAAATTATAATAAGGATAATGACTTGGACTGCAAAGGGATGATCCAAAAACTTTAAGTTGTTATTTGTTCAAATTGAATCATGAGGACCAAAGTGAGATTTTGATCAAACTTCAGGGGCATAAAGTGTCAAAAAACCCATAGATGATTACACTCTTTTATATATATATATATATATATATATATATATATATAAAATAATTATTACACAAATATTTTTGTACAAAAGGAAAGAGAAATATTTTTGTATGCCAATCAATATATATATAAAATAATTATTACACAAATATTTTGTACAAAAGGAAAGAGAAATATTTTTGTATGCCAATCAACTAGGTTGGCTCTTGCCCAAAGCGAGTGGTCGTTTAGGGCTCTTAATCAAATTGATCTTTATATTTTTTATTTCAAAATATTTTTATTAATTTATTAAATAAAATTAAAAAAATAATAATAATTTTGGTTCAATCACTATATTAATTTTTTATTCTAATTTTATAAAAATAAAAAAATAAAAATTATGAATGTTTTAAAAAAATAAACATTAAAAGGTTCGCTTTCAAATTTTGCTTTGGCAGTTAATTTATCAAGTCACGTCTGTCATATGTCCCTGTCTTACTATATATGTGAGGTAGAATGTTGATTCACGTTGTGAACACAAATCCATAAGGAGATAATAAGAGGGACCACCACATTGGCTTAAAAAGAAAACCTAACCCACTCTCTATATATATATATATATATATGTATGTATATATATAGCCTCATAAATACCTAACTATCAACCCTTAAAAATATACTACAATCAACAATCTTAATAAATGAGTTGATGTAATCATGTACCCCTTAAAAATATTAGGGAAATTCTCCCAAATCTCATCCCATAAAAATATCATTTTATGGGGTCCTGTAATAGTAAATTTTTTACACATGAAATGAGACCTAGAAAGTGATTTTTAAAATTTTGAGACCTCTAAAAAAATTTCCCAAAATATTAACCCCACATATCAATTGTATTGATCTATTTGAAATTTGTCATCGCCGTTCGTTAATACGATTAAATACTTAAAATTGAATGCTTTAAGTACTTATCAAATTAACAATGTTGATAACAAAATTGAATAATCACTTGAAAAATAAATATCACTTAAAAAAATAGGTGATTTACTTAATTTTTTAGCACTTATTACTTAAAACAATAAGATATCTAAGTATCAACATTTTACATTAATACTGTAAAATTTTACAAAAAAATTATAGATGGGAAAAATATTAAATTGAAAAAAAATAGAGAGAAAAAATTGTAAAGAGATAATATTTTAGAAAAATTGCAAAAATTGTTTTAGAAATAAAAATTTATACAAGAATATTTCTTTTGAAGTTAAAGATATTAAAAAATTAAATACTTAATAAGTTCAGCACTTAAAATTTATTTTCAATTTGAGTGGTTATCAAATATAACCTAAGTCATTTTATATATATATTTTAATATTTCAATATATAAATCTGTATATTGCATATATATAAGATTTTTTTAAAAAAATATTATGTTTTTATGTATTTTAAGATATCAAACGACTATGACTTCTCAATCCAAATCTTCTATCATTTATATAAATTTCTTTCAAATAAAATTATATTATATGAAGATGACACCGAGAAATTCTTGCTACAATGTTAAAAGAAAATGATATATATATATATATATATATATATTGATAAGTGTTTGTGCCTAAAAGCAAGATTTTACCAAACGGTTCCTAAGGCCCCGCTTGGTAACTATTTCCATCCCATTTCATTCTCAGATTTTTTAGAATTCTGTTTGGGAATAGCGTTTGGTAATTTTTGTTTCCGTTTCCATTTCATTCCCATTTGAGAATTGTGCCCACTTTTTTCTTAAGAAATGAGAAACAAAAAAAAGTTGTTCCTCATTATTCCCATTCCATTCCCAAAATCCATGATCACTATTCACCGACCGCCGCCGGCCACCGTCCGCCGACCGCCGTCCGCCGTCAGCCGACGTTCGCCGCCGTCGGCCGCCGCCGGTCATCTCCGGCGACCGTCGCCGGTCACCGTCCGCCGCCGCCGGTCATCTCCGGCAACCGTCATCAGTCACCGTCCGGTTCCGGCCACTTCCGGCAGTTGCCGGCGACGGCACCACCGCCGTCCGGTCATCGCCGGCGGGGGCACCGCCGTCTCCTACGCCGGAGAATCGTCGCCGGCCGTTGCCGGCCGGGCGGTGACGGCGCCGCCGGAGCACCGCCGGCCGGCCGGCGACGGCGCCACCGCCGTCAGGCCAAAACTGAAAAGAGAAAGAAAAAAAAAAAAAAAAAAAAAAAATTAGGATAAAATCGTTACCAAACACAATTCTCTTCCCAAAACAAAAAAAAAATTATCGTTACCAAACGCAATTCTACTCCCAAAAAGAAAACAAAATTCCCATTCCATCCCATCCCATTCCCATCCCACTGCTGGAATTGAAACAGAAACGGTTACCAAACGCCACCTAAGTTTTAGAAAAAATAAAGAAAGAAGGAAGGAAATCAACAACATAAACATACACTATAAACACTACTACACCAATATAGTATGACTCAAGTGGTAAAATTTGCTTAATTTAAAACAACTGAGGGATTTCTGCAACGGTAAGGATTCGAGCTTGCCGAAAAATATTTGTTGAGAAGGACAACCACAAACTATGAACAATATTAATCTCACCCATGTGTGGGTGTGAAGAAACTCACGAGTATACTAAAAATAAAATAAACACTACTATACAAATTCAAGACATGTCATCCCTAATACTAGCTAAGAATGATCTCAACTCTCTAGCCTTCCTGGCATGCTCCGGGGATTCCTCGCTTTCCGAATCACTCAGCTCGATTATATCCAGGCATTCAACCTCAGATTCTCGCCGGTTCGAAAAAAATCCTGCACGAATTGGCGGAAGAGGGCTCGATAGATCAATCACCTCCATCTCAGAAACATATGAAACCTTTGAATAACGGCTTCCATCACCATTTTCTCTTCTTGCTTCTTCCTCAAGAGACCCTTCGTGTTTTGTTCTTGCTTCTTCCTCAAGCAACCCGGCGTGTTTTGTTCCAACATCCTCGTACATTGTTGTCTTGGCACTATCTCGTTCGATATCGAGCATCAAACCATGGAGTTTTCTATCGATTTCGTTCATCTGATCTGGTTTCTTCTGCCTTGGTTTACGATGGGTTGGTTTCTTCTTTCGAGTTCTTTTTTCTTCAAATTCCATAATTTTTTCAGGACAGGCCCTTCAAAAAAAAAACAGGATGATGATCTTCATGTTAGAATGTATTGTCAATTTCCAACGATACAAAGAACATGATACAAAACCTTTTTTTCAAATCAACTTTTTGGGGAGTTCGGTGAAAAATTCACAAACTTCAAATTTTTGTCTGGATAGTCCACACGTTACAGTTATTTTTTTATAAATTCAAAGTCATTAAGCATATGAAAATCGCTGCAAATTTTTCATGTAAAATATTAGGGAAAATTACATTTTCGGTCCTTAAAATATGGGGTGGGTGTTTATGTGGACCATGAGATTTACGAAATTGCACATTCAATCCCTCAAGTTCCACATCTATTTCAATTATGCAAAATTTTGTTAATGATTTTAAATGGAAAATAGGCTGTGCTCAGCATGTAAGCTTTATGGAGATATTTTCGTCATTTCGTTACTTCGGTAAATCTAAAACGTTTCCTCCAACCTTTCTCTAACAACGATTTAGATTTCTTTCTCATTCTTCAGACGAATCGTTATTAAGAAAAGGTTAGCGAAAAATATGTTAAGTTTAATAGAGTAATGATATGACGAAAATATCCCCCTTAAAAGGCAATGTACTGAAATTTTTTGTCCAAAATCATTAACAACGTTTTTAATTTTGCTGGATTGAAACAAATGTGAAACTCAAGTGGCTAAATGTACAATATGATAAACCTCAAGATCCACATAGACATTCACCCCAATCAAATACGTCACCCAAACGTGCCCTTACGAAGGTATCTTAAGTTACCTTTCTACTAGATCGGCCGGTACTACAGAGGTGTTGAGTCCATAAATTTCTTGCCAGGAGACCTCAAAGTAATCACTGCCATGAACTTTTCTCTTCTTGACAATTTCGGTTATCGGACATTTAACTGGTATCTGTAGTTTAGGAGAAACCAAGAATTATAAACTTCAGCTTTATAGCACCATGTTTGGATCGAACTAAATAAATAGAAAAGAAGAGAATCTCATTCAAAAAAAAAAAAAAAGGCAGTCCGGTGCTACAAAATTCCCTCTATGCGCAGAGTCTTTCCCTACATTCCTTTTCATTTCTGTTTGGATTGAGGGAAATGGAAAGACGAGAAGAGAATTCATTAAGAGAAAAGGGGGAAGAGAAGAAAATGATTTTATTTTTCTCCATCTTGTTTGGTAAGCTCATTAAAAGAAAAGAAACGAAAGTTAAATTATTAGTAAAATGACTATTACTCCCTATTTTTTTTTAAATAAATGAACGAATTAAGGGCTTTATCGTCATCGCCTGCATTTTCTATCCATTTCTCTGGGAAGAAAACAGTCTTATCTCTTTCTAAAGAAATTTTCTCTCCATTTCTCTTCTCTCCTCTCCTCTTTAAAATTAACAAACAAGAGAAACAAGGAGAAAACCAACAATTTTCTCTTCTCTTCTCTCCATTTCTCTCAATCCAAACGGACCAATTGTCTCTCAATTTCTTCTCATTTTCCTTCTACTCTCCTTAAATTCACCAAACAGTAGAAATGGCGAAAAAACCATATTCGCTTCTTATTCACTTCTGCCTATTTCTCACAATCCGAACAAAGCCTAATTGAAATGAAAAAGATACAAATTTAGCACAACAGGAAGATGTGATACCTTATCAACAGGAAGATGAACTCCAAGTTCCGATGAAGTAAAACGCAAGTAAGAAAACCGTCGCAAGTCTCTTTCAGCAATCTTAGGAAGAATATATTCACCTGAGACGCAAATCATGACAACCTATTCATAACCCTACTATGATGTTCCATTAAACACGGTTTTCATAATCTTATCCCAAATCATGGCTTCGAAATTGAATGCTTCAATCATCAGCAACGAAATTTTACATATTTGTTCTGCTTCTAAAGAAAAATATTTTGTTTTGCCTTAACCAAAGTAACCAACTTATTTTTTAACCCTTAGCAGCATTTTATTTGATTTTAACTACTAGTATCTAGTCGATATCAAACGAAGGACTGATACATGATAAGTCAATTGGTTCAAGGATTATGCTATACAATAATATTAAGATAGACTCAGTTTGTTTGGAAGCAAATCCGTTGGAGCTTTTAGCCCTTACCGACATTTTGGTTGACTTTAACTACTAGTATCTAATTGATATCAACTATATCAATAAAATCTAGCTATATCAACCGCATTTTTTAATCACGAGCATCTAAATTCCAAATCGGGTCTTATTATATAGTCTTTTACATTTTTCTTTTGTTCTAAAGCAAATTAGTTTTTTAGACTTTACGTATCTAGTTGATATCAACTATATTGATAAAATCTAGCTAATATTATGTACTGAAGGACAAAAAAAATTATAAGTCGATTAGGTTAAGGATTATATAATAATTTTCACAATTCAAAAATCGATTTAAGTCTATAGGAAGAAAGAAGAACCTGCTTTCTCAGGAGGCCACTCAAAAAATCGAGCACAAATCTCCTGAAATTCAGTTCGTTGAAATGGATATAAACCTAGAACCCTGCAAGAACAATGTGACACAAAAGCTCTATTGATGATTCAGATTTAAGACGAGTGCCAAAATTCAACGGTGGATCAAAAACTACAATCCGGTTTTAATTCTCGTTTTCTGCAAACCACAAAACGAACCTAGAAATAGTATCAATATCGCCAAAAACAAGAGCAGTTGACCCCACCTTCGAACAGCATCAGAGTCTGCTGAATGGCATTTCGGCTTCAGATATGCATTGATCACTTGCACGATCTCATCATCCCTCAATAAAGTATTCTTACTTCCTGCCACTAAATTTAAAAAAAAAAAAAAACACAGTTTTAGCTATCTTCCTTCATTCAGTATTGTTTTTAAAGGATATAGGAAAAGAAGAAAATTATATTGATAATTTCTGTACATACAGAATGAGCCTTATTCTCCTAATTATATAGCCGCAGGAGCAGGCTAAATTAGGAAGAATATTATTGAAATAAATGGGCTTAATAAAGCCCTACAATAAAGATACCAAAAATATAAATTAACGCATAAATATAATATTTCAACACTCCCCCTCAAGTTGGGGCAAAAATGTTGATGAGCCCTAACTTGCCAATAGCTGACTGAAGGAGAGATGGTCCTGTAGACTTGGTGAACATATCAACAGCCTGTTCTGAAGATGGGACGAAGGCTGGTGTGATGACTCCCGATTGGACTTTTTCACGAATGAAGTGGATATCCACCTCAATGTGTTTCGTTCTCTCATGAAGAACTGAATTTGAGGATAACATTATGGCAGACTTGTTGTCACAGAACAACTTAGATGAGTTTCCAACAGGAAGTCCTAACTCGGTCAAAAGGGAACGAAGCCAAAGGAGTTCACATGTTCCTTGAGCCATAGCGCGATACTCAGCTTCGGCAGAAGATCGGGAAACGACGGATTGCTTCTTACTTTTCCACGAGATTAGGTGTCTTCCGTTAAAGGTGCACAGACCAGAGGTCGAACGTCTATCGTCCTTCGATCCTGCATAGTCAGCATCTGTAAAGCAGGAGAGTCCCTCCTGTATCCCTGTCATATAGAAGAGACCCAGACCGGGGCATGTTTTGAGGTACCGAAGGATATGGTAGACAGCATCCATGTGTGTTGTACGTGGTGAGTGCATAAATTGGCTCACAACACTGACAGCATACGTAAGATCTGGCCTTGTATTAGTCAAATAGATGAGGTGTCCCACAAGTCGCTGATATACTGATGGATCTGATAATAATTCTCCCGAGTCTGTTGTTAACTTAAGGTTCGGATCCATGGGAGTGGAGGCTGGTCTACATCCAAGCATCCCAGTGTCTTGAAAAAGATCAAGAGCATATTTTCACTGCGAGAGAGAGATACATTTCCAAGACCGAGCAACCTCAATACCGAGAAAGTAGCGGAGATGACCCAAATCCTTGATGTCAAAAATCTGTCCGAGATCTTTCTTTACCTGCTGAATGCCAGGTGCGTCGTCTCCTGTGATAATAATATCATCCACATAGACTGAGATAATGATGCACCGTCCCTGGTGTTGGCGACGGATGAAGCAAGTATGATCTGAGTGACACTGGATAAACCCCATAATGAGGATGGCTTCGCTGAATCGACGGAACCATGCACAAGGAGACTGCTTAAGTCCATAGAGGGATTTTCGAAGTCGACAAACTTTGCCTGAATACTCACCCTGAGACCGAAATCCCGGTGGAGGCTCCATATAGATAGTCTCAGTCAGGGCACCATTAAGGAATGCATTCTTGACATCCAACTGGTGCAGAGGCCAAGAATGAGATGCAGCCAACGAAATAAGAAATCGGACAATAGTCAATTTAGCAACTGGGGCAAAGGTGGCACCGAAGTCTTTACCCGGGATTTGTGTGTAGCCTTTAGCAACAAGCCGGGCTTTATACCGATCAATCGAACCATCAGCTAGATATTTCACATTGAAGACCCACTTACAACCAACCGGTCGTTCACCAGCCGGCAAATCAACCAAGTCCCATGTATGATTCCGTTGTAGGGCATCCATCTCTGCTTGCATAGCGGCAACCCACTGTGGATTCTGGAAGGCCTCATGAACAGAGCGAGGAATGACAACCGAATCAATTTTTCCAAGGAAGGATTTATATTGATCTGAGAGACCCTGAAAAGACAAATACTTGGAAATCGGATGATTAGTAGAACATGAAAGAAGGTAGCGGGATGGTGGGTGACATTCCCGAGTCGGGTAACAGCAGGGAATAAGGTCAAAGATAATGGGAGAAGAAGATATACCTGAATCCGGAGAAGATGTCGGCAAGGGATGTGAGACACGTGGACGGCGAGAGTAGACTCGTAAGGGGGTGGGTGAGGTATCCGGTGGTGGATGTGATGTGGGCGGGGAAGATATATCTAAAACAGGAATAAGGCGTAGAAGTGGAGTATGATCCCCAGTAGTGGGTGCCTGAATAGGTGGAAAAGATACAATACCAGAAAAATAGGGTACAGTCTCAAGGAACGTAACATCGAGAGAGTGGTAAGTACGGTAGGTAGCTGGATCGTAGCACCTAAATCCTTTTGACATGGAAGAACAGCCAAGGAAAATACACCGGATAAATTTATCATCTAACTTAGTGCGAGTAGGGCTCCGATTCTGGACAAAACACGTACAACTAAAAACACGAGGTAAGATAGGAAAAAGGGTGCTAGTGGGTTGCAATATATGAAAGGGGGTTTTACCAGTAAGGACACGGCTCGGGGTGCGATTAATGAGATAGGCAGCAGTAAGAACAGCCGTGTGCCAAAAAGATTTGGGAACATTCATTCCACGCAAAAGACAACGGACGACAAACATGATATGACGGTTCTTACGTTCCGCCACACCATTCTGTTCAGGGGTGTAGGGGCAGGTAAGTTGCTGAAGGATACCGTGCTTATTAAGCTCAGCTCGAAATTCATTGGATAAGTATTCTCGGCCATTATCAGACCTAATATTGCACACAATGGTTTTATATTGGGTTTTTATCATTTGAAGGAAGTGGGTAAAGTGAGTGTAAACCTCGGATTTGTGCTTCATCAAATAAACCCAAGTACACCGACTATAATCATCTATGAAGGTGACATAGTAGCGGTGTTTGGAAATGGCTATAACAGGAGAGGGTCCCCAAATATCAGAATAGATAAGATCAAATGCTTGGGGGGCACGGTGCATGCGAGGAATATAAGAGGTACATGTGTGTTTAGACAATTCACAAACTACACATTGAAATTTAAAGTCTTTGCAAGCTTTATTAAGAGATGGAAACAACCAACACAAATACTGAAAGTTTGCATGTCCTAAACGAGCATGCCACAAGTTTAAACTTTTGAAAGAACACATAGAGGAATCAAAAACAGGCAGTACAAAAGTTTGCATACTAAAAGGTGGAACAGGTGGAGGTGGAGGGCTGCCAAAGTAGTAGAGGCCATCGCGTTCATATCCCCTGCCAAAAATCTTCCTCGTAGTCAGGTCCTGCAAAAGGCAACGATCAGGTAAGAACACAACGGCACAGTTAAGATTTTTTGCAAGACAACTAACGGATAGAAGATTATAGGCAAATTTAGGAACATAATAAACAGAGTGAAGAGTGATATCAGGGAACAAGCATGCATTTCCCTGACAACGAATAGGGATAGAGGTACCATCGGCAATGCATACAGACTTATTAATAGGTGACACAGGGGAGGTGATGGTAGAAATCTCACCAGTCATGTGATTGTTAGCCCCGGAATCTAGAATCCAAGTAGGGCGGCCAGACTTACCATGAAGCGCAGTAGGAGTACCGGAGGCAAGAGCAACCGTGGGGCCAGAAGACGATGCCAAAGTGGTTAACTGAGCCTGAAGTTGGCTAAGTTGGGCCTGGACGTGGGAAATATCCAGCGAAGCTGATGGAGAATTTTCTGAACCAGGGACAATATCGGCAATAACACCAGTACGTGGTCCTCCTCTTCCTTTCCGCCCTCCTAGGTTTCGGGGTTTCAATTCAGGATGAAGAATGTAACAACGATCAATGGTGTGACCAGGCTTTCAGCAGTGTTGACAGTATGGCCTCGTGCCTGATGGGTGAGGACCAGAAGGGGCCGGAAAGGCCATCTGCGAACCAGAAGGAGCCGAAAAAGCCATCTGCTCAGGGACTGAGGGAGGGATTTCAGGTGGGAGAAGGAGCCGACGTTTGGAATCATTGTCAACAGTAGAGAATGCATTGTATAGATCCGGCATCGGTGATGTGTTCAAAATCTGAGTGCGAAGATTCTCGTACTCTGGATTTAAACCCATCAAGAAATGGTATGTGTGTCGACGATCCTGGCGCTTGGCTTCGATCTTAGCAGCATCTTCAGGGAATTCACTCAGAGGTTCATACTGCGCAAGTTCTTCCCACCGAGATTGAAGGTAACCAAAGTAATCTGCAACTGAAAGTCCCAAGGATGCCTGGGAGGCGTGGGAAATCTCACGGTAGAGCTCAAAAATCCGTGATTCATTGTGAGAATGAGCATACATCTTCGTAAGAGCAGACCATAATCCACTGACCGTCTCGTGAAACATGAAGATGTTATAGATCCGTTCCTCCATAGAGTTGAAGATCCACCCGAGGATGGTACAATTATCAGCGTCCCATTGAGCAAACTTGGGATCGTTGATATCTGGCTTTGGCTCAGTGTCGTTGAGCCATTCGGTCTTATGTTTTCCACCAAGGTAAAGACGGAGAGAGCGGGACCAGGCAGGAAAATTCGCTCCATTGAGTAAGACGGTGGTAACACGTTGGACCGTGGCCTCAGGGGCACGAGTAGAATCCAAGCGGGCGGATAACTGTGGAGCATGAGCGGTCCGAGATGGGACGTCACTTTCTCTTCCGGATGCCATGAATACAGATGTGATGAGTCCGTAGCAATGAAATACACAAACAAAATGCTACGGAAGACTGATCTGGCTCCGGAGAGAGAAGGCACAAGTTGAGAAGCGAACTTGAGACAGAGTTACCCAATCATTCAGGAAATCAAAGAGGCGGCCATGTATTTAGAACAGCCGGAATACCAACAACCGGAGAACAATCCGCAATTGGCAGCAGGGGTCGCGAAAACCGTGGGTCGCGAAATCGCAGGCGAAGATCGTAGGTCGCGAAATCACAGCTGGGGGTCGCGAAATCACAGCTGGTGGTTCGCGAAGATCGGGGCTGGTGGTTCGCGAAGATCGTGGGTCGCGAAATCGCAGCTGGTGGTTCGCGAAGATGGCGAGGTCGATGGCGAACTGATTTGGCTTCGGGGGCAGTGGGTTGCGATCGGTTCGAAGGGGGTTGCGGTGGTGGTCGGTTTTGCAGGCTAGGGTTTCGGTGGCGAGGCTGAGATGCGTAGGGTGAGGGTTTGTCCGCGCGACAGCAAGCTAGGGTTTCGGTGGGTTGATTGCGATCGGTTCGAAGGGTTAGAGTTGCGGTGGTGGCTGGTTTTGCAGGCTAGGGTTTCGTGATTGGAGGCGGCGGCGGCGGCGGCGGCGGCTTGGTGGTGGTAAACAGTGAAGTCAACGGCTTTTAGGGTTTGGAGAAAAAAAAAAAATATTGGCTCTAGATACCATAAAGGATATAGGGAAAGAAGAAAATTATATTGATAATTTCTGTACATACAGAATGAGCCTTATTCTCCTAATTATATAACCGCAGGAGCAGGCTAAATTAGGAAGAATATTATTGAAATAAATGGGCTTAATAAAGCCCTACAATAAAGATACCAAAAATATAAATTAATGCATAAATATAATATTTCAACAGTTTTAATGAATAGTATACCCTTTGGCTTCTTTAAAAATGATAGACCCTCCTCAGCAAATCGTTGAAGAATCCCAGTGTCACCTACAGATTTAACGATTTGGCATGCAGACTCCTGTAAACCAGTTGGAAAAATGGCATGATGGCATAAGCAACTTGAATAGGAGAATCATCCTCCAGAGGATAAAGTAAGGACTCAAAGTAAGAATTATAATTAAACAAAAAAATTAAAATAAAGTATACCCGACCAAACCCATGAATCCCGTGGGAGTAGTCACTACCAAGAAGAACAGCCAGGGTAATCTGAAAACCACAATTTTTTAAGGTTAACAGTTAACTATATAAGAAAACCTTTACTTTAAGATCATAATGCACCTCAAGGTAGTGTTTGGTCATAAGATATTGGAGGATCAGAATTGGGATTAGAAATGAACACATGGAAATTTAAGTTATAACATTCCTTCATTTCTAATTCCAGTTCTGAGACTTCAATTCCATGAAACCAAACACTACCTATGTCTGGTTGCTTGAAATGGAGCCATGTAATTGGAATCAGAAACGTACGCATATAAAAATATAAAAAAAATTACATGCATTCATTCTCAATTCCGATTCTAAGTTTTCAATTTCGTGTAACCAAACGCTACTTAATAGAAATTACCAAGGAGTTCCTCCCAAATCCAAGATTTCTCTCAATGTCATCCATTTCATAACAAACAACATGACCACCGTCCCCTATTTGTCAGCATATCAGTATAACGTATGGCAATACTATGCTAATAAAACAAGGGAGAAGAAAAAGGAAACAATAAAGAAATCCAACTCACCAAGGCAAATATCTCTATACACCGTTCTTGCACCAAAGAGGAACACATCAGAGTCTGAAGTAAAGCATCCATCCTAATGCCGATATCAAAAGCACAATGTAATAATGGAAAAGGACACGACACCGAAAATAAATATATGTGTGTGTGTGTAATCCCATCTGAAGTAACTTGTAATGACTCCACTTTGTACTTACGCACAATGATTCCGAGTTTAATAATGCACATTGCGCTTCACCTTCTTCAATCCTGCATTTTTAGAACAACAGACAATGATAAGACTGAGTTGAAGTCTACCACAGCAATATTCAGTTCTCAAGCGTTCATGTCCTTCTCCATAGTTATAGCTTGATATTGGAGTCTACCACAGAGAATACAAACCAACTCCTTTATGTTGAATATATAGTACAAAAGCAACAAAGTGTTCGAAATACTTACAAGTTGAAAATGTATTGCAAAACATGTAAAAATCAAATTTTCTGCATACTGTGAGAACATGTACACACACATATATGTGTTTGTATGTGTCTGTGTGTGTTTGTATTTTGGTGGAGGAAGGGAAGTCGATCCATTGTAGTGAATTCTATGCATTCAGGAAAGACAAAAAATAAGATACAACTTACAAATACTAAAAAGCCTATTGTATGTTTTTTTTTCCCCGATAAGCAAAAGCCTATTCTATGTTGCATATATAAAGAAGCAAATGATACCCGATGTCAATAAATAATGCAGTTTTTTCATTTTTCTAGATATATGTGTCCTTGCAAGACTTCTGTTTCTTGTATGAGAGAGAGGGAGAGAGACTGATGATAGTGATGACATCGTTTATGAGAAACAATACGCATCGATAATGACTACTTTACTGCATCAAAGATGGTGTTACTCCTGCTTGTATAATCATGTTTGTTATCCATTATTATAACATGATTTTTCAAATTTTCTGAAATATGATATCAAAGAAAAATACCCATCTAGGCAAGGAATACCAAGCGCCATGCCAAGGACTTTCGCCTCTTTTATCATACATGAAAACTCAGATCCCATATTTCTTCGAAGTGACGACACTTTTTGTGAATTTGTCTCATCTTCAGTAACCTGCTTTAGCCAATTACATTTAGCAGCGAAAAACTATTACAGAAGCCATAAGCATAAGAGATCCAAAATGGGAAAGATGCGAAAATTGCTTTATAAGAGCCCCACCTCAGTTCCAGATTTCAAACGCCGTCTATAAGCGGATAACTTGATAGCAGGAATCGACCCATCTAACAAACAATATAGATCACAAATATTATTAGGAAACTTTCAGCTTCTTTATAGAAGTATGAACCGAATTGGCCAAGAAATGATGAATCACTAAAGTGGAAGAAGAAATTGAAACATTACTATTCAATAACTGGCTTAAAAGTCCAAAATAGTGAGTCCATTTATATGTTTTAATGTAAACGAGATATTATTCAATTCTAATCTAACCTCAACTGTCAATAAACCATGAAATTATCATTACTTAGTGTAGGGTGGTCTTGGACCTCTCTCAACCCCAAAAGTTAGCTCGAGAGGTGAATCAACCTCTTTCACATCTGATGTGGGATAAACCCAACAATCTCCCCCTTATACATTGGGCCTTTGGTCAGCTAACCCTCAACCAGTCTCTCTCTTTATGACTATTCAGCCTGAGTTGTTATAACCTAGGCCCTGATACCAGTGTAGGATGTTCTTAAGCCTCTCTCAACCCCAAAAGCTAGCTTGAGAGGTGAAACTTTCACTCACACCTGACCACCAACCCCTTCCACAGCCGACGTGGGATAAACCCAACACTTAAGAACCATCTGTTCAATGGATTCTAGTTCGGTAAATCATGCCATTATCATTTCATAACCATTGATAAATCTAACAAGAGTTTCATGAACTAAAATATTCATGTTTAAATTACGGAAATTTTTGTCTACAATTATAAAATTCTTACAACAGAGATGAAACTGATTCATCTGAAAAATAAGACTTGGATAAGAATATAATTCAAAGAT
Organism: Eucommia ulmoides; assembly: GCA_016647705.1. Classification (NCBI taxonomy): domain Eukaryota; kingdom Viridiplantae; phylum Streptophyta; class Magnoliopsida; order Garryales; family Eucommiaceae; genus Eucommia; species Eucommia ulmoides. The sequence goes on from CM028336.1 coordinate 2,738,723, forward strand.
GTAAAATGAATACCGGTAACAAAGATGAGGCTGCAATTCAAAGCAATGAGTGCTCTGAGGCGATGAAAGAGACCCCTTAGATAAACCTTCTCTCGCATGGCACAGTGAGATTTGTTGACATTGTGAAGTTGAACCATCCAACATGATAGATCTATGCATAACCTCTTGTTCCTAATAGCCAACAGAGAAAAAAAAATGGTGTTTCGGTGGCAAGTCATTTATTTTACCCTTAATTTAAAAAAATCTCATGTGCAATTGCAATTTGTGTTTTTATCCAGCGTATTAAAAAAAGCGGAAGGCCCAATACACGCGCTTGCACTGGCGCAGTTACATATAACTAGTTTGTGTGTGAAATACTTGTTGGATGTAACAAATATTATTGTAATTTATAATATGTACCTAATTTGTGTGTAAAAATTTGTTAGATGTAACTAATATTACACAAATATATATAACTATTATTAAACTAATTTCATTATAGAATATTTACTAAATGTAACAAATATTACACAAATACATGTAATTGATATGACACAGATATATTTAGTATAGTTAAATACGATTTGTAATTATTAAGTTGTAACTAATATTCACTATCATACAAATTTATTCACTAAGTTATTTCTACGTGTGCAATGCGTAATACATGTTGGACTAATACGCAAGCAAAATCTAATTTAAAGGACTAAATAAAAATTTATGTTTTAAATGGGACTAAAAACAGATTACTTCCGCTATTTAGGACTAATAGTCAACTATCCCCCCAAAAAACACAAAATTCAAGCAATTTTGCCATGAATTAAGCAGTCCATTTACGCATTTGCTTGCTGAATTTGCAGAATTCGTAACGGCATAGCAATTTGAGCAACAAGTTTGGGATAAATTGGGGGAAAAAAAGGGAAAATAAATGAAGCTTACTGGAGATGATGAAGCGGGAGTGTTTTCTTGCAAGATTCTAAGATATCCCATAGGTTTTTCACCCCCATCTCTGCTCCTATCCGCTGCTTGTGAACTTCTGTGGTACCTGCATCGTAGAGAGAGAGAGAAGAGAGAGAGAGATGCAATTGGAGACGAAGACGAGAGGGAATTGAAAGTTCAATTTTGAAAAACTCGAACTTTCCTCTTTGTGCTTATTAGCGACTTCAAAAGGATTAAATTACACAATTGGCCCAGATATTTTTTTTATGTTTGCACATAAGACCATAATGCTACGTTTGGTACGCTGGAATAGAATGGAATGGAATAGAATGAGTGAGGTATTGAAATAAATGTGGTATTGGAATGGAATGGTCGTTCCCATTCTTATGTTTGGTGACAAACGGGATTAAACATGGTATTGGAATGGTCATTACCATTCTTATGTTTGGTTGCAAAATACATTAAACATGATATTAGAATGACCGATAAAAACATAAATCTGGGAACAAAACCTGGGAACAAAAACAGAAATCTGGGAATAAAAGCAAAAATCTGGGAACAAAACAAAAACAGAAATATGGGAACAAAAGCATAAATCTGGGAACAAAAATAGAAATCGGGAAGAAAAATAGAAATATGAGAACAAAAACAGAAATCTGGGAACAAAAACAGAAATCTAGGAACAAAAACCAAAATCTGGGAACATATTTCTGTTTTTGTTCCCAGATTTCTGTTTTTTCCCAGATTTCTGTTTTTGTTTTTGTTCCCATATTTTTGTTTTTGTTTTGTTCCCAGATTTCTATTTTTGTTCCCATATTTTTGTTTTTGTTTTGTTCCCAGATTTCTGTTTTTGTTCCCAGATTTCTATTTTTATTTTGTTCCTAGTTTTCTGTTTTTGTTCCCATATTTCTGTTTTTGTTTTGTTCCCAAATTTCTGTTTTTGTTTTTGTTCCCATATTTTGTTCCCATATTTCGATTTCTGTTTTTGTTTCCAGATTTCTATTTTTGTTCCCATATTTATGTTTTTCTTCCCATATTTCTATTTTTGTTTTGTTCCCAGATTTTTGTTTTTGTTTTTGTTCCTAAATTTCGTTCCCATATTTTTGTTTCCGTTCCATGTTTTTTAGAACAGAAATATAAAAGTAACACCACCATATTTTTATTTTTGTTCTCAGAATTTTATTTCCTATTGTGAAAAATATGGAAACACAACTATAGATCATTCTTACTACCTAATACTTCATTTCATTTGGAATTAGGCAATCCCGGGATTATCTAATACCTCATTTCATTTGGGATTGACTAATCCCAAGAATTGTGGGATTAGTCATTACTTGAGAATGGGAATGAAAATCAATCCCACCAACCAAACATAGAAATGGAATGACCATTCCAATCTCATCTTGAATCCCGCGTACCAAACGTCACCTAAGTCTTTAATTAATTTTTTTTCCCTCAAACTCTCAAATCAATTAGGTCTTTAACTGTTTAGTTGGAAGGATGAAAAAAAAAAATAAGAGGATAATATTTTTATAAAAAAAAAAAAATTCTAATATTGTTTGGTTAAGAAGAAAAATAAAGTGAGGAAAAATAATTCACTTTAATATAATTTAATATTTTACCCTCGTATATTAGAAAAATAAATTAAAAATTATATTATCAAGGGTATAATTATAATTTTATTCATTATCCCTCAATTTTCTTCTTTATTCTACCAAATTTGTGTGGAAAAAAATTACTCCGAAAATTGTGCATTTTTCTTTCTATTTTATTTTTCCTTCCATTTTCTATCTATACCAAACCCATGTTTTTTTTTTTTTAATTTTCAATCTTATTTTTCTTTTTATTTTATTTTCCATCCATTTTTCACCCAATCAAACACACCCTAAAAGCTTGTTTGGTTGAATTTTTTTAAATAGTTTTTCAAAAAATTAAAAAAGTGTGAAAAGTTGTTTGTTTTGGAATATGACGCCAACAAATGGATTGATAGTAAAAAACAAATTCAACATGTTATTTATGATTTCAAACAAATTTCATTATAGTGAATATTCATTAATATTAGATCGTTCATATTAGTTAAATTCATTCAATCTCTTAATACTTTTCATATTTGTGGTGAATATTCACTAAACAAATGTGATAATGACACATTCACTGTTAAATTGAAATGTTCACTTTATCAATGTGCATCCACTCTTAGCCCTTTTTGTTATCCACGAACATTTACTTACCCTTATAACACGTTCTCGTTACATATATTGGTTTATGAGTCAACATTTACTCACTCGTGTAACATGTTGATGTCATTTCACATACTGAGCTATTAATGAACATTCATTTACCCTTATAATACGTTCTTGTTACATATATTGGTTTATGAGTCAACATTCACTCACTCGTGTAACATGTTGATATCATTTCATATACTGAGCTATTAATGAACATTCACCGGACCTTGTAACACGTTGTTGTCACTACACATACTGAGTTATTAAATAACATTCACTTTATATCAATTGTGTAATTACATATATCAGCTTATTAATGAACATTTATTGTCTCCTAGTTACATTTTATGGTTAATTAGTCAACATTCACTAAGGGTAACTTTGGTTGGAATAATGGAAAAAAAATAAAAAAATAAGAGGATAATATTTGTATCCATTGTGAAACAAAAATAATTTTTCATAATGTTATTTTATTAGAAAAGAGAATGAAAAAATGGAAAATAATCTATTTTAATACAATTTACTATTTTATCATCATATATTATAAAATAAATTAAAAAAATTATTAAGAGTATAATTGTAATTTCGATATTTTAGAAAAAATTCAAATCATTTTTCCTCAATTTTAATCCCAAATTTGAGAGGAAAAAGGGATAAGGAAAATGAGCATTTTTTTTTCACCCTTTTTTCGTTTCCATTTCATTTTTCTTCGTTACCAAGCACAATTTTTTTTTTCATTTTTCACCTATTTTTCTTTTTCATTTTCCCATCCACCCTATTTTCCACGCAAACAAACATACCCTAAGAATCTATATACTCTTGAAACTGAACTACGATTATTGCTCGACGTAATGAAACAAATATATGAATACAAAAAAGTATTTAATAATTGTATTACAAGTTCAGTAATGTTCCATAAAAATAGTTAAACTTTCTCATAACACAATACAACAATAAACAGAAAACGTGTTAAATCGACGAAAGTTCTCTTGTTTGTGGATTATTTTCGAACACTTGACAACCGAATATGTACACATATTTTTTTTTTCGGTACAAATATCGAAGGAGGAGATTTTGAACACCAAATCACCCAACAAAGAGGCACACTAAATAAGGATATATGTCATTAACCGCCCTTGTCATTTTACACTATACCAAATACCTCCCATGTCATTTTATAAATACTAGAGACCTCTTTTGTCTTTTTGTTCAAACATCACTTACCTCTCTTATTGATTAAAAAATAATAATTTTTTATTATAATACCAATTTTATCCTCGACTATTTAAAAAATAATTAAATAATAAAAAATTAAAATACATAAATAATCTTTTAATTTATATATATATATATATATCGCCATCTCCTACCACCGCACCCACCGCCGCCGCCACATCCTACTGCCGCCACTACCCACCACCCGCCGCCACCTCCTACTGTCACTTCCTACCACCGCCACCACCCACTACCTCCCATCGCCACTACCCACTCCCATTTTAAAAAATATATTTTTTTTAACCATTTCATTAAAAAAAAAAATTAACGTTTTTATTAACCATTTTATCTCTCTCTCTCTGATGGTGGCGGTGGCGGTAGCAGTAGGTAGTGGTGGCGACGATGGGTGGTAGTAGGGGAGTTGGGCGGTGGGTGGTGGGAGGAAAAAAAAAAGTTGTTTCGGTGGAAAATCCTTTATTTTACCCTTAATTTTTAAAAAAAAAAATCTCATGTGCAATTGCAACTTGTGTTTTTGTCCTAAATATTAAAAAAGGCGGAACGCCTAATACACGCATTTGCACTCACGCAGTTACATGTAACTAATTTGTATGTAAAAATTTATTAGATGTAACAAATATTACGCAAATACATGTAATTTGTAACATGTAACTAATATTACACAGATATATATGTAATATAATTGTAATTATTAAGTTGCAACTAATTTTAATTATATATAATTAAATTCACTATAATTCGAATTTATTCACTGAATTCTCTTTAGTGACATATGCAGGACTAATATGCAAGTAAAATCTAATTTAAATTATTAACTCAAAATTTATGTTTTAAATAGGACTAAAAACATATTATCTCCGCTATTTGGGACTAATAGTCAACTATCCCCAAAAAAACACAAAACTCAAGCAATTTTACCATGAATTAAGCACTCCATTTACGAATTTGCTTGCTAAATTTGCAGAACTCGTAACGGCGTAGCAATTTGAGCAACAAGTTTGGGATAAATTGGGGGAAAAAAAGGGAAAATAAATGAAGCTTACTGGAGATGATGAAGCGGTAGTGTTTTCTTGCAAGATTCCAAGATATCCCATAGGTTTTTCACCCCCATCTCTGCTCCTACCCGCTGCCTGTGAACTTCTGTAGTACCTGCATCGTAGAGAGAGAGAAGAGAGAGAGAGTGCAATTGGAGACGAAGACGAGAGGGAATTGAAAGTTCAATTTTGAAAAACTCGAACTTTCCTCTCTGTGCTTATCAGCGACTTCAAAAGGATTAAATTACACAATTGGTCCAGATATGTTTTATGTTTGCAAATAAGACCATAAGTCTTTAATTTTTATTTTTAATTTTTCTCAAACTCTCAAATCAGTTGGGTCTTTAATGGTATATTTGGTTGAAATGATGGAAAAGGAAAAAAAAAAAAAAAAAAAAAAAAAGAGAATAATATTTTTATCTATTGTGAAGAAAAAAATTTATTATTACTATTGTTGTTTGGTTAAGAAATAAAATAAAAGGATAAAAATAATTTATTATTTTATCCTCGTATATTAGAAAAATATATTATCAATGGTATAATTGTAATTTTATTCATTTCTCTCCATTTTCCTCCCATATTTGTGAGAGAGAAAAATTGTCTCAAAAATTGTGTTTTTTCCTATCACATTTTTTTTCCTCTCATTTTTCATCCAACCAAATAAGTTTTTTTTTTCATTTTCCTTTCCATCTATTTTTCACCCAACCAAACGCACCCTAAGGATATGTTTCGTTGAAATGATAGAAAAGGAAAAATAAAAGGACGATATTTTTATCCATTGTGAAAAAAAAAAATATTTTCCCTAATTTTGTCTGATTAAGAAGACAAATTAAATGAGAAAAAATAATCCGCTTTAATGTAGTTTACTATTTTACCCCGTATATTATAAAAATAAATTAAAAATTATGTTATCATGGGAATAATTATAATTTTACTCATTGTCCCTTATTTTTCTTTATTTTCCTTCCAAATTTGTGTGGTAAAATTATGCATTTTTGTTCCTATTTTTTTTCCCTTTAATTTTCTATCTATACTAAACAGGTTTTTTTTTTCTCATTTTAGATCTTATTTTTCATTTCATTTTTTTTCATCCATTTTTTACCCAGCCAAACGTATGAAAAGTTGTTTGTGTTGGAATATGACGCCAACAAATGGACTGATAGTAAAAAACAAATTCAACATGTGATTTATAATTTCAAACAAATTTCATTATAGTGAATATTCATTAATATTAAATCGCTCGTATTAGTTAAATTTATTCAGTCTCTTAATACTTTTCATATTGTGGTGAATATTCACTAAACAAATGTGATAGTGACACATTTACTGCTAAATTGAAATGTTAACTTTATCAATGTGCATCCACTTAGCCCTTTTTATTATCCACGAACATTCACTTACCCTTGTAACACGTTCTCGTAACATATATTGGTTTATGAGTCAACATTCACTCACTCGTGTAATATGTTGATGTCATTTCACATACTGAGCTATTAATGAACATTCACTGGACCTTGTAACACGTTGTTGTCACTACACATACTGAGTTATTAAATAACATTCACTTACTTCATATCAATTGTATAATTACACATACGAGCTTATTAATGAACATTTATTGTCTCCTAATTACATTTTATGGTTAATTAGTCAACATTCACTAAGGGTACGTATGGTTGGAATAATGGAAAAAAAATAAAAAAATAAGAGAATAATATTTTTATCCATTGTGAAACAAAAATAATTTTTCATAATGTTATTTTATTAGAGAAGAAAATAAAAAAATAGAAAATAATCTATTTTAATACAATTTACTATTTTACCCTCATATATTATAAAATAAATTAAAAAATTATTAAGAGTATAATTGTAAATCGATATTTTTTCTCAAATTTCAATCATTTTTCCTCAATTTTAATCCAAAATTTGAGAGGAAAAAAGGATAAGGAAAATGAGCATTTTTTTTCATCATTTTTCCGTTTCCATTTCATTTTTCTTCTTTACCAAACACAATTTTTTTTTTCATTTTCACCTATTTTTCTTTTTCATTTTCCCATCCACCCTATTTTCCACCCAAACAAACATACCCTAACGGCATGTTTGGTTGGATGGAATCGAGGGCAGAATGGAATCGCATTCCGCCCTCGATTTCTATTTCGTTATTTGATTCTCCAATGGAATTACTTTTGTGATTCCATTGGAATGAAATTGGATGGAATGTGATTCCATTTAAGATGGGACAGAATGAGATTCCAACCCAATGAAATTAATATCTTAAATTACATGATAACCCTTGTAATTAAGTCATTGAAAATTGAGAACAAAAACAGAAATTAGAGAACATAAATTGAAATTAGATAATAGAAAGTTGGGAATAGAAATAGAAAATTGAGAATAAAAAATTGAGAACAGAACTAGAAAATTGAGAACAGAAACTGAAAATTGAGAATAAAAACAGAAAATTGAGAACATAAACCGAAAATTAAGAACAAAAACAGAAAATTAGAGAACAGGAAATTGAGAAAATAAATTAAAAATTGAGAACAAAAACATAAAATTAGATAACATAAAATTGAGAACAGAAACATAAAATTGAGAATATAAACTGAAAATTGAGAACAAAAATATAAAATTAGAGAACGAAAAATTAAGAACGAAAAATGAAAATTGAGAACAAAAACATAAAATTAGATAATAAAAAATTGAGAACGGAAACCGAAAATTGAGAATAAAAACAGAAAATTGAGAACAAAAATAAAAAATTGAGAACAAAAAATTAAAAAAGGAAACTGAAAATTAAGAATAAAAACAGAAATTAAAGAATAGAAACTGAAAATTGAGAATAAAAATAGAAATTAAAGAACGTAAACTTAAAATTGAGTTGAATAGTGAAATATAATAAAATGAGGAAATGAATAAAATAGTGAAATATAATAAATTTTTTATTATAACCAACCAAGAAGAGAATGGAATAATAATTTTATAAAGGCAAAATATAAATTTTACTATATTTCACTATTCCATTATTTCTTTCATTCCATACCAACCAAACAAGAGAATGGAATAATGATTCCATTCACAATTCTATTCTATTCCTTCTCTCATTCCATTACTTCTTCCATTCCATTCCACTCTCATTCCATTCCGTCCAACCAAACATGCCGTAAGAATCTATGTACTCTTGAAACTGAACTAAGATTACGGTTCAACGTAATGAAACAAATATACAAATACAAAAAAATATTTAATAATTGTAATTACAAGTTCAGTAATGTCCGATAAAAATAGTTAAACTTTCTCATAACACAATACAACAATAAAGAAAAAAAAACGTGTTAAATCGAAGAAAGTTCTCTTGTTTGTGGATTATTTTCGAACACTCAACAACCGAATATGTACACATATTTTTTTTTGGGTACAAATATTGAGGGAGGAGATTTTGAACACTAGATCACCCAGCAAAGAGGCACACTAAATAAGGGTATATGTCATTGACCGCCCTTGTCATTTTGCATTATACTAGATATCTCCCATGTCATTTTATAAATACTAAAGACCTCCCTTATCTTTTTGCTCAAACACCACTTACTTCACTTATTGATTAAAAAATAATAAATTTTTATTATAATACCGATTTTATCCTTGACTATTTAAAAAATAATTAAATAATAAAAAATTAAAATACATAAATAATCTTTTAATTTATATATATATATATATATATATATATATATATATATATATCGCCACCTCTTACCACCGCACCCACCGCCGCCACCACCTCCTACTGCCGCCACTTCCTACCACCGCCACCACCCACCGCCTCCCATCGCCACTACCCACCCTCATTTTAAAAAATATATTTTTTTTAACCATTTCATTAAAAAAAAAATAAAAAAATTTAACGTTTTTATTAACCATTTTATCTCTCTCTCTGGTGGTGACGGCGGTTGGTGACGGTGGCAGTGGCGGTAGCGGTAGGTAGTGGTGGCGACGATGGGTGGTGGCAGGGGAGTTGGACGGTGGGTGGTGGGAGGTGGTGGTGGGAGTTGGGCGGTGGCGGTGGCAGAGGGTGGTGGGTGGTGGCGGCAGTAGGAGGTGGCAGTGGCGGTGGGTGGTGGGAGTTAGGCGGTGGCGGTGAGAGTTGGGTGGTGGGAGTTAGGCGGTGGCGGTGAGAGTTGGGTGGTGGTGAGAGATAAATATAATTAATTAAAAAGTTAATGATAAAAAATATAATTTTAAAAATATAGAGCTGCTAATCAATTTTTTAAAAAAATAATCTAAAGAGAATTTTGTCCAAAAGAGGGTAAGTGGTGTTTGAGCAAAAAGATATGAGAAATCTCTGGTATTTATAAAATGATAGGGAAAGTATCTGGTATAGTACAAAATGATAAGAAAAGTTAATGGCATATACCCCACTAAATAATCACTAGGGTACAAGTCTCGAGTTATGTATACATACTATATGCATAATAAATTTCCTATTGTATCTTCTATCTATAATAGAAAATATTAATTACAGGAAAATATAAATTAAATGCATTATTAATATTTTTAGTTTCTATTTTTGGAAAAAAAAAAATTTAATTAATATTTTAAATTTGATCCCATAAAAGTTGATGGGAACCCAAAAATAATGGTCCTTTACTCCTTTTCATTTAATTTTTTAAGAGCATTTATTGATTTACATAAAAATTAAAGGGTAAAGTCCAAAATAAAAGAAAAGGTTGTAGAAAAATAATGTAAAACTTTGAGATTTTTATACTTTGTACCCCTAAAATTTTAGAAAAATTCCAATTTAATCCCTATACTTTTAATTTAAACATATTAAACCCTAAAATATTTAAATCGTGTGAAACCAGTCTAAATTTAATTATTAATTATTACATTTTTATGATGAAAATCAATTATGTGTCAAACACGAAATCTTCCACGTGAGTGAATTGCGTCATAGAAAAACAGAATGACTGATTTGTTACGATTTGAATACTTAGATTTTTAGGGTTTATTTTGTTCAAATTTAAAGTAAAAGGGTTAAAGTGGGATTTTTTGAAACTTTAGGGGTATAAAGTAAAAAAAGCTCTAAGACTTTTAAAGATTTGTTAAAAAAAACAAAAAAAAAAAAAACCCATATAATTATACATTTGCTCACCTCAATATTTACAACATTTATAATTTTGTCATTAAGAATTTTAATTGCAAGCTCTCTCAAAGTTTGGATTCATTTTGATTTTAAACTTTTTTTTATCTATAATAAAAAAAATAAATTTAAGTATATATTGATGAAATTATCGTTAAATATTATTTTTTAAATTATTTTTGTACTAAATACATATATCAAATAAAAAAAATCATAATTATTAGTTAAAGTTATGGATTTAAGAATTATATAAACATATATTTTTTTGAGTAAAATTACATATTTTGGTCATCAAAATATTTATCAATTTGATAAAAATTCAAAACTTTGGAATGAAGTATCACAATTAAACGTTAAGGTACTGAATTAAAAATATCTAAAACAGTGAGGGTATAAAGTGTCATATTACTAAAATATATTAAATATTAGGAGATTCATGAACAACTCTCTCTCTCTCTCTCTCTCCTCAGTCACCTCTTCGTTCTTCTCGCCTCATCGGAGATATTTTTCGCCATTTTTTCATCGTCATCGCTGGAGATCATGGCCGTTCAACTATGGGACACGCTGAAAGAATCAATCACAGCATACACTGGCCTCTCTCCGGCGGCTTTTTTCACAGTTCTCGCTCTAGGACTCGCCGTCTACCATGTCGTCTCCGGCATGTTTGGCTCTTCCGATCGTGGTCGCAATCAGAGGCCTAGGGATCTCGAGGAACAGATGAAGCCTCTGCCGCCGCCAGTTCAGCTCGGAGAGATCACGGAGGAGGAGCTGAAGATGTACGATGGCTCCGATCCTCAGAAGCCTTTGCTCATGGCGATCAAAGGTCAAATCTATGATGTTTCTCAGAGCAGGTATATCGATTTCTTCTCTATGATCATGGAATTTCGTTTAATTTTGATTTTTTTGGGAATTTGATTATCAGTATTATAAGATTCTGAGATTGCTGGATTTGAAGTTCGTGTCATAATTTATGATATAATTGTTCATGTTCGGAGATTAATACTTGATCATAATCTCTGAATTATTCAATTAAGTTGTCTTCAATTGATGAATGCATTGATTTTGTTTATAATTCTTGAATTTTGATGAATTATGCTTGTTTTGTTGAGGAATTCAGCTGCAAAAACACATGTATGTTCATAATTGCATGCTTGTTTTTCCAAATCTTGCCAAATTGTTTTAGCACTTTTTATAATAGAAAAAGTTAAGGCAGTGTTTGATAACCTTTTATTAAGTATTTTTTATTCAGAAAACATTATTTTGACAATGTTGAGTGAATATACTGGTACCCGAGTGGTCCCGTTAGCAATGGTAGGTGCGCTTTTTTTACTCTCTTGAGAATGCACTCTAGAAATTAAATCTTGAATTTAATTCTGAATGCACCAGACCGATATGGATGAGTGCGCCTTTAAGATCACTCAGGGAGGTGATTAGTCGAAGTGCGTGTAAGATAGTCCGGACACACCTTACTGTATAATAAAATATAAAATTAAAAGTGAATATATTGGTATTATATCTATATGAATAAAATAGAACAATTGAAGGGGAAAATGTTTTATTTGTCTTTTTATTTATTTTAAAAAACACATTTAAAAATATTTTTGATTTTACAGAACATACGACGGTACCGTTTGCTAACATTTTTTTAAGTACTTTAAAAAAAATGATAAAAAAATACTTTTACTTAAAAACAAAAGCCAAAAAATAAAAAATAATACTTTTACTTAAAAACAAAAGCCAAAAAATAAAAATTACGTGTGGCCTCTTAATTCCGAAAAATTTGTTAAATATTGATTTTAAAAACAACTATTTTTTTCTTTTCGAAAAAAGAAAATACTTAAAATCACGGTTTTGCTTCTTTGATTTTTAAAAGTGTTTTTTTTTTAGTGCAAAACAAGCCCTACTTTAAAAAGTTATTATCAAAAAGTTTTTTTTTTTTTTTGTTTAAAGCAAAAATGGAAAAAGAAAATAGAAAAAAGCATTACCAAACGGTTCCTTAGATCTCGCAGCACTCCCAATTATTTTTCTCTTTAACAAATTGCTAATTAGGGTTCCTTAACAGGATGTTTTACGGGCCTGGAGGCCCGTATGCGCTTTTTGCTGGAAAAGATGCAAGCAGAGCTCTTGCAAAGATGTCATTCGAAGAGAAAGATCTCACTGGCGATATCTCTGGGCTTGGCGTGTTTGAGATTGAAGCATTACAAGATTGGGAATATAAATTCATGAGCAAATACGTTAAAGTCGGAACCATTAAAAATAAATTACCAGTAGCTGAGGCTTCAACAGCTTCTGAACGGGAAGTTAATGATCGAGATATTGTTATGCCTTCTGAAGATGCAGGCCCGTCTGAAGACGGAAAATTAGAGTCTGGGTCTGATAAAAAGCCCGAAGAAGGCCCGTTGGAAGATGGAAAACCAGAGTCTGATTTGGGTAAAAAGACTGAAGAAGACCAGTTGGAAGATGGAAAATCAGGGTACGATTTGGGTAAAAAGCCCGAAGAAGACTCGGTGGACGATGGAAAATCAGAACATGATTTGGGTAAAAAGCTGGAAGAAGACCCATTGGAAGATGGAAAATCAGAGCATGGTTCGGATATAAAGCCCAAAGAAGGCCCGTTGGAAGATGGAGAGTCTGATTCAGCTATTAAGCCCGAAGAAGACTTGAAACCGGTTCATGACGAGGGTAAAAGGGATTTTGAGTCTGCCAAGCCCGCAGAAGGCTGTAAGATGGATTCGAGTTCAGCCAGGTCCGAAATATATGGTAAGTTGGATGGTGATGATTCTAAGATTCAAGAAGACGGTAAATCAGAAACGAGGGCTGTTGAAATTGAGGAAACCGAATCAATCGAAGATGCTGGGAAACACTGAGAGACGTGTTTGATTTTCGGGTGCTTTTTTTTTTCCTGTTTGAGTCTGTTTTTCTAATACAAGTTTTATTTTCCGTGGCATAGTATAGTGTCCTACAATGAACAAAAATGCTGAAAAATTGTGAGGTTGCTTTTGTATTGAATAATGACAAAATTAAGGTGGTTTTGTTTCTTAGGGTTCCTAGTACGAACTTGACTCGGTTCAGGCGGTGCTCTGGCCGGTCAAAAAACTATCAGTCCGGGCTGGCCCGTTTTCATCATGGTTCTTGATATTTTGTTTCCTTTTATAACTGTAATACCGTCCAACAAGAGCAGCTTGTTAACTGTTTTTTGCTGCAGCTGTAAACTGATCTGGCCCATTTTGATCACGGTTCTTGGTATTCTGATTCCTTTTATAACTGTAAAACCATCTACCAAGAACAGCTTCTGGTGGACGAATGTGAATCAAACTGGTTTCGTCAGCAGGATAATATGGCCCGGCCCGGCCCAAAAAGAACTTATCAGCCTATGCTTGGCCGTTTTGATCACGGTTAATTGATATTCTGATTCCTTTTGTAGCCTAAAACCATCCACCAAGAACAGTTTTGCTTCTAGTGATCGAATGTGAATTAAACCGGGTTTCACCAGGGGGTGTGATATGGCCTGTCCGGCCCGGCCCGAAAAGAACTTATAAGCCCATGCTGGCCCAATTTGGACTGATTTTTGCAGTTTGGTTCTTTTTCTCCAGTAAGTTGGTATTTTACGAGTTATTGAACACCATAGGTCCCGTTTGGTTACTGTTTCTGTCATTACTGTTTTTGCTCCCAAAATTTTAGGATTAATATACAGAAATGCGTTTGGTAAACACGTTTATGTTCCCAAAATTTTAGGAATAATTTGGGTTTTATTTCTTAAAATCCTTAAAAATCTGAGAAACAACCACAAAATTATTTTCACTATCATCCTATCGGCCACCACCACCACTACCACGCCGGCCACCAAACATTTAAAGTAAAAAAAAGGACAAATGTTGTAACCTCATGAGTGTAAAAATGGTCATCTCCAAACACCTAATAAAAGATTGTCATGTGTCTATAAACCCCAGTGGGACCACCATTCTTACCGATGACAAGTGTGGGGATTTTGCCGACCAGAGGCACGGCTTAGCCCATGTCGGTCACCCCAGGAGATTGTCTATGTTAACCTCTGGCAAGAACCGCTGTCGGGATAGGGAAACCTCTCCCCGTCCAGGGGCATGTGCCCAGGCCGGCGCTTCCCATTTCAGTATTCAACCCTACAAGCACCTCAACAAGAACATCCCCTGCCCGTCTCTGCCCATTCGAGAAGGGCAGGAAAAGGGAACTCTTCACACGGTATGCCACAGGGGAAGTTCATCTGACATCGTGGGCCAGACCATTTGTCCAATGGTGTATACTCACCACCCATGGACTCCAGCAAAAAGGCCAGAAAGCCCAGGCCTACCAGCTTAATCACCCCACACACCCACGCGGTGGTCATGCACCCAGATCAGGACGCTAATCCCTGCTTAGGCTGCTAATCCCCGTAATGCTAATTAGCCTACTGCCTATAAAAGGAAAGGTGGCAGTGTAGTAAAAAAGTGACGCATACTTGCTTTTTTAATACTCTAAGCATTTTATTATCTCCTCCTAAACTCTTACTCTCACGCTGAAGGAGATACACTTGGCCTACCTTGGCAAGTCCTTTGTGCAGGTGATAACTTGGATCCCAGCCGAGGACGGACGAATATCCTTCTCGGACAAGGACTCTTCTTGGATTTGAAGATATCTCAGGTTGCTCGATCATTCCATACCCATCTCGAACCTCTCCAATTCCACCTCAGCACGGAAGAAGACCGAAACACCCTGACTAGACGATACCGTTAGTGTTGACCAAAATTTGACATCAACACAACCAAACATGTTTCTTGTTTTTGTTCTCATTAATTAAAAGAAACAATTTCAGAACAATGATTGTTATCATACGTGTTTCTATTTCCAAAATACTCCAGAACGGAAACAAAATTTCTATTCCATCTCATCCCAGTTTATTGGAAGTAGAAACAGAAATACTCCAACATATTTTTTCAACTATTTCCAATTCAATTTCCAAATAAATATAGATTAATATTCATAAAATATGGAATAAAAAAGGGGGGGATAATTAGTCAAACCCTAAAATAATGAAAAAAGAAGGGTTGAATCTGATTAAATATTGAAGCAGCCTGCAAATGACCTCAACATGTCTTTGTTCATAAACCTTTGACATCATGTACATATACGTGTGTGTCACATATATATATATAATGAGCCTTTTCCTTCCTCCCTTATGAATTAAAGGCATCAATAGATGCACCTTTCTTCAACCCTCTGTTTCGATTCTCCATTTCTTCTTCTTCTTTATTTTTTTTTTCCTCTTTTTATTGCCATGAAAATTCCAACTTTTTTGCAGCTGTTTGTCATTTGCTTATTCCTGGTATCACTTTTCTCAGTCTCCGGCTGCCGGAAAACTGATTTCTCAGTCTCCGGCCGGGGGAAAACTGATCGACGGACCGGAGAGGAAGAAAAAGGAAGAGCAAGAGTTGATTTCTATGCCATGTTTGGGCGACACTTCTCTTTTATTTCTCACAGTTCTCGGACGGTTTCAAGACGGGTCGTGCCTGGCGGACCCAACCCGCTCCACAACTGATCCAATTTGAGGCGCAGTTTGGAGATTTCAAATCGCAGTTTTGAATTTTTTTATTTTTTATTTTGATTTTTACTTTTTTTTTTTTGATGTATAATTCATGATTTTTTTTTTTTTTTTTCCTATTGTGTTTGTTAGAAGGGCTTGTGCATTGTCCACATCACCAGAAATTTTGTTTAAAGATGCTATATCAATTTTTAAATTTATAAATATAAAAATATAATAAATAATATAAGGGTTTTTTACATTTTGAACTTAAAGTTGAAAAAAAAATCACTTTAGTCCCTGTATTTTCAATTTGAACACATTAAATCATTAAGTATTCGAATCGTGTCAGGTTAGTTTAAATTGATAACTCCGTTATAAAACAGAAATCAGCCACATGTCAAATATGGAATGATTCATGTGGGTGAATTTCGTCATGAAAAATGACAGAAGGACTGACTTGACACGATTTAGATACTTTAAGATTTAATTTGTTAAATTGAAAGAATAGAGGCTAAAGAGGAATTTTTCTGAAACTTGAGGAGTACAAAGTGCAAAAGGCTCTAAATAATTAAAGGGTACAAAAATGTATCTTAATTGAAAGTGGGGTTGTAAATTCTTTTTGTGGTTTTCTTTTTTTAAAAAAAAAACTTTCATATTCCATCCTTCAACAATTTACCCTAAAATTAATATAAATTATTAATGAAAAGACATATAAAAAAAATAGGATTTCTTAGGTGGCGTTTGGTAATCGTTTCTGTTTCTGTTTCCATTCCAGCAGTGAGATGAGAATGGGATGGGAATTTTGTTTTCTTTTCGGGAGTAGAATCGCGTTTGGTAACGATAATTTTTTTTTTGTTTTGGGAAGGGAATTGTGTTTAGTAACGATTTTATCATAATTTTTTTTTTTTTTGGCCTGACGGTGGTGGCGCCGTCGCAGGCCGGCCGACGGAGGCTCCGGCGCGGTGGCCCCTTGCCGGCGATGACCGGACGGCGGTGGCGCCGTCGACGCCGGCCGGCCGGTGACCGGCGGCGGTAGACGGTGACCGGCGACGGTTGCCAAAGATGGCCGACGGCGGCGGCGGCCAGTGGTCGACCGGTAGATGAATAGTGACCATATGTTTTGGGAATGGAATGAGAATAATGAGAAACAACTTTTTTTTGTTTCTCATTTCTTAAGAAAAAAGTGGGCACAATTCTCAAATGGGAATTAAATGGAAACGGAAACAAAAATTACCAAACACTATTCCCAAACAGAATTCCCAAAAATCTGGAAATGGAATGGAAATTTCTGGAATGGAAATGGTTACCAAACGGGACCTTAATAATTAGGGATGTCAACGATCCGGGTTCAGCTTGATTTCATACAAAAGTAAAATCAAAACCAAAATCGTTTCGGCTGCTAAATTTAAAACCAAAAACAAAACTAAAACCATTTAGTCGGTTTCAACCCGGATTATTTGATTCGGTTTTTCTCGGTTATCTGTCGGTTATGTTTTGTTTTTTTTTTTGTCATCCCTATTAATAATGTAGTGTATAACATGTGTCCGAAGTCACAAATAAAAAAAATAATTGTAATATTTAAGTAATAAAGCAAAAAAATCAATGGATTGAACAACAAAAATATCATGAGATTAAATAAGTTCACTATAAAAAATAAAAAAAAATCAAAACCAATAATCAAACAAATAATACACTTTCCCTCCGATGATTATTAATGGAGGTAAATTTGATCATGAAGATCACATGTGCATGAAGACTCTTCCTTTAAGCCCAAGTATGGATAATCCGGGCTGAGTTGTCCGAACAATCTCAGCTCGAACATAGGCAAAGGGGTTGGCCTCAAACCCTTCACTCTACCAGGGTGTCCGATTATGAAAAAGTTGTCGAGCTAGGGGCTTCGAGCACCCTCAGCTCGGGCATATGCACAAGGAGGGCCCGTCAATTGATTATCCAACTACCATGGCCGAGCTGAGGTGTCCGAGCACATTTAGCTCGAACATATTAGAAATGGGGACCCTCAAATGAAAATTAGAGATACATCGCCGAGTTGAGGTGTCCGAACACCCTCAGCTCGGACATCATCCAAATGAGGGGCCCAAACGAAGAATGGGACAACATGGCCGCGATGAGGAGTCTGATTAACCTTACCTAGGACTTTCTCCAAAGGGGCTTCCAAAATAAAGATCGAAGCTATTTGGCTAAGCTGAGGTATCTGATCACCCTCAGCTCGGCTATCATCTAGAAAATGGGGCCTCAAATGAAGAAGTCTCTTCGCCGAGTTGAGGTGTCCGAGCACCCTCAGCTCGGATTGCCTCTCAATTGGGAACCCTCAAGTGAAATTGAAGATGTAACGCCGAGCTGGGGTGTCTAAGCACCCTAAGCTCAGACTTACACAAGATAGGGAGCCCTCAAAAGGAAATGAAGCCACAACGTCAAACTGGGGTGTCCGAGCACCCTCAGCTCGGACTTACGCATAATGGAGCCTCTCAAAAGGAAATTCAAGCTACTCTTCCGAGCTGAGGTGCCCGACCACTCTCAACTAGGACTTATGCATAAAGGGCCCTTCCATTTTCACATTGAAGGCTAGCGAGCCGAGTTGAGAAGTCTGAGCACCCTCTGTTCGGATTCTCCTCATATGAAGCCTCTTAAGGCTTTTTGAAGCACCCGACGTCGTTTTGGCACCCTCTCCACCTCCTGATCATCCAGATGAGCTAAAAACGAGTCATTACTCTCTATTTTCAAGTGGGCTGGCACATGGACTTCTACAAATGGGGCTAAAAGCCCAGTCCAGGTGTTTAGGGCCTTAATTTGCAAACTCATTGGCTGCCAGTTAAATTAAGCTAATTAACCAGACTAAGGTCCCTAATTTCGCTACGCTAATTGAGTCATGCATCCTCTAAATACCCATTGGCATCCAATGCCCAAAGGTACTTGCTTCTATTTGACTCTAGAACATATTTAGCCTTCTTTCTCCAGATACTTATTCTCACACCGAAGGAGGTTCACTAGGCACAACCCCGGTAGGCTTGGGGGGGGGATTAATGTAATTATTTTAAAAATTAAGGATAAAAAAATATTTTGTTAAAAATTGGTGCATTAGTGTTTATGTTTAAAAAAATATGATAAAAAAGAATGACCGGTATTTTCTAAATGACAGAGAAAATTTATGGTTTTAAGTAAAAGGATAAAAACGAATGATTGATATTTTTTAAATGACTGCGAAAATTTACGGCTTTAAGTAAAATGATAGGGAAGATAACCTTACCCATTACCCATTAATAGTGAAATTAAATGCATCCATTGGATTTTTGATTTTTGATTTTTAAATTAATGATTAAATAAGGTATTTGATTTTAATGGAGGTATAATTCATGAATATTCCATTCAATACAAGTTTATCAACTTAAATAATACATTAACAATTAATCAAATCACTAGATATTATCATTATGAATTCCAAATATTTTATTCATTCATTAATGCTATCTTTTTTTATTTAAAAAGGGATTAACAATTTTACCCCTAAATTTTGATGAAAATTTCATTTTAGCCCCCTGAGTTTTTTAAAACGCCTTAAATTTTTTTTAATCATGCCACTGCAGTCAAAGTCATTATCCCTATTACAATTTTAGATAAAAAAAAATAGTGACCCCGTAATGTGTCTAACTATTTTCTAAAATACTACAGGAAATTCGAGCCTCATTTTATCTTCCCATTCTCTTTCACGCTTAAAAACTCAACAATATAGATATATCTTAATATGTGTACATATATATAGAAAGCGAAAGGGGGAGGTTTTTGTACTTTGCACCTTTGAAGTTTTGGAGAAAACTCACTTTAACTCCTGTTATTTCAATTTGAACATATTAAACCTTAAAATATACAAATCTTCTTAAGAGAGTCCAAATTATTAATACCGTCAATGTTTTTAACGAAAAGCACCCACTTATCAAGTATGAAAATCATCCACGTGAGTGATTTCTATAAAAAAAAATTAAAAATGATGGGATTAACGATTTGGATTCATTTAACACGATTTAGACTGAAGTGAGATTTCTATAAAACTTCATAGGTGCAAGATGAAAAAACTTCTCTCCCCATCTCTTTCTATAGCTTTTTCTTGTAAAAATTATACAAGAGGAAAAAAAAAGAGATTAAAAATGCCCGTAAACTCCCTTTAAAAATAATTGGGTGCACAACAATACAATATGTAGACCCAAAATGATATAATAGTTAAACTGGAGGGGTAAAAAGTGTCAAAACCTTTATACATATTGGAATTGGCATAAAGTAAAATATTGATGGTAAATACAAAGACAAATAAAAATTTGAGGACTAATTGAGAATATTACAAAAATTATAAGGGTGCAAAGTGTAATTTGTTGTCGAAGTTGATGCCCCGAAGTGGACTTTTTTTTCACTTAACTAACAATAACCCACTGTGCTTCTCACGGTCTGATTTGGTCCAAGAAATATAAATAAGAGAGAGAGAGAGAGAGAGAGAGAGAGGAGAGAGGAGGGAGAGAGAGGACATTGATCAAACAAGGAAGGTAGAGTGGAGGGGGAGTGAGTGGAGATTTAGGCCAAAAGGTGATTTGTACGTCGCTTTCATCATCATCATCCATATCCATTTCAATTTCATCTTCGACACGTTTGGATTTCTCGAATCGCAAGGCGAAACACGTGGCCTGATTCCAGTTTCTTCTCGTCTCTCAAATCTCTGAATCGATCTGGCGGAGATTCTGTGTGTTTGGTGGAGGTTAGGTTAGATTAGAGAGGAGTTTCAGCTCTTGCGGTGGTGGATCGCTGGAGATCTCTTGATTTTCCGTGTGGAATCGACGGAGAACTGGTTGTTTTTGGTGGAAATGGCGGAACAGAACTCGTCGCCTGACTGGCTTCCGGCGGGATGGACTATGGACGTAAGAGTACGGAAGGGCGGAAAGAAAGATAGGGTAATCGAACTATTTTCAGCTTCTTTTCGCTTTTACTGTTTGTTTTGCAACGATTCGGTTGCTGTTTGTTATGATTTAGCAACAATTAGGATTTTTCTTAGATTTCTCCATCTTCGGTGTGACTGTGCTCCATGAAATTAACCTTGCCTTCTGTAATTTTCTCCTAGATCTATCAGCATAGAGAAAAGCGCCACCCGGTTTTCCCCCACCATGTGAGGTTACACGAGAGTATGGATGATTTTTCCAAAATTTCAAACCCTTACGTAGTGTTTGGTTGTTCAGAATTGACCTCGAAATCGGAATTTGAAATGAACACATGGAAAAAACTCATTTCGGAGTTTGAATTTGAAATGAACACATGCAAAAACTTGATTTTTTCTATTTTTCCACCCGTTGATTTTGACTTCGATTGATTTTGACTTCGAATTCTGAACAACCAAACACTATTACCCAAGGGTTCAAAATTATCAAAACATTCTTGAGGGGAGGGATCAAGGGAGCAATTTCTTGATATGTCAAGGTCTTTTTAGCAAAAAACTATTGTCATTTACTATACATAGCAGCATCTCTAAGCATAATCACTTGTGTCGGCTGCAGTGTTACACTGATCCTTCAAATGAACGCAAATTCTATTCCAAGCCAGACGTTCTTCGGTATCTCAAAGACCACAAAATCAACGATTGTAGGTCTGAGGAGACGAACAAGAGTTCCACCCCCAACTCTACCGATAATGTTTGTGACTATAATACTATTTTATATATATATATACTTACACACACATATGTATATTGATTATGATAATTTTCTGCTATATATTGCTTAAAATCTAGTTTGAGGTCAAGAAATCAGCAGATGAAAGATTACCACCCGGTTGGATTAAGGAAACGAGAACAAGAAAGGGTCGAACAATGAAAAAAGATCTGGTATTCTCTCTCTCTCTCTCTTTCATTCTGTTAGTACTATCTCATGAATTTCATTTTGCCTTTTTCTTTATTATCCTCATTTATATTTCAAACTTCACGATTTAGTTGATTATCTGTTTTTCTATACAGTATTACTTTGACCCAGAAAGGGAATATGAATTCCGCTCTATGAAGGATGTTTTCCGCTACATCGAAAAGGGAGAGGTGGGAAAAAATGTATGCAAGTTGAAGGAGAAAGGCCACATGAAGATCGAGTTGGAAGATGATAAATTATCTGTTAGTTTTTGCTGATTAAATCTTCTGTCTTTAAGATATTTTAGTTTCGATTAATTTTCTGTTTTGTTTAAGTACTTTTTTTTGGCTGGCTTAAGCGAAAAAAGGTAATTAATTCTAAAAGTCTGTTTTGCACTTAAAAAAATTATTTGAAAAAATAAAAATGATTTTAATTACTTTTTCAAAAAACAAAACATATTTGTTTTTTGTTTTTTGTTTTTTCGATTTTAATATTATAAGAGATAGATGGACTAAAATCTAAGGGTGTCACTCCTCTGTATTCTTCCTGTTTTGTAGTCACCAGCCGGAGATAAGAGTTCAGTCATGGGCGAAGAGAAAGATGAAGAAATCCTTGAGGAGAAACCCGACTGTACCACAGATTGCAAACCGCTTTCCGAAAATGCATCAAATCAACGTAAGAATCCAAACTTTTATCATATTATCGGTAAAATAATTCACTTATCATTTTTATCCCCGTTTTTCCCCCCTGAATAAGGTCTTCGTCATTGTAATTGATATCAACCAGATGTCTAGATTTTGAATTGATTTAGTTAATATCAATTAGATGTTGAATTTGTATTTGATTTTATAATTGAATGCAACTAATTTTGCGAACTGACGAAGGGTGTTGTTTAGAGGATAATATTGTGAATGTACATGGATTATAGGGGTAATATTGATTTGAATTAGCAAATGATGCAGCTAAGGAAGCTGTAGTAGCTGCAACTGATATCGCCGATAGAGAAGGTAATAAGCCTGATTTGCCCGATCGGGCTTCTTCAGTCAAGAAGCTTCCTGAAAAACGACCGTTGGAGAAGGAGCCCGAAAACCCAGAAAGTAAAAAGGTCCAACGTGGGACCCGCAAACCGAATGGGCCTGAATTGCCTCGCCGGGCCTCGAGCCGTCTTGCCGGGGTTGAAGTCCCTCTTTTAGAGCTAAAACCCATCAGTCGAGTTCGTCAGGGTCAGCCCCTTAAATCTGGTACTGAGGTTCCGGAAACCGACAAACCGAAACAAGAATGTAATAATGTTCCGGAAACTGAACCGATTTCTTGTCCTAATGTTCCAGAAGCCCAATCTCTGATCAAAACGGCCGATAAAAAGCAACCTGAATCGCCCCTTGATTTGTCTGTGACCGATTCGTGGATGAGTCTTGACCCGTGCATCGAATTCGCGATCAAAACCCTAACCGGCGCACTCCCAGTCGACATCGACCTCGGCAGCGGCGAGAAGAAGGCTGATGATAATAATAATCCCGGGTCGACTTCTTCGCTCGACCTGTGGTCAGACCCGTGTATTGAATTCGCCGTGAAAACTCTCACCGGAGAGATTCCGGTGGGAGATGCTTGTCAACAGGTTATGGCAGCTCCGGCATTACAGCACACCGGAAACAGGAGCGGCATCCCGGATTCAGGAGACAACAGCACAACAACTCTTCTTCACCAACATGTTGAAGGTAAAAGACCAACTATATTTTAGTTAAAAAAAAAAAAAAGTTTCAAAATATGATTTTTGTACTAGTAATGTATGGTTAGAACTAGTTTTTTCCCCAGACATTAGTGAATCTGGTCGGTGGGGAGGGTTGTATTGTATCATCGTTTAACTTGGTGTACATTTTTTGGACTCTAGTCTCTAAAGGTGACTAGCTAGTTTTATTAATGGATAAAAACTTGTAGTTTGGTGAAGGTAGGATGGGGATTTTTTCTTTTTTTTTTTTTTTTTTGTGTATTAGGGTTTTGTAATTAATTTTGGGTGTTTTTGGTAAATAGTTCACGAACTTAAATTTTTTGTCCGTGCAGTTTATTCGCTACAATAATTTTATTTTTCAGAAGTCTAAAGTTAATTTGAGATTTTTCAAAAATCTAACGTTAATCTTGGGTTTATTTTTTTTGAAGAGTTCACGAATTTAAATTTAAAGTAATTTACATGTTATAATATATTTTTGTGTGTGTATTGAATTAGAGTTTTGTAATTAATTTTGGGTGTTTCTGGTGAATAATTCACGAACTTAAATTTTTTGTCCATATAGTTGTCAACTATAATAATTTAAATTTTGGGTTTTCGAGAAGTCCAAAGTTAGTTTTGGATTTAGTTTTTTTTTTTTTTTTTAAAGTTTACGAATTTAAATTTTTTGTTCATGTAATTTTCACGCGACAGTAATTTTTTCTGAAGTTCAAAATTATTGTATTACATAAAAGTCACTATAATTTTTTCATATGAAAAATTATAATAATTTTTATGACATACACTGACTTTGGATTTCTTATATAATTATTAGATTTTTTAAAAAATTATTGTGCCGAGTGTATTGGATAAACAATAAATTATAAAATTTGAGGTTTTAATGTTAATTCTAATATTTCAATTTCTTAGTTCTATGATTGTGTTTGTTTGCATGTATGAGAGAATGAAGTTTAGGAATTGAAAATCTCAAAAATAGATGTTGTGTATGTTAATTTTAGGTCCTTACTATTGGAAGCCATTGTTAAAGTCTCAAAATTAATGTGAACATTAGATGGTTTAAGTTAAAACTCTTTTTTATTTTCTAATAAGTTCATTTAACTTTATCTTATCCACTAATACAAACACGATAATATCGGAGGACTCAACGGATGTAGTGATCTTCATCATTAGAGATTCTCCTGAAACTCAATACGATAAACGATGGGTGGAAGACTTTAAAAGATTCATCTAAAGTAACAACTACTGGCTTCAATTTACCTCAAGAGAAAAAAACAAATGTGCTGGTTTCTAACTGAAAAAGGAATAGACGAGGAGTATATTTGACATATCTTGACTCGTCCTAGCTGAGATGATAAACCTTGTACCTGAAGAAATGAAGACCGAAGCCTTTGGTCGTTGCCCCTAGGAGTGAAAGAAATACCCGCCCACCCGCCCCACGCCGCCCCGCCCTGCTCGGTTTTGGTCGGATTTGACTCTATTTTTTTCCCTTTGTTCACCCGACCCGCCCGCCCGATCTCTCACCTAGTTCCGGTCGGATATCTATTCCCCATACCTAATAGCCCCGAACCCGACCGACTATTACATATTCCCTCCCTAAATTTGACATTTTACGAAACCATCCCCCTATATATATGAAAAATAAAACCCTAGCTTCATTTGTGATGAGGCCCGCCACTCATTCTCCTCCTCTCTCTTTGCGATTCTTCATATCTCATGAATTCCTCCTCATTTCTCTCACAAATCTCACTCCTCCCATCCTTCTGCGAAGATCTATGTGGTTCCTCTCTCTCTCAGTCTGAGAGCCGTCGCCGTTCGTGTTCATCTCCTGCTTGTCGCCGTTGTCGTAGCCGTTCACCGTTCGTGTTCAGGTATGTGTTTAATTTTTTTAGTTATTTGCCTTTGTTGTTCTTCTGATCTGTTTTAATTTTTTAGTTAAGGTTTTTAATCTTTTTAGTTGTTTGACTTTGATGTTCATCTGATCTGGAATCTGATTAATTCATCTTTCATCTGAGCTGTTTAACTTTGATGTTCATCCTTCATATTGACCTGTAACCCGAAGCCCCGAAACCCGAAAAAAAATCGGGGTAGCAAGGGTTGGGACGGTCGGGGTTCTTGACCATATATCCGATCGGGTTGGCCCAAAAAAATGCCTCCCCCCAACCTGCCCGACCGAATTTCTCCCCTGGTTGCCCCTACTTCATGCTTGTGTCGTTGTGTACGGGGAAAAATAAAAGTAAAAGCAAAAACGACGACGTCTGCGAAGCACTAGCCCAAGGCGGGAAAAGGAAAGTTTCGCGCCAAACCCTATTTTACCGAACCATTTTCCTTCCATTTTTCTTTTCAATTCATTCGAAAATTAGTTTTGTTTTGAGTAGTGGAAAGGAAATTGCGGGGATCGGAGAGATGCAGATTCAGTTGAAGTGCGCCTGCGGCGAAGGCAACTGCCCGGAGTGGGCGATAGTCGAACTCCAAGGCGTCGTCGAAGTTCAGCCGGATTTTCAGGACCGTTTTCACAACCTCCAAATCGGAGTTCTCTGCCGTCCTTCGTCTCAGGTTAGTTTCTCAATCGGAAACGAAATCGATCTCTTTTCAATCGCTCACGTTTCATAATTTGATTTCGTATTTGTTTCAATCTGATGCTTTACCTGCGTTCATTTGCAGTCGCCTTTTGTTAAATCACATTTGCGCATTTTGAAGTGAAATTATACGAGTTCATATTTCCTCGCCTGGTACATATTTAGATCTCGAGAGTTCCGTAGTGTTCCCGAATTTTCAGTACGAAATCGATCTGTTCTCAGTTGCTCATGTTTCACAATTGATTTCGTATTTGTTTCAATCCGATGCTTTATTTGAAATCACTTGCGTTTGCCTTTCGTTAAATCACATCGATGCATTTTGGAGTGAAATATAAGCGAGTTCATATGCTCTATACTTATCCTCGCCCGGTACACATCTAGATCTTGAAACTTCAGTATTTTCCCCTAATTTCTTCAGCACGAGATCGATCCAATCACAACTTATTCTATTTGACGCTTGATTTGCGGTAAATTATGAAATCGCACCAGTTTCTTCAACAAATTCGATTGATATCTGTTGTGTTTCGTTCTGGTTCAGGAAAACTACACGTTTACTGTTGGATATCATGAATTATCAGGATCGAAAGTGCCATTGAAGAAGCCGATGCTAGTACTGAAGAAAATTAAGCAATTGGATGCAGATCGTAATGGCGATTCGGATTCATCATCGAGGGTTGAATTACAAGTTGTTGGCGTCATTCGGCAAAGAATTTTGTTCAAGACTAGACCGAAGGCGCTCATATCCGGCACATCAAAATGATGCTTTTTTTTGGAGCTGGGGTTTTGAGAATTTGCACCCATGAAGTTTGATCATTATTTCAGTTTGGTCCCCGTAGTTGCAATTTAAACACATGACATCTTGAAGTTCGGTAATCATCCCACTTCAGTCTAAATCAATAACGCCATTATACTTTTAGGCGACAAATAGTCAATTGTCGTGCACTTAACTATTTTTAAGGGAATTTTGTAAGTATTTTTAACCTCTTCATTTTTCTCTTACAATTTTTTTTATAGTTCAGTTTGGTATCAAAATTTAAAGAAAATCAAACTAAACCAAACCAAAATCATGTGGTTTGGTTTTGATTTATGGGTTGTGCTAGTTCGTGGTGATGAAATGTGGTGGGGATGGAGGAAACCCGAGACCGAGAAGAAATAGAAAGGAAGAGAGATAAGAAAATGAAGGGAAGACGTTGTGTGCATGTGAATTGAGAATATTAGGGTTTTTGACTTGTTTAGTGTTTAGGTCTATTGTCAAGACAAAAAAAAAAAACTTTTATCAGTTTGGTGTTGGTTCGAACATAACAAGTCGAATCAAACAGTTTCTTCTTTTAAACAAAATCGAGCAACTTGTAGTTTTTCATGTCTAGAATCGTGTGGTTCGGTTTGCTTTTTACTTATAGCCCTATATATATATTTGCGAGGGAAGGAAAATGGGAGAGAAGAGTAGGTTGAAATCGCCCATAAAGTCTCTTGAAAATAGATAAGTGCACAATAAGTGATTTTTTGTCTGAAATTGTAATGGAAATAATGACTTGAACTGTAGTTGACTGGTTAAAAACATTTAATGTGTTATGTGTTGAACTTTTATTGATTTATTATTTATGTATGTTGTTAATTGTTAATTTTGTGACTTAATATAGTTTCTTATCAAAATTATGAATTGAAGATTGTCTTACGGTTTGTTTGGTTGAACGGAATCAGGGTAGAATGTAATTGTCGTTCCACCTTCGATTCTAATTCTCTTGTTTGGTTGTTCAATAGAATCATGGAATGAGAAATAAAGGAATTGAATTCCATACTTGGTGGGGGTAGAATTAACTTAGCCCAATGAAATCAAAAATTAATTTCCACAAATGCCCATTACCAAAAGTTTATTTCAATATTCATCTAGCATGTTTTAAACTATATCTATTATATAAAATATGATGGCTTTTTGGCTGACTAGGACAAATTTATGATTAAGACAAAAAAATATGACTAGGACAAACAAAATTACTGACGAGACTAAACAAATTTGCTGACTAGGACAGATTGAGACAAATTAATTTTATTTTAGGTATTGATTTACTTAATTTATTCTAATTTAGCATTGATTAAGGTACATTAATTTTATTTTAGACATCGCAACCTAATTTCTCTTAATTTAAATGTTAATTTAGTTAACTAACCAAAATTTTCCATTTTCACATTTTCTGAATAGGAAGGTTTTTCACCTAATTATGTCAATCTCTCTCTCATATTACCTTCTAACCTTAAATTATCTCCAATTGCCTCTCTCTCTCCGCCTCCTCCATCTCTATCAATCCTCTCTCCCTCTCACTACCATTCTATGTCTATCACGATCTCCCTCTCTCTCTCAAGATAAACAGGCATATACACGAATATGATTATGACAAACAAAATTGTTGACGAGACTAAATAAATTTGCTGACTAGAACAGATTGAGACAAATTAATTTTATTTTAGGTATTGATTTACTTAATTTATTCTAATTGAGCATTGATTAAGGTACACTAATTTTATTTTAGGCATCGATACCTAATTTCTCTTAATTTAAATGTTAATTTAGTTAACTAACCAAAATTTTCCTTTTTCACATTTTCTGAATAGGAAGGTTTGTAACTTAATTATATTAATTTCTCTTTCATATTACTTTCTAATCCTAAATTATCTCCAATTGCCTCTCTCTCTCCGCCTCCTCCATCTCTATCAATCCTCTCTCCCTCCTACTTCTTTCCCAATTCTATGTTCATCACGATCTCTCCCCCCCCTCTCTCTCAAGATAAACAGGCATATACATGAGGAATGGCCTGTGATGGGCTTGCTACTGAGAGGGGGCTGGCCGAGGTAGGGAGGGTCGAGGATCTGCGATTGCGACGGTTACGGAGTTGAGAATGATCAAGGTGGCGGTTGAGAGGGTTGGGGGATGAATCTAAAGCTGAATCTAATTTTTCATCAGATCTGAGATTAAAATTGGGTAATATTCAATAAATTGTTTTCTACTTTTTTTTTCTTTTGTTCCGATTTGTGTTTCTCCTCTGCAACAGAAAAACAAATGTTGCAATCGCCATTTGTGTCTCTTCTATATTCGTTTTGTGTTTTTATTCCCATTTGTGTTTCTATAATCTTTATGGTTCCCATTTGTGTTCCCATTTGACGATTAACATGTCCGTCTTTGATTCGGTTTATTTTCAGACTGGCGTCGTTTAATTTGTCATCGATTATGTAATTCAGGTTCGCCGTCGATTCGGTTCAGGTTAGATCCATCACATTGTCCGCACCCATTACTGCTCTATTTTTTTTTTTGATTTGAATCCGATGATCGACAATCTAGCCATTAAATACACCCGATTTGCTAGGGTTTGTGGCTTCCGTTTCTCTGGTTTTTTTTTTTTTTCAAATTATTTTGTTGAAAATTCAGATTGAAGAGAACATCTATAATTTCGTGAAGAAGGTCTAAAGCGTTACTATCTCCAACGTATTCATGATCTTCAACTTCAAGTCCCCGATTCATCATAAATCACTTTATTAGTTTCTTTCACTTTGTATTATAGATTAGTCATTAGAGTTCAAACCAACTATTTATGTTTCCAGTTTTTTTTGTTGCCATATTTCTGTTTTAAAATTTATTTTCTAGGATCTATTTTTTTAAATTTTATGTTTATCTTTCCAGATTTTAGTTTCTATTTCTAGATTTGTGGTAAACCACTTGAGTTTGTTTCACTTTTATTTTGTATTATAGATCAGTGCTAAAGCAGAAGATTTATATTCTCATATTTTTTGTTCCAAGTTTTTTGTTCCCCATTTTTTGTTTTGGGAATTGTTCGCAGATTTTATGTTCTCATTTCCTAGATTTTAGAGGGGTTTTTTACTTCACCTTCTAAACTCTATTTTTGTTCATTTCGAATTTTTATGAATGAAATATATTCTAACATGGAGTGTTCCTTTATAATTTCTTTAAATGTCAGAAAAAAAAAAAAAAAACACGAAAAAGTATAGGTTATTAATTATGCTCCTCGAAATCTCTCTTTCATCTATTTTTTCTAATATTTATCTCAAATTAGGTTTAGTTGGTTAACTTTTTTATTATATTTGTATTAGATATTTTTTATTGCAATCGGGTTTAAATGGTGTAATTTTGTTTGCATGAGTTTTGTTTATAATAAGCGTTCAATTATTGAAATGTTAGGGGTATTGTTGTATAATCAAATTTGATTATCTCATTTTTTCAAAGATTTTTTTTTTCTTGGTTATTATTGTATTGGTTTGAAAATCCATTGTTGAAAATGGAAGTGTTATATAAACAAAGTAAATGAAATAAAGTGGAACTTGAGAATTTGAGAAATAAATTGTGATTTCTCATTATTTTTGAATTGTTGGTTAAGTTTTATTGATTGTTATTTGTTCTGTTACGTATTGTTCTATTCATTTGAAAGCAGAAGTAAGATCTTGAGAATGATGTATCGATTGTTCTATAATTTTATTTTTTTAAATTTGTGCACGTATTATTAATTTATGCCTACTTGTGATTAATTGAAATTATTCAGTAGTAGAAAAAGTTAAATAATTTGATATTTAATTTGTTAACACCCGTGCCTTCAGGCACGGGTTATACGCTAATATATATATATATACCCACGCATATGTATATATTGTGTATATATTATATATACACTGTATATCTAGTTTTAGTAGTTTGGTTGTTAATATTTAGAGGTTTTTGTGCTTTGCACTCCACTTTGACTTTAACTCATGTATATTTAATTTGAACAAATTAAATTTCGAAATATTAAAATCGTGTTAAGTCAATTCAAATAAATAATTTGGTTATTTTTTATGATGGATATTGGTCATATATTGAATACGGAATTACCCATGTGAGTGCACTGCATCATAAAAAATGACGGAAATGTTGACTTATCACAATTTAAATACGTCAAGATTTAGTAGCTCAAATTAAAAGTATTGGGGCTCAAGTAAGATTTCTAACAGGGACATTTTAGGGAAAGAAGCGTGGACCCGGTAATATATAAGTGGGTCGAACTCGAAACTTTGGATCCGTTTATGAACACGTCCGACTCTGGAGTCTTGTCGTCTCAGCTTTCCTCCTCTCCGTCGAGGTATCACTTTCTCTCTCTTCGAGCTTGATGATCTGTTTTGATCTTCGTTTCAGTTTCAATCTCATGTTTTCGTATTCCTTTTGTATGATGCTCTTTTAGTTTTTCGTGTTTTGTTGCGTTTAATTCAATCGACTAATGCTTAAACTATGATTTAGGATTCTGATTATTGTTACGATTTGTTTCTTAATTTGAAGCTGTCTGCATCGAATTCTTTGTTTATCGCGTAATAATTTGAACGAAGGATACGAAACTCACCTTCTCTCCGGAAATTTGTTTTTAGGTGGCGTTTGGTTTCGCGGAATTGCAATTACATGCGTTAATTTCGAATTACATTTATGTTTTTGTGTTTTGTTGTGTTTAGTTCAATCGACTAATGCTTAAATCTATGATTTCTGATTCTGATTATTGTTATGATTTGTTTCTTAATTTGAAGCCGTCTGCATCGAATTCTTTGTTTATCATGTAATAATTTAAACGAAGGATAAGAATTTCACTTCTGTTCTCCGGAAATTTGATTTTAGGTAGCGTTTGGTTTTGCGGAATTGAAATTACATGCGATAATTTCGAATTTTATTTATGTTTTTGTTTTTTGTTGTGTTTAGTTCAATCAACTAATGCTTAAACTATGATTTATAATTCTGATTATTGTTACGATTTGTTTCTTAATTTGAAGTCATTTGCATCGAATTCTTTGTTTATCGCGTAATAATTTGAACGAAGGATAAGAAACTCACCTTTTGTGTCCGGAAATTTGATTTTAGGTAGCATTTGGTTTCGCCAAATTGCAATTACATGTGTTAATTTCGAATTACATTTATGTTTTTGTGTTTTGTTGTGTTTAGTTCAATCGACTAATGCTTAAACTATGATTTATGATTCTGATTATTGTTATGATTTGTTTCTTAATTTGAAGCCGTCTACATCGAATTCTTTGTTTATCACGTAATAATTTAAACGAAGGATAAGAATTTCACTTCTGTTCTCCGGAAATTTGATTTTAGGTAGCGTTTGGTTTCACGGAATTGAAATTACATGCGTTAATTTCGAATTTTATTTTTGTTTTTGTTTTTTGTTGTGTTTAGTTCAATCGACTAATGCTTAAACTATGATTTATGATTCTGGTTATTGTTACGATTTGTTTCTTAATTTGAAGTCATCTGCATCAAATTCTTTGTTTATCGCGTAATAATTTGAACAAAGGATAAGAAACTTAACTTTTGTGTCCGGAAATTTGATTTTAGGTAGCATTTGGTTTCGCCGAATTGCAAATACATGCGTTAATTTCGAATTACATTTATGTTTTTGTGTTTTGTTGTGTTTAGTTCAATCGACTAATGCTTAAACTATGATTTATGATTCTGATTATTTTTACGATTTGTTTCTTAATTTGAAGCTGTCTGCATTGAATTCTTTGTTTATCGCGTAATAATTTGAACGAAGGATAAGAAACTCACCTTTTGTGTCCGGAAATTTGATTTTAGATAGCGTTTGGTTTCGCGGAATTGCAATTACATGCATTAATTTCGAATTATATTTATGTTTTTGTTTTTTGTTGAGTTTAGTTCAATCGAATAATGCTTACACTATGATTTATGAATTTGTTATTGTTACGATTTGTTTCTTAATTTGAAGTCGTCTGCATTGAATTCTTTGTTTATCGCGCAATAATTTGAACGACAGATAAGAAACTCACTTTTGCTCTCCGGAAATTTGATTTTAGGTAGCGTTTGGTTTCGCGGAATTGCAATTACATGCGTTAATTTCAAATTATATTTATGTTTTTTTGTTGTGTTTAGTTCAATCGACTAATGATTAAATCTATGATTTCTGATTCTGATTATTGTTGCGATTTGTTTCTTAATTTGAAGTCGTCTGCATCAAATTCTTTGTTTATCGCGTAATAATTTGAATGAATGATAAGAAACTCATTTATGTTCTCTGGAAATTTGATTTTAGGCAGCGTTTGGTTTTGTGGAATTGCATTTACATGCGTTAATTTCTAATTACATTTATTTTTTCGTGTTTTGTTGTGTTTAGTTCAATCGACTAATGCTTAAGCTATGATTTATGATTCTGATTATTGTTACGATTTGTTTCTTAATTTGAAGCCGTTTGCATCGAATTCTTTGTTCATCGCGTAATAATTTGAACGAAGGATTAGAAACTTACTTTTGCTCTCTGGAAATTTGATTTTAGGTAGTGTTTGGTTTCGCGGAATTGCAATTACATGCGTTAATTTCTAATTATATTTTATGTGTTTGTTTTTTGTTGTGTTTAGTTCAATCAACTAATGCTTAAATTTATGATTTATGATTAGGATTATTGTTACGATTTGTTTCTTAATTTGAAGTCGTCTGCATCGAATTCTTTGTTCATCGCGTAATACTTTGAACGAAGGATAAGAAACTCACCTTTTGTGTTCGGAAATTTGATTTTAGGTATCGTTTGGTTTCACGGAATTGCAATTACATGCGTTAATTTCGAATTACATTTATGTTTTTGTGTTTTGTTGTGTTTAGTTCAATCGACTAATGCTTAAACTATGATTTATGATTTTGATTATTGTTAGATTTGTTTCTTAATTTGAAGCCGTCTGCATCGAATTCTTTGTTTATCGCGTAATAATTTGAACGAAGGATAAGAAACTCATCTTTTGTGTTCGGAAATTTGATTTTAGGTGGTGTGTGATTTCGCGGAATTGCAATTACATGCATTTATTTTGAATTACATTTATGTTTTTGTGTTTTGTTATGTTGAGTTCAATCGACTAATGCTTAAACTGTGATTTGGGATTGTGATTATTGTTACAATTTGTTTTCTTAATTTGAAGCTGTCTCATTGAATTCTTTGTTTATCGCGTAATAATTTGTACGAATGATAAGAAACTCACTTATGTTCTCCGGAAATTTGATTTTAGGTAGCGTTTGGTTTTGCGGAATTGCAATTACATGCGTTAATTCTAATTACATTTATGTTTTTGTGTTTTGTTGTGTTTAGTTCAATCGACTAATGCTTAAACTATGATTTATGATTCTGATTATTGTTACGATTTGCTTCTTAATTTGAAGCCGTTTGCATCGAATTCTTTGTTCACCACGTAATAATTTGAACGAAGGATTAGGAACTCACTTTTGCTCTCCGTAAATTTGATTTTAGGTAGTGTTTGGTTTCGCGGAATTGCAATTAGATGCGTTTATTTCTAATTATATTTTATGTGTTTGTTTTTTGTTGTGTTTAGTTCAATCGACTAATGCTTAAATTTATGATTTATGATTAGGATTATTGTTATGATTTGTTTCTTAATTTGAAGTCGTCTGCATCGAATTTTTTGTTTATCGCGTAATAATTTGAACGAAGGATAAGAAACTCACTTCTGCTCTCCGGAAATTCGATTTTAGGTAGCGTTTGGTTTTGCGGAGTCGCAATTACATGCGTTAATTTTGCATTAAATTATATGTTTTTGTTTTTTGTTGTGTTTAGTGCAATCGACTAATGTTTAAATCTATGATTTTTCTGATTCTGATTATTGTTACAATTTGTTTCTTAATTTGAAGTCGTCTGCATCGAATTCTTTGTTTATCGCGTAATAATTTGAACGAAGGATAAGTAACTCACTTCTGTTCTCTGGAAATTTGATTTTAGGAAGCGTTTGGTTTTGCGGAATCGCAATTACATGCGTCGATTTCGAATTATATTTATGTTTTTGTTTTTTGTTGTGTTTAGTTCAATCGAATAATGCTTAAACTATGATTTATGATTCTGGTTATTGTTACGATTTGTTTCTTAATTTGAAGTCGTCTGCATTGAATTCTTTGTTTATCCTGTAATAATTTGAACAAAGGATAAGAAACTCACTTTTGCTCTCCGGAAATTTGATTTTAGGTAGCGTTTGGCTTTGCGGAATCGCATGTGATATTTTTCTATATATATATATATATATATTCGAAACCTCTTATATTTGTTATTTGTGTTTTACTGTTAATGATTTGTTTTGAATGCCAGTTATACTCAGCTATTAATCAACATCTCGGTCTGGTTCTTGTATTGCTGAAGCTCACCAGATTGCAGCTATGAAGTAATTTCCACTTGCTTTATCCATTAATTTTTTTTTATCGAGATTATTGCCTTTATCTTTTAGTTTTACTTCTTCATTCATCTGAATTTTCCTTAAATTATGGAGTATTATTATAGAAAATGCATTTTAGGTTGCGTTTACAGTTAGGTTTTTAGCTGAATTATCGTTCTAAGCATCTTTTCTATTGATTTAGGGTTTGTTTGGTTGTGTCCTTCAATAAAAAACGCTTAACTTAGCTAACTAGTCATTTTAGTTCAAGCTCGTGCAATTGGAGTGAAATATGCCTTAAAAAATTGATCAATATGTAAATTTGATCAAATGATAGATAATCGGAGAAATATACATATCAATTTGTGAAATTGGATTGGATAATTTTGACAGCTAAGCAGGCCCTTATATTCGTATAGTATGATAAATTGCTTTCGTTATATTAATTTTTATTGGTTTTTTTATTTAGAATCTTGATAATATTTGTATCTAATTTGGAGAATTAATCAGGGGGCGTGTAAGATGGAATGAGGATAATTTGGGGGAAATCGAGGCAAATAAACCTGCAAGGCAGAAGATAACCGAACCTAAGACTCCATATCACCCCATGATTGATGATAATGGTATGTATTTATTACCTTTTTTTAGAAAAATTCTTTGCTTGAATATATATATATATGTATGTATGTATGTATATATGTATGTGTGTGCGCTCGCGCGCTTGTGGTTATAAATACTTTATACTTACGAAAAAGCGTCCATTACAATAACGTTTTTATTGTTGAAAACGTCAATAAGTGAAAACCGTTCACTCTTCAGTTAATAAGTCCATTTTTTTTACAATATTCAGGCAAAGAATTCCCTTTCTTTTTTTTTTAAATGTTTATATTCTTTATGCCTCATAAAATGAGACTTCTAAGCTTACTCGGGCAGTGTTTGGCTGTATGTAATTGCTATATTCGTCTAAAAATCTGAAATTTTGCATTTGGTCATCTCTAAATCCAATTTCTGAGACTCGAATTCTGTGATTCCAAACACTTCCTTAAAGCCGTTCGCATGTTGTTTTTGTTAGAAATTTAGAGGTAAATATATACGTGTCTATATATATATAGTCATTTGAGAAAACGGTGTATGTTTTGTCATAATTGTAGGATCAGTTTCGCCTATACGAGGTAGATTCGAGGACAAGAATGTTGACTCTATGCATGCTGATGCTATTCGTTTTGCATTGAACGATATCGCCACTTCCAGCAAAAATAACTCAAACCGATCTCGTTGGACATTATCCGACGATGAAGCAGACTCCATGGATCAAGACTATGAAGGTTATAATATATAATATTTGTTTATTTTTAAGTTTTGTAATTAAAATCATGGACAAGATTGTCTGAATTATATAATTTTTTTTTTCCAGATTGTGATTTTGAGAGGAAGCAAGGGTTTAGAGAGCAGAGGCGAGTTCACTACGACGAGTACCGGAAAGCGAAAGAACACTCAAAATCTTCTTCATTAAGTGCAGGAGCCAAAGATAATGTAGAGAATGAGGCTAAGGTACCATAGTTTATGGCCTTGTTTGTTTGGTGTTTTTGTTCCCAAAATTTTGTTTCTGTTCTCGTAAAACTTGAAATAGAGAGATTTTGTGGTTAAAAAAAAGAAGCCAACAAACTCTTTTTTGGTTGTTCCCCAAATTTTAAAAACTAATTTGGATAACAGAACAAAATTGTTCTCAAGTTTTTGCTTCAGGTCTGATGAATAGTTCACAAATTAATTTTTTTCTATCTATATAGTTCACGTGTTATAATAATTTTACTGTATATAAAAAATATTAATAACTTTTGTACATCACAAAATATAATTTAATTTAACTTGAAGATTTTTAGGATATTTTTTTTTTTAAAAATTATAATTTAATTTTTTTATTTATTTCAACTATTAATTAAATATATTTTACAAAAAATGGGGGCATTTTTTCAGACGTTTTCGCAATTTGCACCTATTAAGTTTTGGAGAAATCTCATTTTAGTCTTAATACTTTCAATTTAAACAGATTAAATCACCATGTATATAAATCATGTAAAATCAATTCTTAGGTCAATTTTTATGGAGAAAATCAGTTATGTGTCGAATTCACCTTCGTGGGTGAATTCCGTCATAAAAAACGACGAAATGACTGATTTGATACGGTTTGGATATTTTTTTTTTTTAAAAAAAATAATAATTTGAATTCATAATATTAACATAATTTGAACTTCTAAGACTTAGTTTGGCCCCGAAAGGATATCTTTTTCAAGAAGACAACTTAAAAAGACTTTTTTTAATAGATGAAATTTTGTATAAAAAGATTGCCCTTATTTTTTTTTTTTTTAATTGTGAAATGATATTATTTTTTCTAATTTAATGATATTTTAATTCTTTATTTATTTATAAGATGTAAGATATTTATAAAAAAAATAATTTTAATTTAGACTGAAACGAGAAGATTTACTTTAATATTTCACAGGTACTATTGTAATTAAAATAATATTGATAGTTCCATTGTGAAATCTGCCATCAATTTTTTACTTTTTTTTCTTTCTAAAAAATATTTTTAATCCTTTTCAATTTACTTATATTAACAATATGGATTTAATATTTAGTTGATATTAACTGAAAAAGTTAAATAATTAGTTAATATTAACTTATAGATTAAAAAAATAAAAAAGAAAAAAATTATGAGTGACTTAATTATTTCAAGGATAATCCAATATTTTCTACAATAATGTTTTTAACTTTAATTGTATAAAATAACAAAAAAAAAAAATGACATAAAAAATAAACTCAAAAAACAGAGAGATAGAGGTTAAATACTTATTTGATAAAGATAGAAAATGAGATAGAGGAGGAGGCCCACTACTAATTTGGAAAGATTTACTTTGAGATGTGATTCTGCCAAAATTCTTGAACATGTGTAAACAACTTCCTATGTGTTTGAAACTTTTGCAACTTACAATCTGAACCTAAAAACCAGTTAGCTCCAAGGGATACTGATGTGGTGTCGGCCAAAGAACCTCCGCGCGTGAGAATAAATTAGTTTGTTTGTTGTGAAAATCCTTATGTATGTTTAAAGCAATTCCTTGACCACCTGGTACCCATCTTCATATTGTAGACACGACATTTTGACTATCCAACAAAAATATTTTATATTTTATTCTTTATTTTTTCATTTATTTTGTTTTATTTTCATAAAAATATAAAAAAATAAAAAAATAGAAAAAGAAGAAAATAAAGGAAAGTTGAAAAAAAAGGAAGAAAACAAGAAAAAGGAAAAAATAATTAAAAAATTGAAAAAAAAAGAAAGAAAAAATGTAGAAAAAAAAAAATAAAAATATAAAACTGAAAAAAAAAAGAGAGAAAGAAAATAGAAAAGAAAAAAGTTTCCTTGTCCAAATAGGATTATGTTTCCTTTTCCATTTCTTTTTCCTCGCCAAATTGAGACTACGGTTTTTAATATTTTTCACTCTCCATCCTTATTATAAATAGGATCCTCTTCCTCATAGTTTAAACACACAAAAATTCAGAGAGAAACTATTTGGAGATTCAGAAATTGAGAGAAAAAATCCCTTAGAGAGTGATTGTCATCGTAAACTTTTTTGGGAAGCTGTTTGCGAGAGAGAAAAGCCCGAGTATCGGGATTCTTGACCTAGAACATGTATGTTTTCTGATTTTTAATTTTTTTTTTCAGTTTATTTTATTCTCTTCGCAATTTAAATTCCTGTAAACTTTATTTTTTTAATTGTTTGATGATTCGATGAAAAACGTTGAGATGAGGATTCTCATTCTCAATCTGAACCTTTGAGCGTTTAGACGAGGACATCCGCTGTTTGTTTATTTATTTCTGTATATTTTTTTTTATTTTGTTTGTAATTCATATTAAAGAAAAATTAAGTCGTCCGATGATTCGATGAAAAAGTCAAGGTGAGTTTCTCGTGTTGAACTTAACCCCGAGCGTTAAATGAATGATGTTTTATTGTTTATTTTTTGTATTTTTTTTTAAAACCCTAAAAATAAAAACTAAAAAAAATTAAAAAATAATAAAAATATTTGTTTGTAGAAATTAATCCTTGCGAACCTTAAGGTGAATCCGACGATTCGATAAATCGTGAAAGACTTTTTTGTGGTTTCGTTTCCATTTCTCGACTCGAGTGGAATTTAGAAACGAATGGTTTTAGGAAATCTCTTTTATCAGTAAATTTTTCGTGGGATTTTGTTTAAGTTTCGGAAAGATTAATTTCAGCAAATTTGTTTTCGCGAACCTCCCATTGATTCTCATATCTATAATTTTCGAGGAAATTTTAAAACGGGATTTCTTTAAATTAATCTGGTAAATTCAAAGTAGATTTATTTTTTGCATCCACTTTTATTTTTTGTATAATTTAGACGGCATATTTAGGACACTCTCACCACTTACACTTTTTATACATATAGTTTAGTTACGAGACGTGCATCACTTATATTTTTATATTAAATAATTAAATTATTGTCATGCATAATCACGTAAATTCACATAGTATTCCCTATTCACTTCCTGTATTCACACCAGTTTGTATTGACATATTTGAATTAAACCCTTTAGTTTTAGGTCACTTTTGTATAAAAAATTAAAATTCATATAGATGTTAGTTTTTGCATTCATATTTCCCATCTTATTCATCTATTTTAGTTTGCCTATTTAAATTAAAGAAATCTCTTGAAAACATACATAAAATCCCTCGGGGACCAACCTTATCGAATCCTTAATATTCGATAAGAGGTTATACTTGGGGAACATTCCCAAAAATAAAAAAACTTGTCCCACCATATTTTTAAAAAATATCAAAAATATTTTATAAGGAGGAAAATATTTTAAAATAAAATAAAACGTTCGAACTTAAATTAATTGGACTTAAGGTGTTGTTTTCGGACGAGCGTCTTGGGGTGCCTAACACCTTCCCCAAGCGTAACCTACCCTTAAGCCTTTAAATAAATCTTTGGTTTGAGTGTGTTTTTGGAGTCAATTTTTATTTAGGCCTTTAAATTATTTTCTAAAAATCCGGTAACTTAGCACACCATTTAAACCTAAGTGGCGACTCCCTATTTATTAAAACGGCCTAAGTATATTTTTTTGAAAAAAAATCGGCGCTTTAAAAACCCCTCTCTCTTTAAGCTTATTTATTATTCTTTTCATTTTCAAAAAATCGTGGTGCGTCACATATAGAGACCATTTATCCTGTATAGCTCATTCATGCTGCCACTCCTTTCACGATCCCTTCTTTAACCTTATGGAAATCGTCCATGATTCCACTATGAAACGTAAAACAATTACATTTCTCTACATGCATGGGATTGTGGGGGGTTCTCAGAAAATTACTTAGTGACCTTCCACTGTTGATCTTACCTGCTTACGATCAGGCCCCATTAGGGAGGCCTTCTTCTATTCATGTCAGCCCAAACATGGTTTGGCCTCTTATGAACTATTCTATTTAGTCATGCGTTGGGCTCCCTTAGTAAACCAATCCTACACAATTTGGGCCACCGACACAGTTGGGCCATAGGCGATTTCTAGGTCATTTCTTGTGGATCGGATTTTACTATCCTATCTGACCTATCGTCACCCTATTGGCTTCAAAATAACGTGGGCGAGAATTTTCCCCACATCATTTGCTCTCCTGACTTTCGTGGTGATTCAAAAAGGCAAGACGAAAGATCATCCTCTTAGCGTAAGTTCTTCCTCCTACCATTCAATTGTTTAATTGTCTTGTTGATCTATTCTTTTTCATCTTCCCTTAATTGTTCTGCTCTAAGAATGGCCTCCAACCCTTCACTTAGTTCGGTTGAGGCTGGTTATTCGTCAACCCCTTTCTCTGCGGAGGTAGTGATTAGGGCTGACAAAATAAGTAAAAGGTCGTGTAACAGGTCATTACACGATAACACGATAAGACCCAAACATGAACACGACACGATAAGCATATCGTGTCAGACTACCTAAATACGAACACGACACGAAAATTATTGTGTCAACACGACACGACACGATAATTTTTTTTGTTACACGATGACACGAAACCTATCAGGTAAATACGACACGATAAGACCTAATAGGTTTGTATTACACATTAACCTACCTATTACATGTTAACCCATTACACGTTGATGACCTGTTAACCTATTAAGTTAAATAAATGAGTAGGGTTCGGGAAATGTGAATATATATATTAGGTACTAAATTATAATATTTGATAATTTGGGGGTGAAAAATAATTTATTAAATTAACGGATAACCTATTAGATCTCAAGTTATTGTGTAATCTGAATACACGAAATTCTTATCGCGTCTTATCGTGTAATCTATTGGATTATTAGGTCGACCTGATAATCTGCACTATTTCTTATCCGGCTATCGAGTCTGACACGATAACGACTCGATACCTGATAAGCAAAACTTAGACCTAATAATTTCTTGTCGGTCTCGTGTCGTGTCATCGTGTAAATACCTGTTTTACCAACCCTAGTGGCGATGACCAAGGCTCGTCCATCCACCAATTCTCTAGTGAACTAGGAAAATCATGGTGGGAGTGATTTTAAGGATGAATGGCTTGAGTCCTTCCGGGACACATTCAATATCTATTTCTCAATTGCAATTAGGGTTCCTTTGGAAAATGAGCTCCCCTATTCTTGCAAAGAGGATGAGATATGCCTCTTTGTATAGATGTTCGAATACGGTCTTAGACTCTTTTTTATTCCATTCATTCGTAATCTATTCTGTCAATTGGAAATCACCCTAGCCCAATTAATTCCTAACGTGTTTCATTAGATCATGGATGCTCTTGCACTCTCTCGGTTGAATGACGTTCCCTTAACAATAGAAATGGTAAGAAGTGTGTTTTCTCTTAAATTCCACCAGGAAACCGGGAGGTGCTACTATTCCGCTATCAAATAATACTCCTTCCTCACTAACCTCCCTTCTACCGTAAATGGATGAAAGATAAGTTATCTATTCTTCAAGGGGAAATGGGAATTCTCCTCCGAGGAGGCGGAGCAACCCCCAGTTGTACTGCAACATTTCAATTTCCCGAGTAATTTCTCTTCCTATCTTTCTAGTATCCGACCTTAATTTACTAATCTTGCTTCTATGGTATCCTTACATCTTCACAAATTGCGTTGCACAGGTAAAAGTATTTGGTAAAGACTTCATCTAACAACAAAGGTTATTGACGAATTGAAAAAACTCTTGACGCCAAAGGAATGAGCCTGCCAAGAGCTCACTTACAAACCTTTCATGCCTCCAAAGATGGATAAGTCTCAGGTCAGCTACTTGCAAAGTTTGGCTTTGGGAAAAAGGAAAAAAGCACCCAAGAGAGCTGCACAATCATCCCAGCCTACCTCTACTCCTCAGCCGGTTGTGGCTTCTCTAAAAACTTCTCAGCCTCCAACACATTAGCCCATTCCTTCGGTATCATTAGACTCTGATGACTCACAACCTCTAAGCAAGAGGTGAAGCGAAGTGGTGTCCGTTCTTGTCCCTAACGATCATATCCCAGTTCCCACTGAAATTTGTGGACTAGAATTGGTCACTCGAGCAGCTGGGACCCCCTCATTCGAATTTCTGAGGCTATAACAGTCAATGTTCAGCCTCCTCTCGCCTCATTAGCTTCTAGCCAAGGTATATCTGTATCTTAGAGCTTGCGAAAGATTTCTCGAGAGTAAATATGTCACCTATTGAAAGAGGCTAGCCCCTCAGTTCCAAGCTGCCAAAAGATCTTTGACAACGCTATTCGAACTTTCTTCGAGCAATCCTGGGATAAGAGCCGTTTTAAGATTAGGAACAGTAGCTGAGCAAATCTCTTTCGAACTCTTATTCGTGCACTTCTTCAGGTAATCTTTGTTATTTTATTTACTTTTCTTATTTATTTTTGAAATTGTACGTACGTGTCCTCCGTTGTGCTGTTCTCTTAATTGAAATGTATCCATTCTTTAGAGAATCCATCTGTCTTCTGCCTTGGCTGGCAGCTCGGACGACATGGCTAAATTAGACACCTAGCTCATGCACCAGCTGACAGAATCCAATCAGTTGGAAGAGAATCTCCAAGCTCTCTAAGAGAAAAAGGTTTCACTTGAAACCAAATTAGTGCTGGAGAAGTCATCTAAAGAAAAATTAGAGACCGATCTACGAGCTGCTCACGCTCAATGTGAGTTTTCACCAGAACAACAATCAAGTACTGATCAGTGAAAACAACAGGCTTCTAACAGAGACTAGCAGGCATCAATCGAAAATAATTCATTGATAGAGAAGCTCAACAAACAACAGTTTGAGCTTGATTTGCTGAAGGCTGAGCTGGAGGCAAAAACTAATGTCCTCCGGCACTTGGGCAGAGGAAAATAGCTGATATCGAACATATATATATATATAATAATTATGTAGATTTATGTATATCTATCATGTATATAACAATTATTTGAAGGGAAAATTATAAAATCATCCCCAAACACGAAGAACAAGTTACGGTTTTCACTAATTTAATTCCATATTAAATTAACTTTTATTTCCACCAAATTTTATATGAGTTTATACCTAATACTAATTTAATTCCTTTTTACAAAATTTAATTGAACAAAAAATGCGTCAATATTTCTCGATTTTAAAAATGAATCTCTGTTTTACTAGGGTTTCGAATCTGAAAATTCAACCACGAAATACTCTTTGATTACGCAACCAAATAGTATGTATAATATATCAAATTAAATATTGAATCAAGAGGAACAAAATATCTAAGGTTTTACAGTTAATCGAAGCAAAAAAAGTACATGAAATCACGGACCCAAGTTTTGGTTTCGGGAGTTTTCGAGGGTTCGTAGCCGAAACTTCAACTAGGAAATACTCTCTGATTATGCAACCAAATAGCATGTATAATATATCAAATTAAATATTGAAACAAGAGGAATAAAACGCCTAAGGTTTTACACATGAAATTATGCCCGCAAATTTCTGTTTTGTTTAAAAACAGAAAATTAAAAAAAAGTTTCTAAAAAACAATTGTCAATCCTAAATCATGTACATAGGTTCCGATACCACACGTTAATTATATTTCATAATCACAATAAAACAGAATTGAACAATAATATAAAACATACATGATTGTTAGGACATAACAATAAAGAACGGTAATCGAATATATATCTATTTGGGCTATCGTAGGAGATTGAATTTGTTGCAGCGGATTACACACTAGATCTTTCTCCCTATAATCTAGATTTTATGGTGGGGGCTCTCAATGAGAAGAAACACTTAATCTAGATTAGGAAGGGAACCTACTTATTTATATTAAGGTTTCTCATT
Organism: Eucommia ulmoides; assembly: GCA_016647705.1. Classification (NCBI taxonomy): domain Eukaryota; kingdom Viridiplantae; phylum Streptophyta; class Magnoliopsida; order Garryales; family Eucommiaceae; genus Eucommia; species Eucommia ulmoides. The sequence continues at coordinate 2,783,534 of CM028336.1, forward strand.
GGGCCCTCCCATAACGGGCTTCAATGAAACCCAAAACCCACACTTGCCATTTAACTGAGTTTCTATATAAAAAATGCTACAGTCTAAATCAAAATATGATCACTGATTATTTAAACTCCTTATATAATAAACTACCATTAATCCGTTTTTGTAAAATAATTTATTTAATTAATGTTAACCAAAAAAAAAATTCCAACATTTTGCATCAATGCTTGACTCATTAAAAAATGAAGGCTCAATAAATTGACAAAGCCACTCTCTTTCTCTTCACGGAAAAATGTGAAAACTTCAAAGCAGGTTGTGGGGGTGTAATAATTTGTTTCGTATATAGACTACTTTAGGAAATCTCACAGATTCAAATCGATGTGGAATTCTAATACATATCCTCTAGTGCAATCCCGTCTTACACATGATACAACCGAACAAAGGGAACATACAAACATTCAACAATTGAAGACGGGGTTTCCCAAACCTTGTTGTGATACCATGTTATCAAGTATAGTAAATCTTTTCATATATAAAGTACTCCATAAGGCCTTACAAACCCTCTTACGTGGAATTCTAACAAGGTTTATTATTGTAACAAGAGGCAAAACAAGAGGAAAGCAATTTCCCTTGTTTGGTTTGCAATAAGAGAGGGGAAGGGAGCACTTTTTCCCCGTTTGTGCTGAAGGGAGAGGGAGGGAAGAACACGTTCTCCTGTGCTACCAACTCCTGGAATCATTCCAATTGGATTGATTTGGAAGGGTGTGAAGGGGGGACCAATTTTTCAACCACATTTTTTTATTACATTTATTATAGTAATATATGTCCACATGATGTATATATTTTGTATTATTATATCATGATAATATTTAGTAATACAATTATTATATAACATATCTTACAACAATTAATTTTTAATAATACTTCCATTTTAATTTTTGAAAAACATTGATGGTGGACCCCTAATATACATTCGTAGTGATTTGTGAAAATTCACCTTGCGCATGAGGGAGCGTATTGAATCTAAAATCAATGATGGGTCTCACTCACTCTCAAAAGACACGTTGAAGGAGGATGATTACTCCTATACTTATGTATATCTAAGGATCATGTAACACAAGTAATGTGGAATTCAACGCCCTCCCTCACGCGTAGGTTGGACTTTGACAAATCACTACAAATTAATATTGAGGGGCCCAACATCAATGTTGGATTCAACATGCCCCTGACCTCATGCATATGATGGATTTTGACAAATCACTACGAATAAATATCGAAGGGCCCGTCATTGATGTAGTATTCAACACGCCCAACATTAAACAAAAGCTTGACTTTGATACTATGTACGAACCCAATGAGCCTAACTAACTATCAAAAGACGCCTTATGAAATGTGAATTGCCCTAGACTTTATATATAGTTCAGATCAGGTATCATAAGCGAAATGGGATTCAACAAGAGAGAAAAGAAGATTTGACAAAGAAAAAAAAAAAAGACAAAATTTTAGGGAATATGAATGAAAAAGACCAGACAAATAAGGCCAATTATTTTGCATTCTCTGATAGTACAAGAAACACAAGCAATGTGGAATTCAACACGTCCCCTTACGTGCAGGGAGGATTTTGAGAAACCACTGCAAACGAATATCGGGGAAAGAGCCCAACATTGACGTCGCGATGTCGCATTCAACACGCCCTCGACAAACTACTGCGAACGGATATTAGGGAAATGGCCCAACATCGATGTGGGATTCAACATGTCCCCTCACGCGTAGGGTGGACTTATATAGCTCAGGATCAGGTAACACAAGCGATATAGGATTAACATGTTAGTAAGTTGTTAGTCATATCTTTTGTCCAAGGAATTAAAATCAAGTCCCACCAATTTGTTGAAGGTTTTTTCGAAGATTTTGATTTTCAATGTTTTACTATCTCAATTTAATATAAATAAATCACCAGTACAATAAAGTACAAGAATATTGCAACTACAATAAAAATAAAATAAAAAATACAAATGAATAACACCATAGATCATCCTTTATGGCACTTGGTTTAGTGTTTTGGCTCAATTCTAAGAATTTTAGACCAAATTTATGAGAACAAAATAGAAATGATCTATCTTAGTCACTGTTTTTCTGTTACAAAAAAATAAAAATCTCACACCACTCTAGTACAAATAACCCCAGGTTGTATATAAAATTGCATCCGAAACACTAACGGGGATACAACTCTGTGATCGAATTCCCATTTATAGAAGCACGGAGAGATTTAGTTTCAGAATCACTAGCCCTGATAGCTCTCGAATCATGGCCTTGATGTAGTGCCGATGATTCATGGTCTACGGTACTGTGCATGAAAAACGCAGGCTCAGAAGGTACTCCAAGAGTAAGAGAGAAACTATTGAGCATCAGAAAAACAGAGGCCATGGTTGGCCGGTCAACAATATTTTCTTGAACGCAAAGCAATCCAATGTGGATGCATCTCATGATCTCATTTGCTGAACCAGTAGATGCCCGAACTGATGGATCTATCAGATTTTCAACTGTTCCGTTTTTCCAATTTTTCCAGGCCTGCAAGAAGTAGATTGTGTGTGTATATTGCACCATTAAAGGTCATACAAAACTGATGCAAAAACTAATTTAAACACATTCCAGGCTACCAAATAGACTTTGGCCCCTTGCTTTTTCGTGTTCATTTCCCATGTTTGTCTCAATTCGCGAAAAATGAGAGGAAGTTTTAGACAAAATTTCTGGAAACAACACATAATTGCTCCCAGATTTCTGTATCTTTTGAGCTTCTTTGGAACATAAAAGAAAATTTGAAAAACGCTTTTAGGTGTCGTTTATTAGTTTAGTGTTTCTGTTCTCATATTTCGATTTATGTTCTCCCCTCACCTCCCCCCAATTTTTTTTTTTTGAAGCATTAACAGAAATAATGGAATAAAAAATGTGTTTTTTTTTGTTCAATCCCATATTTTTAGACAAAATATATGGGAATGCAATAGAAATATTTTAAAATTTCTGATTCCGTTCTGTATTTTCATCGCATAGAAACACTAAACAAACGACACCTAACAAATGCCACCTTCATGTATGGTTTTGTGGTGGTGCTAGTAAAACAACGCGTGTATTACACTTACATAGCTCAAAAGGTCCTCCACCATCTCCCCATTTGTAAAACAGAGATTCTTTCGGCCACTCACAATTTCAAGAACCAAAACACCGAAGCTAAAGACGTCCGATTTCACTGAGAATTGGCCATGCATTGCATACTCTGGGGCCATATATCCGCTGCATACAGAATGTTAACAATTTAATGTGTTCAGTGTTTTTGTTCCCTGATTTTTATTTTTGTTCCCAAAAAAAGATAGAATAGAAACAAAAATATGAGAACAAAAATTTTAGGGGAATAGAAACAGAAAAAAAAAAAAAAAACACCATCGATCGATCTAAATACAAAGTTTTCAATGGTACGTCAGTGAATTGCTGTACTTACTAGGTCCCCACAATTCTACTTGTAGCGCCTTGAGTTTCATCCACCGTAAACAACCTTGCCATGCCAAAATCTGCAATCTTAGCATTCATCTCTCTATCTAAGAGGATGTTGCTCACTTTGAGATCACGATGAATAATACGAACCCTAGAATCTTCGTGAAGATAAAGAAGTCCTCGAGCAATGCCTGTTATGATTTTGAATCGCCTGTGCCAATCCAAATATGAGCTCTTGACTGGATCTGCAAAAAGATTACATGACATGTAGTCCGATAAAAACTCAAGTATAGACTAAACATAGGGGCAAAACAGAAACATATAATCCCAATCCAAAAATGGGCTCAGCTTGAGAACAAAAGAATTATAAACAAAAGGGGATGCATTCATACCAAAGATGAAATGATCGAGGCTTGCATTTTGTACAAATTCATAGACAAGAAGCCTTTCGGATCCTTCCAAGCAAAAACCCAGGAGCCTGACCAAATTCCGGTGCTGAAGCTTGGCCACTAACAACACCTCGTTCTTGAATTCCAAGTCACCTTGCCCCGAATCCATTGACAACCTCTTCACAGCTATTTCTTGTCCACTTGGAAACATACCCTGATTTGTTTTTAAAAAATATTAAAAAACTATCGGTAACTGCAATTTTTTTTTAATTTGTGTACATCTCGATAGATTGAGGTGGCATTTGTTTAACGTTTCAGTTCCTAGATTGTGTTTATGTTCTGCTCCAAGTTCTTTAGAACAAATTGTTCATAGCAGAGCAGAATTGGCTCCAAACTTCTTCTTCAATTCCTCCCAAAAACATGGAACATAGCATAAATTTTTCCAAATTTCTTTTTCAATTCCCCAAAAAAAAAACAAAAAAAAAAAAAAAAAAAAAAAGAACAGAAACACAAAGGTATCAATTAGTAACACATTTTTCAATACATTTTAAAAGAACAAAAAACCTAGACAGTAAAAAATACTTTTTACTAAAAAACAAAAGCAAAAACGAGTAGTGTGTTTGATAGTGTAGGCATGATATCCTATCCTAGTGTTATAATTCAAAAGAATTTCTTAGATTGTTGAGAAAATTTGAGTGGAACCATTAATCTCTTTAAGCATAAAAAGAAAAAAAAAAAATTGCCTTTAAAAAAATAAAATAAAATACTGTCCTTACTTTATCGATTTTTAAAAAAATAAAAAATAATTTCATGCAAACGGTACTTATAAAATAAGGTGACATTTTACTTAAAAAGAACCATTACTGGATCGAGCATGTAAAATCTTATTGAAAATGTTGTATTACCTTGTAAACAACTCCAAATCCACCCTGCCCGAGCTTGTTAGAATCAGAGAAGCCATCCGTTGCAGCATTAATAGTATCAAAGTCATATTGCAAGGATTCCACAGTGCTAATTTCATCCACAACTTCACCACAAAGAGAGCTATATGAGTGAAGAACTATGAATGAATAAATAAATATATTCATAAAGTCAATGGAAGCTTACTCTCGATCTTGTCCTTGGGTTTTCTCTGCTTCCTCTTTCTTAAGAAGACGCAAATACAAACAATAAGTATCAAAGAGATAGCAGTCAAAATGACAATAATAATGATGGTGCGACTTGTGTTGTTACCATCTCCTGCACTCAATTTAGGAAACTATTAGACTGTTGTATATGGTTAGTTGAAATTAATGAGAAATTCCATCCACATGCTTAAGGTAGTGTTTGGTTTCATGGAATTAAAGATTTTATAATTGAAATTGGAATGAACGCATCAAACAATTGAAAGTTTTACATTTACAATTCAAAGGCTTGAATTCCCTCCTACCAAAAAAAATAAAAATAAAATACTACCCAAGTGTTTCTAGGATTCATTAAACTATACTTGTACTATTATACTCTATATTGTATAATTTTTATTGAGAGAGTCAATGAGTAGGTAAGGCCCGGTTTGGCTACTGTTTTTGTTGCCTAATTTCTGTTTCTGCTCCCAAAATTGTGGGATTGATTTATAAAAATGTTTTTGGTAAATATATTTTTTTCTAAAAATTTGGGAGTAATTCCTGAATTCATTAAGAATTTGAGAAACCAAGACAATTTGAGGACATTGGTCGTTACCAAATGTGTTTCTATTCTCGAAATACTTGAGAACGGAAAAAGAATTCTCATCCCAAATAGAAACAGAAAAGCAGAAACACTAACCAAACGCCACCTAAATTGTTGATATGAAACGTAAACATCACGCATTGAACATATAGATAAATTAAAATTTCGGCATCCTATGAGTATTCATTCGTTTGGAAGAGAAGATATTTCTTTACCTGAAGGCGGTGGTGCAACCGGAGTTCCGTCGGCCGGTGTCTCATTGTAGAACCGGTCGACCTCGTACCTAATATTACAACTAGGTTGTATAACTCGCCCACCCAATCTCTGAGAGCAACATCCTGGAATTTCTCTAGCAGCCCCGGTTAGGCAACTCCTACAATTCTCGGATGATAAATCGGGAGTGCACTGTAGAAGGCCATATAGCGTTAGGAAGTCTGGGGCGGGGATGTTCCCGGTCGCGAACCTCTGGCTAGAGCCTGTGCACAAGAATCTGACATTGTTTGAGACCTAATTATCAAAGATATTTTAAAATTTATATAAAATACAAGAATTGTGATGGTCCTTTTAAAATATATTTTCGGATTGATAGGAGAAACATAAATGAATAAAATTAAAATTATTCAAATTATTTGAAAGAAATATGCTTAAAAATTTCATATTTTTAAAAAATTAAATTAAATTATATTATATTTTTCTTATTTCTATATTTGTTTTTAATCAATTTATTTATTTATTTATTATCTTTTTAAAATTATAAATTTATAAAATCGATACAGTACCTTTAAGTTAAAGTGAACCTATTTTTTAAAAAATATTTTTTTAAACGAATTGCATTTATTTGAAGGAAATAAATGGATGTTATTGAATTATAAAATTATTGAAAAAATAAAATTCAACCTAAAAGTTTTACACATCCATTTCTACAACAGTTGTGTGAAATTATATTTTATTTTTAAATTTTATAGATATTTAATTAATTTTTTTTTAAAAAAATTGATAATTGATAAAGTTTAAACATGAGAATTTTTTAAAAATGGATGAAATTAATACATAAAATATACAATTTTTTTTTTTTTTTTTTATCTTATTTGTCTTCATTAAAAAAATATATAGAGAAAATGTTTGTTTCTCTCTTTTCTTACATTCAAACACTAAATTTTAAATAGAAAACCATCTATTAATAAATTAGTACTTTTATTAAATATCTTTTTGTTAAGAATTGAGATTGAATTGAGATAAATGAATAGATGAGATTGAAATATGAAATACGAAATTTTTTTAGCACTTAAAAGTTTTACTCTCTCACATAAAACAATAGAGTTTAATTATATTTTGTACTAAGTTTTATGGATATATTTTATTATTATTTTTTTAATTGTTAATTATTTTTTTACGTTAATAATTGATACAGTATCTTTAGAGATAAGGAATACTAATTTTTTCATATTTTAAAATAAAATATTAGTTTTATCTCTATGCTAATAGTGAAAAAGGCGAATATAGAGCTTTTTAAAGTAAAAAGAATTGTAAAAAAAGACAGTTATTGAAAAAAAATACGAGAGTTCGGTAAATGTTTGTGTATAAGCATTAAAAAATTATTAAATTACTGAAATAAAGATATGTTATATTATATTTATTTATTTATTCCGAAAATTAACAACCCTTAAAAAATAATGGAAGGACTAAGAGTTTACAGTGGAATTTCTCTAAAACTTCAAGGGTGCAAAGTGCAAAAAGTTGAAAAAAAATAAAAAAATGATCACCTGCAGCTTGATTGATGAGACTATCGATCAATCCCCTTAACGCCTGATTAAATTCAGCTAAGCTGGAGCTGGACACGTTATTAGGGTTCCACATATAATAAGGAGGCCAAGTATCCACAACGTTAAACATCGAACGATTCGAATACCTCAACGTGCAAATATCATAATATACGATTGCCTCCATTTGGTTAGGACAACGTTGTCTCAACTCTGTTACAGAGTCATTCACACAACTCCGGCATATGTCCGGTGAAACATCACCTCTGCAGAAACCAATCGCATAAGCAGCATCTGGGCTCTGTCCAACCACGATACTGAAGTTGCCGGAGTTGTTTCTGGCGGAGGCGGTGGTGAAGGAGGACAAGGCGGTGTCGAGGTTTCGTGGGAATGTGCTGTTTGATGTGTAGTTACCACCCATGCATTGATGGTACAGGAAGTTCGGCTGCGCTGTGGTCATGAGACCAAGTACGAGGTGTACGAGGATGAAGGAGAAGAACAAAACCCATGTTTGAGAAATGGGTGCCATTTTCGAAGCTTAAAAAATGGCTGAAAAATTAGGGTCTTTAAAGAGGAATCAAAGGCACATATATCGTATGTAATGTCAACTATATACATATATGAAGCGCGTAATCTTTGGTGGAACTAGTCTTTCTTGTACTTTGAATATTAAAATAATATGAACGGGTAGTTAAGTCAAATGTCCATCATATATGACATTAATTTTAGTCTTTATGTATGACTATTATATAATAGACATTAATATTTTATTATTAATTTAATTTTATTGGGATCCTATTTTTTATCCTGTAAACATTAGATTATATATTAATTTTAACTAAAATAATAATAATATGATTATTGAAAATATTCATTTGATTTTTAAGCGACACTTCTAATTTTGTACCACGAAATACAATTTTATAGGACACATTACATGTATTGTCTCAAAAATATTGCCCTCGTCAGTAGTTTTTGTTGTAGTTAAGGTTAGGAGTTTCAAATAGTGATACCCAATTTGTTCGTAAATTACACTGTTTGATTAACAAGTTAGATTCCGTAACTTTATTGGAATATTAAATATTTGTTAATTTTGATGTCAGTTTTTTTAGGGAAAGTTTCAAATAGTGATACCCAATTTGTTAGTAAATTACACTGTTTGATTAACAAGTTAGATTACCTAACTTTATTGGAATATTAAATTTTTGTTAATTTTGATGTCAGTTTTTTAGGGAAATACGTCTTCTATTAATTAGACTTTTCGACAAAATTAGATTTTCGTCCGAACATGGGTTTTGATTATTGATTATTTTCCTGTACCAGAGATTTTGACTTTGAATGATTCAATTATTTCACACTGCTTTATTACAAGGTTATATATATATATATTAAATGAATGAAGTAGACTGCTTGGTTGGGACAAGAGTGTTTAAGGACAATATAGAACTTTGTCTAAAATTAATTATTATTATTATTATTATAATATAATTAAAAAAAAAGTAGGAGTGGTCCACCCAACACAGTTTGACCAATCAGCAACACAATTGCTTACAACATTCATAACCAACATCATAGCCAACAACAAAATATTACACAAATACATGTAATTTATAGCATGTAACTAATTTCTTTGTAAAGATGTAATAAATATTACACAAATTTATGTAATTAATATTACACAAATACATATAACTAATATTAAATTAATTTGGTATACAATATTTGTTAGATATAACAAATATTAGACAAATATATGTAATTTGTAATGTGTAATTAATATTACACAAGTATATATAACTAATATTACACATATACACATATGTATGTAATATAGTTACTTGTGATTTGTAAGTATCAAGTTATAATTAATATTAGTTACATGTAACTAATTTTCACAATAATACAAATTTATTTACCAAGTTCTCTCTACATTACGCGCAATGCGTGAACACATGCTGGCCTAATACATAAGCAAAACCAATTTAAGAGATTAAATCAAAATTTATGTTTCAAATGGGACTAACAACAGATTACATTCGCTATTTGAGATTAATTGCCAATTATCCCTAATTTTTATTTTTACAAAGATAAAATTTGCACAAAAGTAGTTCTATATTTTTCAAAGACAATTATATAATTCGCTCTCCTTTCTTCTCTTCACACACACTCTCTCTCCGCTTTTTTTTTTTTTTTTTAATAAATTAAAAAATAATAAGTAGAATAGAGAATAAAAGATAAAAATATAAAATAAATTATAGTTTTACCAATCAATTATATATTATAGTTTTTATCTATAAAGACAAAAAAAAAATTATATTTTTACAAGATTAATTATATTCTATAGTTTTTATTCTTATTTCTATTTATATTGTGAATTTTTTATCTTTTATTTTTAGTTTACTAAAAAGAACTATTTATATTTTATTATTTAAAAATTAAAAATAAAAGGTTAAAAAAGAAAAAAGAAAAATGAATAATAGACACACACACACATAGAGAATAGAGATTTGCTTCTTTCGCTCCACCATCACTGAGCCACTCCACCATCAATGATCCATTTCAATATACTCTGTTGATGTCAAATTTTGGTCGACACCAGCGATATGGTCCAGTCAGCCTTAGAGGATGTTGGAGGGCTCTGGCATGCAGGTCTTTGATCCGTGTAGCTTCTGATCCGTGGAGGAACCTTTGGTCGGGAAGGGTAGGGCTTGTATCGAAAAGGGCCTGACAACCTTCTGAGTCGAGAAGAGGAGGACCAGAATACTTCGTTATCCTTGGAGAGATGAACTAGTGCTTGAAATTGAGCAGTTCTAGGAAGAATGAGCCCTTAGAAACCTACACAAAAGACTTGCTGGAGCGTTTCCGGCGTGAGAATTAATATACGGGGGAAGAATTTATAGTGTAATTGCCGAGAAGATTAAGTAGAGTTCATCTACCTTTGAGCAATTGTATGCTCTCATTTTATAGGCAAGGTGAAAATTAGTTTAGGGGTTAAGCATGAGTTAATGTCTCCTCAAGATTATATCATGGTGTCAACTTTGCATGTAGCTAATGGAAATATGCCAAATGGATCTTATTTTTGTTATGTTTAGGAGATATTTGGAGATATTTTGTTTAGGGAAGAGAGCCACAATGATGCTTGTGGATATTTTGAAATATCTAGGAGATATTTTAAGGTATTTTGGGATATTTTAGGAGGCTTAAAAGGTGAAGAATCGATCCAACTTATGAACTGAGGAGAAAACAACCTTGCTGCGACCAGGATGAAGGGATTGACTATTTCCCTTCCCAGGTAGTCGGAGACGGGAAGGGGGAGGGTATAGTGCTCCTCCGTCCCACCTTTCTCGGATAACTAGAGACGAGGAGGGGGGATTGGCCTGAGGATCCATTCGGATTTGGTTCACGGGGTGAGTACTGTTGCGACGGAGAACACCAAGATGGGGAGTGGTCGTCCATCTCGGTGATGACTTGCTGGCCATCCTGGAGAACGCTGAGTCTTTTGAGGCGACTAGTATAGTTGGAGATGTTTCTCTTCTCAGTACATTCTCCATACTTAGTCTTTGTTATGCTTCGGACTTTATAGGAAGTTTCGGACGTGTGACAGTTTTTAATTGGTTGCGTTGGAGTGACCATTTTTACACTCATCACATACCATCGATGAGCGCTCCTCCATCATCCTTCCTTCATCAATTAGCCATTTGAAGCCCAACCATTACCAACAATTTCCAAAACCTGTCGTTACATATTATCTCACTGCTGGTGTGATGGTAGAAACCTGCGGATCCCACACAAATTGCCATTCCAAGGCTTTGTTTCAACCTCCACAAATTGGTCTTCAATTGTTCGTCAATGATTTCTTTATCTCCATGAAATGTAACGGTTTCTACTTGTTTTCATCTTTCAATCCATAGATCATATAAATCAAGTTTTCTTCACTTCTTCTTTATCACTCAAACCTTCAATTCTCTTCTTCAGTCTTCTATAACTGTTGAAATATATCCATTATTGAGAAATTTTTTGACTCTGGATGCTTCATCTTCTTCTCAATCCTCACTATCTTAAGGTATGGTACATATATATTTTTCCCATAGCTGTTCACACATGGTGGACACCATGTATTTGATATTTTCCTCAACCAGATTTTCTACACCACTTCTTTCATATGTTCACATATGGTGTCCACCATGTGTTTGCAACTGTGGCATGTTGAAAGATTAAAAAAAAAAATGAAATTTTGGCATTTGAGATTTTATGATTTTTAAGGTAATTAGTTGATGTCTTTTGAAATCTAGATTTTTGCATCTAAGCTTTTTTTAGAACACTCAGCCTCACATTTAGTAACAAACAAACAATCCTCAACCTAATGACAATTTCTCAAATACATATAATGTTGATATTGACCTGTTTTTATTTTCTTTCTTTATTCCTCTCAATCGTTTTTCTTTTCTTTACTGATTTCTCTCAATGAAATCTGTCATGTTGCACTAAGTTACTTACGAATGTATGCACGCGGTCTGGGAACACTTTGGGGGTGAATACCGATCCAAACATGTAGGTTGAATAGTTCAACATTTAGGCCGTAACATTTAGCAACAAAAAAATCTTTCACCCAACAAGTGCTATCCGAGACATGAGCATAATAAGAAATCATGTGTATGCCCATTTGTCAATTATAGATATTTTGGTTACATCTAAAGTTCCATACACATTAGAAAGAACATTTGACACGGAAAAGAATGAATACCTGTATGTCAAAGGTTCAAAAGGCTAGAAAAATAGTTGTCAACTGAAGCAACCTGAACAAACTCCACCTGAGCTGTGATAGAAATCAACTGAGAAGCAAAATCATCCGGGCATTCCTATAGACAAGCATAAACTAACCAATCAATTTTCCCCTGCCACTAATATAACTGAAAAAGATGGAAAGAGCTCTATATAAAGACATCATTTCTAAATGAATTAAATTGTATATGAATTTCAATGGATAAAAAATAAGCAAGTAGCATAGTGATGGCCAAACAAGGAAAAATCAATAGCAAGTGAAGAACTAAATCAATAATTTCTTAAATAAATCTAGAACGAAAAGATAATATTATTTTGATTTCATTATACATGTTAAGAAATAAGTCTCATTGTAATTATGCCTGATGAGAAACTTGAGTTGCTCTGTGTAATGTAGAGATAAGGATCATATGAAACGCTCATTTTCATGTTGAAATTTGTTGTGTTATCTTTTCCTGAATGTTTCTCCCTGTCTTATACATTGTTACAATGGATGAACCACTGAATTTTTCAAATCCTTTTACTCAAACTTGGATGTTGTAGATATGCAATTCTAGGGGGGTTTGGGGGGTAAGAGAGATTCATATTTATAGAGTGCTTGGTTGCTGAAATTGACTTGAAAGTTGGTGGCGTGAATCATCTTTGAAATCATATGCCGCTTGGGCTAAATGGTGGTGTTGATTTTTTTTTGGTTCTTTTTCGAGTAAGAAAATTCATTTTCGAACAACACTTCATGAGTCTAAGGGTGTGTGTAAGAAAAGTTTACAATTTTTTTTTTTTCAAAATCAAATTTATTCTTCAAAATGTCACCCAAACGCACCCTAATTGATTTTTTCTGTTTATTGCAGGTCGGAATAACTCTTGGAGAGTTGCGATCAGTGGGTGAGAACTAATTATTGTAGGTTTCGCTTCTATCTCTTCCTCTGTTTTTATCCGTATAAATATATAAAATCTTTTAGTTGGTTTTTTTTGTCAATCAATTTTGCATCAAATAGCCCTCATCCTCTTTCATTTTCTTACTGCTCAAAGGAGAAATCTAACTTGTTTCTGTTTTGCATTTGCCTAGACCACACATACAAGAGATTTACATATCGTTTTGTAGACTTCAACTTTACTCTTCATTAGCTTAAAAATATCCGTTTATCCTTTGAATGATCAATTGATGTTTATATTTTTTTGCTCTGCAAATTTGCAAAAGAACATAAAGTTTACAATCTTTCACAAAAGATCCTCAATATATGTGTATGAAGATCCAAATTGAGCCCACATTATTACCAAAAGAAATCACATGAAAAAACCTTATGGTAGTATGAAATTAGGGCCTTGAAACTAGAATTGGTAAAGCCGTCATATAACAATGCACACTTCCAATTCCAAACAGTGCATAGTGATATAGGTTTAAGGTGGTGTTTGGGCTTATTTTATTTCAATTCTGACCCCATAATTTGTTAAAAAAATTGTAAAGAACAATTCTTGATTGTGTTGTATATTATATTATTAGGTGAAAGAAACGAGAAGATCCATTAGTCAAGTGATGTTTTAATTGATATAGGTTATGGTGGTGTTCGGTTAGCGTTATTTTAATTATATTTCAAGCGTTTGTTCTAAAAATCTGCAAAAGAACAAACGTGTTTTTTTGGTTTCCAGTTTTTATAATATTAATATAAGAATATATATACTACATTATTATTCTAATAATTAATAATATAATATTTAATAATAATTTTTGTATTATTATTATTATTATTATTATTATTATTATTCTTTAAGAATAAATTTTATTCTGAAGGGTTTGTATATTGTTCTCTCAAAAATAATTTAGTCACAAATTTAGTGTTTGATTGTTATAATATATGAGGGTGTATAATCAAGGGTTTATTTGGTTTACATTGGTAAAAATAGTTTTCGAGTGATTTATTTTTTTATGACAAAATTATCATTCATAGCCTCTATATTTATTTTTTTAAAGAAAAAATTTGATTGACATGATTTTTTTTATTCAAATTGCGAAATATTTTTTTTTCTTCAAATTAATGGGGGCAAATGTTGAATTATTTATTTCTCTTTTAAAAATACAATGATTATGTATAAAAATTAGGGACAATTACCGGTTGAACCCATAATTATCCTTAATCTACCAATAAAACTAGTTTATGATTTATAGAACATCGCAGTTCCACGCCGGATTTACTGTGCACCGATCAGTCCCAAATTCAATTACCGTATATTTTTCGGTGACCGATTTGCCCCACCGTTTTACGCGCAAATGATTTTTATTTTTGAATCCGATTTTTCAGTTGTGAAAACATACTATAAATACCAAATCATGGCGATTTTTCCTAATATACATTGTATTTCGAATTTCAAAATCAAGAAATCGTCGTGGACGCAGAGAGAACGATCGAATCAGAGTAGCTATGGAAAGGCAATTGATGAAACATTCCGAGCTGATCAACAATAAGTAACACACATCGTCATTTGATATATGCCAATCGTAGTGATTTTACAGACATCTTGACATCAAGTTAGGGTTTTTCGACAGCAACGTGTATAAAAACCTAGTTTTTGGTTGACGAAATTTTTGTTGTCGAACATACATGTACGAAAATGCTTTACGAATGGATGATACAATGTTTTTAGTTGTGGATCGACATATGTAGTAGTTTTTTTAGATGATTCAAGTTGACTCACAAGCATACACGGTATATGCGAAATGGAATGCAGTTCATAACGCACATAACGTTGTACATATAGCGAGTTACGTGTAACATAAGCATAATTGTGTGTTGATGCACATAGCGTTGTACATATAGCGTGTTACATTCTTATGGCGTGTTACATTTTAACAAGAAAAAGGTGCGTGACATAATTGTGTGTTGATGCACATAACATTTGCACATATAGTGTGTTACATTCTTAGGGTGTGTTACATTTTAACAGGAAAAAGAGTGTGTTACATGTAACAATATAACATAACTGTGTGTTGATATTACATTGTAACATCATTTTTTAAGAACAGAGGCGTGTTATATGTAACATCGATACATAACGGTGTGCTATATGGTGATATTACATGTAACATATTTATTTTTCCAAAAGAGAGGGGGATCATGTGTTCTGATAGCTATTGGTCTGTCAGCATGGAGCATTTTTTGATTGCATGTATGTGCAAGTACGAGGGGGGTGAATGCAGTTTTGAGGATTGCCAACAACAACAACATTAGTGATTTGTGTAACAAGATTGTAAGTAAATGGCCAAAATTAGCTAAGTCAAAATTTGACTTGTCATACGCATTACATGGCCATTCTAGCTGCATGCTTGCTGACCAAAGCGACTTTGAGGAGATGATGTTGCTAACAACGCATTAGAATATTGCGCTGTTGGATATATGCATCCAGAGAAGACTGAACGATTCTAGTGGATCAAATGGTGCATCAACAAGTGTTACTGCACTGTTAAACAGTAGCGGAGACAACGAAGATGAACTTGACTACATAGGTAGTTATGGCAACATATTGCAGCGGAGTAACGACAGGGTATTATTGTCATCTTAGTGGGCTAATGGGATCCAAGAGGAAGGTAAAAAATTCAGAGGCGGAATAAGCGAATTATGAGATGTATTGAAAAAATGTGCAATTGAGATTGGATTCAGTTTATGTTATTTAAAAAATGATAAAATGCGTGTGACAGCTGCATGTGCACTTAGAGAGGAAAAGAAATGTCCATGGTTTGTGCACGGACGTGTAATGCGGGAAAATGGTATATTCTACATCTGGAATTTGGTAAACAAACACACATGTGGGTCTGCTTTCCGCAAAAACAAAAACAAACGAATGAGCTCGGAGATTGTTTCTGGTTGTTTGACTGATGACGTATGGACAAACCCGAAAATGCACCATGTTGATGTAGTTGACAATTTCAAGAGGCAATATGGTATTGAGATCTCGTGTCGCAACGCGTGGCTTGGTGTAGAAAAGGCAAAAAACAACGTGTTTGGTGATTATTCAACATCATTCGACCAATTACGATGGTATGTTGATAAATGTAGACAGACGAACCCCGGGAATCATGTTACACTCGATTATGATGAGGACACGGGACATTTTAGACGTCTGTTTGTCGCATTCGAAGCATGTATTTACCGTTTCAGCTTCTGCCGACCAATGGTGTTTGTAGACACGACATTTTGACCGCTTCGCAAAAAAATTATACTTTATTTTATAGTTATCTTTATTTTATTTTTCTATTTATTTTGTTTTGATTATACCGTATTTGTGCGGTTTAATACTGCTAAATTAAGTTTTATTAATCTCTTAAGTAAATTAAAATTAGTAATTGATTTTTTATTTTTTTTTGGTTTTGTAGATTTTTCGAAGTGGAATAAAAACGCGTTAATTCGGGACAAAATGGACCAGAAACAGACGAGAACGAGAGAGGCCTGGACTGAACGGGAGTAGTGGGGTGCACAAAAGTCGCACGTGCGACCAGCTGGCCGTACATGCGGCCAGCAAAGGGGGGTGGGGTGGGGGCAGAGAGCTTTAGCTCTCTGCCCAAACCTCCTCCTTTTGGGTGCACCAAATTTTGGTGCACCCAAAAGGGGGTGGGTGCACCAAATTTCGGTGCACCCACCCCCTTTTTTTAAATAATTCCTTACCTTTTTCGCACGCGGGAAGTTTTCAGAAATTTCCTATAAATAGAAGAGGGCTCAGACAACTCAGAGGGAGAGGATTTTGAGGGGAAGAAATTTTTTGAGAGAAATTTTTGTAAGGGAGAGGGGAAATCTGGAGAAAAATTTTGAAGAAAATAATATTATTTTCATTTTATTGTAATTTTGAAGAAGAAAAATCTCCAAGAAGGTGGTAAATTTTCATCTGTTGTAAATCTTACTCTTATTTTTTTAGTTGTTATTATACTAATTTTTTTTTTTTTGTAAATTAGATTTTTTTTTTCTTCTTCCTTTATTATTTATTTATTTATTACTTTTTATTTATTTATTTATTTATTTATTTTTTTTTTATTTTTTTTTTGAGTAAATAATATGAGGTGGAAAATTCCCAACCTTCAATTTGAATGGCTAAAATTTAGAAGGGAATTACTCCCCTCGATGCGTGTGTGCGGGTGTTTTATTTAATTTGTATTAAATATAATGTGCTAACAATACGAGGTGGAAAATTCCCAAACCTTCAATTTGAATGGCTAAAATTTAGAAGGGAATTACTCTCCTCGATGCGTGTGTACGGGTGTTTTATTTAATTTGTATTAAATATAATGTGCTAACAATACGAGGTGGAAAATTCCCAACCTTCAATTTGAATGGCTAAAATTTAGAAGGGAATTACTCTCCTCGATGCGTGTGTGCGAGTGTTTTATTTAATTTGTATTAAATATAATGTGCTAACAATACGAGGTGGAAAATTTCCAATCTTCAATTTGAATGGCTAAAATTTAGAAGGGAATTACTCTCCTCGATGCGTGTGTGCGGGTGTTTTATTTAATTTGTATTAAATATAATGTACTAACAATACGAGGTGGAAAATTCTCAACCTTCAATTTGAATGGCTAAATTTAGAAGGGAATTACTCTCCTCGATGCGTGTGTGCGGGTGTTTTATTTAATTTGTATTAAATATAATGTACTAACAATACGAGGTGGAAAATTTCCAACCTTCAATTTGAATGGCTAAAATTTAGAAGGGAATTACTCCCCTCGATGCGTGTGTGCAGGTGTTTTATTTAATTTGTATTAAATATAATGTGCTAACAATACGAGGTGGAAAATTCCCAAACCTTCAATTTGAATGGCTAAAATTTAGAAGGGAATTACTCTCCTCGATGCGTGTGTGTGGGTGTTTTATTTAATTTGTATTAAATATAATGTGCTAACAATACGAGGTGGAAAATTCCCAACCTTCAATTTGAATGGCTAAAATTTAGAAGGGAATTACTCTCCTCGATGCGTGTGTGCGGGTGTTTTATTTAATTTGTATTAAATATAATGTGCTAACAATACGAGGTGGAAAATTCCCAACCTTCAATTTGAATGGCTAAATTTAGAAGGGAATTACTTTCCTCGATGCGTGTGTGCGGTTGTTTTATTTAATTTGTATTAAATATAATGTACTAACAATATGAGGTGGAAAATTCCCAACCTTCAATTTGAACGGCATAAATTTAGAAGGGAATTACTCTCCTCGATGCGTGTGTGCGGGTGTTTTATTTAATTTGTATTAAATATAATGTACTAACAATATGAGGTGGAAAATTCCCAACCTTCAATTTGAACGGCATAAATTTAGAAAGGAATTACTCTCCTCGATGCATGTGTGCGGGTGTTTTATTTAATTTATATTAAATATAATGTGCTAACAATACGAGGTGGAAAATTTCCAACCTTCAATTTGAATGGCTAAATTTAGAAGGGAATTACTCTCCTCGATGCGTGTGTGCGGGTGTTTTATTTAATTTGTATTAAATATAATGTGCTAACAATACGAGGTGAAAAATTCCCAACCTTCAATCAGAACGGTCTAGGTTTAGAAGGGAGATCACTTCCCTCAATGTGTGTGTATGTGTATATGTGTATATAAGGAGGATTTAAAAATAAAATAAAAACATTCGGATTTAAATTCTAATTGGACTTAATCGGATAAGGTACCGTCTTTGGACGGGCGTCTTGGGGTGCTTGACACCTTCCCCGAGCGTAACTGACCCCCGAACTCTTTAAACGAATCTCTGGTTAGGCCATGTTATTTTTGGAGTCAAATTTTACTTAAGCCATTTTTTTAAAATTATTTTCAAAAAAGAAAAATATGGTGACCTAGCACATCATTTAAACCCAATGCTAGGTGCCGACTCCTTTTTCTAAAACAGGCTTAAGTATATTTTAATGAGAAAATCGACGTTTTTAAAAACCCTTCTCATTTTACCAGCGCCAAGTATATAAACATATATCTGTATTTTTCTGGTTTTCTCTGGAAAATCGGGGCGCGTTCAGCTGGCGACTCCACTGGGGAAGGCTGAGGGTCGAGCCCAATATGTCTGAATAAGTCCAATTAATCTAAAGTCCGAATGTTAAATTTTATTTTATTTTTTCCCTCAATTCAGTAAATAAGTTGTGATTTTTTTTTTATTTTTTTTAATATATATATATATATTTTCCTTATTTCCTCTCAGGCCCTTATATCGTTGTAAATCCTCCGACAAAAACAAAACTGTCTTGTATCCATATTATCCCCTCAGGATTCTATGATACAAGACGAGAAAGGATTTTTTGTACTTGATGGATTTATGACGTCTGGGGAAGTCCTAAAAAAAAAAAAAAAAAAAAAAGGTTCAAAGTTTTCAATATCGGTAGGGAACGACAAAAAAAAATAAAAAAAATAAAATAAAAAATAAATAATTTTTTTTTTTTTTTTTTTTTTTTAATTAGTCGTTACCGAAATTGAAATCTTCAAATTAGAAAGGGCTTTAAGGTCACCTAAGACCCACGTGAACTAAAAAAATGATTTTTTTGTAGGTGAAAAAGAAAAAGACAAGACAAAGAAAATTGGTCCCAGAAAAGCAAATCCAGTTCCCCCCTTTCGAAGTCCGATCTTTACACGCAGTCGAGCACAGACTCATTCCAGGATGACATCAGAAAGCAATCCCGAATCTCCCCGAACGACCCAAATAGCTCAGATGCAGGAAACTATTGACAGGTTGATGGAAAGGATCAACGAACTTAGCCGACCTCAGGAGGTGCCTATTCCTCCGTCCAACGGGACTCCTGTGACTGAATCCCCAAATGGAAACCCTGCAAGTATTGGGATGGAGAACTCAGGGCCGAATTCGAACCACGTCGGCCCGAACTTTGCAGTACCGGTCTACTATGGACCTCAGATGGGCCCTCATCCTTTCGCCTATGGAGCTCCGACATATCTCATCCAGGGGCATGTCTATCAGGCCTCGCCAGAGGGCTCGGCCCCCGCCGCCCCGCAGATCCTCATTCACCCGGAGAGGGTCGTTGCTCCACCAAACAATTCAAATGATAGCCAACCGGCCCCGGCCATTGAAACTGAAAACAAAGAAGAGAATGGCCATCCACCGGCTTGGCTTCTGAAAATGGAGAAATTGGAAAAAACTATGGAAGAATGGCAAAAGGAGAAGCCGTCCAGGAAAGCGACGTACAAGGAGTTGTCAGCACCACCCGGAATTGTGTACCCGGAAAATTTCGTGGTTCCAGAGTTCACAAAATATGATGGCACTGGCCCTCCAGAATGGCATGTCAGTATTTACAAAGAGGAGTTAGGAATTCATGCTCGGAACGAAGACCTTTGCCTAAAGATGTTTCGGAGATCATTGAAAGGATCGGCTCTCAACTGGTACATGACCCTGGAGCTATCACAGATTAAAACATTTGAAGATCTGGTAGAGGCCTTCTGTGAACAATATGTGTACAATAGGGATGCCGCGCCAGACCGCAATACCCTCTACCAGATACTGAAAAATAAAGATGAAAGTTTCCGGAGGTATACTGCTCGTTGGAGGGAAGAGGCTGCCAAAGTTGTCCCTAAGCTGAGCGAGGAGGCTCAGTTAGAGATATTCAAATCAATTCAGTCACCGCCGTTCTATCGAGATCTCTCGAGCATAGCAGTGGTTTCTTTCGGCGATGCGATCAAACAGGCTGAGGTGACGGAAGAAGGAATAAGGAGCGAAAAAATTGAAGGGGCCCAATCCAATCTGACGAAAAGGTCAGCCCCGCCAAAGATGAAAGAAAATGAAGTAGCTGTTGTCGTTTTCCCTCGGCAAACCCATTACCAGAACTACCCCCAAACTTCTTGTCCCCAGAACTACCCGAACCAGAACAACCAATATCACAACTACCCTCCTCAAAATCGCCAAAATCAAAATTATCCTCAAAACCAACCCTATTCCCAAAGCCGCCCCCGCTATTACCAAAATGTACCTCCCCCTTATCAAAACCACATTCCCCAATATTACCCTCAAGCCTACCCAACACCCTCTTACCATACCTATCAACCACGCCCGAACATCCCCCCTCAAATTCCTAACCGCACTCCAAGGTCAGGAACCCAATACCACCAAGACCTTCTACCTCATGCTATTGGGGGAAATTTCCAGAACGACAACAGAGAGCTACAAGACCTTCCGATCTCGATCACCGAGTTGTACCGGAATTGTTTGAAGCAGGGGATGCTGACGCCCCTTCCATTCTACGAAGTTAAACCTGGGAGTAAAGCAGCTTCTTCAAATGCTTTCTGTGAATACCACTCGGGAACCAGAGGACATGCGACTGAGCAATGCTTTCAGCTAAAAGACAAAATCCGGGAGTTTATACGGACCGGAGCCATCACGTTTCCTAAAAAACCTGAGGCCGGTACGCCAAATTGTCAGCAAAATCCGTTGCCTGAACACGCCTCCTCAGGAAGTGGCGTCAATCTAATTTTCACAGAGGAGGTCGAAGAAGAAGTTGATGTGATCGATATCGGTGGTGTTTATTTATACCCGGAGGTTCTCTACGGAGGGTTCGAATTACATCTAGAAATGGTAGCCCAAAAACTGGAGAAATCTCTAGTTTTGTCTTTCCCAATCCAAAAGATGGTGGAAAATCTCAATAAGGTTCCGTGGAGTTATGAGATCGTCGCTAAAACAGGAGAAGGAGAAGAATTGCCAATCTCCGTAGGAGAAACCGGTGGAATCACTCGGTCTGGAAGGGTGTATACGCCACAGGATTTGATCAGGATTCCTGTGAGAGAACCAAGAGGGGCCCTGAAAAAGCCAGTGTCAGAACCGGAGGCTCACGACTTTCTAAAGGCAATGAAGAATTCAGAATACAAGATAGTGGAGCAACTCAGCAAAGCACCGGCGCAAATCTCGATACTCTCACTACTCCTATCCTCAGAAGTACATAGACAGGCACTGCTGAAAGTCCTAAATGAAGCCCACTTGCCTAGCACGATCTCTTTGGAGAAGTTTGTCACTCTGGTCGAGCAGGTCCTAGGATCTAACACCATCACTTTCACAGATGACGAAATGGACGATGATGGAACAGGTCACAACAAGCCTTTGAATATCACGGTCGAAAGCCATGGAATGTTCATAGCTCGGGTGCTGATTGACAATGGATCGGCACTAAATATCTGTCCTTTGTCGACCCTGGAAGAAATGGGGATAGATCTATCACAGGTTCGATCGTGTAAGACGGTTATCCGAGCATTCGATGGGGCTAGGAGAGATAGCGTTGGAGAGATTGACCTGCCAATTGAAATTGGTCCAATACAGTTCAATGCGAAGTTCCAAGTGCTCGACATACCTGTTTCGTACAACCTGTTGTTGGGGAGGCCATGGATCCATAACGCTGGGGCAGTGCCTTCATCTCTACATCAGAAGATCAAGTTTATCATTAATAACACACTGTACGTGATCAGGGCTGATTCAGATATCATACCTTTCCATCAAGCGATAAGTCGGCATGTCCCGTTAACAGATGACGGAAAGGAGAAGGAGAAGATTGAAGTCTCCTATCACGTGTTCGACGTTGCGAATGCTACCTTTGTGAAGGAAGGAGGACACGAGATGACACCATCACTGTCTAACACTGTGGCCTTCGTTGCTAAAGAAATGAAGTCTCGGGGTTGCATTCCCGGGAAAGGTTTGGGCAAGAATCTGGACGGAATTACAGAACTGATAGAAGTCAAGGGGAAGAAGGGGAGATTCGGATTGGGATACAAGCCGACAAAAGTAGACAGAGCGATGTTCTTCCGGAAGAAGAGGGATGGATCCCCAGACAACCAGCCAATGAAAATTCCGCATATCCGGGTCACTTTCCCCTATCCAGCAGAAACCCTCAACAAAGGGAAGGAGACCGCAGGATTCAAGTTGCACCCTGAGAGAGTAATGATCAAGGAAGCTGTGAATGTAATCATGAGAGACGAGGCAGGGCCAAGTCATGGGTCTGGTATTCGAACCAAGGGAAAAGAAAAGCTGCAGAATTGGGATTCTTGTTCTCTCCTAATTCGCCAGGTGTTTCGGTAAACTTAGGAAGATTTTCTGTTGGTCATCCCTCCATCCACCTTGCCTTCTAGATGGAAAGGAATTTTGCTTTGTAATGGGTTTTTATATTTAATGAATGCAATTCTGTTTTATCCGACATATGGTTTAAATGTTTAAATTTTATGCTTTCAGGATGTCTAAAACACCAATGTATGATGCATGCGATATAACTGAGCCAGAGCGCGATAAGTATGATTTCAATGCAGAACCAGACCATAACCCGATGGGAGTGGAAGTAGAAGATGACTCTTGTCAGCCAGACGATGGTGAGATCCGAAAAGCTTTCACGGAGTACGAGAACAAGCCGATTCCCAGTAACGATGAGACCGAGTTGATAAACTTGGGGACCTCGGAAGAGTTGAAGGAAGTAAAGATTGGATCAGCCCTCATGACTCTGGAAAAGAAAGAGTTGACAACGCTCTTAATTTCCTACCAAGATATCTTTGCCTGGTCCTACGATGACATGGTAGGACTGGACAAGAGTATCGTTGCCCATAAGCTGCCGCTAAAACCGGGGAGTGTACCAGTCAAACAAAAGTTGAGGAAACTGAGGCCCGCTGTCAGCCTCGAGGTCAAGGAGGAGATCGTGAAGCAATTCAATGCCCGAATTATTGAAGTCTGTAACTACAGTGAATGGCTCTCAAATGTCGTTCCCGTGCCAAAGTCCTCAGGAAAAATCAAAGTCTGCGTGGACTATCGTGATCTCAACCGGGCGAGTCCAAAAGATGATTTTCCACTGCCAAACATTCACATCATCATTGACAATACTGCGGGGCGAAAGCTCTATTCTTTCTCCGATGGGTTCTCTGGCTATAATCAGATTCTGATGGATGAGAAAGATCGAGAAATGACAGCCTTCACTACCCCATGGGGAGTCTTTTGCTATAGGGCGATGCCTTTCGGTCTCAAAAACGCCGGGGCAACATACCAAAGAGCAATGGTGACCCTCTTTCACGATATGATGCACAAGGAGATGGAGGTATATGTTGATGACATGATCGTTAAATCACAGGAGAACGAGGATCATCTCTGCCATTTGAAAAAGGTGTTCGACAGACTTCGAAAGTACCAGCTCAAGCTCAATCCAGCAAAATGCGCGTTTGGGGTGGCTTCCGGAAAACTTCTTGGTTTCATGGTAAATCGCCATGGAATCGAGATTGATCCTGCAAAGACAAAGGCCATTCGTGAGATGCCGCCGCCGAGAAATGAAAAAGAAATCCGAGGTTTTCTGGGGCGATTAAATTTCATAGCCCGATTCATCTTCCAACTCACTGCCACTTGTGAGCCAATCTTCAAGCTACTTCGAAAAGAAAGTGACGGGCGATGGAATGCAGATTTCCAGAATGCCTTGGAGAAAATTAAAGTCTATCTAACAAACCCTCCCGTTCTAGTGCCGCCTCGGGAGAAGGTTCCGTTATTACTATATTTGTCAGTTCTCGACTCCTCCATGGGAGCTATTCTTGGGCAACTCGATAAATCTGGAAAGAAGAAGCAAGCCATCTACTACCTCAGCAAGCGCTTCACGAAGTATGAGGAAAATTATACCTTGCTGGAGAGAACCTGTTGTGCATTGGCTTGGTCCGCTCAAAGACTGCGCCATTATATGCTCCCACTGACTACCTACTTGATAGCCAGGATGGATCCCTTAAAATACATCTTCGAGAAGCCAATTCTGTCAGGAAAAGTTGCAAAATGGCAGATGCTACTGACGGAGTTCGATATCATCTACAAGACCTAAAAGTCAGTAAAGGGTCAGGCGATAGCAGATCAGTTGGCTAGTTGTCTAGCTCAAACGGATAACCAGCCTCTTGAGATGCTATTCCCTGACGAGTCGATTCATGCGGTGGATGAAAAAAATGAGGAAACAGTCTGGGAAATGTATTTTGATGGAGCAGTGAACTCTCGAGGGGCTGGAATCGGAGCCGTTCTGGTTTCTCCGGGCAAACAGCATTATCCAGTGGCTTCCAAGTTGAAGTTCCAGAGCACAAATAATCGAGCTGAGTACGAAGCCTGTATTCTGGGACTCCAGCTGGCTGTCGATATGAAAATCAAAGAATTGCTAGTGTTCGGAGATTCTGAGCTGATAATCAATCAGGTAACGGATAAATATGCCACGAGAGATCCGACCTTGATAGCCTATAACAATCACCTCCTGGAGTTGTGCGAGCACTTTACAATAATAGAATTTGAAAGCATACCGAGGCTAAAAAATGACTTCGCCGATGCTTTAGCTACCTTGGCATCTATGATATCTATCACTCGAGAGGATGATGATATTATTCCGGTGGTGATCCGAGTTCAACGCCGACCGGCCCACTGCTGCCAGCTTGAATCTGAGCCAGCCAAAGACCCGTGGTACCATGACATAAAGAACTTTCTGAAAAATCAGGAGTATCCGGAAGGGGCATCAAGTGTTGATCGGAAAACTCTCCGGAGGTTAGCAGGCCAATTCTTCCTAAGCGGGGAGACACTGTACAAACGCTCCCCTGACATGGGTCTGTTGAGATGTGTTGGAGTCGAAGAGGCCATCCAGTTGATGAAAGAGGTCCATGGTGGCATATGTGGACCTCACATGAGCGGCTTCATGCTTGCCAAGAAGATCCTGAGGACCGGTCATTTTTGGCTAATGATGGAAAGCGACTGCGTGCAGTTTGTTCGAAGATGCCATAAGTGTCAGATTCATGGTGATCAAATCCATGTCCCACCTTCGCACCTTCATTGCTTGGCGGCCCCATGGCCCTTCTCAATGTGGGGTATGGACGTTATTGGGGAAGTTACCCCTAAAGCGCCGAGTGGTCATCGCTTTATCCTGGTGGCAATTGATTATTTTTCTAAGTGGGTAGAAGCCGTTTCCTTAACCCGAGTGACTCAAAAGATAGTAGCTCGATTCATCAAAGAAAATATTGTGTCAAGATACGGTTTGCCGCAAACATTGATAACCGACAATGCTAAAAACCTGAAGGGTTCAGAAATACAGAAAATATGTCAGCAGTTCAAGATCGAGCACAAAAACTCAGCGCCTTACCGTCCAAAAATGAATGGAGCAGTAGAAGCCGCCAACAAAAATATAAAGAAAATTCTCCGGAAGATGATTGACAATTATAAGGAGTGGGATGATATGCTGCCATATGCTTTGATGGCTTACCGAACCTCGGTTCGGACCTCGACAGGGGCAACCCCCTATTCTCTGGTTTATGGCACAGAAGCGGTGATACCAGCAGAGGTGGAAATTCCATCTCTACGAGTACTCATAGAGGCCGAGCTTGATGAAACTGAATGGGTACAACAATGGTTGGACTAACTTTGTTTAATCGATGAAAAGCGGCTGACAGCGATATGCCACGGACAGTGTTACAGACAGAGGATTACTAGAGCTCATGATAAACGGGTATACCCTAGAGTCTTCAAGGTCGGTGAGTTAGTTTTGAAGAAAATCTTTCCTTTCCAAGATGAAGCTAAGGGTAAGTTCGCGCCAAATTGGGAAGGTCCTTTTGTTGTTCATAAGGCTTTGAGCGGTGGAGCGTTGATTCTCCAGGAAATGGATGGTGATGTATTTCCCGAGCCCCTAAACTCGGATTCTGTAAAGAAATACTTTGCCTAATAAATGTCCTTATTTTCTAAGTAAGTTTATTTCAATTTGTGATTATCTGTTGCTTCCAAAAAAAAAAAAAAAAATACGGCTCGAACATGGTGAAAACTCAAAAGGGCGCTATGAGAAAAATGTAGAGACCGTGTCGCAAAAAAAAAAAAAAAAAAAAAAAAAAAAAAAAGAAGAAGAAGAAGAAGAACAGTTAGATCACTCCTAGGGGTATTTTTGGAATTCCCACTACGGTTGACTTCCATTGACCGTAAGACTTTTCTGTGTTCGGAACTTGATGGATTTGAGCAAGAGTTGGAATTTGTGAAAAAGAACATCGAATATGGCTCAAATTTGCATTGAAATCATACTTGTCAGACAATCCGGCTTGAAATCTCGCAGTCAACATATCTGGTGATAAACATACCTGTTTGGGGGTAAGGTTTTACACGTTTTTCCCATATTTGGTTAAATCAGTTTTGCAGGATTTGAAAAATACAAAGCAAGCAGGAGTATGTGATTCTCCTAAGCACTGAGGATGCCTAGTAGAAAAGAGAAAGTGAGAATCGGCGGGTGCAGAGAAATAAAGGCTGATAGGGATGTTGTCCAAAAAACCAGACCCCGCCAACAACCCGGAGAAAACCTCCAGAAAGTACATCTCTAAGATTGACAGAAGGACGAGACGGAAAAATCTCCCGATACTGTCCCGTGACCCGAGAAAGTCAAGCGCCATCAAATGAGGGATTGCGACGGAAAAGGGGGGACGGAATTGCGAGTCGTAAAGAGTGACAAGTTTTTCAAACTAAATTTTTGTGTTACATGTGTTTTTTGTTCAATTACAGGGTTTTCAAAGGACATGGAAGCATGGATTTCTCTCTCACAAAGACTTCTTACCTTCCGGTTCAAATTAGAAACTTTTTATTACTGAAAGTTCCAAAGCTCTAAAATGAGCGTCCAGGTATGCGTTTTGCCCTGAAAAGGGCGAAAAGTGAACTACGCTAAACTTGATCCTCGGCATAATACTAAGGTACGCAGGCAATCTATAAATGTTCGGTCATATGAGAGTTCGGCTGGAGCACATTTATATCTTTGCTCTCTCATTCTGGCTCAGTCACAAGTTGGGGCATATTTTATACTTTTGAACTTTCCTTAGGCCCTTGGTTAAGAGGGCTGGGGCACGAATAATTTTTATTACTCTAAACAATCCTCTAAACGGACACGTGTTCGTCATGAGTATCGTCAAGAGTCATTTTTTTACTCTAAACAATCCTCTAAACTGACACGTGTTCGTCATGAGTATCGTCAGGAGTCATTTTTTTACTCTAAACAATCCTCTAAACAGACACGTGTTCGTCATGAGTATCGTCAGGAGTCATTTTTTACTCTAAATAATCCTCTAAACAGACACGTGTTCGTCATGAGTATCGTCAGGAGTCATTTTTTATTACTCTAAACGATCCTCTAAACGGACATTTGTTTATCATGAACATCGTCATGAGTCATTCTTTTATTTTTCTAAATGGACACTTGTTCGTCATGAGTCTTCTTTTATTACTCTAAATGTACGCTGGTTTGTCACGAGTCATTTTATTTTATTTGTTCTATTATTAGAAAATAAACTAAAAAAAAAATAAATAAAATAAAAAATGGGACGATCAAAATGACGTGGTCTTTTATCTTTGTCAAGCAAGTGGGACTTGCGTGACAAAGAGGGGCAGCTGTAGACACGACATTTTGACCGCTTCGCAAAAAAATTATACTTTATTTTATAGTTATCTTTATTTTATTTTTCTATTTATTTTGTTTTGATTGTACCGTATTTGTGCGGTTTAATACTGCTAAATTAAGTTTTATTAATCTCTTAAGTAAATTAAAATTAGTAATTGATTTTTTATTTTTTTTTGGTTTTGTAGATTTTTCGAAGTGGAATAAAAACGCGTTAATTTGGAACAAAATGGACCAGAAACAGACGAGAACGAGAGAGGACTGGACTGAACGGGGGTGGGGGGGTGCACAAAAGTCGCACGTGCGACCAGCTGGCCGCACATGCGGCCAGCAAAGGGGGAGGGGGGGGGGGGGGCAGAGAGCTTTAGCTCTCTGCCCAAACCCCCTCCTTTTGGGTGCACCAAATTTTGGTGCACTCACCTTTTTTTTTTTAAATAATTCCTTACCTTTTTCGCACGCGGGAAGTTTTCAGAAATTTCCTATAAATAGAAGAGGGCTCAGACAACTCAGAGGGAGAGGATTTTGAGGGGAAGAAATTTTTTGAGAGAAATTTTTGTAAGGGAGAGGAGAAATCTGGAGAAAAATTTTGAAGAAAATAATATTATTTTCATTTTATTGTAATTTTGAAGAAGAAAAATCTCCAAGAAGGTGGTAAATTTTCATCTGTTGTAAATCTTACTCTTATTTTTTTAGTTGTTATTATACTAATTTTTTTTTTTTTGTAAATTAGATTTTTTTTTTCTTCTTCCTTTATTATTTATTTATTTATTACTTTTTATTTTATTTTATTTATTTTTATTATTTTATTTATTTTTTATTATTTTTTTTTTTTTGAGTAAATAATACGAGGTGGAAAATTCTCAACCTTCAATTTGAATGGCTAAAATTTAGAAGGGAATTACTCCCCTCGATGCGTGTGTGCGGGTGTTTTATTTAATTTGTATTAAATATAATGTGCTAACAATACGAGGTGGAAAATTTCCAAACCTTCAATTTGAATGGCTAAAATTTAGAAGGGAATTACTCTCCTCGATGCGTGTGTGCGGGTGTTTTATTTAATTTGTATTAAATATAATGTGCTAACAATACGAGGTGAAAAATTCTCAACCTTCAATTTGAATGGCTAAAATTTAGAAGGGAATTACTCTCCTCGATGCGTGTGTGCGGGTGTTTTATTTAATTTGTATTAAATATAATGTGCTAACAATACGAGGTGGAAAATTCCCAACCTTCAATTTGAATGGCTAAAATTTAGAAGGGAATTACTCTCCTCGATGCGTGTGTGCGGGTGTTTTATTTAATTTGTATTAAATATAATGTGCTAACAATACGAGGTGAAAAATTCCAAACCTTCAATTTGAATGGCTAAATTTAGAAGGGAATTACTCTCCTCGATGCGTGTGTGCGAGTGTTTTATTTAATTTGTATTAAATATAATGTACTAACAATACGAGGTGGAAAATTCCCAACCTTCAATTTGAATGGCTAAAATTTAGAAGGGAATTACTCCCCTCGATGCGTGTGTGCGGGTGTTTTATTTAATTTGTATTAAATATAATGTGCTAACAATACGAGGTGAAAAATTCCCAAACCTTCAATTTGAATGGCTAAAATTTAGAAGGGAATTACTCTCCTCGATGCGTGTGTGCGGGTGTTTTATTTAATTTGTATTAAATATAATGTGCTAACAATACGAGGTGGAAAATTCCCAACCTTCAATTTGAATGGCTAAAATTTAGAAGGGAATCACTCTCCTTGATGCGTGTGTGCGAGTGTTTTATTTAATTTGTATTAAATATAATGTGCTAACAATACGAGGTGGAAAATTCTCAACCTTCAATTTGAATGGCTAAAATTTAGAAGGGAATTACTCTCCTCGATGCGTGTGTGCGGGTGTTTTATTTAATTTGTATTAAATATAATGTGCTAACAATACGAGGTGGAAAATTTCCAACCTTCAATTTGAATGGCTAAATTTAGAAGGGAATTACTCTCCTCGATACGTGTGTGCGGGTGTTTTATTTAATTTGTATTAAATATAATGTACTAACAATATGAGGTGGAAAATTCCCAACCTTCAATTTGAACGGCATAAATTTAGAAGGGAATTACTCTCCTCGATGCGTGTGTGCGGGTGTTTTATTTAATTTGTATTAAATATAATGTACTAACAATATGAGGTGGAAAATTCCCAACCTTCAATTTGAACGGCATAAATTTAGAAAGGAATTACTCTCCTCGATGCGTGTGTGCGGGTGTTTTATTTAATTTATATTAAATATAATGTGCTAACAATACGAGGTGGAAAATTCCCAACCTTCAATTTGAATGGCTAAATTTAGAAGGGAATTACTCTCCTCGATGCGTGTGTGCGGGTGTTTTATTTAATTTGTATTAAATATAATGTGCTAACAATACGAGGTGAAAAATTCCCAACCTTCAATCAGAACGGTCTAGGTTTAGAAGGGAGATCACTTCCCTCAATGTGTGTGTATGTGTATATGTGTATATAAGGAGGATGTAAAAATAAAATAAAAACATTCGGATTTAAATTCTAATTGGACTTAATCGGATAAGGTACCGTCTTTGGACGGGCGTCTTGGGGTGCTTGACACCTTCCCCGAGCGTAACTGACCCCCGAACTCTTTAAACGAATCTCTGGTTAGACCATGTTATTTTTGGAGTCAAATTTTACTTAAGCCATTTTTTTAAAATTATTTTCAAAAAAGAAAAATATGGTGACCTAGCACATCATTTAAACCCAATGCTAGGTGGCGACTCCTTTTTCTAAAACAGGCTTAAGTATATTTTAATGAGAAAATCGACGTTTTTAAAAACCCTTCTCATTTTACCAGCGCTAAGTATATAAACATATATCTATATTTTTCTGGTTTTCTCTGAAAAATCGGGGCGCGTTCAGTGTTCCTTGATGGAACATTTCTTACCGGCCGATATAAAGGGAATTTATTAGCTGCAACAGCAAAAGTTGGTAACCAAGGTGATGTCAGTAAATGTTTTTCATATTTAGTGTGTAGTACAATTTTTTTTTTCCAGACACTAAACACTTAAATGTATGTTACATGTAACAGGATATATAATGTTACATGTAACAATATATTTTTTACATGTAACATATGTGTTTATTGATGAGATTTTTGTGATTAGGTTGATTTTGCAGGGGTGTTCCCTATCACATTTGCAATTGTGGATGCAGAAAATGATGAGAATTGGAATTGGTTTTTGTCTGAGTTCAGAAAGATTGTTGCGACGGATCTTGTGATCACGTTTATATCAAATCGTCATAATGGTATATTAGAGGGAGTACGGAATGTATTCCCACATTGCCACCATGCATACTGCCTATTTCATTTAAAGATGAATCTGAGGGCTGCAATGGCTGGGAGAAACACCACACTCAAGGAATTAATGATTCAGAAATTGAACGGGTTGGCGTATGTGGACACACCGGAAGTTTATAAAATATTATATGATAAGATAATGTACGAAGGCGGAGAAAAAGTTTAGTGATTCATGCGCGATCTTTCTGTAATAAAATTCAGTAACATTTTTTTTCAGGAGAAACGTTACGGTGAAATGACATCAAATATGGCAGAATGTTTCAATTCTTGGATAAGTGAATATCGTCATTTGCCTGCAATATTGTTGACTGACAAAACTAGAATACGGTGGATAGACCTAATGTCTGATAGGAGACAAGAATAAAAAAATATGGATGGTGAGATAATACCGTTTTGGGATAACAAGTTGTGCGAGTTGATTAATGAAGGAAGAACATGGAATATCAGCTCGTCTGGCGATGGCTTTTATGAGATTCATTGATCCCCATCAGTACTAGTTGATACAGTGGGACGATCATGCTCGTGTAGACAATAGTTGATAAAAGGGGTTCTCTTGTGTACACGGTTGTGCAACGATTAATAAGGGTGGCTTGCCAGCACATGATTACATAGAAGAATACTTCAACGTCAATTTTTACCGTGAGACCTATTCGAGAGGAATATATGCAATCCCGACAATTGAACGACCTATGTGGGTTGACAGCGAAGCAATTATATTACTACTATTGTCAAAGAAGCAACCGGGTCGACCGAAGAAAGTCAGAATACCGTCAAGGGGTGAGATAAAAGAAAGAAAGTGTGGGAGATGTGAAAAAATGGGGAGACACAATAGGAAAACATGCAAAGCCCCGTTGGCGTAAGACTGAGTTATATCGAGAGATTCTGTTTTTGGATTCGATAGTAGACAGTTGAACTTCTTTTTTTTTTTTTTTAACAAAAATAGATTTTGTTCTGTCTAGTAATTGACATTACATTCAACAATGGAATAATAAATGTTTTTTTTTTTTTTGCATTTCATATTTTTTGTAATTGTGTTTGGTGAAGTTGTTGATGCTATTTTTTCAACACAACAATAATGTGATTTGTTACATGTAACATCATTTATATTTTTAAACGTTTTTTGTTTTTGTTTTTTTTGTGGCAGATGCTAAATATAACTACCATTTTTTTTCCATACAAAATAATATTACATAAAACATGAATGCTACCCTAAATGTTACATTTTGTTACATATTGTATAGGTCACATAATTAAATACGTAACACAGGATTACACCCCAAATTAAACCGCCATTTGATAACTTGTCAGGGAAAAGACATTTTTTTTTTAAATAATGTGTTTTGGTATTCACATCTCATTAGCATAACTTGTCCTCAGTCTTGGAAATGAGAACCTTCCATATTCCCTAAATGATCAAAACCCTAACGTTTTGCAACGCCGTCGCCTATCATTGCCGATCTTCGTAACCTTGATTTTTGCATCAATTAGTTCACAATTGTGTCTACATGGCGGAAGATGATCACTAAGAACCCCAATACTGTGGACGATCCCGTCAACCTCTCCTACGCAGGTAAGATTGATGCAATTTTGATGACGATCTCAACTGTTTCGGCATAGAAATTAGACGATAGGTCTTACTCTACACGTTTGAACTTGTAGTTTACGTCATGCAACCGTATATTGAACATTTAGGAGTGACAATTTTTAGTTGTTGTTGTGCGCAATAGAGTCCTGTTTTGCATATCGCGTTTTGTGATTTTTACACACGATATTGCGATTTTTTAGTGTAGCTGTATATGTCCGGTGATTTCGCCATACAAGTACGTCAACATGATCTGGAGCAATTTTTTTCGTCCACAGTTATGTGATTTCGCCGTAGATCATGATTTATCTGTTGTCATGACAATAAGCCAGTCACAAAGCACATATATTTGATGCAGATCGTTTTTACCAGATATTTGAATAACTGATGCTTAGTGTGTTAATTTTTATGTTATTTTGAAGCACGTCTCTTGTTTGTTTATGCTATAGTAATGGGAGAAACAATTAAGTAGTACTTCATCTTTTGTCGATGTTTTTCAAAATTTTGTGCACAAATGTTACATGTAACATTTCAATTTATTATTGGTTTTGTGTACAAAAGTTTGATTATCTGTTGTTGGAAATATAACATCAATGCACGAAATGTAACACCAATGTACTTCAAATTTGTCGATGTTCCAAATTTTTTCACAGATGCTACATGTAATATTTTTAGTTATTCTTGTCTTTTGTGTACAAAAATTTTGATTTAGCTGTTGTTGGAAATGTAACATCAATACATGAAATGTAACAAATGTACTTTTCAAAATTTGTTCACAGATGTTACATGTAACATTTTAGCTATTCTTATTTTTGTATACAAAAAAGCTTGATTATTTATTGTTGAAAAGAGAATCACAATGCATAAAATGTAACATTTTTTGTCATGGGGCTTTATACATTAATATACATTTCGCAGATGACACATTACCTGCCATTGATGCTCATGACACGCCAATAAGCGTAACTGACATTGAGCAGGGTAAAAAAAAAAAACGATTATACATAGTTTTTTTTTTTTTTTTGCTTTATTTTTAAAAATTGGAACAGTTTAGTAACTATTGATTTATGTGTCTTCCATTTCAAGGAAACATGTTCGAGATGTGCCAACAACGTCAACAAGCAAAGCAGCAGTAGCGACAACAAGCCAAGCCCCATCAGGACCGATCAAATATCGATGTAACCTTTCACAGATCTCATCAGTCATCCATGATTTACACCTACGTGATGAACATATATTTTATTTACGTCGCACCCTATTCTGGAATAACATGAAATTACTGATGAATGATCAAGATGACAATGTTTCATCTCATCGTATCGACAGTCTGATCGTGAATATTATCCAGTGCTATCATCCGGAGAAAAAAACATTCAAACTAGGGCCATGGTTCGTGGAGTTCACAAGCAATGATGTGCAGCTTATTTTTGGGTTGCCACGCGGTAAAGTACAACTGCCAGTAGGTACGCAAAGAAAGAAGACTGTGTATTCCTAGCACGACAAGGTTTGAACACGAACAAGGTAAGTGTTGTACAGTTAAAGACCATGTTACATGCTATCATCAGACGCAAAGACGAAGAAAATGTGAAGGATGTTGTTCAACTACTGTGTCTTCTTTTGTTGACAACCTGCTTCTTCAATAATAAGAGACAATATGTTCGAATATCAGACCTGAACATTGTTGAGGATTTGGACGTTATGACAACTTACAAATGGGCTGACGCTATTCATTCAAATTTGATGTCATCAATTGAATCTGGGTATCAGAGACCGAGCTATGTAATTGGCTGTGTCATTGCTTTGCAGGTAATAACAATCGCGCTAATTTTTTTGTAGTAATTGCGTATAATATATAAACTTTTTTACAAAATGTATTTTTTTTTCCAGTTTTGGTTGTGCGAACACTCAAGTTGATCCCGCCAGTGGCATCAAGAATGGTTGTAGTCTCTTGTTTTTTAAAATGGGACATGATGGAGTTGACATCGGTTGCTTCCGGGTTAGATTTGCAGAATTTAACTGTTGATCAGGTGTATTTTTTTTCCCTAGTTTTTTGAAACGGGGCATGACGACATCGATGTCGGCCGACCCTGGATTGCACAATTTAACTACATACCAAGTGGATTTTTTTTGTTGATGTACAAAAAAGAATGTTAAATCTAATACAAATTGGTATGATGATTTTAACGAAAAAGAAATTTGTTAAGTGTAACACAATTTGTGTTACATTTAAAAACAAGGTATAAAAATGTTACATGTAACACAATCGCCGGGGGGAGGGGGGGGGATTGATTTAGTGTATTTCTAATATATAACATTTTTTTTACACGTTTTTACTGATGAGTTTAGGTTATTCGGGGACTAACGTCAGAGTTAGTGTCAGAGCTCAAGGCAGGTGTCGTACTACCTGTGTACAGTGACACAGAGACTTGTTCCTCCAATTCAAGTGCTAAGATTAAGGGAAAAGAGGAGGTGTCTGTTGCTGACGATATATCATCATTTGATTTGTTAATATAGCAGCCATTTGATGAGGATGTTGTTAAATTTTGTGGAGGTTCACAAAATTTAACAGAGCTTGTCGAAAGTAATCAGAAACTATTACAGAAGGTTGATAAGGTGAAGACGAAGCACAAGAAGATGAAGAGAAGAATGACAAAAGAGATTTAGCATCTGAAAGGTGAGATAGAGCGGATTGGTGATGAGAAAAACCAATTGCAGGCTGAGATAAAGAGGTTGATGGAAGAGAAAAAGAAAATAGACGAGAAGTTGGTAGAAGCCGAAGTTCACAATGTTACGCAACAGGAGAGGATGGTGGAAAAACTTGAAGAAGTTGTTGTGCATTCAGTAACACAGTCAGTAGAGAAAGATAGGAACATACTAAAAAAAATGACTGGTTTGACAAAGTTTTACCAGTGTAAGCTTGAAGACTGAGACAACGTGATTGTCAGGCAAGCATCAATCATTGTTGCCCACAATTCACCGCCAAGGACGTCAATTCCAGCAAAACCGAAGCTTAGGCACAGTATGCGTACAAATGTTGAAACCAAGATACCAACATTGCTTGTAAAAAACGTCAAGAGTCGTGTCAGGACACGGAAGACTGATGATGACTCAGTCCACAAATACGATGTACCTATCAAGAAACCGTGACGATTGAAGAAAAAGTATGATGTACCAATCCCTGATAACCAAGGAATGGATGATGTTATCAAGTGCAATGAGCAAAGTACATTGGCCCACAACGGCGATGAACCTCAAGAATTGCCTCCACGCAACAGTGCCATTGAAAAAATGTTTGCAGATGATGACTGGGACAAGCTCAATCTGATTATATGGGAGGGTGGACGTGGGTAAGTTTAAGTGTCAAATATGTTATTTGGAACGATGCACATAAGATGTACATCATTTTTGTTTTGCTTTTTCATTTTATTGCAGAGCATTTGTTTGGGGAGCAGAATGAGTGTTTGCTCAAGTATCCATTCTTGATTTGATTGGGTTGCTGTGGGAGACTCAACTCTCAAATATTGTGAGTCACTTTTTGTTATAACAGACGAAATGTTACATGTAACATTTCATCTGTGATATTGCATGTAACATTCAGGTGTAATGTTATATGTAACATTTGATAGTTACATCTCACGATGTTTTTTGCAATGTTACATGTAACATAACAAAGCCTAAAAATGTATGTTACATGTAACATGCAACACGATTGTCATGTTACTTACATTTTTTGTGTTTATTTAGAAATATGCAGATGATTATAACATTATGTGGGTGATTAATTAAACGTTTTTTAGATCATCAACAGATATATGGAGATGATGTTTCTTGATCAAGCAAGGGTTGCAAGTGATTTAAAAGGAATTGGTCATGATTTGCCAAATCGGTCCTATTTCATCAATAGTTGTTGCTGGGTAATCATACTGCTACATTTTTTTTTTTTTTACATTTTTTAGTATATTTTTATGTTTTTTGTTTGATTTGCATGCACATATTGTGTGTTACTAATTTTTTAAAATGTTATACAATATATACAGTTTTGGATTAAACAGGGGGACAAGAAAGTATTGGTTGACAATCTTAACCCAAAAATTATAGAAGCATTTTCCGACAACTATAGATTCGTGCATTTCCCAATAAATACTGTAGGATTGACATCATCAACGGGACATTGGACACTGCTTGTTTGTGATAAGCAGGAGCAGAAGTGGACACACTACAATTCGATCAACCTCCGACGTCCCGGAGATGTTGATAGATTTTACGAGAATGCAAAAAGATTCGTGAGTTTCAATACATAGTTTTGAAGCTTTTGTTGCCAGTGCAATGTTGAATGAATAATCCTCACCATTTTTTTCCATGTTCAAATGTAGATTCGTTATGTTGATGCATTATTGTCAAAGGAAACCAATGAATATCAATTGTTGGATGCTAAAATTTCAAACTCCAATAATGTGCCAGATCAGGGATCATCTGTGTAAGTTCACTTCATTTATTGCTAATTAATTATGTTACCCAAACACAACCAATTATTGATGAATTCTCTTAAGATATTATATTTCACAGCGTTGATTGCGGTGTTGCTATAATTCATGTTATGAAGAGTATATTCAACAACATATAAATCAACGTTAATTATGACATTGAAGGTTTTAGAAGAGAAAGAGTAGCACTCGTGCATGGATTCCTCAATGATCCACCCAGATCTTAGACTTCGGATGACTTCCAAACAAGAAAAAATAACGAAACACGTCATGTTGAAGAGGCATAGAACAACTGGAAAACTAGAGTTTTGATGTGTCTGGATTAGAACAAATTGCTTTTTAATCTGTCTTTATTTGGTTTAAACATCATACGTAGCTAGATTTCATTTTTGTATGAAATGTATACTTGGTATGGTTGTTTGTGTTGTGTAAAATGCAACACAACTATTTTTGGATGCACGAACTATTATTTTGGTGGGTTAACACTTCTTTGCAACGTTTGGGTTGCATCTTAGAAACACGAACTGGAAAAAACTGACAAATTTAAGAACTAACAATTGAATGTTACATGTAACATTTTCCAAATACAATTACATTTTCAGTTTCAAAAAGTATGTTACATGTATCATTATCATGAACACACATATTCAGTAACGTTTACATGGATGTTACATATAACATTTTATAATTCCACACACCCTGGATATGGAGTTATTGGCATGGACACAACGTGCAAATGTTACATGTAACATGAATGAAATCATTGTCATGGACACATACTCAGTAATGTTACATGTAACATTATTTTTTTGCACACCATGGATATATATGCACGTGTGAACAGATGTTACATGTAACATTTTTAATGTTACATGAAACATGATTATAAAACGGATGGCATGAGTTTTTTACACTGATCTTTTTAAATGTTACATGTAACATAAGTTACATCAAGTAAAAAATCTCCAAAAAATGCGATTAACAGTTCATTTTGAAGAGAATTAAACGCACATAATTTAGAGTTTCAATTTTTATGTTTTTTCATACAAAAATATGAGATAAAAACGATACAGTTTGTTCGCCATATATTGAAATCGTTACCATATTTAGATCCCGAAAAACAAGGGAGGTTAAACGAGATTTCAGGGATGTTCAGCGTAAGGCGCAATAGGGGGGGCATTCACGTCACTAAAATGGCAAAAAGATCAGGCGGTGCAAGAAAATGTGTGAAGGTTTAAGTGATAGTTTCTTGCACCTTTTAGGACTGTTCAGTCAACGCCCCTAAAAACTATTACACTATTAATATTTTATAATAGGTTGTTTAAACATACAATTAGGGTTATGCACGGGTTGGGTGTAGGAAAAAACTGTGTCACCCAACACCTGACCCGAACATGTTTGGGTGAAGAATTGCAGGCCTGATTTAGACCGAAGGGCTGCTGGAAACTGGTGTTTGGGAGGTTTATCAGATTACGGGCAGGTTCGTTCGGGTCCGGTTGGTCTGTATGTTGAGATGATGGAGTAAAGCAAAAATCAAAACCCTAATCGAAAGTGATATATAAAAGAACCCTAATCGAAACAGAGATCAAAACCCTAATCGAAATAGAAATCAAGACCCTAATCCATAGAAGATCAAAAAACAAAGCATCAAATTCAAAGAACAAATAGAATCATAGAAGTATAGAAGAACTTACCATCTGAGTCTCTGACAACTGATTTCAAGCACCGATTGGAAGGAAGACTCAAGTTTTAGAGCCATCAGAGAATCAAAGACAACGTCGCGACAAAGAGCTTGGACGACAATGAACGAAATCATTGAATGGAATTGAAGAATTAAAGGCTCAGATCTGGATGACGAAAGGCTGGGAGTTGAACGAAGCTTCGATGTGATGTCTCTCGAAGAGCGGAAGAGGTGAAATGAATGAGGCAACCACATGAGAGGAGGAAATGAATGCCCTAGAACCTGATTTAGAGCGTATTTATATGGCTAATGTCGGTTGGGTCGGGTGTAGCTCGGGCGGTAACCTTCGAACCTGGTATTCGTTCCAAATAGGACTTATTTTTGCGGGTTTCACCTGATTCAACCATTAGACAGGCTTTAGACCCGAAATTCTCAGGTCCATTCGGTTGGGTTTTTTGGGCGGGTCGGGCCTGTCGGATATTTTGCACAGCCCTAAATACAATGCTTACAATATTAATATTTTAAAATTATTAATATTTTTCTATGAATATGAAGGTGGTGTTCAAAATAATAGTATAGGTTGGAGTATTGGCAGACTATAATTAAATTACAATAATATATTTTAGCAGAATTAGGTGATTATACATTTCAAAGAGGAAAAAAAATTAGGTGATCCACATTAGGCTGTAAACGAGTAGACGAGTGTTAAATGTTGAATCTTGATTCATTCTAAACTTAGTTAATTTAATAATCGAATTGTTCGTGAGTTTAATTGATTTTTTTTTTTAATTATTTATAAATTGAATTTTAATGCCTAAGTATTATCAAGTTGAGTTCGAATAATTCACTAACGGCTTGATTCGTTTACCGTCCTAATACACATCAAAGAAAAAAATATAAATAATTATTCTAAAAATAACATAATTTATATAAAATATAAACACAATAATCTGACAAAATTGAAAACCACCATCAGTGAATTAAAGAAAGAATTATACACCTGCAAAAAAGTATGAAAGGAAAACAACTAAAATCACACTCGTCTCCCCAAATAATAAATGTAGATCATCCAAAGGAGTTATCAGTTTTCCAAAATTAAAGGAGAAAATTGCACACCGCCCATTTGTGAGATTTTATGTATCTCAAAAAGAATGGTGTGATTCATTTAAGTTTATTGTGGGAGAAGACCAATTATGGTCACAACATCATCGTCCCCAATCTTGACACTGGTTTGTGGCCTGAATCAATGACGTGCTCTTGGTTGCGCTCAAACAATAACAAAAAAAAATATTTTCTTTATATTTAAAAGTTACATTATGAAAGGAAAAATATTGTTATCTCCTTTCTTTTTCTCTTCTTCTGAAAATGCCATATGGCAAAAAAAAAAAAAAAATTGATTTTTTAATCTCTATTTTCCAATTCTTACTTCTTCTCCGCAACGATTGACTACTCGATTTACCATGTCCTTGCCAATTAAATCATTCTTTTTTTTTTTTCATTATTAAATTATTCTAGCTCCTCTTTATGTTATAAATATAAAAATTCTGGCATGCTTTATTCTACTCATCATTGTTTAAGAAAAAATCAAATTAAATACATAATAATTAATAAAATATATAACTACATAATTTAATATCCCGCACTAAGTGCGGGTCTAAGACTAGTAAAAATAAAAGTGGAAAGACATGACATACTGATACAGAAGGGAGAGATATGTACACATATAGGAGAGAGAGTGATGTTGTTGAGAGTTGGACTAAAAAAAATGATGAAGAGAAAGAAAAAAAAAATGTACTTTACTCTCATTTACTTTAATACTTTGGCAATAAGAGGGAAGATTGGTGAAATGACAAAAATATCTAAAAATTAACGGGCTCTGTCCAATATTTTTAATAAATTTTCGATTATAACTTAAACGAAATTGAAACATGAGGGACCAAATATGTTATTTATAAAATCTAAAAATCCATTTAAACACTCACCCCATACTTAAGGGACCAAAAATGCATTTTTCTCTTAGAATTAATGTAAAATTCAACCACTTAAAACCTGTGTCTCAACTTCTCTATTGCGCACGTTCTATCTGCCTATCTATTTGCATTAATCTTCCCATA
Organism: Eucommia ulmoides; assembly: GCA_016647705.1. Taxonomy (NCBI): domain Eukaryota; kingdom Viridiplantae; phylum Streptophyta; class Magnoliopsida; order Garryales; family Eucommiaceae; genus Eucommia; species Eucommia ulmoides. Next base: position 2,825,217 of record CM028336.1, read on the forward strand.
TCGGTTGTCTCTCTACATCTTCCTCATTTCTCACACTATTGTTCACTTCATTTTCTTTTTGCTATCGACTCCAACCCTATTTGCTGAAGGTTCGGGGAGGTGATAAAGATTGACTGAAAATCTATTTTTAAGATTTGAAATCTTCAATTTATTTTTTGCAATACAAATTTGAGATCTATTTTTTTATAAATCGATCGGAAGGGTGATGGAGGCAAACAATGGATATGATAAGTGACTATAGTTGGGGTTTGGCAGTGGTGGGTGGCTTTAGATTTTGTCTTCGGTGTCTCGGTACTAATATTGAGGATTCGATTTATGGGCTCAAAGAGAGAGAAGTAAGTGTTAGCCGATTGTTGCTTTGTTTAGATCTGTAAGAGAGATGAGGGTGTTTGGCAGACAATGACTCGCTGAGATAGAAGATGGATGGTGGTAGAATACAGTGGTGACCAGCAGAGAAGAGTGAAATTGTGTAGTAGTGGAATAGAGATGACTTGCAAGTTTAAGATTTGAGACAATTATAATTTGTACCTCTAAAGTCTATTTTGAATTGCACTTTATTTCTTCATATTTTAATTGATAACGTTGTTATGTAGTACTGAAATAGAAAGATGACTTCCATATTCAAGATTTGAGTTAATTACAGTTTGTATCCCTAAAGTTTGTCTTGAAATACATATTGTTTCTTCATATTTTAATTGTTTCATTTAAAGGTAGTATAATCTTTGACTAAAGAATCACAAGGTTAATTGAGAAAAAATATAAAATAAGTTCATTTTCAAGGGATATGATAAATAAATTGTTGTTTGTTTTTTGCTTAAGGGATATTTATATTCTTTGGCACCCATATAATAAGATAGGACATGTAAAAGAGATTTTTTTTTTTTACCAATCCAATGTCCTATGAGACGATCTTGATTTTATGATTTATAACGACTTTATTATGTTTTATGATTTATTTAATTTAAAATAGTACCTTTAGCCAATGAGCACATGCTAATAAATTTATATTATAAATTAAAAAAGATAACTCCAATCTTGAACAATACCATTTTATGACATTAATTACTAGGTAAAACATCATTAAACAACCTATGTGACCATAGGAGGCTTAAGGAAGTGAAATCCAAAGTGGGTTCATTTTTCTCCTTAGATTTTCTTGAAGCACAATACCATTTTACAAGGGGAAAAAAACAAGTTCAATGAAGGAAATTTCATTTATCGACCATGGGATCGACACATGGCTTTGCCCCTGGCCTTCAATTAATATTAACTAGTTGGTGAATCTAGGTAATTGATATTAAATAGGATTAATTTATAAGTTGCACTAAAATCAAAATAAAAAATATAAAAGATATTAAATATATGACTTTATAATAAAATCTCAACTAAAAATAAATAAATAAATAAACTAAAGTAATTTTATAAATATAGATTTTTTTTTTCCATCCTATATTTTAAGAGGCGGTCGGATTTGTCTACTCAAGTTATCTTTACATCTGTGATATATATTTTTTATAAATAAGCATCATATGTAATCCTCGTAAAATATTCTTTTTACACTGTTGAACATTACTCAAAATTCATTTTTTTATTATAAAAATACTTTTAAAAAAATTACCTAAAGTTAATCTATGACTTACATAGCTAAGAATATCCTCATCATTAGTTTGATAGAAAGCACTGTTCTATTTGCCCGTTATGATCTCCAAAATCAACAAACTGAAACCAAAAATATCAAATTTCATTAAAACTGACATGCATTGCATACTCCGAATACATATAATAACTGGATTTCATAACCAAAAACAACCCAAAATTCGGAATTGATCCTAGAAATGTTTCAATTTTTTGGGGGAAAAAAACACTAAAAAGTTAGAATTTACGATGTTCCCACAATTTTACTTGTGTTTCCTTTGGATTGATCCACCTCGAAAATCCTTTCCATTCCGAAATCGACAATTTTGAAGTTTATATCGGCGTCTAGAAGAATGTTGCTGGCCTTGAGATCACAATGGATGATTCTGAGTCGAGAATCTTCGTGTAGGTAAAGTATTCCTCTTGCAATCCCTCTTATTATCTTGTAACGCCTCGACCAATCCAACAGTCTTTTGTTTATCGAATCTAGGATCAGGGTTTAACATTATGATTAGGTTTCAAACAACCCAAATTCAAGAATAGCTAAAAGTCAAAGAAAGTTGGAGTTTTGAAGGATATGTTTGTCTGATTTCAGTGCATATCATCTGTCACAGAAAACTGAACCATGAAATTCTATTGAGCAAAAAAATAAAAAAAGTTTTTCGGGCCACAAACCGAACATGTCCTGGATTTTCCAAGCCTCAAAGTATTTGAACAACTTACCTTAGATCACAAGAAATATTGACTTTGACCTGAAAAGTATTACATTTATTATAGTAATATTTGTCTACTTGTATATATTTTGTATAATTATATCATGATAATATTTAGTAATACAATTATTATATAACATATCTTACGTTTATAGTGGTTTGTTAAAGTTCACCCTGCACGTGAGGAGGCGTATTGAATCTCACATCAATGATGAATTTCACTCATTCTCAAAAGACGCCTTGAAAGAGGAGGATTACGCCTACACTTATGTAAAAATAAGGATCGGGTAACACAAGTAATGTGGAATTCAATGCGCTCCCTCATACGCAGGTTGGACTTTGACAAACCACTATGAATGAATATTGAAAGACCCAACATCAATGTTAGATTCAACACGCCCTCGGCCTCACGCGCAAGGTGGATTTTGATAAACCACTACGAAAGGATATCGAAGGGCCCATCATTGATGTGGTATTCAACACGCTCAACATCAAACAAAAGCGTGACTCTGATACTATGTATGAACCCAATGGACCTAACTGACTCTCAAAAGACGCTTTATGAGATGAGAATTGCCCTAGGCTTTATATATAGCTCAGGATCAAGTATCACAAGCGATATTGGATTCAACAAGACAAAAAACAAGATTTGACATAGAAAAATAGATAGAAAAAAAAGGACAATTTTTTAGGGAATGTGAGCGAAAAGGACAAACATTGAAAATGAGCTTACACCACCGGCCACGATTGAACCTCAATCTATCTTATGCATGTCTTTTTGATCTTTTTTCCTTCGCCAAGACCTACACCGATTTATTATATAGATTACAAAATTTTACAAAATACGTGAATAATAATAATGATATAATTTAAAAATAAATAATTTCATAATATCTCTTCCATCCATTCTGACCAACCAAACATAACAGAGGGCAAACACCGACAAGCAATATTGAGAGATAGATTACCTAAACCATGCAGACCCCATCTCCTGCTATCTTTTGGGTAAATCACTCCCATTTGGGGATAATTTTTTCTCAGTGGCCTGCCTACCTACCCACTAAAGGCCAAAAGTAAGAAAAGTAAAAACAACAAATGCAACTCGCCAAAGAAGAAAACGGAGAGACTGCACCTACAATGCTAGATCTTCTCTTGGTCTGTTCAGATTGGTTGAAATGATCAAATCTCCTCTATAAATAAAGGACATGAGCAAGGGGAAAAATACGTTCTCTACAAAAGAAAATATGTAGAGAGTTTGAGGTATCCAAAATAGAGAGAAATCCCAAGGTGGAGATAAATGTAAATGCTCTTAAACATGTAAATATTGGGGAGCATTTGACTCTCCAATATGGGCTATGGATATGCTTTGTAAGGAGTGTGTTCTTAGAAATTTTGTAATCTATGGGTTTTTTATGTGAGGAAAAAATTACTGAGAGTGTGGTTGTAATAATTGTCGACATAGTGAATTTTTCTCGGGTTGTCTTTGACAACGACAGTGATTTTTCTCCAATTTTGGAGTTTTTACTATAATACTTGTGTTGTATTTTCTAATTTCTCAATTATTCTTGATATTCTGTTCATTGGATCCTGGGAGAGAATTTGGAAATTAGTCTGAAATTCCCAACACAATCCTAGGTGGAATTCTTTGGAGTTTGGACAAAGATAGTTTGCCTAAACAATGCTTCACTCAGTCCAAAATAAAAAACGAAAAACAAGCAACAAGCAAATAAGGCCAATTATTTTGCATTCTCTTATAGTACAAGAAATCAAGAATTAAGTATTAAAAACGTTGGACCAGTAGAAAACCAATGGGCCTAACTCACTCTCAAAAGACGCATTGAAATAGGAGAATTGCCAGCCTTTATATATAACTCAAGATAAGGAAACACAAGCAATGTGGAACTCAACACGCCCCCTCACACGCATGGAGGATTTTGACAAACCACTACAAACGAATATCATGGAAATGGCCCAACATCGATGTCGCGATGTCGCATTCTACACGCCCCTCGACAAACCATTGCGAACGGATATTGGGGAAAGGGACCAACATCGATGTGGGATTCAACACGTTCTCTCCCGCGTAGGGTGGACTTATATAGCTCAAGATCAGGTAACACAAGCGATGTGGGATTAACATGTTAGTAAGTTAGTCATATCTTTTGTCCAAGGAATTAAAATCACGTCCCAACAATTTGTAGAAACTTTCTTTGAAGATTTTGATTTTCATTGTATTACTATCTCAATTCAATATAAATAAATCACTAGTCCAATAAAGTACAAGAATATTGCAACTACAATGAAAAAATAACTATAGGTCATCCTTTATAGCATTTGGTTTAGTGTTTTTGCTCAATTCTAAGACTTTTAGACCTAATTTATGGGAATAAAACAGATAACAGATAAAAAAATATACGAATGAATAACACTTAGTCACCATTTTCCTGTTATAAATCTGTGATCAAATCCCCATTCACAGAAGCACAGAGAGATTTAGTTTCAGAGTCACTAGACCCGATAGCTCTCAAATCATGGCCTTGATGTAGTGCCGATGATTCATGGTCTACGGTGTTGTGTATGAAAAACGCAGCTCAGAAGTTACTCCAAGAGTGAGAGAGAAACTATTGGGCATCAGGGAAACAGAGGCCATGTTTGGCCGATCAACAAAATTTTCTTGAATGCAAAGCAATCCAATGTGGATGCATCTCATGATCTCGTTTACTGAACTGGTAGATGCCTGAACTGATGGATCTATCAAATTTTCAGTTGTTCCGTTTCTCTAATTTTTTTAGGGGATAAAGACTTTTTTGGTTCCTGAGAAATATCTTGGGTGTCCAATTGGCCCCTAAGAAATGCAATTCGACAATTTGACCCTTGACATTTCAAAATAATGTCTAATTGGCCCTCGGGTCGGATTCCATTAGTAAAATTTGGAGAAATTGGATGGAAAAAATCACGTGACAAGCACGTGACATTTGGCCAAGGGTAAATGCGTCATTTCATTCTTTCTAATTAAATGGGACCTATTTACATATTTTGTTTAAACTTAAGGGGTGTAAAATGTAATTAACCCTAACCTTTCTCACATTTCAGCCCAGACTTTTCTGCACAACAACAGCGACCCACTCGGAGAAACCAAAAACCCATCTTCTCCAATTTTTCATTTCTATCATCCACTCAATCAATCCTTTTTTTTTTTTTTTTTTTGTTTTATCAGTTCTTCTGGTTCACGATTCATCATATTTTCCTTGTATATTCCCTAATTTTATTTCTATTTTTTTGCTGCGGAGTATCTCTGGGGTTCGTGTTTCTTCCTGTTTTGAATTTGTTGCTGCATAATTAATATAAAGAACAAAGTTACCAAATTTTCTTGGGTTGAGTCGCGAACTAGGTCGCTCTCTTTAAGGCGTTTCGCGGCTCTGCCCAAGAATCGTGTAAGCAGTATAACAGCCCCGTCATCCCCATGATAAAATAGTCCAGAAATCTCATCTGTCTAGGACGTCCTTTGCACAGTAGAAGTCCCGAAAACCAAACACCCCCACATACTGTTCTCAAAAAGAACAAACTGCTCGGAAATCGAAGTAATACCGGAAAAAAAATTGTTCTAAGAATTAAAACAGTGAAAGGAGAAACTGTTTCAAAACATAATATTTCGGAACAAAACTGTTTTACTGTTTCGAAACCATTTCGAAAACGAAGAACAGTTTAAAAAAAGGAAAGAAGAACTGTTTCTAAATGTTTTCGTGTCTCTCAAAAAAACTGAAGTAATCACAAGTATTTATAGACCCAAAATGTTTCCAATCGGTCCGAAAATAATGGAAACGTTTCGTGAATTAATTCCTGAAGCGGAAACGTTTTGAAAGCGGTTCATAATGTTTAGAAAACGTTCAGACTTGTTCATAACTATTGCTGTTTTGGAAACGTTTCATAACTGTTGCGGTTTTGATTTTTGAAACTGTGATTTATATAATTTATTAAATAATTTTTATCCAAAAAATAAATAAGTGTCACCTCATCACACGCGCGACTCGACTCGACTCGGCACGGCCGGCAGCGGCGGCGCGCGCGTGTGGTAAACTAATAGGGATGTAACTCTTCTCCCCTCCCCAAAATGTGGGTACCCCTTGGGGCACACTCCAAGTATCCCATATGCCCTTAATTATACTCCTCATCAACTCTTCTCTCAACCAATGTGGGATAGAGAAAATAGAGGGAAACCACTTTTGACACTTGTCTTTTAAAAACAATTAAAAATTCATATAAGTTCCAAAAATCCCCCACTTGAATTTTTAAAAAAATAATTTTTCATCGAGCAATATAAAATAATATAAGATTGTGCATAAGCAAATGTGTCTATCGACTTGAACCTTTACATAGTGAAGATGCTTTAGATTATACTAGAGTAACTCGTAGTTTTGAACTCTATCTCTAACAACATCACACACACAACCCTATCAGGGTGTAATCTAAAAGCCCGTGCTTTACGGCCATGCACGTGTATCCCAGTATAGTGAAAGCTCTAGAGAATTTTGCCCAAAATTCCATAGGAAGCGGCCATAATTCCACATTCACATAGGTGAGTCTATCAAGAGTACTCCTGTAGCTAGGTACTCCACTCCAAATAGAGTATAGATCTCCTTAAGAGTTAATAAAAACTCAACCTTCTATCGCTTCAGGATATCATGCTTCAATTAACACATGTAAGGAATAAAACTCAAAATTATTATTATAGCATGATTCTATTTATATCACTTCATGAGTTGTTATTACCCTTTGAACCTATTTCTTGGGATCTCCAGTCTATAGGTTGGGTTACCCTCACAAGTGACTCGCCAATCTATGGGCTTGAGTCCCATTCCTCTCGAGGTTTTGTAAACTTTTTCTTGAGCTAGTCCTTTCGTCAAAGGATCAACTAAGTTATCATCAGACCGTACATGATCCACGCCCACAGCCCCTGTCAAGATATACTCTCTAATAGTGCTGTGTTTGCGACGTATTTGTCGCCTTTTTCTGTTATAATAACAGTTCTAATGTTTGTAATAGCCTACAGTACTATTGCAATAGATCATGACAACTGGAATCAATCTCTGCCATATAGGGGTATCGAAAAGCAGTCTTTTTAACTACTCTGCTTCCTTACTAGCCAACGCTAGTGTATACTTCTCAAACTCAATCGTAGATTGAGCCAACATAATATGTTTCTTATATTTTCAAGAAACAACTCAACCAGCTATGCTAAATATATAGCCACTAGTTGCCTTTGAGGCATTTGAAAATGTGTTCCAATCAGCATTGCTATATCCTTCTAGGACAGCGGGAAACTTCTGATAATGTAATCAAAGGTTAATTGTTCTTTTAAGGTACCTCATGACCCTTTCATTAACATGTTAATGCTTAATACTAGGTTTGCTTGTAAACCTGCATAGTAACCCCCACAACATAAGCTACGTCGGACCTAGTGTAATCAGTGGCAAGTCGTAGACTACCCATGATGTTCGCATACTCAGATTATCTAACACCGTCATCGGTGTTCCTGAACTTCTTTACACTAGGGTCATAAGGAGTACATGCCAGTTTATAAACAAAATAATTGTATTTCTTTAGAATCTTTTCTATATAATGAAATTGATCCAAAGAAATTCCATTTTCAGACCTAGTTCTTTTAATACCAAGGATCACATTTGCTTCACCAATATCTTTCACTTCAAAATTAGCACATAGCATAGATATCACTTTGTTCACAACATGAAAAAATTAACAAGTCATCTATGTAAAAATATATAATAGTGCAAACATCATTTTCAGATTTATAATAGATGCATTTGTCACTTTCATTCACTTTAAAACCATATAAAATGACTAAATTATCAAATTTATCATGCCATTGCTTAGGTGTTTGTTCCAAACCATAAAGAGATTTATCTAATTTGCTCATTTTGTTTTCTAGATTAGGAATTACAAATCCTTCAGGTTGGTCTATATAAATCTCTTATTCTAATTCACCATTGAATAAGCAATTTTAACATTCACTGGAATAGAACCAAGTGAAAAAAAAATCACACGAATAGAAGTAATTCTAGAGACAAGTGAGAAAGAAACAAAGAAATTCATATTTTCTCTTTGTCTAAACCCTTTGGCTACAAGACGAGCCTTATATATATCAATAGTTCAATCGGGTTTCAATCTATTCTTCAGAATCCATTTACATCATATTGTTTTACAACTAGGAGGTAAATCTACTAAATGTCAAGTTCTGTTTGACTCAAGAAAGTCTATTTCATTATCTGTAGCCTCTTACCACAAATTGGCATCCATAGAGGACAATGCCTTTTTGGAGAGTGGGCAGATCATCCTCTAAAGTATATGCATAGAAATCTGAACCATAATCATTAGCACTACGAGCTCGTTTACTTTTTCTAGGTTCAATTTTCTCATTCCTTATCTGATTCATTAATTCTAATGACAACCACATTACTAGATGTTGAGTCCCCACTATTCTTCAATTTAATAAAAATTACATTCATAATTATCAGCTCCCTTAGATTCAATAATAACATGATCTTGCAAGTTATAAAATCTATATGCTTTGTTATTCACTGCTTAACCAATAGCTTTGTTATTTACTGCTTAACCAATAAACAGGCCTTCATAAGTTCTACTTACATTTTAGGATCAGGAATATGAACATATGCAAGCAACTCCAAGTCTGAAAATAAGACAGTTTTGATTTCTTATAAAAAATTTCATAGAGCGAAATTTTACTTTTCAATTGCTTCATGAGATAAATAAAAGTATAATTAAAGTAATCACCAATTAACATAATAAAATAGTATTTTCTATTTCTAGTCAAGATCCCATCAAAATCATTATTCTTAGTTAAGGTATACAAATCAACCCAATAATTTAAGTAAACCTAGTCTTATTGAGAAGAAAACCCAAAACCAATTTCTATCTCATCTCTAGAGTATATAGTACATCCTTAAGAATAACAAGTATACATTACATCCTTAAGAATAACCGTCTTTTCAGATGTAAACTCCAATTCCACCTCACCAAAATCATCAACAATAGTGGAGTGAGAATTACCCAACAACACTTCCTTGTACTCAGTTTCAGAATAAGATCTGAACATAGCACATTTGTAGTAAACATGGTGAGAAACACCAGTGTCTACCCTTCACCCTTCGGATCCACCAACTATGTTGATTTCTGAAATCATAGTCATAAGTTGGTCTTCGGTTAGATTTACCTGCAGAACATGATGAAGTCTAAGCCGACAGTTCCGAGCAATATAGCCCGTTTTTCCACAGTTACAATTAGTAAACTGTACGGTATCATTTCTTGAAGGGGGTTTGTGTTTTCCATTCTGGTTTTTCATTTGTTTCCCTTTGGGTTTCATAACCGTGGAGGTGGTTCTCTTGTGAGCGTTGTTGGAAATAACGAGCACTTCATCTTATTCAATTTGTTACCAAGCTGCCCCTCAATACGAAGACTAGTAATCAAACTATCTAAAGAAAATTATTTTATATAGGACTAATAGTACTCCTAAAATCTTTCCAACTAAAGGGCAATTTTGTCAATGAAAACAGTAACATGAAACTGTTCATCATACTTCCAAAAAAATAATTTCATGAACAATTTCCATAATTGAAACAATTGCAAACTTTAGGGTGTTATGGGTCCAAATTAAAACCATAGGGACCATTTTGATATTTTGGTCAAAAATCAGGGTTGTTTAGTGTAATAAGCTTTAAAGTAATTCACATGATATACTACAAGCACTTCATCGCAGAAGGTAAAGCCTGTAAAATAATTCACATGATCACCTATAACCAATTTGCATGATAAACTTCTTTCAAGTTTCAACAACCCACTTTCAAAAATCAGGGGTGCAAAATGTAAAAATGCTCCAAAAAGCAACCCACACGATTCCATTTTTTTTTTAAATAACCCACATGATTCCTAAAAGCACTACCTTGCCTGACCACTTGAATAACCCTCTTGACATTTAAACCAATTTTAATTTCAAAGTATAAACATAAATTAATAATTGAAATCAAAGGGACCATATAGGATTTAGTTAAAAATGTCAGAGGTTCAAAGTGTAAAAACACATTTACACCATACAATATATTTGTCAATCAAAACATAGAGTTGCAATCATATGAATAATTCAAGACAAATAAAAAAAAAAAAAAAAAAACACTTATTGCTAAAAATATTCAGTATGAATATATCTATTTTTTTTTTCTCAAGCGAATAAGAATCAAAGGTCAGGGGTGTAAAGTGTAAAAATTCTAAAACAATTCATGTGTTATTTGCACATGAAACCACACGCATACAGAGAGTTCTCTTCTCATAAATTGAGAAAAAAGTTCCTCTGGTAGTTTTATCCTATGATCTCTAGAGATAGAAATTGTCAGTCTTCTTTTTATTTATTTTTCTATCTCTCCAAAATATTCTCTTGATCTTTTATTTAAATATGCATGCAAAAAATATTTAATATGCTAAATATCTCTCAAATAGACAAGGCAGAAGAACACCTAAGCATTCATGGACCAAATAACCATAAAAATAAAAAAATAAAATAAAAATGGAGCAACAGATTTATTTGGCAGATAATAACGTCTTAAAATTGTTGCTGCACAATTAAGATGAAGAACAAACTTACTGAATTTTCTTGGGTTGAGTCGCGGACTAGGTCGCTCTCTTTAAGACGTTTCGCGGCTCTGCCTAAGAATCGTGTAAGCAGTATAACAGCCCCGTCGTTCCCAGGATAAAACAGCACAGAAATCTTCTCTGTTTAGGACGTTCTTTGCACCGTAGAAGTCCCGAAAACCAAACACTCCCACATACTATTCTGAAAAAGAACAAACTGCTCGGAAATCGAAGTAATACCGGAAAAAAAAAAATTGTTCTAAGAATTAAAACAGTGAAAGGAGAAACTGTTTCAAAACATAATATTTCGAAACAAAATTGTTTTACTGTTTCGGAACCATTTCGAAAACGAAGAACAGTTTAAAAAAGAAAAGAAGAACTGTTTCTGAACGTTTTCATGTCTCTCAAAAAAACTGAAGTAATCACAAGTATTTATAGACCCAAAACGTTTCCAATCGGTCCGAAAATAATGGAAACGTTTCGTGAATTAATTCCCGAAGCTGAAACGTTTTGAAAACGGTTCATAATGTTTAGAAAACGTTCAGACTTGTTCATAACTATTGCTGTTTTGGAAACGTTTCATAACTGTTGCGGTTTTGATTTTTGAAACTGTGATTTATATAATTTTTATCCAAAAAATAAATAAGTGCCACCTCATCACACGCGCGACTCGACTCGACTCGTCACGGCCGGCGGCGGCCGCGCGCGCATGTGGTAAACTAGTAGGGATGTAACTCCTCTTCCCTCCACAAAATGTGAGTATCCCTTGGAGCACACCCCAAGTATCCCTTGGAGCACACCCCAAGTATCCCACATGCTCTTAATTATACTCCTCATCAACTTTTCTTCCAACCAATATGGGATAGAGAAAATAGAGAGAAACCATTTTTGACACTTGTCTTTTAAAAACAATTAAAAATTCATATAAGTTCCAAAAGAATTGGATTTGGATCTTCTTCTTTTTTCACTGGGTAAGTTCAAAGTTGATGTTCTGTTTATGGTGGTTCAACACTTCGCATTTCAACTGTATATCTTGTGAATCGACTGTTTTGTGTAAATTGGGAAATGTGCAGATCGTTTCGATCTTAAATCTTTGTTTCTGTTTTGCTATCATGGAGTTATGCGAGTCGTGCTTTAGTGAATCTGTTTGTTCTCTTGGGCTTTGCTTATATCTGTGTTATTTGGCAGGGGTTTGTATTTTTTGGAGCACAATGGGAGGGGTGTGCTCGGGTGGAACGATGAAGCGATGTTCGGAGCACGCGGAGAAGAATTCCGAATTTTCCGGGAAGCTGAAGTCGAAGACGAGCTTTGATAAGCGCAAGGATGAGGATTCTTATTCATATTCCGATATGGAAGGTTTTGAGAAGAAACGACATTTGTTTGATTCCGGTGAATTGCGAATGTCCATTTCCAGGGAATTGAAGCTGTCAACACCTGCCAGGACAGGGGAAAACAAGGTATATCCCACTGTTCTCTGTCCTTGTATTTTTCTTACTCGCATTTTCGTTGATTTTGCTGTTTTGTGTTATTATACTGAGTACCACGAGGGAATTGTAGAAGAAATATGGATGCTGTTTCAATTTGTTCTTTCTGGATCATGATAAGATGATGGGATTTTCTTTTGCTTTTTAGCTGATAGGGATCTGAAGATGTGAATGACAGGAATTAATTGAAATCAAACCTAAATCAAAACCCTATTTCGATTTCGTTTTCGAAATCGAAACCCCTAGGTTCGATTTCGATGGTGTTTGTCGTTTTGGTGGCGATGTTCGGCGGTATTCTTCGATTTCGATTTCGAAATCGAAATCGATTTCCTGTTTCAATTTCAAAATAGAAATCGAAACCTTGAGGTTCGATTTCGATGGTATTCGTCGTTTTGGTGGCGATGTTCGGCGGTGTTCTTTGATATCCATTTTGATTTCAAAATCAAAATCGATTTCCTGTTTCGATTTCGAAATAGAAATCGAAACCCTAAGGTTCGATTTCGGCGGTGTTCGTCGTTTTGGGGGTGATGTTCGGCGGTGTTCTTCGATTTCGATTTCGAAATCAAAATCGATTTCCTATTTCGATTTTGAAATCGAAATCGAAAAAAAAAAAATGATTATGTTCTGCTCTCTTATTTTTAGCACAAATTTAGCAATATTTACATTTGCCGATGAAGAAGAAGATGACGAAATTTGTTTGTTTAAATATGAGAGGGTCCTATTCGTCGGCTTCAAAATTTGTTCCCAGATTTTTGTTTCAATATGGAAGGGTCCTATTTGTGTTCCATATTTGTTCCAAGATTTGTGTTTCAGTAAAAAGAAATTCTCTCTTTCTCAATTGAGAAAGAAAGTCATGAAACCATGTAGGAAAAATAGGAAAAAAAACATTTTGACCCCTTAAGTTTAGATGAGTTTTCAAAATTAGCCCTATTGAAAAAAAGACTAAAATACCCTTAATGAAACGTTGACCGTTAGTTGATTTAACGGAAATCGCTTCGGGGGTCAATTGGACACTATTTTGAAATATCAAGAGCCAAATTGTCGAATTGCATTTCTTAGGGGCCAATTGGACACCCAAGACATTTCTCAGGGACCAAAAAGATCTTTATTCCTTTTTCTAGGCCTGTAAGAAGTAGATCGTGTGTGTGTGTTGCACTATTAAAGCTCATACAAAACTAATGCGGAAACAGATTTAAACACATTTCAGGCTACCAAACAGACTTTGGCCCTCTGTTTTTTAGTGTTCCTTTCCCATGTTTGTCTCAATTCGCGAAAAATGAGAGGAAGTCTTAGACCATATTTCTAGAAACAGCAAAGAATTGCTACCAGATTTCTGTATCTTTTGTGCTTTTTTGGAACAGAAATGGAAACTTGAAAGAGAAACACTCTTAGGTGTCGTTTATTTGTTTAGTGTTTCTATTCTTATATTTCTATTTTTGTTCCCCAACCCCCCCCCCCCCCAAAAAAAAAAATTGAAACATAAACAGAAATAACGGAACAAACAATGTGTTTTTTGTTCAATCCCATATGTTTAGATAAAATATCTCGGAATGCTACATAATATTCTAAAATTTCTGTTTCCATTCCGTGTTTTTAGGGCATAGAAACACTAAACAAATGCCACCTTACAAATGCCACCTTCATGTATGGTTTTGTAGTTCTGCTAGTAAAACAATGCGTGTATAACACTTACATAGCTCAAAAGGTCCTCCACCATCTCCCCATTTCTAGAAGAAAGATTCTTTTGGCCACTCACAATTTCATGAACCAAAACACCATAGCTAAAGACGTCCGATTTCACTGAGAATTGGCCATGCATTGCATACTCTGGGGCCATATATCCGCTGCGGGCATACAAAAATGCTAGCAATTTAAGATCATTCTTTACACCCTGTGTTCATTGTTTATGTTCCTTGATTTTTATTTCTATTCCTAAAAAAGAAAGAATAAAAACAAAAACATGAGAGCAAAAAAATTAGGGGAAAGAAACACACACACTAGCGAGTAATCTAAATACAAACTTTTCAATGGTCCCCACAATTCTACATGTAGCACCTTGGGTTTCTTCCACCGTAAACAACCTTGACGTGCCAAAATCTACAATCTTATCGTTCATCTCTCTATCTAAGAGGATGAGATCACGATGAATAATACGAACCCTAGAATCTTCATGAAGATAAAGAAATCCTCGAGCAACGCCTGTTATGATTTTGAAGCACCTATCCCAATCCAAATATGAGCTCTTGACTGAATCAGCAAAAAGATGACATGACATGTAATCCAATAAAAACTCAAGTACAGGTTCAGTTAAGAAGCTATAGAAACAGAAACATATAATCCCAATCCAAAATTGCGCTTGGTTTGAGAACAAAAGAATTATAAACAAAAGGGGATGCATTCATACCAAAGATGAAAAGATCGAGGCTTGTATTTTCTACAAATTCATAGACAAGAAGCCATCAGTTTTTGTGTTTTGTTGTGTTTAGTTCAATCGACTAATGCTTAAACTATGATTTATGATTCTGATTATTGTTACGATTTGTTTCTTAATTTGAAGTCGTTTGCATCGAATTCTTTGTTTATCACGTAACAATTTGAACGAAGGATGTTATTTTCTCGTGCAATTGGAGTGAAATGTAGCTTTAAAAACTGAACAATATGTAAATTTGATCAAATGATAGATGATAGGAGAAATATATTAATCAATTCGTAAAATTGGATTGAATAATTTAGACAACCAAACAGGCCCTTATATTCGAATAGTAGGATAAATTGCTTTCGTTATACTAATTTTTTCGGGTTTTTATTTGGAATCTTGATAATATTTGTATCTAATTTGGAGAATTAATCAGGGGGCTTGTAAGATGGAATGAGGATAATTTGGGGGAAATCGAGGCAAATAAACCTGCAAGGCAGAAGATAACCGAACCTAAGACTCCATATCACCCCATGATTGATGATAATGGTATGTATTTATTACCTTTTTTTAGAAAAATTCTTTGCTTGAATATATATATATATGTATATATGTATGTGCGCGCGCGTGTATGTATACTTTATACTAATGAAAAAGCATCCATTACAATAACGTATTTATTGTTGAAAACGTCAATAAGTGAAAACCGTTCACTCTTCAGTTAGTAAGTCCATTTTTTTTACAATATTCAAGCAAAGAATCCTCTTTTTTTTTTTTTAAATGTTTATATTCTTTATGCCACATAAAATGAGACTGCTAAGCGTACTCGGGCAGTGTTTGGCTGTACGTAATTGCTATATTCGTCTAAAAATCTGAAATTTTGCATTTGGTCATCTCTAAATCCAATTTCTGAGACTCGAATTCTGTGATTCCAAACACTTCCTTAAAGCTGTTCGCATGTTGTTTTTGTTAGAAATTTAGAGGTAAATATATACGTGTCTATATATATATAGTCATTTGAGAAAACGGTGTATGTTTTGTCATAATTGTAGGATCAGTTTCGCCTATACGAGGTAGATTCGAGGACAAGAATGTTGACTCTATGCATGCTGACGCTATTCGTTTTGCATTGAACGATATCGCCACTTCCAGCAAAAACAACTCAAACCAATCTCGTTGGACATCATCCGACGACGAAGCAGACTCCATGGATCAAGACTATGAAGGTTATCATATATAATATTTCTTTATTCTTAAGTTTTGTAATTAAAATCATGAACAAGATTGTCTGAATTATATAAACTTTTATTTTTTATTTTTTCCAGATTATGATTTTGAGAGGAAGCAGGGGTTTAGAGAGCAGAGGCGAGTTCACTACGACGAGTACCGGAAAGCAAAAGAACACTCAAAATCTTCTTCATTAAGTGCAGGAGCCAAAGATAATGTAGAGAATGAGGCTAAGGTACCATAGTTTAAGGCCTTGTTTGTTTGGTGTTTTTGTTCCCAAAATTTTGTTTCTGTTCTCGTAAAACTTGAAATAGAGAGATTTTGTGGTTAAAAAAAAAAAAAAGCCAATAAACTCTTTTTTGGTTGTTCCCAAAATTTTAAAAACTAATTTGGATAACAGAACAAAATTGTTCTCAAGTTTTTACTTCAGGTCTGATGAATAGTTCACAGATTAATTTTTTTTTATCTATATAGTCCAGGTGTTATAATAATTTTAATGTATATAAAAAATATTAATAACTTTTGTACATCACAAAATATAATTTAATTTAAGAAAATTTGGTGAAAAGTCCCATTGTATAAAATCATCACTCTGCGGGGTCATGTAACAGTGATTTTTTAACATATGATATAGTCCTTGGAAAGTAATTTTTTGATGCTTGAGACCTCTCAACAAGATTCCCTTTAATTTAATTTGAAATTTTTTAGGATATTTTTTTAAAAAGAAATTTATAATTTTATTTATTTCAACTATTAATTAAATATATTTTACAAAAAATGGGGACATTTTTTTAGAGGTTTTCGCAATTTGCTTTTGGGGAAATCTCATTTTAGTCTTAGTACTTTTAATTTAAACAGATTAAATGATCATGTATATAAATCATATAAAATCAATTCTTAGGTCAATTTTTATGGAGGAAATGTGTCAAATTCACCCTCGTGGGTGAATTCCGTCATAAAAAACGACGAAATAACTGATTTGATACGATTTGGATATTTTTTTTAAAAAAAAATAATAATAATTTGAATTCGTAATATTAACATAATTTGAACCTCTAAGACTTAGTTTTTCGGATATCTTTTTCAAGAAGACAACTTAAAAAAGACTTTTTCAATTGATGAAATTTTGTATAAAAAGATTGCCCTTATTTTTTTTTTTTTTTTTTTTTTTTTGTGAAATGATATTAGTTTTTCTAATTTAATGATATTTTAATTTTATTTATTTATTTATAAGATGTAAGTTATTTATAAAAAAAATAATTTTAATTTAGACTGAAACAAAAAGATTTACTTTAATATTTCACAGGTACTATTGTAATTAAAATAATATTGATAGTTCCATTGTGAAATCTACCATCAATTTTTTACTTTTTTTTTTTTCTAAAAAATATTTTTAATCCTTTTCAATTTACTTATATTAACAATATGGATTTAATATTTAGTTGATATTAACTGAAAAAGGTTAAATAATTAGTTAATATTAACTTAAAGATTAAAAATATAAAAAAGAAAAAAATTATGAGTGACTTAGGCCCCGTTTGGTAACCCATCCCATCCCAGAAATTCCTATTCCATTCCCAAATTTTTGGGAATTCTGTTTGGGAATAGCGTTTGGTAATTTTTGTTTTTGTTTCCATTTCATTCCCATTTGAGAATTGTGCCCATTTTTTTCTTAAGAAATGAGAAACAAAAAAAAGTTGTTTCTCATTATTCCCATTCCATTCCCAAAATCCATGGTCACTATTCACCTACCAGCCGACCACCGCCCACCGCCGACCGACCACCGTCCGCTGCCGCCACCGGTCATCTCCGGCGACCGTCGCCGGTCACCGTCCGGCCGGAAATTTTCCGGGCACTTCCGGCCGGTGTCGCCGGCGCCACCGCCGTTCGGTCATCGCCGGCGGGGGCACCGCCGGCCGACCGGTGACGGCGCCACCGTCGTCAGGCCAAAACAAAAAAAAAAAGAAAAAAAAAAGAAGATTTTAGGATAAAATCGTTACCAAACACAATTCCCTTCCCAAAACAAAAAAAAAAATTATCGTTACCAAACGCAATTCTATTCCCAAAAAGAAAACAAAATTCCCATCCCATCCCATTCCCATCCCCCTGCTGGAATGGAAACAGAAACGGTTACCAAACGTCATCTTAATTATTTCAAGGATAATCCAATATTTTTTACAATAATGTTTTTTACTTTAATTTTATAAAATAACAAAAAAAAAATGACATAAAAAATAAACTCAAAAAAGAGAGAAAGATGGAGCTTAAATACTTATTCGATAAAGATAGAGAGAAAATGAGATAGAGGAGGAGGCCCACTACTAATTTGGAAAGATTTACTTTGAGATGTGATTCTGCCAAAATTCTTGAACACGTGTAAACAACTTCCTATGTTTCTGAAACTTCCGCAACCTGCAACTTGAACCTAAAAACCAGTTAACTCCAAGGGACACCGATGTGGTGTCGGCCAAAAAACCTCCGGGGTGAGAATAAATTAGTTAATTTGTTGTAAAAATCCTTCAGTATGTTTAAAACAATTTCTTGACCACCTGGTACCCATCTTCATATTGTAGACACGACATTTTGACTGTCTAATAAAAATATTTTATATTTTATTATTTATTTTGTTTTATTTTCATAAAAATATAAAAAAATAGAAAAGTAGAAAAAGAAGAAAATAAAGGAAAGTTGAAAAAAAGGAAGAAAACGAGAAAAAGGAAAAATAATTAAAAAATTAAAAAAAAAATGTAGAAAATAGAAAAAAAATATATAAAACTAAAAAAAAAAAAGAGAAAGAAAATAGAAAAGAAAAAAAATTTCTTTGTCCAAATAGGATTATGTTTCCTTTTCCATTTTCTTTAAGGTTTTTTTTTTTTTTTTTTTTCTCGCCAAATTGGGACTAGGATTTCTAGTATTTTTCACTCTCCATCCTTATTATAAATAAGACTCTCCTTCTCATAGTTTAAACACACAAAAATTTAGAGAGAAACCATTTGGAGACATTCAGAAATTGAGAGAAAAAATTCCTTAGAAAGTGATTCTCATCGTAAATCTTTTTGGGAAGCTGTTTGCGAGAGAGAAAAGCCCGAGTATTAGGATTCTTGACCTAGAACATGTATGTTTTCTGATTTTTAATTCTTGTTTCCAGTTTATTTTATTCTCTTCGCAATTTAAATTTTTGTAAACTTTATTTTTTTAATTGTTTGATGATTCGATGAAAAACGCTGAGATAAGGATCCTCATTCTCAATATGAACCTTTGAGCGTTTAGACGAAGACACCCGCTGTTTGTTTATTTATTTATTTATTTCTGTATAATTTTTTTTTTATTTTGTTTGTAATTCATATTTAAAAAAAAAAAATTAAGTCGTTCGATGATTCAATGAAAACGTCAGGGTGGGTTTCTCGTATTGAATTTAACCCCGAGCGTTAGGTGAATGGTGTTTTATTGTTTATTTTCTGTATTTTTTTTATTTTTTATTTTTTTTTTCAAAACCCTAAAAATAAAAACTAAAAAAATTAAAAAATAATAAAAATCTTTGTTTGTAGGAATTAATTTTTGCGAGCCTTAAGGTGAATCCGAAGATTCGATAAATCGTGGAAGGTTTTTTTGTGGTTTCGTTTCCATTGCTCGACTCGAGTGGAATTTAGAAACGAATGGTTTTAGAAAATCTCTTCCATCAGTAAATTTTTTGTGAGATTTCGTTTAAGTTTCGGAAAGATTAATTTCAACAAATTTGTTTTCGCGAACTTCCCCTTGATTCTCATATCTATAGTTTTCAAGGAAATTTGAAAAAGGGATTTCTTTAAATTAATCGGGCAAATTCAAAGTAGATTTTTTTTTTATCCACTTAGCATGTTTATTTCTCGTATCATTTAGACGGCATATTTAGGACACTCTCACCACTTACAATTTTTATACATATAGTTTAGTCACGACACGTGCATCACTTATATTTTTATATTAAATAATTAAATTATTATCACGCATAATCACGTAAATTCACATAGTGTTCCCTATTCACATCAGTTTGCATTGACATATTTGAATTAAACCCTTTAGTTTTAGGTCACTTTTGCATAAAAAAAAATAAAATTCATATAGATGTTAGTTTTTGCATTCATATTTTTCATTTTATTAATCTATTTTAGTTTGTCTATTTAAATTAAAGAAGTCTCTCGGAAACATACATAAAATCCCTCGGGGACCAACCTTGTCGAATCCTTAATATTCGATAAGAAGTTATACCGGGAGAACATTTCCAAAAATAAAAAAACTTGTCCCACCTTATTTTTAAAAAATACCAAAAATATTTTATAAGGAGGAAAATATTTTAAAATAAAATAAAACGTTTGGATTTAAATTAATTGGACTTAATTGGACATAAGATGCTATTTTCGGACGGGCGTCTTGGGGTACCTATCACCTTCCCCAAGTGTAACCTACTCCCGAGCCTTTAAATGAATCTTTGGTTTGACTGTGTTTTTGGAGTCAATTTTTACTTAGACCTTTTAAATTATTTTCTGAAAATCCGGTGACTTAGCACACAATTTAAACCCAATGTTAGGTGGCGACTCCTTATTTATTAAAACGGCCTAAGTATTTTTTTTGAAAAAAAACCGACGCTTTAAAAACTCCTCTATCTTTAAGTTTATTTATTATTCTTTTCATTTTCGAAAAATCAGGGCGCGTCACATATAGAGACCATTTATCCTGCATAGCTCGTTCATGTCGCCACTCCGTCCACGATCCCCTCTTTAACCTTATGGAAATCGTCCATGATCCCACTATGAAACATAAAACAATTACGTTTCTCTACATGCATGAGATTGTGGGGGGTTCTCAGAAAATTACTTAGTGACCTTCCACTGTTGATCTTACCCGCTTGTGATCAGGCCCCATTAGGGAGGCCTTCTTCTATTCATGTCAGCCCAAACATGGTTGGGCCTCTTATGAATCATTATATTTAGTCATGCGTTGGGCTCCCTTAGTGAACCAATCCAACACAATTTGGGCCACCGACACAGTTGGGCCATGGGCGATTTCTAGGTCATTTCTTGTAGATCGGATTTTACTATCCTACCCGACCTATCGTCACCCTATTGGCTTCAAAATAATGTGGGCGAGAATTTTCTCCACATCATTTGCTCTCTTGACTTTCGTGGTGATTCAAATAGGTAATACGAACGATCATCCTCTTAGCGTAAGTTCTTCCTCCTACCATTCAATTGTTTAATTGTCTTGTCGTTCTGTTCTTTTTCATCTTCCCTTAATTGTTCTGCTCTAAGAATGGCCTCCAACCCTTCGCTTAGTTTGGTTGAGGCTGGTTATTCGTCAGCCCTTTTCTCTGCGGAGATGGCAATTAAGGCTAGCAAAATAAGTAACAGGTCGTGTAATAGGTCATTACACGATAACACGAAACACGATAAGACCCAAACATGAACACGACACGATAAGCAGATCGTGTCAGACTACCCAAACACGAACACGACACGACACGATAATTTTTTATGTCACACGATGACACGAAACCTATCAGGTAAATACGACACGATGAGACCTAATAAGTTTCTATTACATATTAACCTACCTATTACACATTAACCCATTACATGTTAATGACCTGTTAACCTGTTAAGTTAAATAAATGAGTAGGGTTCGAGAAATGTGAATATATATATTAGGTACTAAATTATAATATTTGATAATTTGGGGGTGAAAAATAATTTATTAAATTAACGGGTAACCTATTAGATCTTAAGTTATCGCGTAACCTGAATACACGAAATTCTTATCGTGTCTTATCGTGTAATCTATTGGGTTATCAGGTCAACCTGATAATCTGTATTATTTCTTATCAGGTTATCGGGTTTGACACGATAACGACCTGATACCTGATAAGCAAAACCTAGACCTGATAGTTTCGTGTTGGTCTCGTGTTGTGTCATCGTGTAAATACCTGTTTTGCCAGCCCTAGTGGTGATGACCAAGGCTCGTCCATCCACTGATTCTCCAGTGAACTGGGAAAATCATGGTGGGAGTGATTTTAAGGATGAATGACTTAAGTCCTTCTAGGACACATTCAATATCTATTCCTCAATTGCAATTAGGGTTCCTTTGGAAAATGAGCTCCCTTATTATTGCAAAGAGGATGAGATATGCCTCTTTGTATAGATGTTCAAATACAGTCTTAGACTCACTTTTATTCCATTTCTTCGTAATCTATTATGTCAATTGGAAATCACCCCAGCCCAATTAATTCCTAACGGGTTTCATTAGATCATGGATGCTCTTGCACTCTCTCAGTTGAATGACGTTCCCTTAACAAATAGAAATGGTAAGAAGTGTGTTTTCTCTTAAATTCCACCAGAAAACCGGGAGGTGCTACTATTCCGCTATCAAATAATACTCATTCCTCACTAACCTCCCTTCTACCGTAAAGGGATGGAAGATAAGTTATCTATTCTTCAAGGGGAGATGAGAATTCTCCTTCGAGGAGGCGGAGCAGCCCCCAGTTGTACTGCAACATTTCAATTTCCCGACTAATTTCTCTTCCTATCTTTTTAGTATTCGACCTTAATTTACTAATCTTGCTTTCGTGGTATCCTTACATCTTTACAAATTGCGTTGTACAAGTAAAAGTGTTTGGTAAAGATTTCATCTAACAACAAAGGTCATTGACGAATTGAAAAAACTCTTGACCCCAAAGGAATGAGCCTGCCAAGAGCTCACTTACAAACCCTTCGTGCCTCCAAAGATGGATAAGTCTCAGGTCAGCTACTTGCAGAGTTTGGCTTTGGGAAAAAGGAAAAAAACACCTAAGAGAGCTGCACAATCATCCCAGCCTACCTCTGTTCCTTAGCCGGTTGTGGCTCATCTAAAAACTTCTCAGCCTCCAACACATCAGCCGATTCCTCTGGTATCATCAGACTTTGATGACTCACAACTTCTAAGCAAGAGGTGACGCGAAGTAGTGTCTGTTCTTGTCCCTAACGATCATATCCCAGTTCCCATTGAAATTTGTGGACTAGAATTGGTCACTCGAGCAGTTGGGACCCCCTCATTCGAATTTCTGAGGCTATAACAGTCAATGTTCGGCCTCCTCTCGCCTCATTAGCTTCTAGCCAAGGTATATTGGTATCTCAGAGCTTGCGAAAGATTTCTCGAGAGTAAATATGTCACCTACTGAAAGAGACTGGCTCCTCAGTTCCAAACTGTCAAGTGATCTTTGACAACGCTATTCGAACTTTCTTCGAGCAGTCCTGGGATAAGAGCCGTTCTAAGATTGGGAACAGTAGATGAGCAGAGCTCTTTCGAACTCTCGTTCGTGCACTCCTTCAAGTAACCTTCGTTATTTTATTTACTTTTCTTGTTTGTTTTTGAAATTGTACGTGTTCTTCGCTGTGCTGTTCTCTGAATTGAAATGTATCCATTATTTAGAGAATCCATTTGTCTTCTGCCTTGGCTGGCAGCTCGGACGACATGGCTGAATTAGACACCTAGCTCATGTAGTAGCTGACAGAATCCAGTCGGCTGGAAGAGAATCTCCAAGCTCTCCAAGAGAAAAAGGTTTCACTTGAAACCAAATTAGTGCTGGAGAAGTCATCTAAAGAAAAATTAGAGACCGATCTACGAGCTGTTCACGCTCAATGTGAGTTTCTCCAGAACAACAATCAAGTACTGATCAGTGAAAACAACAGGCTTCTAACAGAGATTAGCAGGCATCAATCGAAAATAATTCATTGACAGAAAAGCTCAACAAACAACAGTCTGAGCTTAATTTGCTGAAGGCTGAGCTAGAGGCAAAAACTAATGTCCTCCGACACTTGGGCAGAGGAAAATAGCTAATATCGAACATTTATATATATATATATATATATATATAACAATTATAACAATTATGTAGATTTATGTATATCTATCATGTATATAACAATTATTTGAAGGGAAAATTATAAAATCATCCCCAAACACAAAGAACGAGTGGCGATTTTCACTTCTTTCATGGCCAAAACCTAAAACTCGATATTAACCTTTATTTCCACCAAATTTTATATGAGTTTATACCTAATACTAATTTAATTCATTTCTACAACATTTAATTTAACAAAAAATGCGTCAATATTCCTCTATTATAAAAATGAATCTCTATTTTACTAGGGTTTCGAAGCTAAAAATTCAACCACGAAATACTCTTTGATTACGCAGCCAAATAGCATGTATAATGGATCAAATTAAATATTGAATCAAGAGGAACAAAATATCTAAGGTTTTATAGTTAATTGAAGCAAAGAAAGTACATGAAATCACGAACCCAAGTTTTGGTTTCAGAAGTTTTGTAGGGTTTGTAACCGAAACTTCAACTAGGAAATACTCTCTGATTATGCAACCAAATAGCATGTATAATATATCAAATTAAATATTGAAACAAGAGGAATAAAACCCCTAAGGTTTCGCAGTCAATCAAAAAAAAAAAAAAAAGGACACACACATGAAATCATGCCCGCAAATTTCTGTTTTGTTTAAGAATAGAAAATTAAAAAAAAAAAGTTTCTAAAAAACAATTGTCAATCCTAAATCATGTACGTAGGTTCCGATACCACACGTTGATTATATTTCATAATCACAATAAAAACAGAATTGAACAATAATCTAAAACATACATGATTGTTAGAACACAACAATAAAGAACGGTAATCGAATATATACCCATTTGGGTTATCATAGGAGATTGAATTTGTCGCAGCGGATTACACACTAGATCTTTCTCCCTGTGATCTAGATTTTATGGTGACGGCTCTCAATGAGAAAAAACCCTTAATCTAAACTAGGGAGGGGATCTAATTATTTACATTAAGGTTTCTCATTGGGCCCTCCTATAACGGGCTTCAATGAAACCCAAAACTCACACTTACCATTTAACTGGGTTTCTACATAAAAAATGCTACAGCCTAAATCAAAATATGATCACTGATTATTTAAACTCCTTATATAATAAACTACCATTAATCCGTTTTTGTAAAACAATTTATTTAATTAATGTTAACCAAAAAAAACAAAAAAAAATTCCAACATTTTGCATCAATGCTTGACTCATTCAAAAATGAAGGCTCAATAAATTGACAAAGCCACTCTCTCTCTCTTCACAGAAAAATGTGAAAACTTCAAAGCAGGTTGTGGGGGTGTAATAATTTGTTTTATATATAGACTATTTTAGGAAATTTCACAGATTCAAATCGATGTGGAATTCTAATACACATCCTCAAGTGCAATCCCGTCTTACACATGATGCAACCGAACAAAGGGAACTAACAAACATTCAACAATTGAAGACAGGGTTTCCCAAACCTTGTTGTGATACCATGTTATCGAGTATAGTTAATCTTTTCATATATAAACTACTCTAGAAGGCCTTACAAACCCTTTTATGTGGAATTCTAACAAGGTTTATTATTGTAACAAGAAGCAAAACAAGAGGAAAGCAATTTCCCTCGTTTGGTTTGCAATAAGAGAGGGCAAGGGAGCACTTTTTCCCCGTTTGTGCTGAAGGGAGAGGGAGGGAAGAACACGTTCTCCTGTGCTGCCAACTCCTGGAATCATTCCAATTGGATTGATTTGGAAGGGTATTGGATTGATTTGGAAGGGTGTGAAGGGGGGGCCAATTTTTCAACCACATTTTTTATTACATTTATTATAGTAATATATGTCCACATGATGTATATATTTTGTATTATTATATCATGATAATATTTAGTAATACAATTATTATATAACATATCTTACAACAATTAATTTTTAATAATACTTCCATTTTAATTTTTGAAAAACATTGATGGTAGACCCCTAATATACGTTCGTAGTGATTTGTCAAAATTCACCCTGCGCATAAGGGGGCGTATTGAATCTCAAATCAATGATGGGTCTTACTCACTCTCAAAAGACGCCTTGAAGGAGGAGGATTACTCCTATAATTATGTATATCTAAGGATTAGGTAACACAAGTAATGTGGAATTCAATGCACTCCCTCACGCTTAGGTTGGACTTTGACAAATCACTACAAATTAATATTGAGGGGCCTAACATCAATGTTGGATTCAACACGCCCCCGACGTCACGCACAGGGTGGACTTTGACAAATCACCATGAATAGATATCGAAGGGCCCGTCATTGATGTGGTATTCAACACGTTCAACATTAAACAAAAACTTGACTTTGATACTATGTACGAACTCAATGAGCCTAACTAACTATCAAAAGACGCCTTATGAGATGTGAATTGCCCTAGACTTTATATATAGTTTAGATCAGGTATCATAAGTGATATGGGATTCAACAAGAAAGAAAAAGAGATTTGACAAAGAAAAAAAAAAGACAAAATTTTAGGGAATATGAATGAAAAAGAATAGACAAATAAGGCCAATTATTTTGCATTCTCTGATAGTACAAGAAACACAAGCAATGTGGAATTCAACACGTCCCCTCACGTGCAGGGAGGATTTTGAGAAACCACTACAAACGAATATCAGGAAAAGAGCCCAACATTGATGTCGCGATGTCGCATTCAACATGCCCTCGACAAATTATTGCGAACGGATATTAGGGAAATGGCCCAACATCGATGTGGGATTCAACATGTCCCCTCACGTGTAGGGTGGACTTATATAGCTCAGGATCAAGTAACACAAGCGATCTAGGATTAACATGTTAGTAAATTGTTAGTCATATCTTTTGTCCAAGGAATTAAAATCACGTCCCATCAATTTGTTGAAGCTTTCTTCGAAGATTTTGATTTTCAATGTATTACTATCTCAATTCAATATAAATAAATCACCAGTACAATAAAGTACAAGAATATTGCAACTACAATGAAAAAAAAAATACAAATGAATAACACTATAGATCATCCTTTATGGCACTTGGTTTAATGTTTTCGCTCAATTCTAAGAATTTTGGACCAAATTTATGAGAACAAAATAGAAATGATCTATCTTAGTCACTGTTTTTCTATTACAAAAAAACAATAATCTCACGCGACTTTAGTACAAATAACCCCAGGTTGTATATAAATTTGCATCTGAAACACTAACGGGGATATACCTCTGTGATCGAATCCCCATTTATAGAAGCATGAAGAGACTTAGTTTCAGAATCACTAGACTTGATAGCTCTCGAATCATGGCCTTGATGTAGTGCCGATGATTCATGGTCTACTGTGCTGTGCATGAAAAACACAGGCTCAGAAGGTACTCCAAGAGTAAGAGAGAAACTATTGAGCATCAGAAAAACAGAGGCCATGTTTGGTCGGTCCGCAATATTTTTTTGAACGCAAAGCAATCCAATGTGGATGCATCTTATGATCTCATTTGCTGAACCAATAGATGCCCAAACTGACGGATCTATCAGATTTTCAGCTTTTCCGTTTCTCCAATTTTTCCAGGCCTGTAAGAAGTAGATTGTGTGTGTGTATTGCACCATTAAAGGTCATACAAAACTAATGCAAAAACTAATTTAAACACATTCTAGGCTACCAAATAGACTTTGGCCCCCTGTTTTTTTGTGTTCCTTTCCCATGTTTGTCTCAATTCGCGAAAAATGAGAGGAAGTTTTAGACAAAATTTCTGGAAACAACACATAATTGCTCCCAGATTTCTGTATCTTTTGAGCTTCTTTGGAACAAAAAAGGAAATTTGAAAAATGCTTTTAGGTGTCGTTTATTTGTTTAGTGTCTCTGTTCTCATATTTCTATTTATGTTCTCCCCTCACCTCCCCCTCCGCCCCCCCAAATTTTTTTTTTGAAGCATAAACAGAAATAATGGAATAAAAAATGTGTTTTTTTGTTCAATCCCATATTTTTAGACAAAATATATGGGAATGCGACCGAAATATTTTAAAATTTCTGATTCCGTTCTGTATTTTCATCGCATAGAAACACTAAACAAACGACACCTAACAAATGCCACCTTCACGTATGGTTTTGTGGTGGTGCTAGTAAAACAACGCGTGTATTACACTTACATAGCTCAAAAGGTCCTCGACCATCTCCCCATTTGTAAAACAAAGATTCTTTCGGCCACTCACAATTTCAAGAACCAAAACACCGAAGCTAAAAACGTCCGATTTCACTGAGAATTGGCCATGCATTGCATACTCTGGGGCCATATATCCGCTGCATACAGAATGTTAGCAATTTAACGTGTTCAGTGTTTTTGTTCCCTGATTTTTATTTCTGTTCCCAAAAAAAGATAGAATAGAAACAAAAATATGAGAACAAAAAATTTAGGGGAATAGGAACAGAAAAAAAAAATACACCATCGATCGAATGGCCCGTCATTGATGTGGTATTCAACACGCCCAACATTAGACAAAAGCTTGACTTTGATACTATGTATGAACCCAATGAGCCTAACTAACTATCAAAAGAAGCCTTATGAGATGTGAATTGACCTAGACTTTATATATAGTTCAGATCAAGTATCATAAGTGATATGGGATTCAACAAGAGAGAAAAAGAGATTTGACAAAGAAAAAAAAAAGACAAAATTTTAGGCAATATGAATGAAAAAGAACAGACAAATAAGGCCAATTATTTTGCATTCTCTGATAGTACAAGAAACACAAGCAATGTGGAATTCAACACGTCCCCTCACGTGCAAGGGGGATTTTGAGAAACTACTGTAAACGAATATCGGGAAAAGGGCCCAATATTGATGTCGCGATGTCACATTCAACACACCCCTCAACAAACCACTGTGAACGGAAATTGGAAAAATGACCCAACATCGATGTGGGATTCAACACGTTCCCTCACGGGTAGAGTGGACTTATATAGCTTAGGATCAGGTAATACAAGCAATCTAGGATTAACATGTTAGTAAGTTGTTAGTCATATCTTTTGTCCAAGGAATTAAAATCACGTCCCAACAATTTGTAGAAACTTTCTTCGAAGATTTTGATTTTCAATGTATTACTATCTCAATTCAATATAAATAAATCACCAGTACAATAAAGTACAAGAATATTGCGACTACAATGAAAAAAAAAAAATACAAATGAATAACATCATAGATCCTCCTTTATGGCACTTGGTTTAGTGTTTTCGCTCAATTCTAAGAATTTTAGACCAAATTTATGAGAACAAAATAAAAATGATCTATCTTAGTCACTGTTTTTCTGTTACAAAAAAATAAAAATCTCACACCACTCTAGTACAAATAACCCCAGGTTGTATATAAAATTGCATCCGAAACACTAACGGGGATACAACTCTGTGATCGAATCCCCATTTATAGAAGCACGGAAAGACTTAGTTTTAGAATCACTAGACCTGATAGCTCTCAAATCATGGCCTTGATGTAGTGCCGATGATTCATGGTCTACGGTGCTATGCATGAAAAACGCAGGCTCAGAAGGTACTCCAAGAGTAAGAGAGAAGCTATTGAGCATCAGAGAAACAGAGGCCATGTTTGGCCGGTCCGCAACATTTTCTTGAACGCAAAGCAATCCAATGTGGATGCATCTCATGATCTTGTTTGCTGAACCAGTAGATGCCGAAACTGACGGATCTATCAGATTTTCAGCTGTTCCATTTCTCCAATTTTTCCAGGCCTGTAAGAAGTAGATTGTGTGTGTGTATTGCACCATTAAAGGTCATACAAAACTGATGCAAAAACTAATTTAAACACATTCCAGGCTACCAAATGGACTTTGGCCCCCTGATTTTTTGTGTTCCTTTCCCATGTTTGTCTCAATTCGCGAAAAATGAGAGGAAATTTTAGACAAAATTTCTGGAAACAATACATAATTGCTCCCAGATTTCTGTATCTTTTGAGCTTCTTTGGAACAGAAAAGGAAATTTGAAAAACACTTTTAGGTGTCGTTTATTTGTTTAGTGTTTCTGTTCTCATAAATCTATTTATGTTCTCCCCTCACCTCCCCCTCCACCCCCCCAAATTTTTTTTTTTGAAGCATAAACAGAAATAATGCAATAAAAAAGGTGTTTTTTTGTTCAATCCCATATTTTTAGACAAAATATATGGGAATGCGACTGAAATATTTTAAAATTTCTGATTCCGATCTGTATTTTCATCGCATAGAAACACTAAACAAACGACACCTAACAAATGCCACCTTCACGTATGGTTTTGTGGTGGTGCTAGTAAAACAACGCGTGTATTACACTTACATAGCTCAAAAGGTCCTCCACCATCTCCCCATTTGTAAAACAAAGATTCTTTCGGCCACTCACAATTTCAAGAACCAAAACACCGAAGCTAAAGACGTCCGATTTCACTGAGAATTGGCCATGCATTGCATACTCTGGGGCCATATATCCGCTGCATACAAAATGTTAGCAATTTAATGTGTTCAGTGTTTTTGTTCCCTGATTTTTATTTCTGTTCCCAAAAAAAGATAGAATAGAAACAAAAATATGAGAACAAAAAATTTAGGGGAATAGAAACAGAAAAAAAAAATACACCATCGATCGATCTAAATACAAAGTTTTCAATGGTACGTCTATGAATTGCTGTACTTACTAGGTCCCCACAATTCTACTTGTAGCGCCTTGAGTTTCATCCACCGTAAACAACCTTGCCATGCCAAAATCTGCAATCTTAGCGTTCATCTCTCTATCTAAGAGGATGTTGCTCACTTTGAGATCACGATGAATAATACGAACCCTAGAATCTTCATGAAGATAAATAAGTCCTCGAGCAACGCCTGTTATGATTTTGAATCGCTTGTGCCAATTCAAATATGAGCTCTTCACTGGATCTGCAAAAAGATTACATGACATGTAGTCCAATAAAAACTCAAGTATAGACTAAACATAGGGGCAAAACAGAAACATATAATCCCAATCCAAAAATGGGCTCAGCTTGAGAACAAAAGAATTATAAACAAAAGGGGATGCATTCATACCAAAGATGAAATGATCGAGGCTTGCATTTTGTACAAATTCATAGACAAGAAGCCTTTCGGATCCTTCCAAGCAAAAACCCAGGAGCCTGACCAAATTCCGGTGTTGAAGCTTGGCCACTAACAACACCTCGTTCTTGAATTCCAAGTCACCTTGCCCCGAATCCATTGACAACCTCTTCACAGCTATTTCTTGTCCACTTGGAAGCATACCCTAATTTTTTTTAAAAAAATATTAAAAAACTATTGGTAATTGCAATTTTTTTTTTAATTTGTGTACATCTCGATAGATTGAGGTGGCATTTGTTTAACGTTTCAGTTCCTAGATTTTGTTTATGTTCCGTTCCAAGTTCTTTAGAACAAATTGCTCATACCAGAGCAGAATTGCTCCAAACTTCTTCAATTCCTCCCAAAAACATGGAACATAGCATAAATTTTTCCAAATTTCTTTTTCAATTCCCCCCCCCCCCCCCCCAAAAAAAAAAAAAAAAGGAACAGAAACACAAAGGTATCAATTAGTAACCCATTTTTCAGTACATTTTAAAAGAACAAAAAACCAGATAGTAAAAAATGCTTTCTACTAAAAACCAAAAGCAAAAACGAGTAGTGTATTTGATAGTGTAGGCATGATATCCTATCCTAGTGTTATAATTCAAAAGAATTTCATAGATTGTTGAAAAAAATTGAGTGGAAAAGTCCTAGTCCAATAATTTCTTTAAGCATAAAAAGGAAAAAAAAAATTGCCTTTAAAAAAATAAAATAAAATATTGTTCTTACTTTATCGATTTTTAAAAAAATAAAAAATAATTGCATGCAAACGGTACTTATAAAATAAGGTGACATTTTACTTAAAAAGAACCATTACTAGATCGAGCATGTAAAATCTTATTGAAAATGTTGTATTACCTTGTAAACAACTCCAAATCCACCCTGCCCGAGCTTGTTAGAATCAGAGAAGCCATCCGTTGCAGCATTAATAGTATCAAAGTCATATTGCAAGGATTCCACAGTGCTAATTTCATCCACAACTTCACCACAAAGAGAGCTACGTGAGTGAAAAACTATGAATGAATAAATAAATATATTCATAAAGTCAATGTAAGCTTACTCTCGATCTGGTCCTTGGGTTTTCTCTGCTTCCTCTTTCTTAAGAAGATGCAAATACAAACAATAAGTATCAAAGAGATAGCAGCCGGAATGACAATAATAATGATGGTGCGACTCGTGTTGTTACCACCTCCTGCACTCAATTCAAGAAACTATTAGACTGTTGTATATGGTTAGCTGAAATTAACGAGAAATTCTATGCACATGCTTAAGGTAGTGTTTGGTTTCATGGAATTAAAGATTTTATAATTGAAATTGGAATGAAGGCATCTAACAATTGAAAGTTTTACATTTACAATTCAAAGGCTTGAATTCCCTCCTACCAAAAAAAATAAAAAAAAATACTACCTAAGTGTTTCTGGGATTCATTAAACTATACTTGTACTATTATACTCTATATTGTATAATTTTTATTGAGAGAGTCAATGAGTAGGTAAGGCCCGGTTTGACTACTGTTTTTGTTGCCTAATTTATGTTTCCGCTCCCAAAATTGTGGGATTGATTTACAGAAATGTTTTTGGTAAATATATTTTTTTCTAAAATTTTGGGAGTAATTCTTGAATTCATTAAGAATTTGAGAAACCAAAACAATTTGAGGACATTGGTCGTTATCAAATGTGTTTCTATTCTTGGAATACTCGAGAACAGAAAAAGAATTCTCATCCCAAATAGAAACAGAAAAGTAGAAACACTAACCAAACGCCACCTAAATTGTTGATATGAAACGTAAACATCACGCATTGAACCTATAGATAAATTAAAATTTTGGCGTCCTATGAGTATTCATTCGTCTGGAAGAGAAGATATTTCTTTACCTGAAGGCGGTGGCGCAACCGGAGTTCCGTCGGCCGGTGTCTCATTGTAGAACCGGTCGACCTCGTACCTAATATTACAACTAGGTTGTATAACTCGCCCACCCAATCTCTGAGAGCAACATCTTGGAATTTCTCTAGTAGCCCTGGTTAGGCAACTCCTACAATTCTCGGATGATAAATCGGGAGTGCACTGTAGAAGGCCATATAGCGTTAGGAAGTCTGGGGCGGGGATGTTCCCGGTTGCGAACCTCTGGCTAGAGCCTGTGCACAAGAATCCGACATTGTTTGAGACCTAATTATCAAAAATATTTTAAAATTTATATAAAATACAAGAATTGTGATGGTCCTTTTAAAATATATTTTCGGATTGATAGGAGAAAAATAAATGAATAAAATTAAAATTATAAAAATTATTTGAAAGAAATATCCTTAAAAATTTCATATTTTTAAAAAATTAAATTAAATTATATTATATTTTTATTATTTCTATATTTGTTTTTAATCAATTTATTTATTTATTATTTTTTAAAATTATAAATTTATAAAATCGATATAGTATCTTTAAATTAAAGCGAACCTATTTTTTAAAAAATATTTTTTAAACGAATTGCATTTATTCGAAGGAAATAAATGGATGTTATTGAATTATAAAATTATTGAAAAAATAAAATTCAACCTAAAAGTTTTACACATCCATTTCTACAGCAGTTGTGTGAAATTATATTTTATTTTTAAATTTTATAGATATTTAATTATTTTTTTTTTAAAAAAAAAAAAATTGATAATTGATAAAGTTTAAACATGAGAATTTTTTAAAAATGGATGAAATTAATACATAAAATATACAATTTTTTTTTTTTTTTTATCTTATTTGTCTTCATTAAAAAAAAAATATAGAGAAAATGTTTGTTTCTCTCTTTTCTTACATTCAAACACTAAATTTTAAATAGAAAACCATCTATTAATAAATTAGTACTTTTATTAAATGTCTTTTTGTTAAGAATTAAGATTGACTTGAGATAAATGAATAGATAAGATTGAAATATGAAATACCAAAAAAAATTTAGCACTTCAAAGTTTTACTCTCTCACATAAAACAATAGAGTTTAATTATATTTTGTACTAAGTTTTATGGATATATTTTATTAGTTTTTTTTTTTAATTGTTAATTATTTTTTTACGTTAATAATTGATACAGTATCTTTAGAGATAAGGAATACTAAGTTTTTTATATTTTAAAATAAAATATTAGTTTTATCTCTATGCTAATAGTGAAAAAGGCGAATATAGAGCTTTTTAAAGTAAAAAGAATTGTAAAAAAAGACAGTTGTTGAAAAAAAATACAAGAGTTCGGTAAATGTTTGTGTATAAGCATTAAAAAATTATTAAATTACTGAAATAAAGATATATTATATTATATTTATTTATTTATTCCTAAAATTAACTACCCTTAAAAAATAATGGAAGGACTAAGAGTTTACAGTGGAATTTCTCTAAAACTTCAGGGGTGCAAAGTGCAAAAAGTTAAAAAAAAAAAAAAAAATGATCACCTGCAGCTTGATTGATGAGACTATCGATCAATCCCCTTAACGCCTGATTATATTCAGCTAAGCTGGAGCTGGACACGTTATTAGGGTTCCACATATAATAAAGAGGCCAAGTATCCACAACGTTAAACATCGAACGATTCGAATACCTCAACGTGCAAATATCATAATATACGATTGCCTCCATTTGGTTAGGACAACGTTGTCTCAACTCTGTTACAGAGTCATTCACACAACTCCGGCATATGTCCGGTGAAACATCACCTCTGCAGAAACCAATCGCATAAGCAGCATCTAGGCTCTGTCCAACCACGATACTGAAGTTGCCGGAGTTGTTTCTGGCGGAGGCGGAGGCGGTGGTGAAGGAGGACAAGGCGGTGTCGAGGTTTCGTCGGAATGTGCTGTTTGATGTGTAGTTACCACCCATGCATTGATGGTACAGGAAGTTCGGCTGCGCTGTGGTCACGAGACCAAGTAAGAGGTGTACGAGGATGAAGGAGAAGAACAAAACCCATGTTTGAGAAATGGGTGCCATTTTCGAAGCTTCAAAAATGGCTGAAAAATTAGGGTTTTTAAAGAGGAATCAAAGGCACATATATCGTATGTAATGTCAACTATATACATATATGAAGCACGTAATCTTTGGTGGAACTAGTCTTTCATACGTCCTTCATGTATGACATTAATTTTAGTCTTTATGTATAACTATTATATAATAGACATTAATTTTTTATTATTAATTTAATTTTATTGGGATCCTATTTTTTATCCAGTAAACATTAGATTATATATTAATTTTAACTAAAATAATAATAATATGATTATTGAAAATATTCATTTGATTTTTAAGCGACACTTCTAATTTTGTACCACGAAATACAATTTTATAGGACACATTACATGTATTGTCTCAAAAATATTGCCTTTGTCAGTAGTTTTTGTTGTAGTTAAGGTTAGGAGTTTCAAATAGTGATACTCAATTTGTTCGTAAATTACACTGTTTGATTAACAAGTTAGATTCCGTAACTTTATCGGAATATTAAATATTTGTTAATTTTGATGTCAGTTTTTTTAGGGAAAGTTTCAAATAGTGATACCCAATTTGTTAGTAAATTACATTGTTTGATTACGTAACTTTATTGGAATATTAAATTTTTGTTAATTTTGATGTCAGTTTTTTTAGGGAAATACTCCACGAACTTTAAATTTTTGTTTATGTTGTTAAGTGCCATATAAGTGTTTTAAAAGTTTAATGTTATGAACTTTCTTATTTAGAGGAACTATATGTCTTCTATTAATTAGACTTTCGACAAAATTAGATTTTCATCCGAACATAAGGGTTTTGGATAATTAATTATTGATTATTTTCCTGTACCAGAGATTTTGACTTTGAATGATTCAATTATTTCACACTGGTTTATTACAAGGTTATATATATATATATATATATTAAATGAATGAAGTAGACTGCTTGGTTGGGACAAGAGTGTTTTA
Source organism: Eucommia ulmoides (assembly GCA_016647705.1). Classification (NCBI taxonomy): domain Eukaryota; kingdom Viridiplantae; phylum Streptophyta; class Magnoliopsida; order Garryales; family Eucommiaceae; genus Eucommia; species Eucommia ulmoides. The sequence goes on from CM028336.1 coordinate 2,861,231, forward strand.
AGGTCAATATAGAACTTTGACTAAAATTAACTAAAATTAATTATTAATGTTGGTGCATAAAACTGGTACACACTTCGAATATGGTCTAATCGGATGGCAGGGGGTCCTCTTCCTGAGGTGGAGTCGTCGGTTAAAAAATCCTCGCGTGAGCTGTGCTGGGTCTTGAGATGACTGATCTGCTTTGTCCATAGTCCTGCTCCTCAGGGAGTATACCTGCAGAAGGCTCAGACCGGGGTTTATTCCGGTAAAATCCCTCCGGCGTGGTAATCAGTGCTCAGAGAGAAGATATACAGAGTATAGTAAGCAAACAAATGAACTTGCGTGTAATGTAAGTCATTCAAGCGTACTTCGGACTTACATAGCCCCCGATATATATAGGCATTGGAGATGATTAGCCGGGTCTAAACACGGTTAAGTAGTCGAAATCCTGTATTTAGCCGATAATTCGAAGCGTTTAGGAGATAATCGTTGGGCTTGGGCTTTTGGGCCCATTTGGCGAAGCCCGTGAGCCTTTGTCAGGCCTACGGCGGTAAGATGGTGGAAGAGAGCGGAGATCCGTGGAGTCCTGGAGAAGAAACATGGTGAAAAGGGGAGCCGGTCGAGATGAACGGCTGAATTCCTGAAACTGACTACCTAGGGCACGACGCAGAGCTCAGAGCGACACGTCCCAGCAGGGCTCCTCGCTCCTCCTTGGATGCAAATGAGGTTCCAGAGAGGAGCCGTGGTCGGCGTATGCTCCAGTGTGGCGTTTGTGGATTTCGGAATGCGTCCCTATCACTACAACAAAGGACACGTGATTTGGTCCCAAGTGTTGACTCGGAGAAGCCAAAAAATACCCTCATCAATTATTATTATAATATAATAAAAGAAAAATAGGAGTGGTCCACTCGAAAACCAATCAGGAACGCAATTGCTTACAACATTCACAACCAACATCATAGCCAACAATAAAATATTACACAAATACATAAAATTTATAATATGTAATTAATTTCTTTATAAAGATGTAATAAATATTATACAAATACATGTAATTAATATTACACAAATACATATATCTAATATTAAACTAATTTGGTATACAATATTTGTTAGATATAACAAATATTAGACAAATATATGTAATTTGTAACGTGTATTACACAAGTACATGTAACAAATATTACACATATATATGTAATATAGTTACTTGTGATTTGTAAGTATTAAGTTGTAATTAATATTAATTACATGTAACTAATTTTCACTATAATACGAATTTACTCACCAAATTCTTTCTACATTACGCGCAATGCGCGAACACATGCTGTCCTAATATATAAGCAAAACCAATTTAATAGACTAAATCAAAATTTATGTTTCAAATGGGACTAACAACATATTACATCCGCTATTTGGGACTAATCGCTAATTATCCCTAATTTTTATTCTTACAAAGATAAAATTTGCACAAAAGTAGTTATATATTTTTCAAAGACAATTATATAATTCTCTCTCCTCTCTTCTCTTCACACACACTGTCACACCCCACCCCGGACACTCGTCACCTATGGGGCTGGCGTGACATCGACACGACATCACCTGAGCGATAAACCACACTAGAAAGCGACAGTATGCATTCATAATTATACAATCACCAAAATCAGGCCATAAACATCTTCTCTAACTAGGGACAAACCCGTCCCTGAATTTTTAATAACAACGAAAGATAAAAACAACAATGAACCTCTCCTAGGTTCGCCTCAGGCAGCACCCCCCAAAATGCTTCCTCGCTATACCATCGCCGGACTCTACCCAGTGCCAGTAGGGGACCGACTCCTAACTATTTTACCTGCGAGTGTACTGTCTTCTTAATAAAAATATTTTTATTTAATAATAATACTTTCTAAATAATACAACATTTACACATGGATCCAGTATAAGTATATAGATATCACATAGCTTGCAAAAGTCTTCATAATATATGCAGTAAAAAATAGAGTAATATATATAAGTTCCATTTTTAAACCATCCAGTATAAATATCATATCAATCACCATAATAAATCACCCAGTATAAATAAAACATCACATCTCAAACCACCACTCCACCACAACACACACTGGCTAGCCATAGTGATCGTTTTAACCTCACGATCGGAAGTTGCAACGGTACCGTACCATCCGTAGGATATGCCTTCCTACGAACACTCATCACTCCACCGAAGCGGATAATCACTGTGCAGTATATACGTCTAACATCACTCTGCCGAAGTAGATAAATATCACTCTGCCGAAGCGGATAACATCACTCCGTTGAAGTGGATAAACATCACTCTGCCGAAGCGGATCACATCACTCAATAATATCGTCTGATCAACATCGTCAAATCACCGCATAATTTTTAAAAGCATCTAATCTAAAAACAATCATTTTCCATCATAGATATATATACAAATAATTTGGTAAGAAGACAGTACACTCACCTTATTTCTTGTGCTACAAAAACAGCACCGTCCAAAGCCTACTGGGATGTTGGCATTTGCGAACCTAGTAATGATAGATCCCAAATTAATATTTTATGTAAAATCACCTAATCATGTAATGCAGGCCCTAAGTTCCGCATACTTCCATTCCTCATATTTTATTTATGAAAATTGTTATTATTCTGATAATTCCATTCCGTTAATTATTGCATAAAAATCTTGTAACATGAACGATCCCCAATTACTATTCCGGTTACACAAATTTTTATGCTAGAATTGAATTTAACAAAACTAAAATAAATTTAACGAAAAACGATATCCATTCCGAATCGTTCACAGGCCGCGAGAGGGATTTGAATTTTTTGGTTGGGGTTAGTTGTGCAATTTTTCCTTTATTTTTTTATTATTTTTTTCCGAGTTTTGGTTCTTTTCCAGACCCGACGGCCGGCCCCCTCTCTCTCTCTATTGTTGCCGACCGCTGGTGGCCTCCCACTCCTTGCCGATTCTCCCGTTGACCCTGCACCACCCACAACGTTAATCAAACACCACCCCCGACCACCTCGCAAGCTAACCCGCACATCCACTAGATCACTGCTCACACACTCACGCACGCTGCGACACACACACACCCTCATGCATACAACTAAACCTGCATGCCCAATGCCAACGACACGCTACGGGACCAACGCCCCCTGCCGGCGGCAACATACACGCACAACGGCACACCGTAGCCGCACCCAACTCACACCACCGCCACCGCTGTTGATCGACCTCTCTCTCTCTCTCTCTCTCTCTCTCTCTCCGTCTCTGTTTTTTTTACTTTTTCTTTGTTGGGTTCTTGTCGACACAACACCCATACGCACACACACATACACACACACTAACTGGACAATCAGAACACACACACACACAAACCCACACGCTGTTGGAAAAAGAAAACAAAGTACAACCCACACTGCCATAAATTTACCGACCCAACTCGCAACATTCATGCATGCACACACCCACCAAAATAATTAGAGGAATTACACATAAATACTCACCAGCCCGACGATCGTCGATGATTGGATGGCGATCAGCAACTCCCGCTCACTGGCGATGCTAAGAACGCACAGTGCCACTCCGTTGACGAACCACGCCACTGGCCGAACCACTCTCTCTCTCTCCTGGAACTATCTACGATGTCCGCATGACCACGCACACCTTTAACAGCCACGACCACGCTACCGGAGGAACGCCGATTCAAGAAAAATCGACGACCCCCACTACGGCCCTCTCTCTCTCTAGAATTTCTCTAATTTTTTTCCCAGATTTCATCACTTCTTTGCATGAGAGGGTATTTATTGCATGAATTTAGTGGTTAATCTGATCCTAAGCACGCCACATTGCCCCTCGATTGCTCCCTCCTCTGGCCAGTAGATCGTCCGTCACACACAGCGGTTATATATATATATTTTAAAAGTAGTTAAATTACACTTTCCTCCCTCCAATTTCTTTAAAATCTTAATTTCAGTAAATTTCAATTTTAAAAAGTTTCAAAATTTATAATTTTGCCCTTAAACATTTTTACTTTTTGATTTTTAATTGCCAATTCAAATCTCAAGTTTAAATTTTTGTGTTTCTAAATTCTCAATTTGACCCCCAACTTTTGATTTGAATTTTAATCAATAAAATTTTTACCCTAAAATTCTCTAATGTTCTATAATGCAATTATTTATGACGTACTTTGTACAATTTAGGTTTTACAACTCTTCCCTCTTAAAAGAAATTTCGTCCCGAAATTTTATTTATTTATTTATTTTTACCTTAGTCGAACAAATGCGGGTATTTGTTCCTCATTTCTTCCTCTCCCTCCCATGTCGCCTTTTCCACCGCATGACTGCGCCACAACACTTTAACTAACGGGATCGTCTTTGTTCGCAACACTTGATCTTTACGGCTTAGGATTTGAACTGGCTCCTCAACGTAGGACAAATCGGCTTCCAATTCGATCGGCTGTGAAGTCAACATATGAAAAGAGTCTGACACATATTTTCAGATCATCGATACATGGAAAATATCGTGCAGTCGAGATAACTCTGGTGGTAACGCGAGTCTATACGCTGTCGTGCCAATCCGCTCTAGAATTTCATATGGTCCAATGTATCTTGGACTCAACTTCCCTTTCTTTCCAAACCTCATTATGCCTTTCCACGGAGAAATACACAAGAACATATGATCTCCTACCTCGAACTCCAACTCCCACCGGCGCTTGTCTGCATAATTCTTCTGTTGACTCTGAGCGATTTTCAACTTTTCTCAAATCACCTCTACTTTGTCTACTGTCAGTTGGGCTATGTCCGACATCAACAATTTACGTTCACCCACCTCAGTCCAACAAACGGGGGTTCTGCATCTCCTACTATACAACGCCTCACACGGAGCCATCTCAATTGCCAAGTAGTAGCTGTTATTGTAGGTGAATTCCATCAACGACAAATGATCATCCCAGCTTCCAGGAAATTCCAGGACACATCCCCTCAACATATCCTCTAATATCTGAATTGTACGCTCTGACTGACCGTCTGTCTGAGGATGGAAAGCGGTGCTAAATTTCAGCTTGGTACCTAAAGCAGTCTAGAGACTCGGCCAGAATCTCGAAGTAAATCTCGGATCTCTATCCGACACTATAGAAACCGATGTGCCATGCCACCTAACAATCTTATCAATATACAATTGGGCATACTTTTCAAGAGAAAATGTCATCTTTACGGCTAGAAAATGAGCGGACTTGATAAGCCTATCAACGATCACCCAGATGAAATTATACCCCTTTTGAGTACGGGGTAATCCCGAAACAAAATCCATCATGATATGCTCTCACTTCCACTCTGGAATAGGTAGAGGTTGCAACAATCCACCTGGACGTTGATACTCAATCTTTACTTGTTGACACATAAGGTACCTGGCAACAAATTCTGCGATCTCTCGTTTCATTCCAATCCACCAATAATACTCACGCAAATCTCGATACATTTTAGTGCTCCCCGGATGCATTGCGTACGCTGAGCTATGCGCCTCTTCCAAGATATCCTTTTTCAAATTGACGTCATTAGGCACACATAGCCTATTTCCACACATCAAAACTTCGTCACTATCCTTGATATGATGATCAGTTCTGTGACCGTTTTTTACTTCATCTTGGATCCTCTCCAATTGAATGTCTAATTTTGGAGCTTCAATAATGCGGTCAATCAACGTCGGTCTCAAAGTCAAGGTTGCAAGCAATGCTGCCGTCTGACCAACCGCTAACTGAACTAGCAACGATCTCAATTCTGTATACAGGTTTGCATGGGCGACTCAATGGTGTGCGACCGAGCATGCCGATTTTCGACTCAAAGCATCCGCTACAACATTAACCTTTCCTTGATGATAATGGATGGTGCAATCGTAGTCCTTGATCAACTCCATCCAACGCCTCTATCTCAGATTTAATTCCTTCTGAGTAAACAAGTACTTCAAACTCTGATGGTCGGTGTATATTTCACATGTCTCGCCATATAGGTAGTGCCTCCAAATCTTCAGGGCGAACACAATTGCAGCCAACTCCAAATCGTGCGTCGGGTAATTACGCTCATGGTTCTTCAATTGCCGAGATGCATATACGATTACATAACCGTGCAGCATCAAAACACATCCCAGCCCTTGGTGCCAATATCAATCTACTCTTCAACTCCTGGAAACTCTACTCACATTTATCGGTCCACTCAAATTTGAATTCCTTGCAGGTCAATCGAGTCAACAGGGTAGCTATAACGAAAAATTCTTGCACAAACCGTCGATAGTAACCCGTCAATCCTAAAAAGCTTCGAACTTCAGTCACATTTTTTGGTCTTTCCCACTGAACAACAGCTTCAACTTTCTTTGGGTCTACCTAAATACCATCTCCTGAAATAACATGCCCCAAGAATACCACATGATCTAACCAGAATTCACATTTACTAAATTTCGCATATAACCGCTTCTCCCGCAACGTCTGCAATACAATCCATAGATGCTTCGCATACTCTTCTCTACTTTGGGAATAGACCAAAATGTCATCAATGAACACTATAATAAATTGATCCAGATAAGGTTGAAAGATACGGTTCATCAAATCCATGAAAGCCGCAGGGGCATTTGTCAATTCGAAGGGCATAACCAGAAATTCATAGTGTTCATATCTCGTACGGAATGCTGTTTTTGCCACGTCACTCTCCCGTTGGTGATACCCCGATCGAAGATCTATCTTGGAAAATACTTTAGCTTTCTGGAGTTGGTCAAACAAGTCATCAATCCTACGTAACGGATATTTATTGCGAACCGTCACCCTATTTAGCTGTCGATAGTCAATACACATTCTCAACGTGCCATCCTTCTTCTTTATGAACAACACTGGGGCACCCCATGGGGAGACACTGGGCCTGATGAACCCACGGTCTAATAAATCTTGCAACTGCACTTTCAACTCTTTCAGCTCAGTAGGTGCCATACGATAAGGTGGAATCGATATAGGGGTAGTGACTGGAAGTAACTCGATCGTGAATTCCATTTCCCTATCGATGGGAAACCTTGGCAATTCTTCTAGAAATATGTTAGAAAAATCATGGACTATTGGAATATTTGTCACCGGAGTTTCTCTCTGACTGGTGTCAATCACGTGCACAAGGTATTCCTGACATCCTTTCTTTAATAATTTCCTGGCTTCTAAGATTGAAATTAAACTAACAGGAGTGATAATTCTGTCTCCAGCAAATACAAACTCTGGCTCGCTTGAGATTTGAAATATCACTTCTTTCTTGAAACAGTCCACCATGGCATGATATCCGGATAGCAAATCCATACCCAGTATTATATCGAAATCGTGAATACTCAGGGGTAATAGATCTATCAATAACTCTCTATCACCAAACCGAAGTGGACTGTCTTTATACACACTATCGATCCATATCGACTCACCCACTAGAGTAGAAATAACAATACGATATGATAAAGAAACGGGAAATTTGCCTACTTGCATCATAAAAGTTGCCGAAACAAATGAATGCATAGAACCAGGATCTATAAGTACACGAGCATCTTTAACATATAAAGATATGATACCTATGACCACATCGGGAGTAGCCTGAGCATCCTGTCGAGTAGTAGCAAAAACACGACCTCGCGTTAGAGGTCTACCAGCCGATCCTCTACCAAGCCCTTGGGCGGTACTAGGACCCGTACTACCCATACTGCTCGCTGGAAGTATAAATGTAGAAGCAAGTTTCGGACAATTTGTAGATTTATGACCTGGCACATGACAGTGAAAACATATCGGGACTCCCACAGGACAGTCTCTGGCAAAGTGACCCGTAACTCCACAGTGATAACATTTATCTCCCCCAGCCCGACTTGACGGCTGATTCCTCCCCTACCTCTGCGGACTAACACTAGCTTCCAATGCACTTTGTTGTTGCCTAGGGTATGATTGTCGGGGACCACGGCTTCTGGTGGATTAGCCAAACGATGAGGCTCGAGTAATTGGTGGTCGAGATACCGTCCCCCACGAAGTGCCACCTGAAAATTTGCTAGGCGACTCAAATCTACTCTTTTTATACTGCTCTCGACTCTTGGCAGCTTCCTGCACATCCCTCTCTACTAGTTTTGCTATATTCACCAACTCTGCATAATTCTTAATCTGCTTGCCTGTCAGGTTGGAACGGATCTCTAACTGAAGTCCCTTCTAGAAACGTCTGCATTTCACCTCCTCCGTTTTTACCAGATCAGGGGCAAAACGAGATAAAATTTGACTTCGTACTGCTGAACAGTCATCTTTCCCTGCTTCAAAACTATAAATTCTTCTTCCATCTGGAATCGATAAGACCCGGGAAAGTACTTCTCATTAAACGCGGCAACGAAACGGTCCCATGTAATCTCTTCACCAGAACCGGTAATCAGCCTTTTCATTTCTTCCCACCAATGCTCGGCTTCCTCCCTCAACTGAAAAGTGGCAAGAGGAACTCGAATATCGACGACAATCCCCATCGCCTCGAATACGTGCCCCACGCCTCTGATCCAATTCTCCGCATCAGCTAGACTCGCCGTCCTAGTGAAAGCCGGAGGGTCTAACTCCTTGAACTTCTTCAATCGTACCGCCTGAGATGTGGCAGTATCACTTTGGGCCCTTTGACTTTCGATAATCCTTGTTTGCTGCTCCGTCAGCTGGGCAGCGGCCTGCAAAATTCTTTCGACTGCGTCTAAGCTCCCTTGCAACATATCACCCTGCGTGTGGGATTCCACAATACGCAAACTTTCATGCTCCCTATCTCTCTGTTCCTAAGGCTCCACTTGTCTCGGGGATTCCGCTTGCCCCTGGGGTCCCACACTCCCAGAGGTTTCATCTCCCCCATCCATACCTGTTATCAGTTATAAAATTCAATTCAACGACTAACTAGGTCAACCAGAAAAATGACAGTAATTAATATATGTTAATTAACTATTATACGAGTATTAAAAGCACCCACTGACACCTTATCTTAGAGTCCCCTACTGACTAGACGGCTAGCACGTCTCCTATCTCATGATCCTCTACGGGCACGACAACTGATAAGTCTACAGAACCTATAACCGAGGCTCCGATACCAAAATTGTCACACCCCACCCCGGACACCCGTCACCTATGGGGCCGGCGTGACATCGACACGACATCACCTGAGCGACAAACCAAACTAAAAAGCGACAGTATGCATTCATTATTATACAATCACCAAAATCAGGCCATAAACATCTTCTCTAACTAGGGACACACCCGTCCCTGAAATTTTAATAACAATGAAAGATAAAAACAACAATGAACCTCTCCTAGGTTCGTCTCAGGCAGCACCTCCCAAAATGCTCCCTCGCTATACCATCGCCGGACTCTACCCAATGCCAGTAGGGGACCGACTCTTAGCTATTTCACCTGCGAGTGTACTGCCTTCTTAATAAAAATATTTTTATTTAATAATAATACCTTCTAAATAATATAACATTTACACATGGATCCAGCATAAGTATATAGATATCACATAACTTGCAAAAGTCTTCATAATATATGCAATAAAAAATAGAGTAATATATATAAGTTCCATTTTTAAACCATCTAGTATAAATATCATACCAATCACCATAATAAATAATAAATCATCCAGTATAAATAAAACATCACATCTCAAACCATAACTCCACCACAACACACACTGGCTAGCCATAGTAATCGTTTTAACCTTACGATCGGGAGTTACAATGGTACCGTACCATCCGTAGGATATGCCTTCCTACAAACACCCATCACTCTGCCGAAGGGGATAATCATTGCGCAGTATAAACGTCTAACATCACTCTGTCGAAGCAGATAAACATCACTCCGCCGAAGCGGATAACATCACTCTGTCGAAGCGGATCACATCACTCAATAATATCGTCTAATCAATATCCTCAAATCACCGCATAAGTTTTAAAAGCATCTAATCTAAAAATAACCATTTTCCATCATAGATATATATACAAATAATTTGGCAAGAAGACAGTATACTCACCTCGTTTCTTGTGCTACAAAAACAGCACCGTCCAAAGCCTACTGGGATGTTGGCGTTTGCGAACCTAGTAATGATAGATCCTAAATTAATATTTTATGTAAAATCACCTAATCATGTAATGTAGGCCCTAAGTTCCGCATACTTCCATTCCTCATATTTTATTTATGAAAATTGTTATTATTCTGATAATTCCATTCCGTTAATTATTGCATAAAAATCTTGTAACATGAACGATCCCCAATTACTATTCCGGTTACACAAATTTTTATGCTAGAATTGAATTTAACAAAACTAAAATAAATTTCACAAATAAGGATATCCATTCCGAATCGTTCACGAGCCGCGAGAGGGATTTGAATTTTTTGGTTGGGGTTAGTTGTGCAATTTCCCCTTTATTTATTTTTTTATTTTTTATTTTTCCGGTCTTTGGTTCTTCTCCAGACCCGACGGTTGACCCCCTCTTTCTCTCTACTGTTGCCGACCGTCGGTGGCCTCCCACTCCTTGCCGATTCTCCCGTCAACCCTGCACCATCCACAACGTCAATCAAACACCACCCCCGGCCATCTCACAAACTAACCCGCACACCCACTAGATCACTGCTCACACACCCACGCATGCTGCGACACACACACACCCCCATGCACACAACTAAACCTACATGCCCAATGCCAACGACACGCTACGGGACCAACGCCCCCTGCCGACGGCGACATACACGCACAACGGCACACCGTAGCCGCACCCAACTCACACCACCGCCACCGCCGTTAATCGACCTTTCTCTCTCTCTCTCCGTCTCTGTTTTTTTTTTTTTTCTTTGTTGGGTTCTCGTCGACATAACACCCATATGCACACATACACACACACACACACACACACTAACTGGACAATCAGAACACACACACACAAACCCACACGTTGTCGGAAGAAGAAAACAGAGTACAACCCACACCGCCGAAAATTTACCGACCCAACTCGCAACACTCATACATGCACACACCCCACCAAAATAATTAGAGGAATTACACATAAATACTCACCAGCCCGATGATCGTTGATGATTGGACGGCGATAAGCAACTCCCGCTCACCGGCGATGCTAAGAACGCACACTGCCACTCCGTTGACGAACCACGCCACCGGCCAGACCACCCTCTCTCTCTCTCCTGGAACTGTCTACGATGTCCGCACAACCACGCACACCCCTAACAGCCACAACCACGCTGCCGGAGGAACGCCGATTCAAGAAAAATCGACGACCCCCACTACGGTCCTCTCTCTCTCTAGAAGTTCTCTAATTTTTCCCCCAAATTTCATCACTTCTTTGCATAAGGGGGTATTTATTGCATGAATTTAGTGGTTAATCTGATACTAAGCACGCCACGTCGCCCCTCAATCGCTCTCTCCTCTAGCCGGTGGATCGTCCGTCACACACAGCGATTATATATATTTTTTTAAAAATAGTTAAATTACACTTTCCTCCCTCCAATTTCTTTAAAATCTTAATTTCAGTAAATTTCAATTTTAAAAAGTTTCAAAATTTATTATTTTGCCCTTAACATTTTTACTTGTCAATTCAAATCTCAAGTTTAAATTTTTATGTTTCTAAATTCCCAATTTGACCCCCAACTTTTGATTTGAATTTTAATCAATAAAATTTTTACCCTAAAATTCTCTAATGTTCTATAATGTAATTATTTATGACGTACGTTCTATAATTTAGGTTTTACACACACTCTCTCTCCACTCTCTTTTTTCTTTTTATTTTTTAATAAATTAAAAAAATAATAAGTAGAATAGAGAATAAAAGATAAAAATATAAAATAAATTATAGTTTTACCAATCAATTATATATTATAGTTTTCATCTATAAAGTTTAAAAACAAATTATATTTTTACAAGATTAATTATATTTTGTAGTTTTTATTCTTATTTCTATTTATATTGTGAATTTTTTATCTTTTATTTTTAGTTTACTAAAAAGAACTATTTATATTTTATTATTTAAAAATTAAAAATATAAGGTTAAAAAAGAAAAATGAAAAATGAATAAGAGAGACACACACACACAAAGAATAGAGATTTATGAAAAATCTAATAGAAGAACTTAAAATTGGAAGACAAGGGCCTACACAATGAACGAGAGCAAGACATTCCACATCTACGGCTTCTCATTCATCCATGACTTCTTCAACCTTCTTTCGCTCCACCATCAATGAGCCGCTCCACCATCAATGATCCGTTCCAATGTACTTTGTTGATGTCGAATTTTGGTCGACACCAGCGGTATGGTTTGGTCAGTCTTGGAGGTTGTTGAAGGGCTCTGGAATGCAGGTCTTTGATACGTGTAGCTTCTAATCCGTGGTGGAACCCTTGGTCAGGAAGGGAAAGGCCGGTATCAAAAAGGGCCTGACAACTTTCGGAGCCGAGAAGAGGAGGACCAGAATACTTCGTTATCCTTGGAGAGATGAACTAGTGCTTGAAATTGAACAGTTCCAGGAAGAATGAGCACCTAGAAACCTACACAAAAGACTTGCCGAGGCATTCTCGGCGTATTCTCTTCGGCGTGAGAATTAGCGTACAGGAAGAAGAAGTTATAGTGTAATTGCCGAGAAGATTAAGTAGAGTTCATCTACCTTTAAGCAATTGTATGCTCTCATTTTTATAGGCAAGGTGAAAATTAGTTTAGGGACTAAGCATAGGTTAATGTCTCCTCAAGATCACATCATGGTGTCAACTTTGCATGTAGCTAATGGAAATATGCCAAATGGCTCCTATTTTTGCCATGTTTAGGAGATATTTGGAGATAGTCCCAAAATCTTTTGTTACATATTATCTCATTGCTGCTGTGATAGTAGAAACTTGTGGATCCCTCACAAATTGCCATTCCAAGGCTCTGTTTCAACCTCTACAAATTGGTCTTCAATTGTTCATCAATGATTTCTTCATCTCCATGAAATGTAACGGTTTCCACTTGCTTTCCTCTTCCAATTCATAGATCATATAAATCAAGCTTTCTTCATTTCTTTTTCATCACTCAAACCTTCAATTCTCTTCTTCACTCTTCTCGAACTGTTGAAATATATCAATTATTGACAAAAAATTTGACTCCTGGATGCTTTATCTTCTTCTCAATCCTCACTATCTTAAGGTCTAGTACATATATATTTTTCCCACTGCTGTTCACACATGGTGGACACCATGTGTTTGATATTTTCCTCAACCAGATTTTCTACACCACTCCTTTCAAATGTTCACACATGGTGCACACTATGTGTTTGATATTTTCCTCAAGCAGATTTTCTACACCACTCCTTTCATATGTTCACACATGGTGCACACCATGTGTTTGCAACTGTGGCATGTTGAAAGATTAAAAAAAATGAAATTTTGGCATTTTGAGATTTTATGATTTTTAAGCTTATTAGTTGATGTCTTTTGAAATACTGATTTTTGCATCTAAGCCTTTTTTAGAACACTCAGCCTCACATTTAGTAACAAACAGACAATCCTCAACTTGAGGACAATTTCTCAAATACATATAATGTTGATGTTGACCCGTTTTTATTTTCTTTGTTTATTCATCTCAATCGTTTTTCTTTTCTTTACTGATTTCTCTCAATGAAATCTGTCATGTTGCACTAAGTTACTTACGGATGTATGCACACGGTCTGGGAACACTTTGGGGGTGAATACCCATCCAAACATGTATGTTCAATAGTTCAGCATTTAGGCCGTAACATTTAGCAACAAAAAAATCTTTCACCCAGCAAGTGTTATCCGAGACATGAGCATAACAAGAAATCATGTGTATGCCTATTTAACATGGAAAAGAATGCATACCTGTATGTCAATGGTTCAAAAGGCTAGAAAAATTGTTGTCAACTGAAGCAACCTGAACAGACTCCACCTGAGTTGTGATAGCAATCAACTGAGAAGCAAAATCATCCGGGCATTCCTGTAGAAAAGCATAAACTAGCCAATCAACTTTCCCCTGTCACTAATATAACCGAAAAAGATGGAAAGAGCTCCATATAATGACATCATTTCTAAATGAATTAAATTGTATATGAATTTCAATGGATGAAAAATAAGCAGATAGCATAGTGATGGCCAAACAAGGAAAAATCAATAGCAAGTGAAGAACTAAATCAATAATTTCTTAAATAAATCTAGAACGAAAAGATAATATTATTTTGATTTCATTATACATGTTAAGAAATAAGCCTCATTGTAATTATGCCTGATGAGAAACTAGAGTTGCTCTGTGTAATGTAGAGATAAGGATCATATGAATTGCTCATTTTCATGTTGAAATTTGTTGTGTCATCTTTTCCTAATTGTTTCCCCTATCTTGTTTATTGTTACAATGGATGAACCACTGAATTTTTCAAATCCTTTTACTCAGACTTGGATGTTGTAAATATGCAATTCTGGGGGATTTGGGGTAAGAGGGATTCATATTTGTAGAGTGCTTGGTTGCTGAAATTGACTTGAAAGTTGGTGGTGTGAATCATCTTTGAAATCATATGCCACTTGGGCCTAATGGTGGTGTTGATTTTTATTTTTATTTTTTTGTTCTTTTTCGAGTAAGAAAATTCATTTTCGAACAACACTGCATGAGTCTAAGGGTGTGTGTAAGAAAAGTTTACAATTTTTTTTGTCAAAATCAAATTTCTTCTTCAAAAATGTCACCCAGATGCACCCGAATTGATTTTTTTTTTTTTTTTTTTTTGTTTATTACAGGCTAGAATAACTCTTGGAGAGTTGCGATCAGTGGGTGAGAACTAATTATTGTAGGTTTCGCTTCTATCTCTTCCTCTGTTTTTATCCGTATAAATATATAAAATCTTTTAGTTGGTTTTCTTTGTCCATCAATTTTGCATCAAATAGCCCTCATCCTCTTTCATTTTCTTACTGCTCAAAGGAGAAATCTAAGTTGTTTCTGTTTTGCATTTGCCTAGACCACACATACAAGAGATTTACATATCGTTTTGTAGACTTCAACTTTACTCTTCATTAGCTTAAAAATATCCGTTTATCCTTTGAATGATCAATTGATGTTTATATTTTTTTGCTCTGCAAATTTGCAAAAGAACATAAAGTTTACAATCTTTCACAAAAGATCCTCAATATATGTGTATGAAGATCCAAATTGAGCCCACATTATTGCTAAAAGAAATAACATGAAAAAACCTTATGGTAGTATGAAATTGGGGCCTTGAAACTAGAATTGGTAAAGCTGTCATATAACAATGCACACTTCCAATTCCAAACAGTGCATAGTGATATAGGTTTAAGGGGGTGTTTGGGCTTATTTTATTTCAATTCCGACCCCATAATTTGTTAAAAAAATTGTAAAGAACAAATCTTGATTGTGTTGTATATTATATTATTTTGTGAAAGAAACAAGAAGATCCATTAGTCAAGTGATGTTTTAATTGATATAGGTTATGGTAGTGTTCGGTCAGCGTTATTTTAATTATATTTCAAGCGTTTGTTCTAAAAATCTGCAAAAGAACAAACGTGTGTTTTTGGTTTCCAGTTTTTATAATATTAATATAAGAATATATACTACATTATTATTCTAATAATTAATAATATAACATTTAATAATAATTTTTGCATAATTATTATTATTATTCTTTAAGAATATATTTTATTCTGAAGGGTTTGTATATTGTTCTGTCAACAATGAAATCCACGAAATCCAACAACGAAATCCACGAAATCTTAACCTAAATTCAAGAAATGGATTTCGTGAATCCTTAACCCAAATCAATTTCATGAAGTTTCAAACATGGATTTCGGAGCTAGGGTTTCGATTTCGACATAGAAACAACAACAGAAGGGGAGAGAAAGAGATAGAGAGAGAAGATTCGAACATGGATTTCGGAGCTACGGTTTCGACGAACACCGACGCTTGGGAAGAATAAGAGCAGCGACGAACACCTTGGAGTAGCGACGAAGAAGAGCAGCGACAAAGAACACTTGGCTTGAGAAGAAGAAGCTCTTCAGCGATGAACACTATCGGGATGAAGAAGAGCAGCAACGAGAAATGTGATGGAGGAGGAGGAGGAAGATGATCGAGGATGTGGGAATAAAAAGCAGAATGAATTCTCTCATTAAGAATGTAATTAATACCGAGCATGTTCCTATTTTGAGAAGAAATGGGTTGGGCACAAAAAGAAACAACTATTTTTTGTTTCCACTTGCTTTAGCTTTTCAACAAACAATATTCATTTTTAGGTTGGGTTGGGTTGGGTTTTATGTTTGCCAAACACGTTTCCAAAAATTAATCCCAAAATTTTTAAATTGGGTTAAGTTGGAAACACTAACCAACAAACTCTTTTTTGGTTGTTCCCGAAATTTTAAAAACTAATTTGGATAACAGAACAAAATTGTTCTCAAGTTTTTGCTTTAGGTCTGATGAACAGTTCACAAATTAATTTTTTTATCTATATAATCCACGTTTTATAATAATTTTATTGTGTAAAAAAAATATTAATAACTTTTGTACATCACAAAATATAATTTAATTTAACTTGAAAATTTTTAGGATAGTTTTTTTTTAAAAAAATTATAATTTAATTTTTTTTATTTATTTCAACTATTAATTAAATATATATTACAAAAATCGTGACATTTTTTCAGAGGTTTTCGCACTTTGCACCTATTAAGTTTTGGGAAAATCTCATTTTTGTCTTTGTACTTTCAATTTAAATAAATTAAATCATCATGTATATAAATCATGTAAAATCAGTTCTTAGGTCAATTTTTATGGAGGAGATCAGCTATGTGTCGAATCACCTGCGTGGATGAATTCCGTCATAAAAAATAACGAAACGACTTATTTGACACGATTTGGATATTTTTAAGGAAAACTCTCTAAATTTTTTTATTTGGTAGTAGTAGTTGGGTTTAGCGTCAGGATAAAAACGAGTTGTTTACATTATTATTTTTTTTTTAAAACAAAAATACCTAAATAGTGTTCAATGAAACTTATTTACGTAACTAATGTTACCCGGGGTTTGGATCCCCGGGTATCTAAACACGGGGTTCTGAACCCCGTGTATAAATTTGGGGTACCGTATACCCGGGGATCCGTTCCCCGGGTATAAATTTTTTTTTTTTTTTTTTATACTACATACCCGGGGATCCGATCCCCGGGTATACATAGTACACGGGGATCCGTGTACCAAAAATAAAAAAAAAATAAAAAATTTAATTTTTGCTCGGGAACGGGTTCGCCCGTTCCCGAGCAGCCGCTGCAGGCTGCTTGCCTGCAGCGGACGGGACATGCGCCTGCATTGACCTATAATAAATAGTAAAATTTATGTGGTAAAATTTTACTTCTTTCACGTCCGTTCTTCTATAAAATAGGGGGTTAATTTTTTTTTACAACTTACACATGAAACTTGAGAGTTTGATAGTTTTTTTTTTACAAGTTAGAATTGAGTTGAGATTGATTGCGGCTATCATTTGATTTCGTCTTCTTCACTTCGGTTTTTTCTTCCTATTAGGAGGTAAGTTTATTTATTATGTGTTGTTTAATTTATTTATTAGTTAAATTTGATTAAATAGTTTTTGTTTAATTTATTTATTACAAAATTTTAAAATTTTATACCGTTGGGAGTTCTGGCATAAATTTTCTATAAATTCTCTACAATTGTTTCTATCAAATTTATTCTTTTGATAATTTTTTCTTCTTCTTCATTAAGCATAATTGGTTTCTTCAAAATATCTTCCCCTATTGGAGGTAAGTTTATTTTATATATTTTGTTTAATTTATTTATTAGTTTAATCTATTATAATTGGTTAGTTAATTAATTTCTCTATAAGTTTCTCTATCAATTTAATTAAATTTTATTTTTTAAATGTGTTTAAAAAAATTATTTTATTATTAAAAAAATTACTTCTTCAATAATTTAGTATTTCAGTTAAAAAATTTAAATATTAAAAAATGTACACGGTGAGAGATCTATATCGTTCAATGGGACGTTATTGGCTTTTGGAAGATGAATACTCATACTCTTTCGATCCAAGAGTTCGTTACTCTTCACGGTGGATTGCAAGAATGCGGGAGGAATACACTTATCGTGTCAACCAATCTGAGATTATAGTAGACGGATGCAGGCAATATAATATTCCAATAGTGCATCAATTGGCTAGAACAATGCCAATAGACACGCCACATAATCTTCAGATGGCGTTGCATAGGTACCGCGAAGAAAATAACCGAATGCAAATTCGAATTTTTCGACATGAGCTTGAAACGACAGCACGTGAGCGTCTCGAACAAGGTTTGGTTGTCGAAGCGCGTACTTACATGAGATGCGCAAAAAAACCTCAATATCAGTCAGATATTGAAATGTCTGATGATGAGAGTGATGTTTAATACTTTCGCGTTAATGAATTGCAGTTTAACTATGTATTTCCTTTGAAGTTTAATGTATCGGTTCAATATTAAATTATAAATAACGCTACTTCTACCGAACAACTGATTTTCTCTATTTCAATTGTTAGGTAGTGTTGGGTTAGTTTTTTTTAGTTAAATCTCGTGTACATTAGTCTCTTTTAATAATTATGTTTTTAAAAAATCTAATTTTTTTATGCAATACAATATTTGGAAACAAACTATTCAACCTATAATTTTCGTGATGTCTTCAAATATTAATTCAAGTGAAGAAAGCTCATTTAGTTTTTCAAGTGAGGAGAACTCGTATAGTGTTTGGGGTTGGCCTGGACCATGGGATCACCAAAGATGTTGGATTCTACGACCATACTATGATGACTACTGGAGTGATCAAGACACCAACCCGATAGAGTATCGGGTCGGTCTACGCCAAGAATGGGAATACAGGGTGAATGAGTCTGACAACCTTGTATCTCGTTTGAGAGATCTGAATGCACCAGTTCCTTATCGTAGAAGTGTTCAGATGCCTAGACGATGTATAATTGATGACACAACCGAGATCGAAGATG
The DNA here is from genome assembly GCA_016647705.1 of Eucommia ulmoides. Lineage (NCBI taxonomy): Eukaryota > Viridiplantae > Streptophyta > Magnoliopsida > Garryales > Eucommiaceae > Eucommia > Eucommia ulmoides. Next base: position 2,880,254 of record CM028336.1, read on the forward strand.
CAATTACACAAATTCGGCTAGAGAATAATCGAATGTTGTTACGCAGGAATCGATATTATCTACTACAGCTAGCCAATGAAATGGCTGCCGCAAGTAACAGAGCACTATCTCCAAGCGAATACCATAACGTCATGAATAATAATGAATATTTATCTGAAGGGTACATGTCAAATGAAGAATAAATATTTTTTTGTAGTTCAATTGTCTTTTTAAGTGTTTTCTTGTAACTATTTTCTTGATTTTATATATTGCATTTCTTATTTATTGTCTTTTTTAAGGGTTTTGTACCGAACACTGCTAAACATGATTCTAAATTATGTAATATTTTTTTTATGTTTATAATTAATTATACTTACATTTCCATAGAAAGGTGTTGATCTACCGTGTATATTGCTTCTGAAATGGATAAAACATTGAAAGGGGAGATCGAATAAGAAATTGTTAGAAAGCATACAAAGTGAAAATTGGTTAAAATGAATATATATATATATATATATATATATAGAGAGAGAGAGAGAGAGAGAGAGTTCTTGACATAAAAAATATATGGAGTGTTGTCAAATTTGGCGATTTTTTAAAATTCATCCACTTGTCTGTTTTTAGTGTTGTAAGAAGTATTATGGAGTGTTTCGAACGTAATTTATGTACAAAAAAATTGGTTCACTTTTGTTACGGATATGCAGTCTTTTATTAATTCCAAAGTTGCCCAAAAAAATTCCGTCGTTATCGAAACAGCTCATCTTGTCAACTTTGGCGATTTTTTAAAATTTATCCACTTGTCCATTTTTAGTGTTGTAAGAAGTATTATGGAGTGTTTCGAACGTAATTTATGCACAAAAAAATTGGTTCACTTTTGTTACGGATATGCAGTCTTTTGTTAATTCCAAAGTTGCCCAAAAAAATTCCGTCGTTATCGAAATAGCTCATCTTGTCAACTTTGGCGATTTTTTAAAATTTATCCACTTGTCCGTTTTTAGTGTTGTAAGAAGTATTATGGAGTGTTTCGAATGTAATTTATGCACAAAAAATTGGTTCACTTTTGTTACGGATATGCAGTCTTTTGTTAATTCCAAAGTTGTCCAAAAAAATTCCGTCGTTATCGAAACAGCTCATCTTGTCAACTTTGGCGATTTTTTAAAATTTATCCACTTGTCCGTTTTTAGTGTTGTAAGAAGTATTATGGAGTGTTTCGAACGTAATTTATGTACAAAAAAATTGGTTCACTTTTGTTACGGATATGCAGTCTTTTGTTAATTCCAAAGTTGCCCAAAAAAATTATGTCGTTATCGAAACAGCTCATCTTGTCAACTTTGGCGATTTTTTAAAATTTATCCACTTGTCCGTTTTTAGTGTTGTAAGAAGTGTTATGGAGTGTTTCGAACGTAATTTATGCGCAAAAAAATTGGTTCACTTTTGTTACGGATATGCAGTCTTTTGTTAATTCCAAAGTTGCTCAAAAAAATTCCGTCGTTATCGAAACAGCTCATCTTGTCAACTTTGGCGATTTTTTAAAATTTATCCACTTGTCCGTTTTTAGTGTTGTAAAAAGTATTATGGAGTGTTTCGAACGTAATTTATGCACAAAAAAAATAAATTTATTTAAAATATCGATAAATCACCGTTAATCAATTCAAAGTTGCCGAAAATTATCGTGCCAAAACTTTTTTTTTTTTTTTGGGGGGTTAAAGCTGTGGGCGATTTTTTTTTTTTTTTTTTTTTTTTTGTTTTTTTTTTATTATTATTATTAATAATATTATTATTATTATTATTTTAGAAAGACATTTTTTTTTTTTTTTTTTTTTTTTTTTTTTTTTTTTAAACGCAAAAAAAGGAATTACGTTTTTATAAAAACGCATTTTTTATCTGCGTTTTATACTTGATTTGTCATAGTTCGGGATGGACACTTTCATCTATCATGTCCAGTCTGGGAACACAAACTACATTGATTTGTCATAGTTCTTCGTGACTGATCCATCTCGTTTCGAATGCGAGTGGATGTCGGTCGACCACGCTGCACCACTCGAAGTCTATTATGGTCCGGAATTAAGTTCGGTAAACTTGTCTGTGGCCAGTAATCCTCGTGGATAAGCGGTCGAAAAGATGACTCCCACGCCATCAATTGATTCATCAATGTGTACTCAGTGGCAATATACTGGAACGCATTATTGCCACTATACTCGGTGGCCGCAAGTATATGGGAGCATGGATATCGCCATATTTTATACTTCCCACAAGTGCAGTCAGCGTCGTCCCCTAACGTTACTTGGTGAACGATAAATCCCCCAGTAAGAGTCTTTTTTGTTCTGACATGATAGATTGCGTTTGCTCTACAAAAATATATATTAAATTAGTTATTGTGTCCCCACAATTATATGTAACCTGAAAAAAATAATAAATAACTAATAATTTACCGATCAAATATCTGAATCTCGTAAGTTTTGGACTTGGCTTGAGATTTCTGTATTTTTTCGACGACGTGTTTAACGTATAGGTGACCTTCACTCGACATATTTATTGCTTGTTGTCGACCAATATCGAAGTATTTAACCATCCTGTGAAAAGTAATTTTTACGGATGCAGTAATTGGTACATTTCTTGCACCCTTCAAGCAATTGTTAAATACCTCAGCATAATTGGTGGTCATCACTCCCCAACGCTTGCCATCGTCGTGTGCCCTAGTCCACTTATAAGGTGCAATACGTTCCAACCACCTATAAGCCTCAATATTAATTACTTTTATTTCCTGCATGATTGCATCGTATTTTCGAATTTGATTTGCAGCACCCGCCTTCCAAGCAAGATCTTTCAAATGTTGATTTTTAGCGAAAGTGTTAAAATTGCTGCAAAGGTGACGCAAACAATATCGATGATATCGGACGGGCTCGTTCGGTTGGTTAAGCCACATGTTGTCAACCGCACTAAGAATGCCCCCGTGTTCGTCAGATATCAATGTTACCTCAGGACGATCTTTAACGATATAGCGCTTAAGCATGTAAATGAACCATCGCCAGCAACGATAGTCCTCCTTCGGTACGACGGCAAAAGCCAAAGGATAACACTTATTGGACGGTGTCATTCCAATGGCAATTAGGATCTTCCCCTCGTATTTACCATACAAGTGGGTGCCGTCAATCGTGACAACAGGCCGACAATAACGTCATCCGTCAATTGAAGCTTTGAATGCCCAAAACAACATGTCAAACGTCATGTAATTAGGCATATCAGTCGGAATAGTGCTCCACTCGACAATCGTACCCGGGTTGTAGTGCTGCAATGCGACCATATACTTCGGCAACTTTAGATATGATTCGTCCCAATCTCCGAACACAGTCTCAATAGCTTTAGATCTGGCCAACCAAGCTTTTTGATAAGAGATCGTGAATCCGTGAGACTGTTTCACGGAAGCCACGATAACACTCATCTTTAATTCTGGATCCTGTTCGACTTGTCCAAGTATTAAGTTTGAAATAAAGTCAAGGTCCAAATTTTTATGATCTAAAGCCGTTTGATTAAAAAAACATGTGTGTTGGCCCTCGTATTGCGTAATCTGGAACAAACCATGGCTTTCTTTTCTAATCGCCCGCAACCTCCAACCGCATCCATGCATGCATTTAGCCACCCACACCTTTTTGGTCGATTCCACCACACGATACTCTTTATTTTTCATGATGTGGTAAAACTTGACGGCGTGCTTGACATGTTTCTTATTTTTGAAGACGATACCGATACGAAATTCATCCATCTCCGTTGTCCAGAAATTTTTCAGTAACTTCGGCTCGTATTTCGCCAAGTCATCTTCATCGCCCCACTCCAAGTTATTGAAAAATGGAATAACCTTTTCCAACTCAAATTGTTGACTGTCACTCCCTTGCCCGCTTGGGCCAACCTCTAGATCTTCACCCCTATTCCCATCATCCTCGGGCTCCAACGCAACATCTGCATCTAACTCTTCTTCTGACACACCGTGACTATCAAGTGTATCAAACTCACCACCATAATTACTAGTATTGTATTGCGGTGGACTAGATGGTGAAAAATGGTGATGTGGAGGAACAAAACTGGTGCCATAATCACGATGTTGTTCTGGAATGTAGGGGGGTGGGACAGTGTAATCAGAATTATAGTGTTCTGGGATGTATGGGGACGGAAGGGCGTAATTAGACTGTACTGTCTGGGGGTACGATTGGGTATTGTACGGATTAGAATTTGGAGTCATCAATTGGGTGAAATGACCAGTTTGGGGAAAAAAATTTGGATTAGGATCAAATCCTCCTTCTATTTCAACATACACCTCAACAGCAAGAAGTGAGGATATGTAAAGAGGTAACTCAAGCACTTGATTTAATGCGAAATCGTCCCCAATAGAAAACAAGGTATATTTAAAATTTTCCCCCAACAGTGCCATCGGCATCCTACACTTTAATTTTATATTTCCAGTAGCCCCATCCTCAAAAACACACGGTTTTAACATCTCAATCAATTCATTCAAGGTTGTTCCCCTTTGGACAATCAAAGATTTTACTGATGATGTACTATAAGAAACCCCGTATTCAGTACCTTCTAGTATTCTCCCACCCCAATAAAATAACAACCGAACGTAATCCATTTCAAGCGGCTATCATTTCACAAGTCAAAACAAAACAAAAAAATATTATGATCAAAAAAAATTAAAACTATTTGTAACAATTGTTTTTAAAATAAAATTTCCCTATTTGTTTTATAACAAATTCATTTTTTTTAAAGAAAGTTAAAAAAACGAATTTTTTTCTTTTGTTTCAAATAAATTCTAACACTTTAATTTGTGTCAATTGAGCCCATTTACTCTTACAATTATGACAATGAACTCGTTTTTGAAATCAAATTCGACAAGTTAATCCCGTGAAAAGCATGCTTAGCAATACAAATAGATTATTAAAATTGATGCATCAAGAATGTTACAAATTTGACCTCCAAGTCAACGGTTATTTCCCTTGAACTAGCAGAATCGTTGATTATATATAATATCTGAGCTTCAAGGAGAATATCCAATGTTTTTACCCAAAGAAATCTATTTCAGCGTTCAAAATTTTAGATTTTTCTTATATATTCTTGTAAGGTGTAAGTTGTAATTTTGATTTTGTTTTCATGTATTTGGATTGAGTGACCACATTAATATTGATGAGGGAACAAAGACATGTAACTTTTTGAGCGATTCAAAAAATAGAAGTTTATTGTTGGTAGACATTGAAAAATTATGGGAGTTAACTGACATAAATTAAAATAATGCGATTCATTTGAAACGGTTACAAAATCAAAGGGGGTTTATTGTAATTAGCGTATATGACATGGTTTTTGAGGGGCTAAAAGGCCAAGATGGGAGCCAATTGATTCCATCGCTCTCTACAAAAAAATTGGGGGTTTGTTTACGTGTTTAGGAAAAGAAAATCGGGTGACACGTGTCAAAAATTGGGGGTTTCTCTTCTCTTTTTTTCTGTTTTACAAAACTTAGAAAAAATTAATTAAATAAAATAAACTAATTTTTACCCTATTTTTTTTATAACAATTTTGTTTTTATTTTTTTAATAACACATTCATTATTTTTTCGAAAAATAAAATTATAAATTAAAATAAACGATTTTTTTTGGAAAAAATTAAAATAAACTAATTTTTTCTCTATTTTTTAAATAACAAATTCTTTTATTTTTTTCGACAAAAAAATTTAAATAATTAAAAATAACGTTTTTTGTTTTACGAAAGTTAAAAAAATAATATGATTTTTTTCTTTTTCCCTTTTTTTTTTTTTTTCTGTTTCACAAAACTTGGAAAAAATTAATTAAATAAAATAAACTAATTTTTACCCTATTTTTTTATAATAATTTTGTTTTGATTTTTTTAATAACACATTTATTATTTTTTCGAAAAATAAAATTATAAATTAAAATAAACGATTTTTTTTGGAAAAAATTAAAATAAACTAATTTTTTCCCTATTTTTTAAATAACAAATTCTTTTATTTTTTTCGAACAAAAAATTTAAATAATTAAAAATAACGTTTTTTGTTTTACGAAAGTTAAAAAAATAATATGATTTTTTTCTTTTTCCCTTTTTTTTTTTTTTCTGTTTTACAAAAGTTAGAAAAAATTAATTAAATAAAATAAACTAATTTTTACCCTATTTTTTTATAATAATTTTGTTTTGATTTTTTTAATAACACATTTATTATTTTTTCGAAAAATAAAATTATAAATTAAAATAAACGATTTTTTTTGGAAAAAATTAAAATAAACTAATTTTTTTCCCTATTTTTTAAATAACAAATTCTTTTATGTTTTTTCGAAAAAAAAATTTAAATAATTAAAAATAACGTTTTTTGTTTTACAAAAGTTAAAAAAATAATAAGATTTTTTTCTTTTTCCCTTTTTTTTTTTTTTTTCTGTTTTACAAAACTTAAAAAAAATTAATTAAATAAAATAAACTAATTTTTACCCTATTTTTTTATAATAATTTTGTTTTGATTTTTTTAATAACACATTTATTATTTTTTCGAAAAATAAAATTATAAATTAAAATAAACGATTTTTTTTGGAAAAAATTAAAATAAACTAATTTTTTTCCCTATTTTTTAAATAACAAATTCTTTTCTTTTTTTTCGAAAAAAAAATTTAAATAATTAAAAATAACGTTTTTTGTTTTACAAAAGTTAAAAAACTAATAAGATTTTTTTCTTTTTCCCTTTTTTTTTTTTTTCTGTTTTACAAAACTTAAAAAAAAATAATTAAATAAAATAAACTAATTTTTACCCTATTTTTTTATCACAATTTTGTTTTTATTTTTTTAATAACACATTCATTATTTTTTCGGAAAATAAAATTAAATATTAAAATAAACGTTTTTTTTTCGAAAAAGTTTAAATAAACTAATTTTTTTCCCTATTTTTTTAATAACAAATTCTTTTATTTTTTTTGAAAAAAATAAAATTAAAAAATTAAAAAAAACGTTTTTTGTTTTGGGAAAGTGAAAAAAAATAATATGATTTTTTTCCTTTTTCGTTTTTTTTTTTTTTTTCTGTTTTAAAAAATTGAAAAAAAATTATTATAACCCTTTTTTTATGAGTAGAACCCTCTATTTTTTTTATCAAAATAAAGACCCTATAGTGTGACCCTTCAAAATAATTATTTTGTTTTCACGTGAGCATCTACTAAGTCTACTTTCCGCATGCCTTCAAATTATTCTTTGTAAAGTTCTATGCGAGCTAAACTATCATTTAATTAACATGTACACATTTTAACTACTTAAATTATTATTTAATTAGCATGCATACATATTAATACTAACTAAATTAACAACTAAACTAATTCATTAACTCATTTATATATCATAGCAATAAGTAAATTAAACAAAACATAACAAAACTATTTAATCAAATTTAACTAATAAATAAATTAAACAAAACATAATAAATAAACTTACCTCCTAATAGGAAGAAAAAACGGAAGTGAAGAAGACGAAATCAAATGATAGCTGCAATCAATCTCAACACAATTCTAACTTGTAAAAAAAAAATTACTCTCAAATCTCACTCATTTGTAAGTTGTAAAAAAAATTTAACTCACCCATTTATAGAGAAATAGCTACGAACGGATTTGAAATGGATAAAAATTTTGTATATAAAAATTACTATTTCAGTCAAAATAGAAATGACCATTCAGCTGCATGCCTGCATGCCTGCAGCATGCAGCCGGCAGGCTGCTCGGGAACGGGAAACGCCCGTTCCCGAGAAAAATTAAAAAAAAAAATTTATTTTTTGATACACGGGGATCAGATCCCCGTGTACCTAGTATACCCGGGGATCCGATCCCGGGGTATTAAGTATAAAAAATAAAAAAAAAATAAAAAATATACCCGGGGAACGGATCCCTGGGTATACGGTAGCCAAAACGTGTACACGGGGTTCTGAACCCCGTGTTTAGATACCCGGGGATCCAAACCCCGAGTAACACTAGTTCCGTAAATAAGTTTCATTAAATACTATTTAAGTATTTTTGTTTTAAAAAAATAATAATAATGTAAACAACTCCGATAAAAACCAATTCCGAATTAAATACTATCCGCAATTAGGTTATCTTTATCCCTCCCTCATCAGGATAAGTCATATGTAGTGAGAGAGTAGACAGTAGAGAGAGAGAGAGATTAGGACACCGATGGCGGACCACCCCACCACCACCACCATGTCGGAATTGGCTTCTCAAATCTGTAATCAGATAAGCTCCGTCTTCTCCAAACCCACCTCCGATCCACCACCCCTAGACGTCATCGCCGACGAAATCGCCGGCGCCGCCTCCCGCGGCGGCAAAGTATTCGTCTACGGCGTTGGCCGAGAGGGCCTGATGCTGAAAGCCTTCTGCATGAGGCTTTTCCACCTTGGCCTCTCCGCTCACGTCGTCTTCGACATGACCACTCCGCCCATCTCCTCGCCGGACCTCCTCATTGCCTCCGCCGGTCCCGGTGGCTTCTCCACCGTCGACGCCATCTGCGGCGTCGCCAGATCCAACGGCGCTCGCGTCCTCCTCCTCACCGCTCAGCCCGCCGCCGGTTCGTCAGCGAAGTACGCCACCGCGGTGGCTTATATCCCTGCCCAAACCATGGCAGACGATCGAGTCGCCGCCGCCGGCGAATCCAAGCCGTTGCTTCCGATGGGTAGTCTGTACGAAGGAGCGATGTTTGTACTGTTTGAGATGGTGGTTTTCCGATTGACGGAGGTTTTCCGTCGAACCTCCGACGCCGTCCGATCACGGCACACCAATCTAGAGTAAAAATTAATTACCTTTTATCCCCCTGTACATTGATCTTGTTCTATTTTATCCCCTCTTACTTTTAAGATCTAAGCTTTATGGTTTGAACCTCACCAAAAATCGGTGAAATTAAAATTTGTCTTTTATTTTATTTTGTCTTTCTTAAAAAATGAAAAAAAAAAGAAAAGAAAGAGAAAATGCTATTGTTTTTTGTTTATTATTTTTAAATATTAAATTTAATTTAAAAAAAAAAATATTTATTTTTATATTATTTGAATAAAATATGTATTTCTTCTTCTAGTCACGATTATAAGAGGTGATATGTAGATTTTTTATGACTAGGGATGACAATTACACCCGAATCGACGGACTTGAACCCAATTGAATTGGTTCATGTTTGATCATGGTTAAATGGTTTTGATTTCAGATTTAGTTTTAGAATTAAAAGCCGAAGCGATTTTGGCATTGTAATTGCTGAACTGAATCGTATAATTGAATTGCGAATCAGATTGTTTACCCCGTTGTTTTAGATCTATTCTTTGATATATATTACCTATATTTTTATTTATTTATAACTTTATCTATAGTTTATTTATATGTATTATTATTAGGGTTTACTATTTGTTTGCTTGAACTTTATCTTTTATGTTTTAATTATGATCGGAGTGTTTAATGTAACAATTATCAATTTTATTATTTGATTTTAATTTAATGTTGTTTAAAATTTATGTTTTATATTTTACTTATGTTTTTTTGTATAATTTTACGAACTTACATTGGTAATACGTTGTAATAAAATATGTGTATATATATATATATAAAAGATCAAAGTATAAAGGGCAAAGTAATTAACCTTAATAATAATAATACAAAGAGTCATTTTTTTTTAATGTAAAAAGAAGAAGATGCATAATCCATAGCTAAAACACCAAACCCCCCTAAATTTCAATTCATTGCATCTTCTATCCCTTTCAAGAACTTCAACACCCGCAGCATCGTCGGCCGATTAACCGGATTATCCGACAAGCAAATCACAGCGATCTGCAACATCCGAAGCATCATCTCCTTACAATCGGCATCCACCACCGTCGGATCAAGCACATCAACGGCCTTCCCCTTCTTAATCTTCTCGAAAACCCACCCCACCAAATTCCCGCCCTCACTTTCCTTAAACTCCGGCCCCGTCGGCTCTTTTCCGGTCACCAACTCCAACAATATCACTCCAAAACTGTACACGTCTCCCCTCGTCGTCGCCTTCCAACTCTGACCATACTCCGGCGGAATATACCCAAAAGTTCCGGCGACGTCGGTGCTCACGTGAGTCTCACATGCGCTTATCAAACGCGCAAGCCCGAAATCAGCCACTTTGGGCTCAAACACTTCATCGATAAGTATGTTACTAGCCTTAATATCCCTATGAATCACATGGGGAGTGAAACCGTGGTGGAGAAATGCAAGCCCGCGGGCTGAGCCCACCGCAATTTTGACCCGTTTAGCCCAATCAAGAAGCCCGAGTGGCCCACCGGACCGATTTCGAAGCCAAAGATCCAAGCTTCCATTAACCATATACTCATAAACAAGCACTTTTTCATCGCTGAAAGAGCAATAACCGAGCAATGAGACAAGGTTTCGGTGTTTCACTTTGCCTAGAGTCTCCATTTCAGCGAGAAATTCGCGGTGGCCCGAAGTTTTCGACGGGTTTAGTTTTTTCACGGCGACCGGTTTTCCAGTGCCGGGCAAAATTGCCTTGTATACCGTCCCGAAACCGCCGTCGCCAATCACGTTTGTCCGGCAGAAGTTGTCGGTTGCGACTAGAATGTCGATTAGGGTTAGTCTCAGGAGGGGTTGTCCGAATGTGGCGACATTTATGCTTAGCGGCTCCCTTGATAGGTCCCGATCGCTAAAATCGGTCAATTTGATCTCTCTAGAGTCGGGTTTTTTCGTCTTCTTGATGACCCAAATTCGAACCGAAATGATAATTGAGAGCGTGACTAGCATAATCCCGATCAGAAAAACCAACAAATTCAATATCAGCGGTCTTCTGATGACCCGTTTCTGACAACTTTTTACTCCGGCAATGTTTCCGCAGAGATTTTTATTGCCGGAAACCGAGATTCTCGACCGGTTTTGGCAAATTCCGGTACTGGGAATCGGCCCATCCAATTCGTTTTCAGTCAAATTCAACATCAACAAATTGCTCAAAAGGCATATTTTCGCCGGAATTTGGCCGGATAATTTGTTGCCGGAAACATCAAATTTCTCCAACTGCATCAGATTTCCAATCTCCGGCGGTATTTCTCCGGCAAACCGGTTTCCATGAAGATCCAAACTCGTTAAAAACGATAAATTTCCGATCGATTCTGGCAAATTTCCGTCGAAATTATTTGAGCTCAAGTTCATAATTTCAATTCTCCATGTCATCGAATTTGAAAAGAGCTCATTTAGCTCACCGGAAAGCTTGTTTTCTTGAACGAAAAGGCCGACTAAATTTACCAAACCCGAAAGAGACGGATTAAGCTCGTTTTCAAGAAGATTAGAGCTTAAATCCAAATGGGTTAGCCCTTTTAAGTTTCCCAATCTCGCTGGAATCTCGCCGGAAAACCGGTTTCCAGTCAAGTTCAGCTTCACCAAACCTGTTAACCGGCCTAAACTCTCAGGTATAGCACCGGAGAGCTTGTTGTTACCCAGATAAAGCCCTTGTAGCTTGATTGAAGCATTGAACCCCACTGGAATCTCGCCGGAAAACAGATTTCCAGACAAGTCCAAGGTTGTAAGATTTTTCAATCTGGCAAGTGGTGCCGGAATATGGCCGGAGAGCAGGTTGTTGCTTAAAAGAAGATCAACGATCACAATACAATCACCCAGTTGTTCCGGGATCGATCCCGACAATCGATTGTTCGAAAGATCATAGATTCCATGGTGCTGAACGAAACTCGAATCGGGGATAATTTCTTGATGAAAATACCTAGATTTCCCCACAGGAATAGACCCAGATAGATTATTGTGAGAGAGAATCAGACATTGTAACTGTTCTAAGCCTGCAATTTCATCTGGAATTGACCCGGTAAGCCGATTATTACCGAGATCCAAGGTTGTAAGAGAAATACAATTCCCAATCTCAATCGGAATAGACCCATAAAGGAGATTTGAGTTCAGATTAAGAACAGAGAGAGAAGTGAGATTACCGATTTCCGCCGGAATTGCGCCGGTCAATTGATTGTTGCTAAGAACAAGCCTCTGTAATGACAGAGCATTACCGATATCAGCAGGAAGATGGCCCTGTAAATGATTATTTGCAGCGGAAAACTCCATCAAATTCGTGGAATTCCATATTTCAGGAGGTATAAAGCCGGTGAAATTGTTGGAATCCAAGTCGAGAACCATGAGTGGAAGCTCCGAGAGGTACTCCGGGATTACTCCGGCGATCTGATTATCAACCAGAACCAGTTGGGTGAGATTGCTGCAGTTGATGAAAGTGTCTTTGATGCCGCCGGAGAGAAAATTGCTGTCGAGATCAATCTCCGTTAAGGAAACAGCATTACAGAGTTCTTTCGGTATCGGGCCGGTGAGGACGTTACTGCTGAGACTGATGTGTGTGAGCATCGAACAGTTCCCGATTTCCGGCGGGATTTGGCCGGAAAATCCATTACTAGAAAGCAGAAGAGTGTCGATGTTTACCCAGTTTCCGAGCCACGGCGGAAGTGGTCCGGAAAGCATGTTTTCCTCCGCTGAAAACGTGAGCAGCGGTAGCCGACTAAGCTCTTCCGGCAACGACCCAGAGAGAGAATTGAACGAGAGCATCAACGTCTTCAGGTTACGGCAGTTTCCGAGCTCCGGCGGTATTGAACCGTTCATCTCGGCGTAAACCAGGTTCAATATGGTTAAATTTGTCAAGTTTCCGATTGATTTGGGGATCGAACACTTGAGGGGATTGCTTGAGAGGTCGAGTTTACTCAGTGATTTCAGCTTCGCCATTGATTCCGGCAACGGGCCGCCGATTGAACAAGATGGCGCGAAGAAGTTCTGTAGCCTCGAGAGCTCCCCGATTTCCGGCGGCAACTGACCGGAAAAGTGATTGATCCCGATGTAAAGATCAGTAAGGTTTCTCATGTTCTTAATCTCCGCCGGAATATGGCCGGAGAGAGAGTTGTTCGAAACGTCGAAAGAGGCCAACCCTCGAAGGTTTAGAAATAGGGTTTTAGATAGTGAACCAGATAGTAGATTGTTGCCGAGGCCAAGGACATTGAGATGGGTAAGATTTCCGATCTGGGCCGGAACGTTTCCGGTGAGACCGTTGCCGGAGAGGTCAAGCAATTTGAGTTCCGCCAAGTTCCCCACCACCGCCGGTATTCTTCCGGCGAACAAGTTGGAACCAAGTTTCAGAGTTTCCAACCGACTCAACTCACCAATCTCCGCCGGCAACTCGCCGGAAAACCGGTTGTAACTCAAGTCCAACACCTTCAACCTCCGCAGTGCACCAATACCGGCCGGCACCTCGCCGTAGAGACGATTCGAAGAGAGATCAAGGGTAACGAGGCCGGAAAGTGAGAAGAGAGAAGCAGAGAGAGGTCCTCTGAGTGACCGAGTTGAAAGTACGAGTGAGTTAACTCGGCCATTTTCGCAGAAAACACCATTCCAGTCACAGTGAGAAGATGAAAGGCTCCATGAAGAGAGAATTTCAGGGTTTTCAAGGGAATTTTTGAAGGAAATCAATAAATCTCGTTCTGGGTCAGTTCTATTTTGGCCTGAAATTGTGTTTGGGACAAAGAACAAGAGCTGAAACAGAGTGAGAACGAAATACAGAAGGGGAACCGCCATAGCCATTAGAGCTTCAAAACACAGATCATCAACAATGAAAAGGACGAGGAAATGTGATAATGGGTTTGCTTATTTAATCATTGTATGGACTCTCAGTCTCGATTTTCTCTCTTCTACAGATAACTGCAGATTTTTTGTACCCATTCAATGGATTAGAGAGAGAGAGAGAGAGAGAGAGAGAGAGAGAGAGAAATTTCTGAATTTTAACCTGGAAATTTGAAGGTTTTAGAGAGAGAAAGAGAGATTTTCACCTGGAAATCTGAAGGTTTTAGCCTTTCAGAATCCCCAAAAATTGGAAGAGAGGGAGAGGGAGAGGGAGATTCTTCAAGGAATGTGTTGAAAACTGTACAATGCATAGCGAACGGCGTCGTTTCGGAATGCGCCATTAACGAAGCTCTACGGAACTGTAAAAAGAGAAAAAGTTATGGGGCTTTAGAGTACTTTTTTGTGCACGGACATTCATGAAATGACCAAAATGCACCTTAAAAATATGTGTAAAAACCTCATCAATTAAGACAATTACCAACACAGTGTAGACCAAGTGGTACGATTTATTTGAATTAAAACAGTTTAGAGATCTCAACAAGGTCAAAAATTCGAGCATGCAAAAAAATACTTATTAAAGGGTCAGCCACGCATCCCTGTAAGGATGTCAACAGTCCAGGTTCGGCTCGGTTTCATGTAAAATCAAAACTGTTTAAGATATGTAAAACCAATACCAAAACTAAAAATTGCCAGTTTTTTTAAACGGTTTTAAAACCGGATTGTTTAATTTTAACCAAAATCGTAAAACTACCAAACCGTTTAAGATTTTAAAATATTATAAAAAATCAAAACCGCAATCACGAACCACTATTTACTATTAATTCTAAACATTTTTCAAATCATACACTCTTTAAAATAACTAAAAATCAATAGCAAAACCAACTATATAAAAACATTCTTCAAAATTATACAATTTGTGAAACCAATTACATAAAAACCGTCTTCAACATAAGTTAAAAACTAACTAAAGTGTAAATTAAAATGGTTAAAAGTGTTAATAAATAAAAATAGGGATGAAACTATAAATACTATAACTATATATTACACGATTCTGTTCGGTTACATAGTTACTATCTCAAAACCAAAACCAAAACTAAAACCAAAACCGTCTCGATTTTTCTAAAACCAAAACCAAAATCAAAACTACTTAGTCGGTTTCAACCCAGACCATTCGGTTCGGTTTCTCTCGGTTACCCGTCAATTTTATTTTATTTTTTGTCATCCTTATTCTCGAACAAGATTAGTCTCACATCCTATATGAGTGTGGGATACTCGTCGGTAAAATAAAATAAAATTGAGTCGAGGGTATTTTTGTCATTCGAAGGAGATTCATTTTTTGTTGATTCGGCCGATCATGTCAAAAGTGTTTTCTGATGGGACGATATATAGAGAGAGAAGATAGAGGATTGTGTGTGAGAGAGAGAGAGAGGGGACTGTGTGAGAGAGGGAGAGGAGTAAACAGTTGAGAAATGGATTTTTGTGGTCCCTTGGTACGGTGTAACATGCCAAACAGTCCCTTATTCAAGGACCTGTCCCTTCACAGGAAGCAACAAAAATTATTGGATTTTTTTTTTTAAAATATTTTATCCTAAATTAATTTATTTTCTACTTTTAAAACATATTTCAATTATCTTAATTTTGATATTGAATACAAATTAACTGTTAATTAACGTTAACAGAATAGATTCAATCATGATTGACTTCAAGTCCGCGCCGATTGAATCCAGGTCCGCGCCATCAAAACAATTGCATCATGATCGCCCCATCTCGTGATGTCCTCCACCCCTTCAGATGGCGATCGTCGTCTGTCACCTTCAATCTATGGTTCATCGATTTTAGATTACGTGGACGAGATAGTCAAAAGAGGTGTTAATTCCCATGAATGCGACAATGCTTGAGAAAATGTTGGGAGCTCCGATTTAAAACCCTAATTGGATCGAGATTTTGTTGTGTTGATTTTAACACGATTTTCACATGTAAGCCCTCGACTCTCTTGAGCGGTGCATGTGAATCCCGAACATGACTCCTTGATGTTCATATATAATGCACATGAAGTTGAGTCCGACACCTGGGTATTTGAGGATTTTGTCTGGAGCTCCAGGATGAATACTGAAGACACCATCTGTATCGACTACATCCTTGTGTCTTTGAGCGTTAAGCTTGGATGTGCATGAGACTCCCGTCCTCAGGAAAACGAGAATGATTCAACCTAGACTTGAGCTCAGACTTTAATCTTGCTCAGAAATGGTTGCCGAATCCCAATATATTAAAAAAAGAGTTTCAAATATTCAATGTAACGTCCCATAACTACCCAATGCCGTGAATTCTGCAGACATAAATGGGTATTGACCAAGATTAAAGGAATATTATTATAAATACTAAAAGAAAGTGTCAGATCAAAGTATGTACAAATTTTTTAACCATACAAAGCTAATGATTCTTAAACCGAAGATGCAACGCTGGTAATCCACCTATGTAGGAAAATCACATTCTGAATTAAAGTTGACAATACCCGACGATCATCATCGTCAAAATTAATATTAATTAAGTCACTAAAAAAAATGGACACAATATTAATTATAATTTTTTTTTGAAAAAAATACATTTTAAACCTTCTAACTATTGACACGTTTCTATGTAATCCAATAAATTTTTTTCGTTTTAGTTTAAACTCTCTAAACATGCACTTAATTTTAAATGGTCTTTCTCTTCTATTTTTCATCAAATTTAACAGAAATGAGGGGTAGAATGGTTTTTTACTATTTTTGTTTTTTCCATTTTTCTTCTTTTTTTTTTTTTTCCCCCCTCTCTCTCTCTCTCTTCCTGCTATGGGGGTAAAACTACCGAACATCACCCCTGTTACAGGGTGACAAGGGGAAAGAAAATGAGAAAAAATAAAAACAAAATACCGTTTTATCTCTCATTTTTATTTGATTTGATAAAAAATGTAACAGAATGACCATTAAAACTGAGTGTATGCTTAGAAAGTTTAAACTGAAACAAAAAAACGTATTGGATTATATAGAAACATATCAATAGTTAGAAGATTTAAAATGTTTTTTTTTTTAAAAAAAAAAAATATATATATATATATTTAAAGAGTTTTTTCAATTTATTATAAGTAGATGATACAAAAATGAAATAAAATCAAAATATAAGGGGTGTAAAAGGCCATTAACCCCCCAAAACAAATAAGAGGCGTGGATTAAAATCAGACGGCATGCGTCAGCAGATAATTACACTTGTGTCAGCTGATATCAGCATTGATTGAATCTGATCATAAAGCCGTGTTTGGCTCTAAAATTAAATTAAATAAATTAAAATCACGGAAGCGTACACGCCTTCTTTCACTCTCTCTCTTTATGAAGAGAGAGAACATAGAGAGAGAGAGAGATTATGAGGCCAGTCACATGTTAATGGGCCTGGGCCATATATATATATATTTGGCATAGGGTAGTGGTGATAGGGTAGTGGTGATAGTGAATATTGACTACGGCGGTGGTAGTTTAGGTGGTGTTTGGTAATCGTTTCTGTTTCCATTTTAACAGTGGGATGGGAATGGGATGGGATGAGAATTTTGTTTTCTTCTTGAGAGTAGAATCGCGTTTGGTAACGATAATTTATTTTTTTGTTTTGGGAAGATAATTGTGTTTGGTAACGATTTTATCCTAAATTTTTTTTTTTTTTAATTTTTTTTTTTTCTGTTTTGGCCGGACGGCAGTGGCGCCGTCGCTGGCCGGCCGGTGGTACTCTGGCACCGGCGACGACGGACGGCGTACTCCGGCTACGGCGACGGCGACGCCTGGACGGCGGTGACAGATGGGGTAACAATGGCCGGAAAGTTTTCCGGCCGGACGGTGACCGGCGACGGTCGCCGGAGATGGCCGGCGGCGGCGGCGGACGGCGGTCGGACGATGGATAAACAGTGACTATGTGTTTTGGAAATGGAATGGGAATAATGAGATAATTTTTTTTTGTTTCTTATTTCTTAAGAAAAAAGTGGGCACAATTCTCAAATGAGAATGAAAAGGAAACGAAAACAAAAATTACCAAACGCTATTCCCAAATAGAATTCCCAAAAATCTGGGAATGGGCTGGAAATTTCTGGAATGGAAACAGTTACCAAACGGGGCCTTAATGTTAGATGCGGTGGCGGCAGCAATAATAGAAAATGTTCACTGTGGCGGCGGCGGCGATGATAGTAAATATTCGTTGTGGTGGTAGCGATAATTAACAAATATTTGTTGAAGTGGTGGTGGGGCCCTAGGGGCGATATAAAAAATTTACTGTGATAGTGGTGGTGGTGATAAGACTATTTACTGTGTTTGTAGTAGAAATTTACTGTGTTTTTGGCGGTGGTGATAGTAAATTTTTTGCTGTGGTGGTGGTGATGAGGAGGAATATTTATTGTGGTGTTGGCGGTGATAGGAGTGTTTGTCGTAGTGGTGACGGTAATTATTAAATATTTATTGTGGTTGTTAGAATTTATTATTAAAAAATTAGTTAAATGCATTTTTGTCATACAAAATAATATTTTTTTTGACTTGGGATTTTCATAAAAAAATAAAACAGAGCGGGGACAAACATAATAAATAGTGGGCTTTTGGGGCCCAATTAAAATCACCAATTTAATAATATCTTGATTTGTTGGGCCGGTCCAACCACTAAATATACTAAAAATTGAATTAAAATTTATTGGTCCCTTTTTAAAAATAAAAAATAAAATTAGAATATTATATATATATATATATATATATATATATATATATATATATTTAAAGTGTGCTTATTAATATAGATACAATATTTTATTACTAGATCGTATCTATCTCATCAACTCCTCATGGAGCGAATGCGACTCCCTAGATGGACTAGTATTATGATCAGCCATGCGGGTCGGCTGTTTTTTATTTTCTTGATCATTCGTTGTTATTTTAGATCTTAGAGTAGCCATAAATGTTTGATAAAATTGTGAGAAGGACAATTTATTGTAGTCCTATAGACTTCGTTAATCTGATGAAATCCAAAAATGGTTCACTATACAGGTCACTCTGGGATTTGGAATATTTAATTTCTCCTAACTTGGATTACTCTTGCAATTCAAGTTCCTGCAAAACAATGCACCGCGAGTGGACTTGCCAACGTTGCACATTTGTTGTGAGAATAAACCGAGAGTTATGAGAAAGATTGGACAAAGTATAGGCTTGAAAGGGAGCGCATACCTAGCTAGACCCTCCCCCTATCGTATTTGTGGTTGAGGGAGGACTTGTTTGACGAGTTCACTCTGTAACCATAACGTGATTGGTGAGATATGGGGTTATGAGGCTTTACTTGGGGGCGTAACGATTTCCTTGATAGCAGGTGGTGTTGTTACTCCCCCTGGGATGGAAGTCGACGTCGTCTGTAGGGTTCTTGTTTGTGGCACGTGCCAGACGGACACATGACGATTATTTGTGTTGATCCGGATTTCTCTTCATCAATAAATATATATATATATATATGAAACGTTACTAAACGGTGTTTCGGTTTTTGTTTTTCTAAAAGGAAAATGTTTAAATTCTTAATTATGATTTAATAATTAAATATTGATAATTAAATTCGATGGAAAAATTAGTGTTGGATGAATAATAAGAAAGATATTCGAAAGAATAAAATCACCAAAAAGAAGATTTTTTTATTTGTAAAAAAAATGGGATGCTGCAACGTTCAAAAAGATGACACGTGGCTAATTTGGCTATGATTATCAAACACGTGTCAAGTGTTTAAATGATAAAAATAAAAATAATCGAATAAATAAATAAAAGATTTTATGATGGATGATTGAGCACGTGGCGATTGTTTGTACAACGAACACTACCACTAGTAAGGGTGTATAACGGATCGAGTAAACCAACCAAATCTGCACCGCAAAAAAATCGCTTAATATTAACCCGCGCATTGTATAGGTGTTAAATCTTGAAATCCGCACATGTATGAGTGGGTTACGGTTTGAACCATGTTATTATGGGTTCAACCCGACTGCCTAAGTAAACACAAAACGACGTCGTTTTAGACTTTATTACTTGCGTTTGTAATTTTTATTTTATTTTATTTTTATGATAGTTTACAAATTATATTATAATTTTTTTTTCCCATATTTTTGTAATGTAATAGTTTTTCTTTTTAGTAACATATATTATATTTTAAGAGCAATCCACAGTTCTAATTAACTAACCCAAAAATAGGCTAAACTCGTATACCATTGGATAGTCCACGGTTTAAACTAACTGACCCGCCCCAACCCGCACATCATTGGGTGGTCCACAGTTCAAATTAACCCAACTCGCCTAGTATTGGTTTGATTCGCATTTTTGGCTCAACCTGCCTCAATCCGCCCGTTGCCCGTCCCTAACCACTAGTCCACGACGCTTGTAATTATATATTTAATTTTTCAATTAAATTTGTTTTCTTAATTTTTTTTTTCTTGTGAATTAAAATAAACAATTTTAAAATAACGGTGGTTATTAAACATATTTTTATTTCTGAAATAGTCTAAATAGAAATAGAATTTCAAAAGTATCAAACGCCAGCTAAATTAACACCATTAGCTGGCTTGATTCTCAAAATAAGGGTGGTTATTAAACATATTTTTATTCCCGAAACGGTCTAGAACAGAAATAGAAATTGAATTTCAAAAGTAGTCAAACGCCACCTAAATTAACACCATTTGCTGGCTTGATTCTCCGACAAGAAGTATTTAAGCTTGGTCTTTTCTTTTAATACTTTTTATGATTCCATTTATATATATATATATACACACACACACATATACTGTATCATATATTTCTATAAAAAAGTTCATATGAAAATCTATGATACAATATATGTGTGTGTATATATATATAAAAGCTCATATAATAAAAATCTGGTACAAATTTTTACTAGAGTTTTTTTCATTTAATATTCGGATGTA
Organism: Eucommia ulmoides; assembly: GCA_016647705.1. NCBI lineage: Eukaryota > Viridiplantae > Streptophyta > Magnoliopsida > Garryales > Eucommiaceae > Eucommia > Eucommia ulmoides. The sequence continues at coordinate 2,900,840 of CM028336.1, forward strand.
GATCATCTACTTGATTTTTTGGATGTTTGACTTGCGTCAGGCTAAATTTAACGGTTGATAAACATTATGTGTCAAGTAAGATATTTATCGCTTGTTGAATTTATTGTTGATTATTTCTTAGAATCACAATAAAACGAAATTAAACAATAATTTAAAGCATACATAATTATTAGGACACAATAATGAAGAACGGTAATCAAAAGCGTACCTGTCTCAGCCATCGCAAGAAATTGAATCCGTCGCAGCGGATTACTAACCAGATCTTTCCCCCTATGATCTAGATTTCATGGTGACGGCTCTCAATGTGAAGAAACCCTTAATCTAAATTAGGGATGTGACTTAGTTATAATACTAGGATTTTTTGTTGGGCCCTCCTATAACGGGTTTCAACGTAACCCTAAACCTATACTTGCCACTTAACTGCGCTTCTACATAAAAGATGCCACAACCCAAATCAAAATATGATCACTGATTATTTAAGCTGCTTAAATAGTAGAATATCCATTAACCCGTTTTTGTAAAATAATTAATTTAATTAATGTTAGCCCATAAAAATATTCTAATATTTTCTCACTTGAGCTACATTAATTAAATAAATTTAATTTTGAAAATAAGACTCTCGGGTTAATAACATAAATTTTTTATTTTTGGTGTGACCACATCTTTTGTTTGAAGAAATGATAGTCTATAAGTAGCATTTTGATAAACTTATCTGGTCTAACATGATCTTAATATTAGATTATGATAGTCTATATGTTAATCTCAACAAACATAAGACATTCATACTCACAAATACTTATAATCATATCGACATAGATCGTAAGCCCAGTAGTATAGTAAGAAATCAATGTCAGCATGTGATCATTATCAATATGCATTGTTCTTATCGGTCCTCATTATAATTTTTTAACAAAATAAAATTGTAATTGCAGTTTCTCAACAAAATGAAACTGTTGTAATTTCTCAACAATATAAAATTGCTTGATTTTAAAAAGTCATCTGTCACTAACAATACATCGAGATCTCAAAATAGTGATTTGTGACAACCAAAAGTATACAATTGTAATTCTTAATGCACAATATCTTAAGATACCATATTGTATAATCAATTCAAATAACATGATATGCAATAATATAATATGCAATAATAATGATCATAAAATAAATTTTAATTTTGCATAATGCATAACAATAGTTGTCACAACAGAATCAGCAAAATAAAGGGAAATAAATAGAATACAAAGGCTCCAACCAAACCAGATAATCCAAAAACTCAATGACACTCATATTCACAACATGTTGTTTGAACGCTATGGGCCTTAAATCTTTAGTTAAAGGATCAGCAAGCATGGACTCGGTTCTTATATGCTCGATCACGACATCTCCATTCTTTACCAAGTTCTTGACTGTGAGGTACTTAATTTCCATATGCTTGGAACGTGTACTGATCTTATTGTTCTTGTAGTAGAGCATAGTTGCATTATTGTCACAATAAATCACATTGGGTCGAGAGATGGAATCAACAACTCGCAGCTCCGAGATTAGATTTCGTAACCAAACAGCTTGAGGGGATGCACCATAACAAGCTACAAATTCAGCATACATAGTCAAGGATGCAATTAAACTCTATTTGACATTTTTTCATGAAATGGCTCTACCAGCTAGAACAAAAATATATCCTGAAGTAGATTTGCGATTGTCTGAACAACCACCAAAATCAGAATTTGAGTACCCAATCACTTCGAGATTATCAACCCTTCTATACACAAGCATAAAATCCTTCGTTCTTTGTAGAAATCTCATGACTTTCTTTGCAGCAACCCAATGATCATGCCTAAGGTTCAACAAATATCTACCAAGAACATTAACAATGAAGGCGATATCAGATCTCACATACTTGTGCATACATTAGACTACCAATTGCATTGGCATAAGAAACAGTTTTCATGACATCCTTTTCCAAATCATTCTTTGGACATTATTCATTGCTGAGTTTATCTCCATTCACAACAGGTACATCACATGCCTTGCAGGTCTGCATATTGACATAATCGATATAGGCTCTCTAAGATAGTCCGAGAAGGTTTCAAGATCTATCACAACGAATCTCAATACCCAGAACAAAAGATACTTCTCCGAGATCCTTCATGTCAAAATTAGCAAATAAGAGATGTTTGGTATCATTCAAGATATTTACATTGCTACTAGCAAGCAAGATGTCATCAACATAGAGAATCATGAAAATGAACTTGCTCCCACTTATTTTCATATAGACGTACTGATCAAACTTGTTTTCTAGAAAACCAAAAGATGTCACAATTTTATCAAATTTTAAGTACCACTGTCGAGAAGCTTGCTTGAGACCATAAATGGATATTTTCAATCTGCATATCATGCTCTCCTTTCTATTTTTCTTAAATCCCTCAGGCTGTGACACGTAGACTTCCTCACTCAAATCTCCATTGAGAAAAGTTGTCTTGACATCCATTTGGTGAAGCTCTAAGTCAAAATGAGCTACCAACGCCATAATTAGCCTAAAGGAATATTTGGTGGAAACTGGTGAAAAAGTCTCTATGAAATCAATGTCTTCTCACTGTGAATATCCTTTAACAACCAATCAGGCTTTGAATCTTTCAATATTCCCTTTGTTGTCTCTCTCGGTCTTGAATACCAATTTGCATCCAATAGGTTTATATCCCTTGGGAAGGTCAACAAGTTCCCAAGCATTATTGTCTGACATAGACTGCATCTCATCTCTCATTGCAATTAGCCATTCATTTGCCTGATCGCTATTGAGAGCTTCACGATAAGTAATCGGGTCCACCTCTTCTCCAATATAATATTCTCTCTTTCCAAGGTAAACATAGTAGTCATTAGAAATGGCAGCCCTTCTAGTTCTTTGCGATCTTTTGACTTGTACTGCAGAAGAAGACTCACTTGCAGCCTCATTGGTCAGGGGGATCTCATCTGCAATAGGCATTACTTCAGCAGTAGGAGGAGTGACAATATCCACACCTCGCTAAATCCCCCGATCAACAGCTCCATCATAAGAGGTGACTTCTGAGGTCGGTATAGGCAAAAAAACAACATCAGTGGGTTCCACTCTTTCATCGAATTGAGAGAGAATGACTTCAGTAACATCCAACTCCAAAAATTTTGCCACTTGAGATTCAACAACTCTAGTGCCACGAGTCGAACAATAAAATCTATATCATTTTGAGTGACTACGATACCCTATAAAATAGCATCTAGTAGTTCTCGAATCTGACATCTTCGTAGAAGAATCGTAGAGCTTCACCTCAGCTAGACACCCCCATACTTTAAAATAATTCAAATTGGGTTTTCTGTTTGTCCACAGTTCAAACGGTGTTTTAGGCACTGATTTGCTAGGGATGCAGTTCAGAATGTAGGTTGCTGCTTTGATGGCTTCACCCCACAAATATTATGGCAAATTCGATCTGCTCATCATGCTTTTCTTCATTTCTACAAGAGTGCGATTTCGCCTATCTGCCATGCCATTATGTTCAGAACTTCCTGGCATAGTATACTGAGCAACAATACCATTGATACAAGTAAAAAACCTACGTATTTCCAATCCGAATTTGTTAGTTTTTGTATACGTTTATAGTTATTTTCATATGTTTTAATATGTTTTTATACTTTTTGTATAAATCATGCATATGGAGCAAAAAGATAGAAAACTGGAGTGAAAACAATGAGATCGAACCGAAGGCGCGTCAAAGTTATGGTGGATAAACAAGCAAGGAGGCAAAAATATGAAGGAAGCCCATCGCCTAGGCGTCCAGACCTCCGCCTAGGCAGTGAAGATGCTGAGAATGACAAAAGGCAACTGACAGCCCACCGCCTAGGCAGACAATTCCTCTGCCTAGGTGGAAACCCCAGTAGAAACATTTCTAAGTCCACCGCCTACTTCTTCGCCTAGGCGGTCACCAAACCTGCAAAGCCGATACAGGTGTTGTAACTTCAAGGCTATTTTAGACTATTATGAAATCTAATTTTGGAAATTCTCAAAACATGGAAGTTGTATATCGTTTGCTTAGCTTTCCATAGATTTTTGAATCACCTCAATCGGAGTTCGGATGAAGAAGTTACAGCCAAAACAAAATTTTAAACCTGCAGTAACTTCGCCTAGGCGAATTTTTCTGCGCCTAGGCGAATTTCCGGCAGAAAGTTAACCGACTTAACTTTTCCTAGGCGAAAATCCTGCAACACACCCTTGATATTTATTAGATATTTTGAGATCTTTTGGGATATTTTTTAATCCTTTCTCTCCTCTTCTCTTCCCTCTCTTCATTTCTTAAGGCCTTAGGCCATATTTTAGGAGTAGGATTAGGGATTTTTGAGGGAGAGCTCTCAACCCAAGGTGGAGGATCAATGAGGAAGCGATCGATCGACGTTTCTAGCGGCAAATCTTCGGATATCGGCTAAGTCACTCATTTTCTCTCTTTGTTTTCTTCATTTTGGTAGTTGTTGAGCATGTTTAGCTCATTTTATATTGTATAAACGGTTAGGGCCATGAGTTAAACATGGATTGTAATAGGGATTAACGTATTATTTATGAAAATGTAGTTTTGGTTGAATTTTTGTTTCGTTTATGGTTGTTCCTTATAATTTCGATTGTGTTTCCGTGTTTTCTATGATTATATGCTAGTTTAGATATATTGAGAATACGGGGTTTGACACTCGGGAAAGGTAACCCCGGATTTTCACTAGGGTTAACACAACACGACAATCTAATGACCCAGGAGGGCGTTAGAAAGTGTGCAATCGATGACGTTGGGACGAGACTCACGTGACCTAGAGTTATTAAGACATTGAGGGGGACTTCAACGTTGACACGAAGTCACGTATTCCCCAGTTTTACACTCGGAAGAGGTGGCGAGGGAGTTTACGAACCGAGATTGTCGAATACGCTGAACGCCGTTAATGTTAACTAAAACAAAATCAAACACATTCAAGTAAATAAAGTTAATCCCTAGGCAATCTACTCCCCTAAACAATCTCAAATTAGTATTTATAGTATAGTTAACTTAATTAGTATATTAGTTTAGTATTAATATTAAATCAAATTCTATTTTTAGCGCCTAGATAAAGTTAGGTTACGACAATTGCGATACTCGATAGTAACAACACCAATCCATGTGGATACGATACCCGACCGAAAGGTCCACTATATTAAAACTTGATCCGTACGCTTGCGGTGAAAGTGGCAGCGCATTATTTGCGGCCACCAACCGTTATCATGCAAGTACCTTACAAAAGGTCCATTCTGTTGTCCTGCATCACCATGCTTCCCATAATACTCACCACCTCGATCAGATCTCACAATTTTGATGACTTTCCCTAACTGTTTTTCAACTTCAGTTCGAAAGATTTTGAACATTTCAAGAGCATTTGTCTTTTCTTTGATTAAATAAATATAGCCATATCGGGAGAAATTATTAATGAATGTAATGAAGTACCTGTTTCCACACAAGGTAGTCGAGTAAGGCCCACTAATGTCTGTATGAATAATCTCCAACAAATTTTGACTACGAGTAACATTCTTTTTCTTGGTCTTAGTCAATTTTCCTCTTACACAATCAACGCAAACTTTCGAGTTATCAAAATCAAGAGGAGGAAGAATCCCATAACCAATCAAGCGATCTACTCGTTCCTTAGAAATTTTCCCCAACCGCTTATGCCACAATAACGAAAAACTTTCCTTAGTTAAAGATCTTTTAGCAATAGTGTTTTCAACATTGTAAGAAGACAGATAACGATGACAATCTATAAAGACCATTAGATGAAACACAATTGCCAACCACCTTAGAGTCATAAATCATCTCAATTTTTTTATTTGAGAATGTGAAATAATATCCAGCTCTATCAAGTACTGAAAGGGAAATTAAATTCCTTCTAAATGAAGGTACACAGAAAACATTGTCCAAAATAAGCTGAAAACCAGAGTCTAAATCTAAAATAGTAGTCTCGACGTGCTCAACACCAATTCCGATATCACCACCAACTTTAAGTTTTGACTCTTTCTCACTTGACTTCTTCAGGTTTCTTATCCCATGTAAGGAAGTTGCAACATGAACGGTAGCACCACTGTCAAGCCACAAAGAATTTAAAGAAACATCAACTAAATTATATTCAAAACAGACATAAGCAAATAACATATCAGGTTCTTTCTTCTTCTCTAGCCAGTTCTTAAACTTAAAGCAATCAACCCTCTTATGACCCTATTTGTTACAGTGAAAGCACTTAATGACTCTATTCTTGACATTTGTATTTCTCTGCTTCTCACTCTTACTTTTCTTGAAATTCTGCCTTTTCTTGTGACCGTGGAAGTTGGGATTTCTAGTCTTTTTACCCCTCTTCTGATTTTTCTGCTTCCCAGGAATAACAAAATGAGCATATTCATTCCTTTATCTTTTCAGTTTTTCTTCTTCAGCCACACATGTTGTGATCAGATCGTTTACACTCCAAGTCTGATTTTGGGTGTTGTAGGCAGTCTTGGGTTGGCTAAAATAGGTTGGCAGAGAGTTGAGAGCGTAATGAACTTATTGGGAAATATATGTTTTGTGCCTTCAATTTAGTTTGAAGATTCACCATTCTCAAGATGAATTCGCGAACGCCCTTTGTATCATCGTACCTCATATTCATCAATCCATCCATAAAATACCCAACTTCAACGTTGTCCAATGTCTAGTATACGTTTTCCACAGCAGTGAGAAATTCCTTAGCCTTTTTGCTCTCTGGTGTTCCTCCAATGAGATGCTCAACAATGGACCTCTTGATTGAAATGAGGCTCAAACAGTTTAACCTTTCTCAATTTGCATAATGAGCTTTCACAGTTTCAATGCTCTCATTAGTAGGTTGAAGAGGTTCATCCTCACGCAGGGCCAAGTCTAAGTTCATAATTCCCAAAGTGAACTCTATGTCTGACCTCTATATCTTATAGTTCGACCCATTTAGAATTTTAATGGTGGCGTTATTGTTATTCATAGCAAAAGAAATTATTTTTCACAAAAATTACAACTTGATCAATTATGGGCAATAGGCAAAATGTTCAATTAAGTATAGACAATACAATATAAGAATTAATCGTGTTATTATAAACTGCCTTTTAGATAAAGTCCACAATAAACAATTATTCTTTAATCATGAGGGTTAACAAAATAAGAAAAAATTACAGATTTAAAAATTCATCCCCTTTGAGTAGATTGACCTTCAAATCCATATATTTTCTTCAAAACATAATGAAACAAATAATCTTTCAAAATTCATTCCCTTTGGGTAAACAAATTTATCAAATTATTTATCTCACATAATATCCTCATACAATTAAATTAATTTGCACAATAACCCATTTTGGGCAGGTGAATGTACAAATTAATCTAAAATTTTCTCATCAAGAAAATAAGAACGCGAAAACTTACAATTTATGTTGGTTAAATCACTTTGGCAAAATAATCTTAACAATTCACAAGCAACCGTTCCAAATTGAAAAAATTAAACTTTATTGCCCAACAAATAAATTAATCTATACAATAACCCCCTTTGGACAGGTGAATGTACAAATTAATCTAAAATTTTTCTATCAACAAAATAGGAACTCGAAATCTTACAAATTATTTTGATTAAATCATTTTGGTAAATTAATCTCAATAATTCACAAGCATCCGTTCCAAATTGGAAAAATTAAATTATATTGCCCAATCACAAGAATGCATATTAGCGACAAATACGCATGTGATCAAAACAAGATAAAGTACAGCAGAATGTACTTTCAGTGATCAAGGATCAATTATAGTTGCAAGAATTTAAACAATAATTTTACCATATTTTTAAATTAATTATTAAACTAGTTTTATGTGATTTAAAACTAATTAGGAGAGTACACATCAATAAATCTTCATTTAATGAGAGTGAGTACTGCAATCCTACCTCAATTCATTTAATATAATTTCTGTAAAAATTTTAATAGAAAATCGTGCCTAAAATTTTTTTTAAGTTAATTAAATCACATAATTAGTAATAATTAACTAAAAATTATTTTTAATTATCAAAAAATCAAATAAATTTTACCAAAAATTAGAGGACATGAAAACAAATGTACAGGAAAAAACGGGACTTAAAACGGATCTCGGAACATGCCTCACGCGCCCCCACGCGCTTGTTGCGCACGTGGGGAAAGGTTGGACCAGCTGGAGGTTGTCTTCAACCTCCAGCCGGGTCTGAACCGGGTCGTTTCAACGCGGTTTTGACCCGCTTTTGTAAAATTCTAAAATCGTGCCGTTTTCTCTAATTTTTTTATGGGTTTATGTAGATTTATATTTTTCTAACACATCTATAATAATTAATTGAAGAAAACTTAATAGAAATATCACCAAAAATCAAGAACAAGTCGCGGTTTGAGGTTTTCTTACTCCTCCATGGCCAAAAATTTAAAACTCAATTTTAACCCTTATTTTTACCGAATGTTATATGGGTTTGTACCTAATATTTATTTAAAACCTTTATATGATGTTTAATTGTATCAAAACCGTGTCTATATCCGTCGATCTTAAAATGAATCTTGGTTTCACTAGGGTTTCAAAGTTGAAAATTAAACCACGAAATACTTCCGAATTACACAACCAAATAACTTGCATAATATATCAAACTAAAGCTTGAATCAAGAGGAATAGAAACCCTAAGTTTTTACATTCAATAAAAGCAAAATAGTACATGAAATCACGGCCCCAAGTTTCGATTTCGGGAATTTTCTAGGATTCGTAGTCGAAACTTCAATGTCGAAATTCTCTTTGATTACACAACCAAATTGCACGTATAATATATCAATTTAAAGCTTGAATCTATGAGAATAAAAGCCCTAATGTATTAAAGTTAATTGAAATAAAAAATCTCATGAAATCGTGACCGCAAGTTTCGGTTTCGTGAATGAACAGAAACTAAAGAAAATTTCAAAAAATTAATTGTAGATCCTAAATCATGTATGTAGGCTTTAATACCACATGTTAATTATTTATCATAATCACAATAAAATAAAATTAAACAATAATTTAAAGAATAAATGATTATTAGGACACAATAATGAAGAACGGTAATCGAAAGCATACATGTCTCGGCCATCGCAGGAGATTGAATCTGTCGCAGCGAATTACTAACTATGTCTTCCTCCCTATGATCTAGATTTCGTGGTGGCGGCTCTCAATGAGAAGAAACCCTTAATCTAGACTAGGGATAGGATCTAGTTATATATACTAGGATTTCTCGTTGGGCCCTCCCATAACGGGTTTTAACGAAATTCTAAACCTACATTTGTCACTTAACTGCGGTTCTACATAAAAGATACCACAACCCAAATTAAAATATGATCACTGATTATTTAGGTTGCTTAAATAATAAATTATCCATTAACCCGTTTTTGTAAAACAATTAATTCAATTAATATTAGCCCATAAAAATATTCCAACATTTATTTCTCATAAGTTTTTTTTAAAAAAAACAAATAATTTGAATTCATAATATTAACCTAATTTGAACCCCTAAGACTTAGTTTAGCCCCCAAAATGATATCTTTTTCAAAAAGACACATATTTCTCCACTTAAAAAAAAAAAAAAAAACAACCTTAAAAATACTTTTTAATTGATGAAATTTTGTATAAAAAGATTGCTCTTATTTTTATTTATTTTTTTATTGTGAAATGATATTATTTTTTTTAATTTAATGATATTTTAATTTTATTTATTTATTTATAAGATGTAAGATATTTATAAAAAAAAAAAAAATTAACTTTAATTTAGACTTAAACAAAAAAAATTACTTTAATATTTCACGGATACTATTGTAATTAAAATAATATTGATAGTTCCATTGGAAATCTACCATCTCATTTTTTACTCTTTTTTTTCCTAAAAAATATTTTTAATCCTTTTCAATTTACTTATATTAACAATATGGATTTAATATTTAGTTGATATTAACTGAAAAGTTAAATAATTAGTTAATATTAGCTTATAGATTAAAAATATAAAAAAGAAAAAAATTATGAGTGACTTAATTATTTCAAGGATAATCCAATATTTTCTACAATAATATTTTTTTACTTTAATGTTATAAAATAACAAAAAAAAAATGACAAAAAAAAAAAACCCAAATAAAAGAGAAAGAGAGAACTTAAATACTTATTCGATAAAGATAGAAAGAAAATGAGATAGAGGAGAAGGCCTACTGCTAATTTGGAAAGATTTACTTTGAGATGCGATTCTGCTAAAAATCTCGAACACGTGTAAACAACTCCCCATGTGCCTGAAACCTCCGCAACCTGAACCTACAAAACCAGTTAGCTCCAAGGGACACCGATGTGGTGTCAGTCAAAGAACTTCCGGCGTGAGAATAAATTAGTTTGTTTGTTTTGAAAATCCTTCAATATATTTAAAGCAATACCTTGACCACCTGGTACCTATCTTCATATATTGACCATTTATCCTGCATAGCCCGTTTATGCCACCACTCCTTCCACGATCCCCTCTTTAACCTTATGGAAATCGTTTATAATACCACTATGAAACGTAAAACAATTACGTTTCTCTACATGCATGGGATTGTGAGGGGGTTCTCGAAAAATTACTTAGTGACCTTCCACTGTTGATCTTACCTACTTGCGATAAGGCCCCATTAGGGAGACCTTCTTTTATTCATGTCAGGCCAAACATGGTTGGGAATCTTATGAACCATTCTATTTAGTCATGCGTTTGGCTTCCTTAGTGAACCAATCTTACACAATTTGAGCCACCGGTACAGTTTGCCTATGGGCGATTTCCAGGTCATTTCTTGTGGATCGGATTTTACTATCCAACACGACCTATCGTCACCCTATTAGCTTCAAAATAACATGGGCGGGAATTTTTCTCACATCATTTGTCCTTCTAACTTTTGTGGCGATTCAAAGAGTCAAGACGAAAGATCATCCTCTTAGCGTAAGTTCTTCCTCCTACCATTCAATTGTTTAATTGTCTTGTCGTTTTGCTCTTTTTCATTTTCCCTTGATTGTTCTGCTCTAAGAATGACCTCTAACCCTTCGCTTAGTTTGGCTGAGGCTGGTTCTTTGTCGACCCCTCTCTCTACGGAGGTGGAGATGATCAAGGCTCATTCATCCACCGATTCTCCAATGAACTGGGAAAATCATGATGGGAGTGAGTTTAAGGAGGAATGGCTTGAGTCCTTCCGGAGACACATTCAATATCCATTCCTCAGGCACAATTAGGGTTCCCTTGGAAAATGAGCGCCCTTATTCCTACAAATAGGATGAGATATGCCTTTTCGTATAGATGTTCGAATACGGTCTTAGACTTTCTTTCATTCCATTCCTTCGTAATCTATTCTATCAATTGGAAATCACCCCAGTCCAATTAATTCCTAACGGGTTTTATTAGATCATGGATGCTCTTGCACTCTCTCAGTTGAATGACGTTCCCTTAATAATAGAAATGGTAAGGAGTGTGTGTTCTCATAAATTCCACCAGGAAATCGGGAGGTACTACTATTCCACCATTAAACAATACTTCTTTCTTACTGACCTCCCTTCTACCATAAAGGGATGGAAGATAAGTTATCTATTCTTCAAGGGAAGATCGGAATTCTCCTCCGAGGAGACGGAGCGGACCCAGTTGTATAGCGACATTTCAATTTCCCGAATAATTTTTCTTCCTATCTTTCTAGTATCCGACCTTAATTTACTAATCTTGCTTCTGTGGTATCCTTACATCTTCACAAATTGCGTTGCACAGGTAAAAGTGCTTGCTAAAGATTTTGTCTAACAGCAAAGGTCATTGACGAATTGAGAAAACTCTTGACGCCAAAAGAATGAGCTTGCCAAGACCTCACTTACAAATCCTTCGTGCCTCCAAAGATGGATAAGTCTCAGGTCAGCCACTTGTAGAATTTGGCTTTGGGAAAAAGGAAAAAGGCACCCAAGAGAGTTGCACAATCATCCCAGCCCACATCTGCTCCTCAGCCGGTTGTGGCTCCTCTAAGAACTTCTCAGCCTCCAACACATCAGCCCATTCCTCCAGTATCATCAGACTCTGATGACTTGCAACCTCTAAGCAAGAGGCGACGCGAAGTGGTGTCCGTTCTTGTCCCTAGCGCTCATATCCCAGTTCCCACTTAAATTCGTAGACTGTAACTGGTCACTCGAGCAGCTGGGACCCCCTCATTCGAATTTCTGAGGCTACAACAGTCAATTTTTTGCCTCCTCTCGCCTTATTAGCGTGTAGCCAAGGTACATCTACATCTCCGAGCTTGTGAGATATTTCTCGAGAGCAAATATGTCACCTATTGAAAAAGGCTGGCCCCTCAGTTCCAAACTGCCAAGAGATCTTTGATAACGGTATTCAAACTTTCTTCGAGCAGTCCTAGGATAAGAGCTATTCTAAGATTGGGAACAGTAGCTAAGCAGAGCTCTTTCGAACTCTCGTTCGTGCACTCTTTTAGGCAACCTTCGTTATTTTATTTACTATTCTTGTTTATTTTTGAAATTGTATGTGTCCTCCGTTGTGTTGTTCTCTGAATTGAAATGAATCCATTCTTCAGAGAATCCATCTGTCTTCTGCCTTAGCTGGCAGCTCGGACGACATGGTTGAACTAGACACCTAGATCATGCATCAGCTGACAGAATCCAGTTGGCTGGAAGAGAATCTCCAAGCTCTCCAGGAGAAAAAGGTTTCACTTGAAACCAAATTAGTGTTGGAGAGGTCATCAAAAGAAAAATCAGAGACCGATTGGTAGGGCGTAAAATATGCCGCTACTTACACTCGCAAGTATACGAGATCTAAGTTTTAGTATAGTGTGATCGTTGAAATCGGGTTATCGTATCCACAGGGATTGGTGTTGTTATTATCGAATACCGCATTTGTCGTAACCTAACTTTATCTAGGCGAAAACAAATGTATTTAATTAATTAAACTAATATTAATATAACCTAAATTAACTACACTGATATGCTAATATGTTTTAGGGTCAAGAATTTCCTAGGGATTAACGTGTTTACAAATACGTATTCGATCTCGATTTACTCATGTTTACGGTGTTTGACCTAGTTGACAATCTCTGTACGTAAACTCCACCGCCACCTCTTTCGAGTGTAAGACGGGGGAATACATGATTTCGAGTCAACGAAGAAGTACCCATCAACGTCTTAACGACCCTAGGTCACGTGAGTCTCGCCCAGCGTCATTGATTGCACACAATCCAATTCCCTCCCGGGTTATTAGATCATCGCGTTGTATTTACCCTATCGACAATCTCTGTTCTAAAATTCTCTCGCTACCTCTCCCGAGTGTAAGACAAGGGATATAACGCGACTTCGTGTCAACGCCAAAGTCTCCTTCAACGTCTTAACGACCCTAGGTCGCGTGAGTCTTACCCCAACGTCATCGATTGTCCACGATTCAAACCCCAACCGGGTTATAGAATCGTGGCGTTTATTTACCCTAATCCGAATCCGGGGTTTGTCAAAATCCTGTATTCTCCATTTACCATTCTAAGCATAATAAATAAACAATACGATAAACATAATCAAACTACGAAGAACAAACATAAACGCAACACCGAAATCATCCAAACAAACATATTTATAAATATACCATTAATCTCTACTACAATCCATATTTAACTCATGGCCATAGATGCAAAAACATATAAATCGAGCTAAACATGCTCACATGGTCATAAGATAAAGAAATAAGGAAAAACAATCGAAGGACTTAGCCTCGTCCGAAGATAAACCACTAAGATCGCTCAACGATCGATTCGTCGTCTTCTCCACTTTGGGATGTGAGCTCCACCTCTAAAACTCCTAAACCTAGGCTTAAATATAGCCTAAGGTGCTCAAAAAATCAAGAGAGCAAGAGAGTCCGGCCAAGGGGAAGGAGATGGGGTATTTATAGCAAAAATATCTCAAAAATATCTAAAATATCTCAAGACTGTGCAAGGGAAATCCGCCTAGGAGAAGAAAACTTCGCCTAGGAGAAATCAGGTCGGTTCAGTTTAATCGCCTAGGCGGTGAAGTAGGCGGTGGACTGGGAGAACATTCTGTTGGATTTCCGCCTAGGAGAAGAAAACTTCACCTAGGCGAGCGGCTGTCAGTAGCCCATCTTCGTCTTTTGCTGGATTTCCGCCTAGGCGAAGGAAATTTCACCTAGGCGGTCGCCATCAGTAATATTTTGCTCTTTTCTCAGCTTCTTCACCGCCTAGGCGGTGGGCCTGTTTCATCTTTTAGCCTCCGAGCTTGTTTATCCACCGTAACTTCGAACTGCTTTGATTCGATCTCATCGTTTTCACTCCAGTTTCCTATCTTTTTGCCCCACACACCTGATTTATACAAAAAGATAAAAACTAATTAAAATATAATAAAAATGACTATAAACGTACTCGAAAACTAACAAATTCAGATTGGAAATACATAGGTAATTTACACCTATCACCGATCTACGAGCTGTTCACGCTCAATGTGAGTTTTTCCAGAACAACAATCATGTCCTGATCAGTGAAAACAACAGGCTTCTAACTGAGAGCAGCAGGCTTTCAACTGAAAATAATTCACTGACAGAGAAGCTCAACAAACAACAGTCTGAGCTTGATTTGTTGAAGGATGAGCTGGAGGCAAAAACTGATGTCCTCCAACACTTGGGCAGAGGAAAAGAGTTGATATCGAACCACTTGAACTTAGAGAAGCTCCAGAGTTCAACTTTAGAGGCAAAGTCAATTGACTAGGCTAAGTTAATCGAATAGTTATCCACAGCATTGGAACAGAATAAGAACGAACATGGCGACAAAATCAAGCAGCTTTAGGAGTAGTTTGAAGACCTCAGGGAAAGTATTCAGTTGTTAACTTTAAGTACTGCCAAGCACAGGTTCAACAAGAGCATCCTGAGCTCGACCTTACCTTCCTGGATAGATTATTGGAGCACGGAGATGAAGATGAGCCATATTCCACTTCTGCAGAGCTGCCTAATGCAAAGCCTTCAGGCCTTACTGGGGTAGGTTCAGCTCCTCCCCCAGCAGCTCAAACTCCCAATTGACCAATCTTAATGCAAACCTCAGATCGACCTTCATCTGACCAAGCTCGAATCATGCGCGACGAATTAGCTTCGGTTTCTGCTAAACTCCATGTTTTGCCTCAGCCAGACGCTGCAGATCAACCAAGGACCTCTTGATTAGTTGATTATCTTTTCAATTTCTAATCTTTGTCTGCTTTGTAATCATGACATTTTGTAATTATAACCTGGTTTTAACAGACGCCGCCCAATTTGATCTTGGAAACCATTGCTTTTATCTCGATATAATAACTCCCCACGTTCCAGAAACATCCGCAACCTGCAACCTAAACTTACAAAACCAATTAGCTCCAAAAGACACCGGCGTGGTATCGGCCAAAGAACCTCCGGCGTGAGAATAAATTAGTCTGTTTGTGGTGAAAATCTTTCAGCATGTTAAAAGCGATACCTTGACCACCTGGTACCCGTCTTCGTATATAGACCATATATCCTGCATAGCCTGTTCATGCCGCTACTTCCTCCACGATCCCCTCTTTAACCTCATGGAAACTGTCCATGATCCTACTATAAAACGTAAAACAGTTACGTCTCTCTACATGCATGGGATCATGGGGGTTCTCGAAAAATTACTTAGTGACCTTCTACTGTTGACCTTAACTGCTTGCGATCAGGCCCCATTAGGAGGCATTCTTCTATTTATGTCAGCCCAAATATAGTTGGGCCTCTTATGAACCATTCTATTTAGTCATGCGTTGGGCTCCCTTAGTGAACCAATCCTACACAATTTGGGCCACCGACACAGTTAGCCCATGGGCAATTTCAAGGTCATTTCATGTGGGTCGGATTTTACTACTAGACCTGACCCATCGTCACCCTATTGGCTTCAAAATAATGTAGGCAGAAATTTCCCCCACATCAAGATGCACTGATTTAGGAAGAATCATGAGAAGGAGTTCGTTGATGGTGCTTGAGAATGAGAGGGGCGGGATGGAGAGGAAGATGGAGTAGGTGAATTCAGGGTTATAGAGGAGACAAGGTGTACTTTAGGGGTAAAATACGGTTATAATTTTATTTAAGGTTATAAAAATCTTTGAATCTGGACTGTTTTTTATCTCTAAAGACATCAAACGACTAAGAAATATCGAACATCTTGCATCCATTCTATTTTATATAATAGTAATTAATGAAGATAAAAATGTTACGCTATTTATTAAAATAATTCGATTATATTTTTTTATATTTAATTTTTTCTATTTCTAATAAATTTTGATTTTTTCAGTTAATTTCAACTGAATTGAATGTATTTAGCTGATTAAACTATATTATATGATTAAAATCAATTATATATTGATAAGTATTAAAAACTAAATTAAAAAAAAATATTTTAAAAATAGAATAAAAATAAGAAAACTAAAAAGGAGAATTATATAATAAACGTTTCATCTTTAAAAAATATTAAATTGTCTTTCAAATAAGTCACTAATAATATTTTATAATTGAATAAAATAATCAATTGTATTATTTTTCTAATTGTACAATGAGACTATATATAGAAGTAATTAGGAATAAATAAGATAACTAACTAATGACTAATAATCACTTTCCTAATCTACATATTTGACTTTCCCTATATACAAATAATAATAATATCGAATATTCGAACACTCCCCCTCAATCTGGTATGAAGATATCTTTCATTGTCAACTTGCATACTAGATAATCAAATCTCTCATTTGGTAATTCGTTTGTTAGAATGTTTGTGATCTGTTCGGTAGTCGGTACATATAGCATACATATTTGTCCACTCTCGATCTTTTCCTTGACAAAATGTTTGTCCACTTCCACATGTTTTATCCGATCATGCAGTACCGGATTGTGAGCAATTGCAATGGTTGATTTGTTATCATAGTAGACCTTCATAGGTGTTGAATTAGATATCTTCAACTCTTCTAGTAATCTGTTAATTCATAACATTTCATAGATGCCGTGAGCTATTGATTTATACTCCACTTCTGCGTTACTTCTAGTTACGACATTATGTTTCTTACTCCGCCATATGACGAGGTTTTCACCAACAAAGGTACAGTAACCAGTGGTCGATCTCCTGTCTGTGACACTCCCAGCCCAGTCTGCATCTGTATAAACCTCTATAAGTTGGTGGCCACGTTTCTTATACAAAATTCCCTTTCCGGGGGTACCCTTTAAGTACCTTAGAATTCTATAGGCAGCCTTGAAGTGTTCTTGTCCTGGTAAGTGTATAAATTAACTGACCATGCTTACGGCAAAGGGTATATCTGAACGGGTATGTGGTAAGTAGATTAACTGCCCCACTAGTCTTTGATATTGGTCTTGGTTTATCATAGCTTTAGGTTTGGCCGATTGTAGCTTCTCATTCAGTTCGCTTGGAGTTTCTGCAGTTTTGCACCCAAGTAACTCTATTTCATTCAGTAAGTCGAGTACATACTTTCTTTGACTTACAAATATGCCTCCCTTTAATCTAGCAAATTCCATTCCAAGAAAATACTTCAACGGACCTAAGTCTTTGATTTTAAAATTATCAGCAAGTTTTCATTTAAGTCTTCTAAACTCGTCACTATCACTTCCTGTTAAGATGATATCATCTACATAGACAATTAAAATGGTAATCTTACCATCAATTGCAACACCCCACCGCGGACACCCGTCATCGTGGGGCCGACGTGATGACAACATGACATCACCTAAC
The DNA here is from genome assembly GCA_016647705.1 of Eucommia ulmoides. Taxonomy (NCBI): domain Eukaryota; kingdom Viridiplantae; phylum Streptophyta; class Magnoliopsida; order Garryales; family Eucommiaceae; genus Eucommia; species Eucommia ulmoides. The sequence goes on from CM028336.1 coordinate 2,918,637, forward strand.
CGACTAACCAACTATAATTCGACAATATACAAACTATTCATCTATACAACATACACAAAATTTAATATGATAGAAAATACACCGTCCCAAATAAGAACACCCAAACGAACCCCATAAACTTCTCTTAGATTTACCTCTGACACCCCGCCTCATTATATTTCCTCTCAATTGACTTCAACGCACAACCCGCATAACTCTATCTAGCGCCAGTAGGGGACATACCAACTCCTAGATATTTCACCTGTGAGTATACTGTCTTCTTAGTAAACACATTTTGTAATAATAGTAATTCATTCTACAACATCTAAATGGATCAAGCGTAACTATATACACACCACATAACTCGTAAAATCTCCAGTATATAAGCAGTGAAAATAAAACCAATAAGTATAAGTTCCATTCAAAATCATCTAGTATAAAATCAAACCAATCACCATAATAAATAATAAATCACCCAATATAAGTAAAACACCACATCTCCAGCACACATCTCAACTCCATACCCACCGGCTAAGCCATAGTGATCGTTTTAACCTCACGATCGGGAGTTACAATGATACCGTAACAATCCGTAGGATATGCCTTCTTAGCGGACCTAACTGCGCAGATCACCACCTGCCGGACCACCCTCTGGACAGAACATATTATAAATCACCACCTGTCGGACCACCCTCCGAACATGACATAAACTATGGCATAGTCAACTCAATAATATCATCATCAAATCACAAATCAATATTCATCTGTCGGACCACCCTCCGGACAGACCATAATATAAATCACCATCTCATCAATATCGTCAAAATCACCAACGTCCACCTCTTTTTCGCAAAACCAATTTTTTAATCCGAAAATCATATTTTTCACCTTTGTTTGAAAACCATCTAATTTCAACGAAACCATTTTTTTCCTTTATTTTATTTTGAAAACCAAATATTATCCACTCTCTTTTAAAGCCACCAAAACCCACGAAAATCATTTTTCGACTTTCTTTAAAAACCCACGTAATTTAATGAAAATTCATTTTTCCCAACTCACCCAAATCTAACAATTTAATTAAATCTTTCTTTTTATTAAATCTTTCTTTTTATAAACCAACGCAATTTCCCAAAAATTCATTTTTACCAACTCACCCCAAAAAAACTCGCCTGATCCATATCATTTATAAAATCGTACAATCTGAAATAAACACATTTTTTTCATCATATATATAAAAATAGTTTTGGCAAGAAGACAGTACACTCACCTGATATTTCGCTTTTCAAAAGCTCCACCGACTAACCGTTACTGAACTTCCGATAATTGTGAACCTATTTGTGACAGGACTTAAATTAATATTTTATGTAGAAATAACCTAACCATGTTATGAAATCCTAATTTCTGAAATTTTCCTATTTCCCGCATTTCTTTTGGAATGTTATCATTTAGTTAACATCATTCTGTTACGGTTTACTATATATAAACTTTGTTCTTATAAACGATCTCATCATTTGTTTTCCATCATTTTGATAACTTCGACGTTAGTAATTAAATTAACAAATCATGAAATTTTAACGAGAAATGTTACCCGCTCCGAATCGGTTGTCGATCTCCTCACGAATTCTTTAATTTTTGCTTATTACTGCCCACTGCCTAAGCGAAACGGCCACCGCCTAGGCAAACTCGCGCAATTTTAGTTCCTGATGTTCCACCGCCTAGGCAAAACCGTCACCGCCTAGGCGGACGATCATCTTCCTCTTTGCTCTGTTTTGGGTTTTTCAGCCGCCACACTCTCTCTTTCTCACCTTACCAACTCAACTTCGGCACTCACCACCACCAATGGCCCACACACACACACAACACACACTGTAACGAACACACACACACACACACAGAGCAGCGCCGATCACGCACACTACTCACCTGCACAAACCGAAAATAGAGCACAACACACACACTTGCACACAGTCGGCAGCGCAGAGCACACCTCCATACAAGACCGAGCAACCACTCCCACACAGGAAACACGCACACACACCAGCATACACAACGGTACCCACACAACCGACATCTCTCTCTCTAACTTTCCACTGCCGAAAATGATCAAAACCCACACCGTCGGCACATACACACACTGAGCACACATAATACACACCCACACGCACACCGCCGTCGAAACCCATGCACACACAACCTCACCAAAACAGAAACAGGAAACAGGGAAAACAAACAAAGCAAGCACATACATACAGGCAGCACATACACACAACGAAACCCACAAGTCATCGCCGGCGAACCCCACACGATCGACAACATAACCCACCGGCGGATCTCTCTTTCTCCGTCACTTTCTTTCTCTCTTCTCGATTTCTCTCGATCCTTATCCCTTTCTCTCTTATGAATGTATGTATGTATGTATGTATATATAATATATATATATATGATGACGACAAATGAGGGCCGGCCAAGTGGCCCTCATTTCTACCACTCCTATCTATCTATCTATGTATATAATATATATAGAATTTACACAATCCTCCTCATTTTTTTATTTAAAATTTTAATTATACCCATTCTCATTTTAATGTTTTAAAAAATTACAATTTGATCCCTAAAATTTTAATCCACATAATTAATTTACACCATCCACCCCAATACTTTCGAAACATTTTAAAACGCGACTTCAAATTATACGTATATCAAAGATCGGGATCTTACATCAATTGAGTTCTATAGAACATAGTATGATTTGCTTGGTTTTGTTAATAACCATGAACTTTTATAGTGGTTCCAAAGCGTTCAAACCACGCTCTAGGATATTATTTTAGGCAGTATAGTGACATATTTAGCTTGCACACCTTTCCTTGTCCTACATTTCTTTCAAAGTCTGGTAGTAAACTCATGAACACTTCCTCCTTCAAGTCTCCATGTAGAAAGACATTTTTCACGTCTAATTAGTGTATTGGTCAATCAAGATTCACTGCTAGGGATAATAGAACCCGAATCGAGTTTATCTTAGCAACTGGAGCAAACGTTTCTTAGTAATCTATCACATATGTCTGTGTGAACCCTTTAGTCACGAGTCTTGCTTTGTACAGTTCTATGCTTCCAACTGCCTTACACTTAACTGTGAATAACTACTTACACCCAACTATCTTTGTATATTTTAGAAAATCCATTATTTCCTACGTACCACTCATTTTAAGAGCATTCATCTCTTCCAAAACTGCTAGCTTCCAACCTAGATCACCTAGTACTTCCTCAATGTTCCTTGGAATAAACAGATTAGTAACTTTAGAAGTAAAAGCTCTATAAGGTTCATAAAGTTTTGTGTAGGGTACATATCTAAATATAGGGTGATTGGTGCAGGTTCTGACTCATTTCCTGATGGCTATATGAATATTGAGATCTGAATGAATACTGGAATGAGAAAGTTCATTAGGAGGTGGTAAAGAGATAGGATTACCTAGGTGGGAGGGTTCATTTGGAGATGGTAGAGAGATAAAATTACTTGGATTATTGCTTGGGGAGTCAGATTAACCTTGTGATAAAACGGTAAGTTGATCTGTATTTTTCTTTATATCTCTCTAAGTATAAGTATAAACCCACAACTCAATACGTGATCATGGTATTTCTTCATCTGTTCGTGAGGGAATTATACTTGGTACTAGTGTACTAGTAGGGATCCCTTTTTGTTTTTCAATATTTTCATCACTTGTTTTTTACTAATTTGGAGTAAAAATTTCTAAGACTGTAGTAGGGACAGGATCATCAGTGATCCAAAAATTTTCTTCTATTAGATTCTCCCCCTGAAGAGGATTTTTGTCAAAGAAATAAACATTTTAAAAAAAACATGACATCCATACTAACATGAATTTTTTTTATTTGTGGATTGTAACACTTATATCCTTTTTTATTTGGCGCATAACCGATAAAAATATATTTTTTTGCTTTAGGATCAAGTTTAGACCGAAATTGGCTAGGAATATGAATATAGGAGGTACGGCCAAATATTTTAAGAGGCAGGTCAACTGATATCCTAAAAGTTGAAAAATATGTTTTGAAATTATCAAATGGTGTAGTGTAGTTTAAAATACATGTAGGCATGCGATTTATTAAATATGCGGATGTTAAAAGAGTATCGTCCCATAAGTCTTTTGGAATATGCATAGAAAACATAAGTGCACGTGTGACTTCAAGTAAGTGTTTATTTTTTCGTTCAGTAATGCCATTTTGTTGGGGCGTGTCACGACTTGTAGATTGATATAGAATACCATTTATTTTTTAAAAAAAAAAAAAAACTGCCTAAACATTCGTTGAAATATTCTGTTTCATTATCCGTACGAAGAATGTTAGGTTTCATTTGAAATTGATTTTCAAGCATAATGAAAAAATCTTTAAATAAAGCTTCTACATCATATTTTGCACGCATCAAATATGTTCAACATAAACGTGTGTGATCATCAATAAATGTCACAAATTATCATTTTCCGGATTGTGTTGTGATTTTTGAGGGACCCCATATATCGCTGTGAATTAAATAGAAAAGTTTGGATACACGATATAGTTTTAAAATATAAGAAGTACACTGACTTTTTGCAAACAAACAACTTTCACAATGAAAATAAGAACAATCCACATTCTTAAATAAAGTCGAAAACAAATGTTTAAAATATTGAAAACTTGGATGTCCTAATCTAAGGTGCCAAAGCATGATATTATCACGAACAGAAGTTGAACTCATACTACTGGAGCCGTGAGTTGTTTTATTCCTTAAGGAGTTAGCATCAAAATAATAAAGGTCATCCACTAGTCTAGTACTGCCAATTGTCTTTCCCAAGCTTTGGTCCTGAAATAAACATTGAAATTCAGAGAACATGGCATGACAGTTAGAATCTCGCAATAGTTTACTTACAAATAAAAGGTTACAAGTAAGTTTAGGAACATGAAGGATCGTTTTTAGATTAATACTATCTGAGATTTTTATTTTGCCTTTTTCTGCAATGGGTGAGAAACTACTGTCTGCAATCACAATTCTTTCCTTACCAGAACATGGTGAATAGGTATTGAAAAGGTGATAAAAACTTGTCATATGATCAGAAGCATCTGAATCGATAATCCAAGACGTTGAGTTTTAGGAACAAGAAAAGACTCTAAAGTTTCTACCTGTTTGAGCTAATGAAGCATTAGGAGTACCGAATGATGAATTGGCAGTCAGTAGTTTCAGAAGTTGATCAATCTGTTCTTTGTTGAATGGATTGGTTGCAACTTCATGCCCAGAAGGATAGGATCGGTTAGATTTTTCTCCCAACTTGTTGCTCTTCAAATTTGCTGGTTTCTCATGAATTTTCCAGCATGTTTCCCGTGTATGACATGACTTGTTGCAGCAGTCACACTATATACGAGGATGTTCCTCTGCTCAACATTGAAACCTGTTGGATTTAGCATTAGTAGTAGCCAAAGCAGACTGGTCAATTGGAGCAGCTGTAGGACCGATAATCTGTGGCTTGTTGAGCACAACGTTCCGACGAGTCTCCTCTCTTCGGACCTCCAAGAAAACCTCATTGATTGAGGGAAGAGGCTAACGACCAATGATTCGTCCTCTAACTTCGTCAAGTTCTGGTCTCAGTTCTACAAGGAACTTAAAAACAGGATCATCATCCATCACCTTCTTATAGTGGTTATAATCCATGGTCGAATGCCATGTCATAATCATGGAGTTTTCAGTATCCCAAGTTGTATGCAGTGGATCTGTGATACCGGGCTCCTTTGTATCACCAGTTAGATATCCTATTGATAGGTAAAATTTATCTATTTATTTTCAAATCAAATTTGGTAGTTTTCGAATATTCTTGTTATGTTTTAATTCGTTTTTATTTATTTTTGTTCAAAGCAGCGGTTAGGAGAGAAAACGGTTGAAAAACAAGAAAATCGGTGAAAAAATGATCAAGAGGATCAAAAGATTAAGTAACAGCTTCACCGATGCAGCGGTAAGATCTACCGCTGTAGCAGTGAAAGAGCAAAATGCCACTGACTTTCCACCGCTGGAGCAGTAAGCCTGCCGACATCACCGCTGCAACGGTAAAGCCCCTGTTGTAAAGTATTTTTTTTAGATATTTGTTAGATATTTTGTTCCCATTTCCCAATTCCTTCATTCCCCATTGAGCTTAGAACATTTTGAGAACACTTTGAGAGTATTTTTTACAGCTCTCAACCAACCAAAGAGGAAGAACACCATTGGAGAAGATAAAACAAGATCAGAGCGGTTTTTACGGACGCCACCTTCAGATAACGCCTATTCTTAACTCGTTTTTGGTTGTTTGATCTTGTATATATGGATCATTGTTGAATATATGGTTATGGCCAAGAGCTAAACGTTGATTATTTATGGGATTGATATAATTTACTGATATACGTTGTTTGTTTGAATCCGTGTTTTGTTAACGGTCATTCTTACCTATTCGATTGTGTTTACCGTTCTTTCACTTCATTTATATGTTTGTTAAGATATATTGAGAAATCGGGGTTTAACACTCGGGAGAGGTAATCCCGAATTCGGACTAGGGTTTAAACACAACGCGACGATCTAATGACCCGGGAGGATATTAGAAAGTGTGTAAACCGTGAGGTTGGGGTGAGACTCATGTGACCAAGTGTCGTATAGACGCTCGAGGGGGATTTCGGCGTTGACGCGAAATCGCATATTCATTCACTTTATACTCGGGAGAGGTAGTGAGTGAATTTTTGATACCTAGATTGTCGGATAGGTTTGAATATCGTTAATGTAAACTAGATTGGATCAAACATATATAAGTAAACGAAGTTAATCCCTAGATAATCTATTCCCACATAATATATTTAGTATTATAGTTTAATTAATTGTTAATTTAGTATATTATTTATAAAAATAAAAATCCAATTTTTATCGCCTAAATAAAGTTCGGTTATGATAATTGCAGTACTCAACGACCATCTAATCTAATCTCTGTGGATACGACAACCCTTCTTATTCACTATTCTATAAAACTTGACCCGTATATTTGCGGTGAAAATAGGGACGTAATATTCCGCTACCAAGTTTCTAGCGCCATTGTTGGAAATTGATTTTTAGATTGTAGCTGATATTGTGATTAAGTAACTTGATTTCAATTTAGGCATTTATTTTGTTTATAATTTTTGTTTTTAGTTTGTTTTTCCTGCAGGGTACTTGAAGATGTTAGATCAACAAGTACTGTTGTATTTCTTTCAACAGGATTTTGAGCCATTTTATTGTACTTGGGATCGATACAATGAGTTGCTTATTCAGTTTCCAAATCATCGTTTCCCGAGGGAGTGTCAACTACTGAACTTCCTCGATGGGTTACTAGTTGCAACAAGAAATTGGGTTGAATGATGAAACAGTACCGCCTCTTTCGACCAACTAACCGCAGACAAAGCCTATTGGGTACTGGAAGACATGGCGGAACTTCATTTTCAGAGTTGGAATTATTCAATAAGCTACCAAAGCTTGGGGGTTAATTCTACTGTTTTGACGCCATGAATTGACATCCCGAACCAACAGGAGGAGTCTTCCCCCACCCTGGAGGAAATGTTCGTTGAATTTATGGGGGAGAGTCAGGCTTTCTGGAGGGAGACGAATGACCGTCTCAATGAGCATGAGGTTCGTCTTGACAATATTGAGACGACCTGAGCTAAAATTGATACAACTGTAACGTCTATTCAAACGCAAATCGGTCAGCTTATTTGCTACATTGAGGCCGAGTTAGAAACGGTGGCACTGAGAGACACACAAACCATCTAAATTGTACGAAGATATTTTTAAAAAAGTGGGAAAATAAAGTTGTATTCTTTCATTCTCATCCAGCCAATGAGCCAAAGACAACACAGATTCTACACTACTTCTAAATGTTTATTTATTTAATAATTGTGAAAAATAAAAAAGTATGTGAACTTTCCAGAGGAAAAAAACAAAAAAAAATAGAAAAAATTAGGTCTCCGTCTCTTCTCTAATGCTTTCCTTCTCTTTTACTCAAGAGAAAGACGTGCGATTTAATGATAAAAAAAAAAAACATGAAATGAAATCTCATGTTTCAAATCATATGATCATATGAAGAAAACAAATTAATAAAAGGAGAATAAAATCATTTATAATTATAATATATATATATATATATAAAAAGATAAATTTTATTTTTGATTCTTTTAACTATTGACACGTTTCCATGCAGTCCAACAAATAGAAAGAGACATCGACGACGATAGAGACGACAGTGACAATGGGCCGGTGATTAAAGAGAAAAAAAAAAAAACACAAATAAAAAAAAATAGAAAAAAACTAAATTTACAATTTTAACCTTTATTCCGTCAATTGATTTGACAATTAAATTAGACGGAATAACTAATTAAAATTATAATTAACGATACAAGATTAAAACAAAAATCCATCAAACTCATTGGATCTGTCAAAACCATGTTTTTTCCCATATTATTAATTAAGATTTTTTTTTTTTTGGCATGTTGAGGTGTTACTTATTCTTTAAGCTCTTCTCTCTCTCTATAAAAGCCTTCATGTTATACCTACCCATTTCACTAAATCTACTACAAAACACCTTTCTCTCTCTAAACTCTCTGTAAATTCTCTTTCTCTACCATGGGAAGGCCGATTGATCCATTAGTAGTGGGGAGGGTGATTGGAGAAGTACTGAGCACCTTCACACCAAGTGTGAAAATGGTGGTTAATTACAACACAAACAAACAGGTCGCCAATGGCCATGAACTCATGCCTGCACTCATTGCTTCTAAACCCCGTGTTGAGGTCGGTGGCGACGACATGAGGCCGGCTTATACTCTTGTAATCAATTACCCTCCACCATTTCAGTCATCTCCTAAAACTCTAAACCTACTCTCTCTCTCCTCTCTTTCTCTCTCTCTCTCTAAACCTAATCTTTTTTCTTTCTTCTGGTTTTTTGTTTGAAGATCATGATTGACCCGGATGCTCCAAGCCCAAGTGATCCATATTTGAGGGAGCATCTTCACTGGTTTGTATCGTTTCATTAAACCTAGCTTTAAATCTCTCTCTCCCTCTCTCTCTCTCTCTCTATATATATATATATCTATACACACACTTAACACCCATTGTTAAATTTCAAATGAATTTGGACAATGCGAATGAGTATTTTTTTTTTTGGTATACACACGAGTGTCCCGACACCTACATAGGATATGAGATTAATCTCGTTTGGAATTACGCGGTTGTCTCTTTTAACAAGTGTTTTTCCGCATGCTCGAACTCCTAATAATGTAGAGCCCCTCAACTTTTAACTCAAGCGTGTCTTGCAAGATATGGATTAATGATATGTGATTAATTAGGTTTTAATGTAATCTGTAAATTTTCCACTTTAATGTTTTCAGGATCGTGACAGACATTCCTGGCACCACAGATGCTTCTTTTGGTGATTTCTTTTATCCCTTCTTTTTTTTTAAAAAAAAAATTTAAATTATTTACAAAAATTTCAAACCCTAAGGCTAATGAAATAGTTCATACGCGCGCGTGTATATATATGTGTGTATGTGTGGACAGGGAGAGAAATAGTGAGCTACGAGACGCCAAAGCCGGTGATCGGAATCCACCGCTACATATTCATACTTTTCCGGGAGAGGGCAAGGAACACCATCAAGCCGCCACACTCGAGAGACCATTTCAACACCATGAATTTCTCTCAAGAAAACGATTTGGGTCCGCCGGTCGCCGCCGTCTACTTCAACGCTCAAAGAGAAACTGCCGCCCGGAGAAGATAGAAATATCAAAGATCTGCATACATATTAATTAAAATATTTTTAGTATTTTAATTAAGAAAAATAAAATTGGAAGTTTGTTATATGGGGATTGAGAGTCAAATTGTCAGCAATTTTTTAGGGTTTTGTGTGTGTTCGTTAAGTAGGTTACTGTGTGTTCTATAATGTAGACTATGTAGTCCAGTACAGGTATATAGTAGGTACTATGTTGTCTTTATTTTACTAGGTTTTTGGAAAATAAGTGATGTGTCATTCAATGAAAAGAGTGATTAGATTGTGATGTGGTCCCTAATCTCTCTCTTAATTACCCTTCTTTCTAGCTCCTTCATCTTATCTTCTTGTCCCTACCATGTTGGAAGTTTGTTGAAAAAGGGCAAGTGAGTACTAGATTGCCGGAATTCGGCAATCGGTGACCAGAATTTGACGACCAACGAGCAAAGGTGCAACCGGCCGACAACCAATGGCTTGGTGCGATTGCATGTCGAATTCGGCGACCAGTAGCCAGAATTCGGGAATCGGTGGTTGGAATTCGACGACCGACGACAAAGGTCTGGTGGAGTCCTGACGATTGTCGGCCGAAGGTTCAATGACCGGCGACCATCGACAGTCGGAGGTTCGACGACAACCAGTGCAATTCAAATGTGGCGAGTGGCAACTGAAATTCGATAATCAGCGACCAGAGTCTAGTAATATACGGCAAGAGGTAGTATTGAGTTTCATAGTTAATATTAACTAAATTGGATGTAATATTTAATATTAACTATACTAAAAAGAGGTGTTAATATGGTTGGCAAAGAGAGTTATTCTCTTTCCTTACTAATGAGGAGAAACGCACTCTAGGAATCAAATTTTAAATTTAATCTTGAACGCACCAGGTCGATGCAAGAGAATGCGTCATTAAAATTGTCTCAGGAAGTGATTAGTTGAAATGCGTGTAAATTGACTCTGGCACACCTTATCATTTAATAAAATAAAATAAACTATACTGAAAAAAATAAATTGAAAAAAATTAAAAAAAAAACTAAAAAATAAATTGCTCTAAAAAAATAAAAATAAAAATGAACAAATAACAATATCAATACACATTCTTTCCCAAAATAAATTTTTTACAATCCCATTTCCTTCATCCCCAAAAAAGAAAAAAAAAATAGGGTTAATTAAACTTTACTCTGTAGTTTAACCAATTTACATTTACACCCCTATAGTTTAAAAATCGTCTGTGGTTAGATTTTTAAACCACTTATCCCCTGATATAGAAGAATAAGTGCAACAAATATCTGACCACAAGAGGATAAGTGACGATTTTCAAACAACATGGAGATAAAGTACAAATTGACCAAACCACAAAAAAGTAAAATGCTATTAACCCAAAAAATAATAACAAAAATTGCCCTAATACACAAATTTTACAAGCCTTTCCCCCCTAATATGTTACCTAGAAAATCATTAAAACGCGGTTAAGACATCGCGTAAATCCCAATCCGGATACAAATCACCTCGTGTCCAAACAAAGGGGATAAAAAAGGGATTTTTCAAGCATTTATCTCAGCATTACACTGATTCTCCCTGCTGCAGCTCCTCCTACCCCAGAACATGCTCGAACAGCTCGTCTTCTCCAATCTCACACCCTCCATCTTGTCCTGATCCGACGGTCCAGATTGAGACTGACGTGGCGATTCGTCCCGGGTTTCGTCGTCTCCGGGCTCAAAATTCGGGCAAGGCCCGTCATTGCACGTGCACAGCGGTATGGCGACTGAGGGAAATGGGCCGCAGGTGACGGGGCAAAAAAGATCCGAGGAAGCGACCCGGTTTTTACGGATATCCGGTGCGGAAACCGGGGTTGACCGTTCTTGGTGGTGGTGGTGAAGCATGCAGGGGGTGCATAGGCCAAGAGACAAGTGTAATTTAACGTCTCGAGAGATGGAGCCGGGCAATTTTACGAACGAGGCGATGCCATGTCGGCAGAGGGGGCACGGGATGGACCCAGCCGGTGGGCCAACCGAGTCAGACGAAGAGACGGTGCTTGTCGAGCAAAGGTAGAGGGCGCACCTCACGCAAAGTTCGTGCCCGCAACCTTGAAAAAAGTTCATATTTTCATAGTGAAATTCAACAAAAATGTAGAAACAAACAAAAAAAAAAAAAAACAGGTTGATTTTTTCTAGTGAAATTCAACTACGATGCGGAGTAACATTCGTGAAATCACGAACTTTATGCCAACAAAATAAAGTAGTGAAATTCAACTAAAATGTGGAGTAACATTCATGAAATCAGTTTATGCTCGTAACCTAAAAAAAAATAGATTAATTTTTGTAGTGAAATTCAACTAAAATCTGGAGTAACATTCGTAAAATCATCAAGTCTATATCCACAACATAAAATAAACTTTAAATTTTGTAGTGGAATTTTAACAAAACTTAGAAGTAAAATTCGTGATTTCACGAAGTTTATACCCACAAACAAAAAAAGCGTTCATTTTTATAGTGAAATTCAACTAAAACACGTAGCAACATTCATGAAATCACTATGTCCGTGCCGATACTTTACAAAAAAAAGTAACAAAAAAATCTAGTAAAATTCAACCAATATGTGGAGTAACGTTCATGAAATCATAAAGGCACTTTTAAATTTCAATCTAGAGAAATATTCTTAATTTTTAGGATCATAAAGAGTGCATTTGGGCGAGGCATTTGAAGAAGGAATTCCAATTTGTAAAATTCTTTCTTCAAATATTTGTTTAGTGTTTCTGCTCCCAAATTTCCATTTCTGTTCCCAAAAGAAAAGGAAGAAAAACAAAAATCAGGGGGAGAAGGGCATGTTTTTCTGTTCCAATATTTCTATTTTTCGGAAACAGAAACACAAATTTGGTAACAGAAACGCTAAACAAATGATAAATAAGAAATTCAGGGGGAAAAAACACAGACCTTCAGCGGCAACACTGCATGCTCTCTCCAAACAAACAGCACATGTGTCGGTTTCATCGGAACAAGTTGCTGAAGGCTGTAATCCACATTCTCTGCACAAAATTATCATAAAAAATAAAATAAAATATACATATATATATTTGTATTTAACTGCATTTTTTCATAAATCCTAAACACGCACTTTTCATCCTTTTTTTCAACGACAAACAAATTTTCTACTTTCCGTATTTTGGTTGAATTCAACTATTTTCGATATTAAACAAACAATATGCACAACTCGCTTTATAAGCCTATAAGGTAGTGTTTGGGAGACCGGCAATGTAGTAACCATGGAACCGGAATTGAAAATAAACGGTAATTTCTAGTTCTAAAATTTCCAGCAGCCAAACACTACTTAAGAATGCGGTTTTACCTTGCTATGTTAAGAACACTCATGAGGGGCAGTGATAAATAGTTAGAAGGTGGAAACATCGGAATCGTCGAGTTGGAATTCGGCGCAAGCAACGGCTCAAGCCAATGACGTCCCCATGTCCGAGCAACATCGAGTGGAAGCCACCTGAAAAACATATATATATTATAAATCACATTTCTAAATCAAATTCCGTCTTGGAAACCAATAAAAAAAACCAAGAATTTTGATTTGAGAATAAGCCGAAGTTCAAATCAAGAAGAAATAAATTTAATTTATTTACCCATTACAGTTTAGTGTCAACCGGCTTGCGCCTCTCGCAAGAAGGATCTGCAAAAAGTTAAGAACAATCCTCATTTAAAAAAAAAAAAAAAGGGTATTTACAAAGGAATTTGAATTAAAAAAAAAAAAAAAAAATTGTAAAATTTCATTTTCTATATCAAATTCCTCCTTCAAATCGCTGATCCAAACAAACCCTAATACTTGCCTGACAGCATTTCAAATTTCCTCCACAAGCGGCGTAGTGCAAAGGAGTGCTTCCGGCGCCTACAAAATTGATCATATATGATATTTTAACAAAATTATCAAATAAATTACAAAATTTTATTTAAAAAAAAAAAAAAAAATTACCTATCAAATCCATTGAAGTTCCATAGTGAAAAGTCACGGCCGATACATTTGCTTGAAGATCGAGCAAGAGTTGTACGCAATCAAAATATCCATTTAATGCAGCCATATGAAGAGCGGTTATACCGCCATCGGCTGCTTTACTTACAAACTTGGATAGTGCACTACACAAAAAAAAAAAAAAATGAAGAAGAAAACTTAAGGCTCTATTTGGATTGAAAGAAACGGGAAGAAGAAAAACAAGTTTGTTTGTTTTTTTTTCATTTCTCCTGTTTGGTAAAATTCAACGAGAGAAGATTTTGGAGGGGGGGGGGGGGGGGTTCTAGGGGTTTTGACATTTTGCACCCCTGAAGTTTGACAAAAATCTCATTTTGGCCTGTATGGATTCAATTTGAAAATACAATACCATAAAGTTTCCTAATCATCCCGCTACAGTCCAAGTCATTCTCCCTATTACAATTTTGGACAGACAATAGTAATTTGTTGTGTATGTGACTGGTTTTTAAGGGCTTTATGCGCATTTTCAGCCTCCCTCTTCACCCCCTCCCATTCTCCTTCCTTCTCAAATCCTTAGAAATCCAAAATATAGATATGTTATAATATATACATATATACATGTTTTTTATAAAAAAAAAAAAAAACATTGTGAAGGGCAAAGGAAGAGGTTATAAATGCCTTTAACGTCCTCTTAAAAAAAGTTTGGTGCACGGCGAGTTGCCATCCAAAATTATAATGGAGCTATTAATTTGGACTGAAGTGGAATTATTACAAAATTTCAGGGTGTCATGTGTTCAGATTGAAAATACAAGGACCAAAGTGATGCAAAGTGTCAACCCCCCCTGCCCAGCGAAATTCCATTGTCTTTGTAAAAAGACTAATATATCCTTATGAAACTCTTGTGTCTTTCATAAAATTGAGCAAAATAGGTTAATTATGTGTTTTTAGATGACATAGAAGGCGTTGTAAGAAGAAACTCCTACACTCCATATGCGTACAATGAAACTCTTTTTGTTAACATAGACTTATAAACACTTCAGAGGCTGAGCCCTGGGTACAATGGTAAGGTTGTTGTACTGTGACCTGGAAGTCCCGAGTCCAAATTTTGGAAACAACTTCTCTGTGTACAGGGGTAAGACTGTGTACATTTCACCTTACTCCAGACCCCGCAATGGCAAGAGCCTTTGGGCACTGGGCTACCCTAAACTTAGCGAATTGAATGACAACCAAACGAGCCCTAAGGTGTTGTTTGTTTAGTGTTTTTGTTCCCAGAAAACTTGGAATATAAACGGAAGTATAAAATATATATATATATATATATATATATATATATATATATATATATATATATATATATATATATATATATATATATATATATATATATTTTGTTCACAAACCCTTACGACAAATCTTTGGGAACAGAAACACTACAATAGCGTTTGGCAACACGGAATTCAAGCCTTAGAATCAGAATTGGAATTGGAAATGAACGCATGAGCTCATTTCTAATTCCAAGACGTTAATTTTGAGCAACCAAACGCTACCTAAACAAATATCACCCAAAAAATCTCCAAAAACTTGAAGAAAAAAAGTCTTATTTGATGAACATGATGGAAGTAGAATTTAGAAACATACCTTGGTTCGGTTTTGTCTTTAATGCTCAAATTCTCACTTCTATTACCGCCGGTTTGAGAATTTACAGATTCAAAAGGAGCACTTGGAACAAAATCCGCCACCACAAGCCTTATACACCTCACATGTCCATTCACCGCCGCAAAATGGAGAGCTGTCCTCCCACTTAGATAATCCGCTCTTGTAACCTTAAACAAGAACACAACATATATACATATAATTATTTCAAAAAAAAATTCACCAATTTCTTACTGGAGCAGCCAAGAAACTGCCTTTTTTCTTCACTTCTACATGCAAAAACTCAAACTTATAGGACCTGTTTGGTCGTCCTTCATTTTATGAATTGGGTATTTTTTGAATAGTCGATTCGTGTATTGTCCAAGTTTGGTGTTTGGTTGTAAAAAATGAAAAACAAAAAAACTTGAATTAGCTAAATGATCGTTTTGGTTCTACTTCAAATTCTCCTTTCTTGTGTGATTAGAGCAAAATATCACTAAGAATTCAACTAAACTAAAACCCAAATAATGAGTAAATTTGATTAGGTTGCGTTTCGATCGATCGTTGATGGAATCGAAATGAACGGAATTACTTCGATAATTAACATTTCCTTTGCGAATGAAAACACTTAGGTGGAGTTTGGTTAGTGTTTCTGGTTTTTTGTTTCTACATCTAATAAACCGGGATGGGATGGGATGTATGAGAATTTTGTTTCCGTTCTGAAGTATTCTCAAAAAAGAAACATGTCGGTAATCAACATTGCCCTAAAACTGTTTCTTTTAACTTATGAAAACAGGATCAAAAAACACATTTAGTTGCAACATTTGTTCTTCTTCTTCTAAATGTATGGCGGCCTACAGGTGATGGTAGTCAACAGAGTGGTGGTAACCTGTGGGATGGTAGTGGAAATAGTTTTGTGTGAGTGAATAGGAATTAACATTTTTTGTTTCTCAAATTCTTAAGAAATTCAGGAAATATTCCCAAAATTTCGGGAACAGAAACGTGTTTACCAAACGCATTTCGGACATTAATCTTAAAATTTTGGGAGTGGGAACAAAAACATAACCAAACGGGGCCTTAAATTCCTTGATTTCAAATCCATTCATCTAAAAATGGATATCAATACACAAATCAGTTCATCCAAAAGAAGATAATTCCTAAAACTTGATAATTTAGATACAACCAAACAGGCCCTTAAGCTATAACAACTGAAGAGAAGAAACTCACATTGCATTTAAAGAGAAGAAGAGTCTGCACAACTTCCCAGTGCCCATATCGACAAGCTTGCATCAATGCAGTCTTCAAATCAAATTTCAAAACAGATCCATCAATCAATCATCAACCAATTTCAGCTCAAATTAAATGGATTGATGATCATAAATCAACTCTCGATTCCTAAAATCAAACATATGAGCAAGAAATTTGAATCGTACCTGACCGCAATAGTTTCTGGAATTGACATCGGCTCCATTCTCGAGCAGCAATGCGACAATCTATATATGCATAATCACCATGAACAGACGGATTAACGTTTGTAGATCGGAAAAAAAAAAAAAAGTAGGAGGAGGAATTTGAATTAGCGGTACCTCGTTGTGGCCTTTAGCGGCGGCGAAGTGGAGGGGGGAATTTAGGCCGCCGAAGGTGGAGTATTTGGCGAGACAAGGGTTGCAATCGAGAAGCATCTTCGCTTCCACGAAATCGCCGTCTCTCGCCGCCGATACCAACCTCTCCCCGGACGCCGAGCACCCAAATGAGTTCCCCATTTTCAACCCTTCTTCCTCCTCCTCCTCCTCCTCCTCTCTCTCTCTCTAGAATCTCTCTCTTAAATCTAGCTTTTTTTTTCTGGGTAGAGAATTACAGGGAAGAGGGGAAGAATTAGGTCAACCGTCGGTAAACAAAAATCGGAAAAATCGAATAAAATCAATAGATTATGACGACGAATTGAAAGCGTTCTTGCTTCGTGTTGAATTTTTATTATTTTTTTTTTTTTTTGGATGAAAAAACAGTAAATTGATTTTGTTTGGACAGTAGGTGTATTTAGAAAGAGACAGTTCAAGAGAGAGAGAAAGTTAGAGAGAGAGAGAAAGAGGATGACGTGGAATTTAATATATATATATATATATATATTATCAATTTTAGTTTGGAATGAATCTGAAAAAATGGAATCCAAATATTTGGTGTTTTTTTTTTTTTTTTTTTTTTAAGATAAGATGTGTCCGGGTCAATTTACGCGCACCTCAGTTAATTATCTCGTTGGACGATCTTAAGGATGCACTCTCCAATATCGACCTGATGCATTCAGGGTCAAATTTTTGTAAAGTACTCTCCAAAATAATCGAATTTTAATTGACAAGAAAAAATAAGCCAACCTAACTAACTTCTCAAAAACTGTTTTTTCTTATTTATTTTATATTCATACTATTTTTTTCTCTCGACAACTAATTAATTAAAATTAATAAAATAAAATAATTATATAATTAGGTATATTTTAGGTATTTAACCGGTAAATCATATTTCTAATATTTTCAAATTTAAAATATTTGGTTTATTTGATTAAAATAATAAATAATCCAATAAAAATCCTAACAATTCGTTTTAAATTGTAATTAAATTAATTGAAATTTTTAACCCAAATAATAAATTTTGTCCTTGAGCTTTAATATATATATTATATTGTTAATTAATTATTAAATTTCAACTGTTTCATAAATAAATAAATATATAGTACAGCTTTTTTTTTCCTTTTTTTAATGATGAACGTTTCACCTAATATCAGCGTCCATTAGTTGCTCCTGAATTATGGGGATTTACATTGAGCCCAACATTTCATATAGGACAAAATATATTTTATACCCTCTAACTATTGACAAATTTTTAAATAGTTTTTTTAAATTTTTATGTTTCATTTTAAACTCTCCATGTATAAATATAATTTTAAAAAGTCCTTCTGCTAGATTTTTCATCAAATTTAACAGACTTGAGGGGTAAAATGGTATTTTATTATTTTTTATTTTTATTTTTTCTTTTCTCTTTTTCTTTTTCTTCTTCTTCACTTTTCTCTCTCTCTCTTCCTCTCCCCGCCAACCCTCTGTTTGAAACAGAGAGTGCCACGAACCGGGTAACGACCAAACTCTCTAGCGAGTTCGAATTCATTTGGTTCGGTTGATTATACCGATAACGAGTTTCAAGAACGAGTAGCTCCCTTCTCAAATGACATCATCGAACAGCGTCGGCGCCAGGGGAAGAATAAACACGAGGTCCGATCTCGAGGTAATACGAGAGCGTTGGAATAGCCTAATAAACATGCGTAGCTCATTTGCCGTGACGGAATCGATGACATGTGTCTCGATAAGGTTGTTCACGCCCCTCGTCCCTCTTCTGTACAGAGTACCCATTCCCTGCAATGCACGTGACGGCGGTGACGTAATCGAAACTGTCTCCAATTCGAAACAGAACCCCTCTGTTTGAAACAGAAGGTGGCTCTGTTACGCCACCAGAGCCACCCTTTGTTTGAAACAATCCCCTCCGTTTCAAACAGATGGTCCCACTGTTACGGAAGTGAACCACCTCGTAACAAGGGTGGTTTTCGGCAGGGAGAGGGAGGGAGGGAGAGAGAAAAAAAAAAGTAAATAAATAATTTAATAATAAAAGACCATTTTGCCCTTCAAATCTGTTAGATTTAACGAAAAATCTAACAAAATGACATTTTAAAACTGTGTTCATACGTAGAGGCTTTAAAATGAAACGCAAAAATTTAGGAGGACTATTTAAAAATCTATCAGTAGTTAGATGATTTAAAATATAATTTGCCCTTTCATATATATATATATATATATATACACACACAACAAAATTTTATATTTGTTCAACTAAAATTTCATCATTTCAACATTTTAGGCTCGCGCTAAGCACATGTTTGAAATAATTTTCACTTGTATTTTATTTGATTAATTAAATATAATTTTATATTTATTGTATTTGAAAAAATATTTTGTATTAATTAGCAGGAGTTGTACTGTTTTTTTAAATTTTCATTTCTGTGGGTGGCTTATGTATTATTTTGGAGTGTTTGAAATATTTATTTTTTCTATTTTATAATATTTTTTTTCAATTAGTATTATTATGAACATTTTAGATTTAGGTGTTGAGATTAAGGGTATTGTTTAACGTTGTTGAAATGATAAAATTATAATTCAACATAATTTTAATTTTAAAGAAATGTGTGTGTTCATATATTTAATTTAAATTAAAAAATAAAACAAAATTAAATCATTTTATATTTTTTTAAATAAAATACGGGTTTATCCCTTTAGAGAACAATAGAAGGAAGTAATGTGTTGGTTTTCAAAGTAGAGGGGTTAAAATAAAATAATACAAAATATAAGGGTATTAAAAGCAATTAACATAATCTTTAAAAAAGGAAAATAGTACTGGAGTATTAAAAGCAACCATAAAAATATTGCGGAAATGACCCTAAATTTTCATGATAATAGCAATGTAGTCCCAAAAACATTCTTTACTTAATTAACAAGACAAAGACAAGAATTGGATCTTTACAACGCCTTAAACATCACCTAATTGAGGTCATTATCTGATTCTTTGAAAGATTCCATTGACATATCACACACACACACACACACACATATATATATATATATGTCAAACCTAAATATTTGTGAACTTGATAGACATCCTGGGAGAATGAATAGTTCTGAGAAAATCAAACTTTTGATTGATCTAGATACTTCGGATTCTATGGATGAAGACATGCTAGCTACGGAGGGGGGTCGTTTTGGTTTTGGATCTGGGACACTGTAGACACGGCATTTTGACCGTCTCGCAAAAATATTATACTTTATTTTATAGTTAACTTTATTTTATTTCATTATGTTTTATTTTAGGAAATACACAAAAAAAAAATAGTGTTTCTCATTTGAAGATTTGGATCGAAACACAATTTTTGGAAGCAAAGTGCGTAAGGAAAAATCAAATGGATAAAAGTTGCGATTTTCGGCACTAGAATGAAGACCACTTTCCACTCTTTTGGACATAACTAAATTCATGGTTTGAATCTCGAGATAAAACAAGTTGTATCGCCGTCACCGTTGTCGTTCGTCTCCTCCAAGCAGCATCGTTGTTCGTCGTCGAAGTAACCATCTTAAGTTCGTTCATCTCCCCTTCATCATCTGGGTTTTCGAAATCGATTTCGTTTCATCAACGAAATCGATTCCATTCACAGAACAATTTTAAGGTTTGATTTCAGAAATTGGAATAAGGGTTCGATTTCTTGATTTTGGGTTCAATTTCTCAGAATTAGGATTTGATTTCTTGAATCTTTGAAATCCAAAATGTTGAATCTTTGATTTTAGGTTCGATTTCATCAGTTTCTCTCCCTCTCTTTCTCTATCTCCCTATCTGATTTCTCATAAGATGATTGTGTTGGTTTTTGCAAGAGCTTGCTGTAGGTTCGATTTCTCATAAGATAATTGTGTTGGTTCGATTTCTTGATTTTAGGTTCAATTTCTTAGAAGATGATTGTGTTGGTTTTTGCAAGAGCTTGCTGTAGGAATTATGGAATCTTTGTTCTGTCTTGCTGTTGCTGTTGTTATGGAAATAATTCCATAATAATTTGTTACCAAACGCAATTCTATTCTCAGAAAGAAATAGAATTATGCGTTACCAAACGCGATTCTGTTCCCAGCACAAAAAAAAAATTGTCGTTACTAAACATAATTTTGTTCCTAGTAGGGAACAGAATTCTCAACTCAACTCATTCTAGTTGGGTTGAGAAAAGTAGGAACACTAACTAAACGCCACCTAAGCTTTCCAACGATTGGTTATAGAGCTAAATCGGAGTTCGTATGAGAAAGATACATCCGTTTGAAGTTGTCACTCCTGTGCAGTTTCGCATTATGCGCGGATCAACGGGCCTAACCATTTTCAGCCCATTTTGCAGCCCGTTTTTGGCCCAAATCCAATCTAAATTAGGCCCATTCTGTTTTCAATCCATTTTCGGCCCATTTTCAGTCCGTTTGGGCCAAAATTACAATCTATTTCAACCTATCTCCTCATGTTAATTTGATCAACCCATTTCCACCAAAATCACTATTCATCCATCACTCTTGCACGGTTTTTCTTCATTTGCCACAATTTTTAACCCTTGTTTCATGGTAATTGAATGATTTTTGTCTCCTAGATCATTCATGTACCTCTTGAAATATAAATACAACATCAAATAAACAAAAAGGGCGAGAGAAGATAAATTTTGAAAAGGCAATTTTAGGCAATAGTTTTGGAAGAAAAGTGAACAAATTTTTGAATTTTTTTTTTTAGAGAAGTCTTGAAGATAAATTTTGTTTGTGCGTGTGTTTCTTTAACTTGTGTTAAATATAATGTACTGACAAGGCAAGGTGGAAAACTCCCGACCTTCCATTGGGATGGTTTAGATTTAGAAGAGAGATTACTCCCCTCGATGTGTGTGAGTGTGTGTGTATAGGTGTGTGTTTATTTTTTATTTACTTATTTATTTATTTATTTTTGTTAAATTTAATGGATAGTCAAAACGTGGATGAAATTTTCCCGCCTTTTGATTGAAATGCTTAGAATGAGTATTCCTCTCCCTCAATATATAAATTCATTATATAAGTTAAAAAAATAATATATATATATATATATATATATATATATAGGATTTCAAAATAAAATAAAAATATTCAGACTGAAATTTTAATTGGATAAGATACCGTCTTTGTACGGACGTCTTGTAGTGCCTAACACCTTCCCCAAGTGTAATTGGCCCCCGAACCCTTTAAAACGAATATTTGATCGGACCATGTTATTTTTTTAGTCAAAATCTTACTTAAGTTGTTTTTTTTTAATTGTTTTCAAAAAGAAAAATCCGATGACCTAATACACCATTTAAACTCAATGTTATGTGGCGACTCCTTTTTCTAAAACTGACTTAAGTATTTTTATGAGAAAACCGACGTTTTTTTAAAAAACCCTTCTCATTTTACACTCTGTATATTTATTTTAATTTAATTGGAAAATCGTGGCGCGTCAGACACGTAGGTGAGTTAGGAGCTTGTTAGGAGCTTGAGTGAATATCAGGGAATTTTCTTATTAATAGAGTCTATATATATAAATATTACATTTAGTAAATAATTTTAATGTTATTATCTTACATTAATAAAAATCGAAAAGAAAAAAAAAAAAGTAACAAATTGTCGTTAAAATTAGTTATTTATATTATTTTAATCTTAATTTCTTTATTTTGTTTCTTAAATCTTTCAGTTAATGTTAACTAAATTTTAAATTTTTATCAAGCTAATATTAACTAGATATAAAATTTATATTTGATGTAATAGTTAACCTAGTAACTGATACACGGAAGTCAGACGGTTGAGGTCGGATTCTACTAACCGACGACGGATGTATGGCGACCAGTGGCTGGAATCCAGTAGCTAGTAACGAATATCCAACTAAAGTCCGATAATAGGAGTCGATATGTTTTGTAGTTAACATTAACTAAATTATTGTTATAGTTAATGTTCACTAATGATTTAAAAATAATTTAGTAAGGATAAACAATA
The DNA here is from genome assembly GCA_016647705.1 of Eucommia ulmoides. Lineage (NCBI taxonomy): Eukaryota > Viridiplantae > Streptophyta > Magnoliopsida > Garryales > Eucommiaceae > Eucommia > Eucommia ulmoides. The sequence goes on from CM028336.1 coordinate 2,941,589, forward strand.
AATTTAAAATTTGTCCATAAACTCCACTCGCTTACAACATAATAACTTTTTGATAAATATAATAAATACGTCCAAAATTCAAAATCACTGCCAAAAAATTATTGCAAATGATTTTTTATCCAGTACAGTAAAATAATACAATTTTCATGTATTAAAGTAATTTTAAATTTCTAACAGAACCATGAAAATTGTATATAAATCACCATAACCCCCAAAAAGAAAAAGAAAAAAAGGAAATTCTTGAACACAACAAAAGATCACACCTTCACTTACTATAAACAGCTGAATTATTTTCTTAAATGAAGGTCAACTGAGTCAATACCCGAACCACCACCTTCCGCCCTTGTGCCACCACCAGCCACCAGCCACCACGGTTCGTTCTTGACTCAAAACCCCACCTCATATTTCCGCAAATTTCAACTCAAACCCCCCTTGTCGTCCTCCTAATTCTAATTCTACCCCCCCTTTTTTTTCCGCCCCACCGCTCAATTACAGCGGAGTGCACTTTTAATCCCCTGAACGGTGCGAGCGATGAGCGCGTTAACGGTATCCACTGACTCGATCGTCAGTTTCGAGCCCGGGTGGCCATTCACCAGTATTTGGAATCCGATCGTCAGAAGCGAGCCCGGGCCGTTGGGTTCACCGGAATCTGGGAAACAATCGGGGACGATGGCGAATCCGGAAGGGAGGAAAGCCACGCCAGAGGAATCTCCACCGTTCATTACCACCGTCATCGACGGAATATCGATGGCGGCATAGACCACCAGGGATCCTGATGGGTCGGTGCTCGTCTCTTGAAGAATCAACATCCCGTTCTGATCGGCATTCGAAGCCTACAAAAATTGAGAAACATTATGTTAGGTAGGATCTAGTTAGTGTTTATGTTCTCTTTTTCTTTTTGGTCCTAAAAAAACTGAGGGAAAATTACATTTTTGATCCCCTAGAAGTATGGGATGGGTGTCTATGTGGACCCTGACGTTTGTCAAATTGCCCATTTGGTCCTTCAAGTTTCACATTTTCCGCCCAAAATCATTAACAATTTTTCTAATTTTGCGCAATTGAATCAAATGTGCAATTTGGCAAACATTAGGGTTCACGTAGACACTTACCCCATACTTTAGGGACCAAATATGTAATTTTCCCTCTTAAGTTTTTTTAGAACAAATTTTCAGCCATGGATCAGGATCATTCCTAGTTTCTGTTCCATGTTTTTTCAGAACATAAACAAGAACTCTACAAACCAAAACACTTAAAGGTGTCGTTCATTTTGTGCTTTTCTGTTCTTAAAAATATCTGTTTTTGTTACCAACAAAGTGAGAACTGAAACAAAAACACAACAACATAATAAATACGTTTTTTGTTCTGATTTCATATACTTTTTAGAACAAATTTACAGGAAGCAACAAAAGAGTTCTCAAAAATTTGTTTCGGTTCTAAGCTTTTTTAGGGACAGAAACAAAAATATGGGAACATAAACACTAAACAAATGCCACTTAAGGTGGCGGTAACAGAAATCTGAGAATAATTATATTCTATTCTCAGAAATTTGTTCTAAAAATCTCGGGTCAGAACAAAAACAGATCTTTTGCTAGTATTTCAGTTTTTGGAACAGAAATAGAAATACGGGAACAAAACATTAAAACAAATGGGGCATAAACAAAGAAACCATGGGCGGTGTTTGTTTAAACACTTTACGCCTGAAGTTTGACCGAAATCTCACTTTGATGCACGACAGCCTCCTTCCCTCCCATTCATCCTCACGCCCAAATACATACATACATACGTACATACATACATACATACATACATACATACATATATATATATATATAGTGTAGAAATTTTGTAAAAAGGAGAGGAGGAGGTTGAAAATGCCCATCAACTCTTCTTAAAAATAGTTGGGTGCACGGCAGTTAACTGTTTATCGTTCAAAGTTGTAACAGAGTTACTGATTTGGACTCGTGAGATGATTACGGAACTTCTAGGTATTGTGTTCAAATTGCAACTATAGAGACCATTGTGAAATAACGGTCAAACTTAAGGGGCTCAAAGTGTCAAAATCTCAAAAAGATATCCTAAAAAACCTGGAATAGAGCAGAAACAGATTTATGGGAACAGAAAAACAAATATGAGAACAAAAAAACTTACGCAAGTACTAAGAAGAGAGACACAGTTGCCGGAATCTCGGCCCTTTGCGATTTGGACAATCTGTTGCATGGGCCCGCCGTGGGACAAAATGTCCCATTGACACCTCATCTGCTCGTTCCTCAAAAAGTCAAACAGCTGCTGTGGCGACACCGCCGGTAGCCGGACCGAGGTGGTGGCGCTTAGCACGATCCCTGGAGGCTCCCCGTCACCAATGCTTTTCCGCATCATCAGCCTCGTTTCCCTGCCCGAACTCCCGTCATCCACCCCGAACCACTGGTGCAACGTTGAGCAAACGCCGGCACAGAACCCCAGCGTCATCCGTTGGGCCAGTTTCACCGCGCTTCTCCGACCGCCGTCCGAGGTTAACGCTGTGTCATACATTTAGTATGTTGTCAGAATCATGGTTTTTTAGAGGATAAATCCTTGATACTGATCCTTCATTATTGAAGGTGTTGATCGTCTCATACATGGGGCGTGGGGTTCACATGTGAGAGGGATCAACACCTTCAGTACTAGAAGATCAATACTAAAGTTTTACCTTTATATATTACAAAAATAAATTAAAAATTCTATTATCAATGGTATAATTGTAATTTTACTCTATTCTTGAAAAAAATTCCCTCGCTTTCGTTCATTTTCCTCCCAAATTTGTAGGGGAAAAAAATCATTCGAAAACGGTGCATTTTCTTTCCTATTTTCTTTTTCCGCTCATTTTCCATCCATACCAAACAAGCTTTTTTTTGTTCATTTCCCATCCTATTTCGTTTTCATTATCTTATCCATCGTTTTTTCCATCCAAACAAACGCACCATTAGAGCGAGAGCGAGAGGGGGGGGGGGGGTTTAGAATCGTAAAGTGTCATACGTGATCGGACTGATCCTCTCACGTCTAGAGGCGTAGGGACCACACGTGAGATGGATCAGCACCTTCAGTACTAAAAGATCAATACTGAAATTTTATCCTTTTTTTTAAGAGGGGTGGAATCGTAAAATGACCTGCTTGATCTCCGTTCGGGACAGAAGGGGAGATCAAGAGAGCCGAACACTCGCATTGTTGTAGTAGGGTTGAGATCCACCGTTGAGCGCCGAAGGCTATGCCCGACCTAAGAAATGGACGGTAGAGATTGTGCACGCCGCTCTCATCATATTCCCAATGTTCTATCCATGTAACCTAAAACGCCAAACAATACTCCGTTTTTTTATTCACATCATTCCTATTCAAAGTTCGAAATTCGCAAAAATAACTTGCACGCGGGCGGGCGCGCACACATATATAATTATAGTACATATATATATATAGAGAGAGAGAGAGCATAGTCAAATATAATGGTGATGATCTTATCCCCATGCATTGAAACCAAACACTTCACTAATTAATTATGAAACAGCTGCAGTCATTAAAAAAACTAAACAATGATTAATAATTTTTACACAAGACTGTATCCAGGTCATATATATATATATATAGACACACACACACACACACACACACACACATATCATATATATATATATATAGATAGATAGATAGAGAGAGAGAGAGAGAGAGAGAGAGATTAAACAAGAAAATGCGAGTTCCGAGGGTTTTTTCAGCTTCTAATTAATAAAAAAACAGGTTTAAGAATTTCGAGACAGAAGAAATAGAAGGTATCTTTAGGAAACCCTAGCTAGCTTTGAGATTTGAGATTTTATTTTATTAATTAATTAAAAAAAAACTAATAGAAGGTTCAGATTCCTAAGATTAAATCCCAATATAATTATAAATTTTAATTTTTTTAATTGAGAATTATGAAAGAAAGCAAAAGACAGAAGGGTTGGGATGCAAAAATGGCGTTCTTTCCGCTTCATGTATTATCCACAAATCCCAATTTCGACCAAAAAAAAATAAAAAAATTATGGATTATTCATAATAATGTTTCCATTAATTATTGCATGTAAAAGAAGATAATTAAGGGCCTGTTTGGTTGTTCGCCAATTTAAAAACGCTCAAATTAGCCGGCGAAGCGTTTTTTCGGTTTTAGTTTTGATGCTATTTTCTCGTTTTTATTACAAGAATGGGGTGAAGATCAAAAGCTTGAATTATTGCAAAAAAAAATAAGGGCTTGTTTGGTTGTCCTTCCTTTCGCTATTTTACAATTCGTCAAATTTATTTTTAAAAAAATTAGGCAACCAAACGGGGCCTAAGAAATTTACCTTGGAAAAACCGTTATGCAAGTCTTGAACAATGCAGCCGGAAGGAAGCCTCCTGCAACTCATAAACGGAGGCGTGTTTGCACATTCTTGGACGGTATCAACTGATAAATCAACGATCGCCCAAACACCCTCCGATTGTTGCTTGCAAAACCTTAAAAAATTTACTTGTCGAATAGGAACTAACGGCGAAAGAACTTGGAACTCAGCATGAATCTATAAAGAAATAAAAATAAATAAATAAATAATAATAATTTGTTAATCAAACAACATATGTACATACATGTGTGTGTGCGGGCGTGTATATTTTTTTTGGGAAAAGCAATAACATACGAGGTGCAAAGCGCCATCTTTAGTCCAATTCACGCCGTTGGATATTATATCGATATTAGAGGCTCTTCCAATCATAGACGGAAATGTTGCCACCCATTGATTCTGTACAATTCAACACTCGAAATCGAAATATCTAATTAATATATACGTATAAATATATAAACAAAAAAAACAAAAGATAAATTAAGGATAATTCGGTGACGCTTTTATTAAGTACTTTTTACAACACACGTTAATTTCACAAAAAAAAAAATCATTTGAAAGCATAAGCAAAATATTGGAAGTGCGTTTAACAGTGTAGAGATAATAGCTTAGTATTATCCATATATATAAATCATCTTTTAGTCAAAAAAAAATCATAAATGATTGAAAAATCTTGGATGGAGAGGTTCCCGGGGGGCCGGGGATGAACAACATACCACATCCATGAGTGTTTCCACAAGGCCGACAGCATTAATGGGGATAGTACCACAAGCCCTAGTCGCGTCCGAGATGAACCCATCGGGCTTCAAACCCAAACAAGGCGAAAAGCTCCTATTATACTCCTCCTGGTTCAACACTTCACAGCCTCTATTCGGGCCTCTAAACCAAAGGGTATTTTCGTCATTACACAACTTCACGACCTCTTGCATTGAACCCATTGCAAGCTGAACAAACATCGATTTGTCGAATTGAAAACCGTTCGAAATCGAAATCCCATTATCGATTCCCATCGATAAACCCGTTTCGTACCCGTTTCGACCCACTGCTAGGTCAAGGCCCGTATTCGAGATCATTGGAGGAAGAGGCCCGACAAGGGACGAAACGGACCGGCCCAAGAATTTATCGGCTAGGGCACATATACGGTTGAGTTCGTCCCTCAATCGTGCGTTCTCCACCCTTAGATGATGCTCCTCGATCGTTATTTCCCCGAGCATCGCCGGACCCCCACAGTTGCTGCAAATAGGGTTCCTCATTGCTTCTTTCAACGCGATTATCTCAATCCTTAGCTTGTCGTTCTCTTGTTTAAGGATTATGTTCTCATGTCGCTCGATTTGCGTCTGAATTAATTCATGTTAAAAATAAATTTTAATCATATATACAAAATATATATGTAGATTACCTTCATTTGGGTTCGTCGATTCTGAAACCAAAATTTGATTTGCTTGCTTTCCAATCCAAGTTTCTTGCCAAGATCCAATCTTGCTTTCTCGTCGGGATGAGGGTTCTCTTTGAACGAACTGTAAAAAAAAATATTAGGAACTGATTTTTAAAGAGCAGATAAAATAGGGGGGTGTAGCAAAAAGAACTTCTTGCCTTTCAAGCAGGTTAATCTGATAGGGGGTATGGCGATGGTATCTTTTCTTTTTTGACATTTTACCCCCCGGAGTTTCCTGATCATCGCCGGATGCACCTTCAAAGTTATCGCTCGCGGATCTGCTCTCATATTCATGTTCTCTAACTCTCCCCATGTCAAAATTTTCCCCCATTAAACCCATCTCTCCAAAACCCTCCATCTTGGGTTTCTGCATAACAATATACATATAGAGACAGAGAGATCAATCCATGTATAAAAATCAAAAGTTCAAAACAATCATATCAGCTATGAATAATATATATATATAGAGAGAGAGAGAGAGCAATCCATGTATAGCAATCAAAAGTTCAGAACAACCATATCAGCTACTGAAAAGCACAATCAAGTGTGTGTGTGTATGTGAGAGAGAGGGGGAGAGAGAGAGGGGAGGGGGGGGGGGGGGACAGAAAGCGAGGAGAGAGAGAGAGAGAGCAATCCATGTATAATAATCAAAAGTTCAGAACCACCATATCAGCTACTGAAAAGCACAATCAAGTGTGTGTGTGTGTGAGAGAGAGAGAGAGAGGGGGGGAGAAAGAGAGAGAGGAGAGAGGGGGGGAGAAAGAGAGAGAGGAGAGAGAGGGGGAGATGGGGCATACTAGGGCTAGTGGAAGAGAGACGAACACAGGCGGAGCAATGGGTGGAGCAACCAGTTGAGGCTCAGACATGGCGGAGGCTGTGGGGAAGCTACTACCCACCAGTCTCACATCCCCACTACCAGAACCGCCGCCGCCACTACTGCAACCAATAAAACCCCCAAAACTCATCGAAATAGAGAGAAGATAAACGAAAACCCTCGCTCTCCCCCCCCCCCCCCCCCCCCCCCTCTCTCTCTCTAGATTTTACAGAAAAAAACAACCCCCTTCTCAAAATGGGCAATTGGCTATCCTTGATTTCTTCTCCCTATCGACATTAGAGCCACTCTTCCTCAGATTCATGCATCCACACAAGAAACCCAAATCCCTCCTTTCATCATCTTCACACTTTCTACCCGAAAACCCTAAATTTTCAAACAGGGTTATGATTTGACTGGTGGGATGTCAACACTGAAGAAGACCCTTAATTTAAAAAAGGAGAAAAAACGAAGAAGAGAACAAGGGTTTATAATGATGGAAGCAAACAAACAAAAGGGAAAAACAATTGTATAATCACATGTATTGTTGGATTTTTCAATACCTTACAAATACATCATACCAAAGATCAGGAAAGAAGACCCAGTTGACTCTTCTCTCTCTATCCTCCCCCTCTCTCTCTCTCTCTATATCTATTTTTCTCTGAGAAGAATCGAATCGACCCAGTACAGCGAAAAGGGCACCCTTTTTTTAAAGGAAAATTGACGAAAACAAGTATAAAGTAAAGAGGAAAACAGGGCATATGTGAGAGAGAGAGGATAAATACAAAAGTTTCAGATTTGTGGACCTTGACCTTCTCTCTTCCCTCCCTCTTCCACTCTCTCTCTCTCTCTCTCTCTAAATATATGGCTTGGGGATCAATACTAATTGTTTAAAAAGCAAATAAAAAAATGGTGCTTAGCAGATTCAGAGCTGACTTACAGTGACGACTCCGATGGCGCGCGTTCGTCAATGTGGCTCGCGTTTGATTTTACCCAAATAAAATAAAAAAACGAAAACCCTTTTCGAGTCTCGATTCGTTTTATGAAATCGAAAACCCCAAAATGAAGGAGAAGAAGACCGGAGATTCCGATATTCAGTCTCTCTCTCTCTCTCTACTGGGTCTGGGTTCTATTCCATGGCCTCCCCTCTACCATTCACCGCCGCTTAGAGAGAGAAGGGGGGGGAGTGTGTGAGGGTAGCTAGAGAGAGAAAAATGGTAGAAAGAGAGAGAGAGTGGGGTTGAGTTTTCGAGCAAAGATTGGAGGAGGAGGGGGGGACCACGTCGTTCGAAAAAACAGCGTTTCGTGATGTCCGCCAGCGGTGTGCGTGACTTGACTCTTTCGCGTCGCGCGTGGGCCTTCATATTGTTGACTTGCGGATGCGTTTACGCAAAAGGGTAAATTTGACTTTGTACTTTTTTATTTTCGTAATTTCTAAAATTACCATTTTTAATTATTTTTTCTTTCATCCCATTCCCTAAAAAATAAAAAATAAAAAAAAATCACATTATCCCCCGTCCCCCGATAACCCACAAGGCCCAAAGCCGCCCCCTCTCACTATCGCCGTTCACCCTAACACCCTCCCCCGCCTATCGCCTCCACCCCTATCAGTACAACAAAAACAACAATATTTTTAAAAATAATTTGTAAATAATATTCTTTCAAACTCTTATTGAGATATTCAATCATAATGTCTTTATAATATTTATTTAATAAGACATATTTTGAAAAATATATAATAAAAATAAAAATTATCCTCATAAATATGAAGTAATGCGATAAAAAAAAAATTCCTTATAAGTTATTGAGATGAATTTTTGTGAGACGACTTTTAATTATAATTATTTCATTCTTAATACATCTCAAAATAGTATATATTAAAACAAATTTAGTGTCGATACATGGCCATCTTCCTCCTTCCCGAGATGGGGATGGGGAGGAAGGGAGTGAGAGAGAGAGAGAGGTCGCTGGTGATGGCAGCCAATTGGGGTCTTGCTGGAGAAGTAGAGGCTAGAAAAATATAAGGTGAAGAAAAATCAGAGATGAAAGTGTAAATAACAAAATATTAAAAGGATATATGTGAAGGTAAAATTAGTAATTAAATTGAATAACTTTTATTTATTTTATTCAAAAATAATATATATCTAAGCAAAAAAAAATTACATTTAAAAACACTTTTTTTATTTTGGGGCAATCGGTCGGCGATCCTGAAATGCGCGCTTATTTTTAAAAAAGTTCTCAAGAAATCGGCGACTTTCGATTTAGTCCCACTAAAAGAAAAAAGGTGGAATGCAATATTACTAATCGCGCTAATGCACGCACCCTGCCAGCGCCTCCTCCGTATTGCAGCAGGACGTGCTACCCGAAAAATCAAACCATCATGGCGCAGAATGTCAGACATCATGGCGCAGTTGACATCCTGCGTAAGAAATTGTTCCACCAAAAACGCAGTTGTCTCATTGTCTTCTTCTCCCCAAAAACCCCTAATAAAACCTCCTCAAAAAGTGTGTGTTCTTCTACACTAGACATATACACAAATAAGTTGTGCTTTCTTCAAAACCTCTCAAGAAATTCTTCTTTATTCAAAAAATGTCGAGCAAAAGCCCAGATGCCGACTCACTTTCTGCTCTGAAAAGAGGTAAAAACCCATTTATTTCTTCACGATTTAACTCTGTTTTTTTAGTGTGATATTTGTTACATGTCGCGATTATTGAAGTCTTCCCTAAACTTCTTAATAATTGTTAAATGTAATAATATTCAACAATTTCTTTCTAAAAACTCCCCTATATGTAATATTTTTTTCATTTTTTTACTTAAAAAATGTATATATGTAATTAAAATCACATCAAATATCTAATTATGCAAACATAATACATAAAGTAACATACATCTCGGAACATGTAACTAAAAAAGTTTGTAATATTTAACATTTCGAAATATGTAACTGAAAAGTTATATGTCATTATGGGAACATGTAACTGAATATTACTTTTTTTTTGTATATTTCCGGCTTATATCTTTTTTGTTTATGAAAATAGTTACTTGTAACTAAATATTACAAAAATATCTATTATTTTGCACATGCAAAATGTATTCGAGACATGCATCTCGGAATATGTAACTAAAGGATTTCTAATATTTAATATTTCGAGACATGTAACTAAAAAAAAAATCAAAATATTTCATACAAAATCAAATATTAGACTGAAAAAATTACAGAAAAATATCAAATTTTTTAATTACATATTATGGGAACATGTAATAGAATATTACTTTTTTAATTACATATCAGAGACATGTAATTATAAAATTACATGTAACTGAATATTATTATTTTTTGGAACTATTTCCAACTTATATGTCTAATACTATTTGTTTTCAAATAAAATAGTTACGTGTAACTAATATTACCCTTTTTTGTGTTATTTCCTACTTATATGTTTGATTTTATCATTTTTATACATGAAAATAGTTACGTATAACTAATATTACAGAAATACTTGTCATGATGAACATGTAAATAAAATGTTTGTAATATTTAACATGTCTATATATTAAAGCACATTAATTAAAAAACACATAAAAAAAATCTAAAATTTGACTTATCACCTACTAATTTGTACTTTTTACTAAATACAAATAACTTATATTGTTATATATCCAAGAAAAGGAAAGGCACCGGTATATGAAAAAGATGACGTAGAAAATGTTGTTGCCTCAACTCCAAGTCAAGAAAAAAAGTCATACCATCACTTTAGGTCATCATTCAATCAAATGACAGATCTTTCGAATGAGCAAAACCTTAGAGACAAGCACAAAGACTATTTAGCCAAAACACATTTTTGGCAAACATTTACTCATTTAGACCCTTGATTGAGAAAGACGTGACTCCGTAATACTATAAAAAAAATGATCACCTAATTCTTGATATAATTTCTCGACATAATCGCTTCAAAAAATGAAACACAAAAATAACAATAAAATCAAAAAAAATTATAAATGTATAAAAAACAACATGAAAAAAATTACAAAAAATTAGATAAAAATAAGAAAAAAAGTATAATGTAATTAAAATGGTATAAAAAAAAAAAAACTTATATTGTATTTTGTTAACAAATAAAAATATATCAAAATAAATGATTGACATGTCACTAATTTTCCATATTAAAAATGTGACATAAACTGTCATGTTACAAAAGAAGAGCTACATGTCACTAATATTACAAATGATTGTAAATGAAGTGACATGTAACTAAAAAATGAATTAAAAATAAAAATGTAAAAAAATTAGATACATGTAACTGTGAGTAAATAGAGATGTGTTGATTTAAATACCTTGATTGTCATCTTTACCACAGGCAACAAAAAGAATTTATTTGTATCTACCAGTAAAAAATGTCCCATTTAAGAATAACATTGGGCGTATAAACTGAAATCCATGATTACACCTATGGAAAGTAACAAAAAAAATGTTTAAAACGATTTGTGTCGCCTTCATATTCCACCAATATGTAATTGGTTGGATTTGTTCTATTGCGTGCTTCTACATACCATCTCAATTGATCATATGCAAATATATGTGTTGTAGCAGAAAATAAATAAAGAACGAGTTTACCAAAATTTCTTGGGATGAGTCGTGGACTAGGTCGCTCTTTTTAAGACGTTTCGCGGCTCTGCCCAAGAACGTGCAAGCAGTGTATCAGCCCCGTCGTCCCCAGGATAAAACAACCCAGAATTCTTCTCTGTCTAGCACGTTCTTTGCACTGTAGAAGTCCTGAAAACCAAACACCCCCCACACTGTTAGCAAAACGAACTAACTGCTCAGAAACCAAAATCAAATTGAAGAAACAGTACCGGAACAGATCGGAACAATTCCGGAAGAACAAAACAGTGGAAACCGAAACTGTTTCAGAACAGTTCGGAACAGAAACAGAAGAGAGCAGAAAACAGAAGCAGAACATTGTTTTTTCATTCTTAAAACTGAGGAAAAAAGCTTGTATTTATAGGGAAAAAAAAAACTAAACCTTTTGAATTTTTTTGAAACCGAAATTAATAAATAAAAAAAAACGTTTAAATACTTTAATTATTATTTTTAAAACTTTAAACGTTTTGATTTAAAACGTTAATTTTTTTATTATTTTAACGGTTCAAATTATTATTCAAACGTTTTAATATTATTATTATTTTTTTAATTAAACTGTTTTAAGAAAAAATATTTTAAATAATTTTTTTCTAAAAAGTAAATAAGTGCCACCTCATCACACGCGCCACTCGACTTGGCACGGCACGGCCGGACAGACGGCGGCGGTGGCGCGCGCGCGTGTGTGGTAAATCGGTAGGGATGTAATTCCTCTCCCCTCCACAACATGTGGGTACCCCTTGGGGCACACCCCAAGTGTCTCACATACCCCTAGATATCCACATTAATTTCACCTCTCCCAACCAATGTGGGATAAAAGGGCTAGAGGAAATTTCACATTTGACACTTTCTATTCTAAAATTTTTAATTAAAATTCATTTGTTTCAACAATCCCCCACTTGAATTTTTAAAAATAATTTTTTCATCGAGCAGTATAATTCAATATAAGATTGTGCATAAGAAAAGGTGTCTATCGACTTGAACTTTTACATAGTGAAAATGCTTTAGATTATATTAGAGTAACTCGTTGTTTTGAACTCTATCTCTAACAACATCATACGCACAACCCTATCAGGGTATAGTCCAAAAGCCCGTGCTTTACGGCCATGCATGTGTATCCCAGTATAGTGAATGCTCTAGAGAATTTTGCCCAAAATTCCATAGGAAACGGCCACACTTCCACATTCACATAGGTGAATCTATTAAGAGTACTCTTGTAGCTAGGTACTCCACTCCAAAATAAAGTATAGATCTTATTAAGAGTTAATAAAAACTCAACCTTCTATCGCTTCAAGATATTATGCTTCAAACAGCACATTTATGAAATAGAACTCAAATTTATAGCATGATTTTTCTCATATCACTTCATGAGTTGTTATTACCCTTTGAACCTATTTCTTGGGATCTCCAGTCTATAGGTTGGGTTTCCCTCACAAGTGACTCGTCAATCTATGGGCTTGAGTCCCATTCCTTTCGAGATTTTGTAAACCTTTTCTCGAGTTAATCCTTTCGTCAAAGGATCGGCTAAGTTATCATCAGACCGTACATGATCCACTCTCACAGCCCCTATAAAGATATACTCTCTAATAGTGCTGTGTTTGCGACGTATTTGTCGCTTTTTTCCGTTATAATAACGGTTCTGAATCTTTGCAATAGCCGCGATATTATCGCAATGGATCAAGACAGCTGGAATCGGTCTCTCCCATAAAGGGGTATCAGAAAGCAGGCTCCTTAACCACCCTGCTTCCTCGCTAGCCGAAACTAGTGCAATCATCTCAGACTCTATAGTAGATTGAGCCAAAATAATCTGTTTCTTAGATTTCTAAGAAACAGCTCCACCAGCTATACTAAATATATAACCGCTAGTTGCCTTGGAGTCATCTGAAATGGTGTTCCAATCAGCATCGCTATATCCTTCCAGAACAGCGGGAAACTTCTGATAATGTAATCCAAGGTTTATAGTTCTCTTTAGATATCTCATAATCTTATCAATAGCATGCCAATGCTCAATACTAGGTCTTCTTGTAAACCTGCATAGTAATCCAACAGCAAACGCTATGTCGTGCCTAGTGCAATTAGTGGCATATCGAAGACTGCCTATGATGCTCGCATACTCAGATTGTCTAACACCATTACCGGTGTTCTTGAACAACTTTACACTAAGGTCAAAAGGAGTATATGCTGGTTTACAATCAAAATAATTGTATTTCTTTAGAATCTTCTCTATATAATAAGATTGATCCAAAGAAATTCCATATTTAGACCTAGTTATTTTAATACCAAGGATTACACTTATTTCACTAAGATCTTTCATGTCAAAATTAGCACATAGCATGGATTTTACATTAATCACAACATGAATATTAGAACAAAAAATTAGCAAGTCATCCACATAAATACATATAATAGTGCAAACATCATTTTCAGATTTATAGTAAATGCATTTGTCACTTTAATTTACTTTAAAACCATGTGAAATGACTAGATTATCAAATTTCTCATGCCATTGCTTAGGTGCTTGTTTCAAACCATAAAGAGATTTATTTAATTTACATACTTTGTTTTCTTGACCAGGAATAACAAATCCTTCAGGTTGGTCCATATAAATCTCTTCTTCTAATTCATCATTTAAAAAAGCAGTTTTAACATCCATTTGGTGCACAATAAGATCATGAATTGCAGCAAGAGATAAAAGTACACGAATAGATATAATTCTAGAGACAGGTGAGAAAGTATCAAAAAAATCTACATTCTCTCTTTGTCTAAACCCTTTGACTACAAGACGAGCCTCATATTTATCAATAGTTCCATCGGGATTCAATTTATTCTTAAGAATCCATTTACATCCTATTGTTTTACAACCAGGAGGTAAATCTACCAAATGCCAAATTCTATTTGACTCGAGAGAGTCCAACTCATCATCTATAGTCTCTTGCCATAAATTGGCATCAATAGAGGATAATGCCTCTTGGAGGGTAAATGGATCCTTCTCTAAGATATATGCATAGAAATCCAAACCAAAGTCTTTAGCTATACGAGGTCGTTTACTCCTTCTAGGTTCAATATCTAATTCCTTATCAGATTCATTAATCCTAATGATAGGTTCATTACTAGAAGTCGAGCCCCCACTATTCTTCAATTTGAAAGAAAATTTATATTCATAAAAATCAGCATCATTTGATTCAATGATAACTCTATCTTTCAAATCATAAAATCTATAAGTTTTGCTATTTACCACATAACCAATAAAAACACATTCATAAGCTCTACTGGCAAATTTTCTTATTTTGGGGTCAGGAATTCGAACATATGCCAAACAACCCCAAGTTTTAAAATAAGACAAATTTGGTTTCTTATTTTTGAAAACTTCATAAGGTGAAATTTTACTTTTCGATTTGAGAACTCTATTAAGTACATAACAAACCGTTAATAAAATTTCACCCCACCAGTGAGAAGCTGCACCGGAATTAAGTAAAATAGCAACTACTGATTCAGCAAAAGTTCTATTTTTTCTTTCAGCCTTACCATTCATTTCAGGAGAATACGGTGCATTTTTTTCATGAATAATCCCATGAGAATTATAAAAATCAATAAAAATATCATAATCATATTCTGTTCCTCTATCACTACGTAATCTCTTAATTTTCTTATTGCATTAATTTTCAATCTCAGTTACAAAATTCTTAAACATATCAAAAGCTTCAACTTTAATTTTTCATGAGATAAATATAAGTAAAATCAGAACAATCATCTATGAATGTAATAAAATAACGTTTACCATTCCTAGTCAAGACCCTATCAAATTCACAAATATCAGAATGTATCAAGTCAAGAGATTCAGATTCTCTAATTACTGATTTATGAGGAGTTTTAGTAATTTTAGCTTAACTACAAAATTCACATTTTTCAAAATCATTTAAAGACAATTTAGGAATTAGTTCTAATTTACTTAAGTTTTTAATAATGCGTTTGTTAACATGACAAAGTCTAGCATGCCAAATATTAAAAGAACACAACATGTAAGCAGAAGAAGAAATTTTATTAATTTCAACATTCAATTTGAACATTCCATCAGTTGCATAACCCTTCCCAACAAAAATATTATTTTTGGTTAAGGTGTACAAATCAGCCCCAATAGTTTGAGTGAACCCCGCCTTGTTTAGAAGATAGCCCGAAACCAAATTCTTTCTCATCTCTGGAGTATGCAGAACATCTTTAAGGATGACTGTCTTTCCAGAGGTAAACTTTAATTCCACTTCACCAAAACCGGCAACAATAGTGGAGTGGGAATCACCCAGCAACACTTTCTTGTCTTCACTTTCAGAATAAGACTTGAACATGGAACAATCATAGCAGACATGGCGTGAAGCACCAGTGTCTACCCACCACCCTTCGGATCCACCAACTATATTGATTTCAGAAATCATAGCTATAAGTTGGTCCTCGGTAAGATTTGCCTGTGGAACAAGACGACGTCTTTGCCGGCAGTTCCGAGCCAAATGGCCCGCCTTCCCACAGTTATAACAAGTAAACTGTTTAGAATTATTTCTTGAAGGGAGTTTATTTCTATTCTGATTTTGATGCACATTTCTGTTCTGGTTGTTGTGGTTGCGATTCTGATTTTGATTTTTCATATTTTTCCCTTTAGGTTTCAGAATAGCGTAAGATGATTTTTTGTGAGCGTTGTTAGAAACAACAAGCACTTCATCTTTCTGATCTTATTTTCGGGCCTCCTCCTCAATCCGAATATGAGTGATCAAACTTTCTAAAGAAAACTCTTTAGTTTTATGCCTCAAAGTATTCTTAAAATCTTTCCAAGAGGGGGGTAATTTGTCAATTAAAACAGCAACTTGAAATTGTTCATCAAGGCACATACCTTCAGCAATTATTTCGTGAGCGATTTTCTGAAGTTCATGAGACTAAACTTCCACTGATTTGTCGTCGGTCATTTGGTATTTCAGATACCGACTAACAACATATTTTTTACTTCCAGCCTCCTCAGTGTCGTATTTCTTCGAAAGAGCATCCCAAACTTCCTTTGTAGTTTTGTTAGAACAGTAATAATCATACAGATCATCAGACATACCATTAAGAATAAAATTCTTACAACGGAAATCATTTTCCTCCCAAGACTTAACTTCTTGAATCTGAGCATCTGTAGGAACTTGAGGTAATTAAGATTTTTCGGTTGTACAAACATATGCTACTTTTTCGATAGTAAGAAAAAATAACATTTTCTATCTCCATCTTTTAAAATGAAACCCTTCGAAACGAAAGGGTTTGTTGAGATCAACAGTTACTTGTTTAAAATCGTGATCAGTAGACATCTTAGCAGATATTGGATGTCTTAAAATTGTTGTAACAGAAAATTAATAAAGAACGACTTTACCAAAATTTCTTGGGATTAGTCGCGGATTAGGTCGCTCTCTTTAAGATGTTTCGCGGCTCTTCCCAAGAACGTGCAAGCAGTGTATCAGCCCGTCGTCCCCAGGATAAAACAGCCCAGAATTCTTCTCTGTCTAGGACGTTCTTTGCACTGTAGAAGTCCCGAAAACCAAACACCCCCACACACTGTTCGCAAAACGAACTAACTGCTCGGAAACCAAAACCGAACTGAAGAAACAGTACCAGAACAGATCGGAACAATTCCGGAAGAATAAAACAGTGGAAACCGAAACTGTTTCAGAACAGTTCGGAACAGAAACAGAAGAGAGCAGAAAATAGAAGCAGAACACTGTTTTTTCGTTCTTAAAACTGAGGAAAAAAACTTGTATTTATAGGGAAAAAAAAAACTAAACCTTTTGAATTTTTTTGAAACCGAAATTAATAAATTAAAAAAAACGTTTAAATACTTTAATTATTATTTTAAAAACGCTTAAACGTTTTGATTTAAAACGTTAATTTTTTTATTATTTTAATGGTTCAAATTATTATTCAAACGTTTTAATATTTATTTATTTTTAATTAAACTGTTTTAAGAAAAAATATTTTAAATAAATTTTTTCTAAAAAGTAAATAAGTGCCACCTCATCACACGCGCGACTCGGCGGCGGCGCGCACGCGCGTGTGGTAAATCGGTAGGGATGTAACTCCTCTCCCCTCCACAAAATGTGGGTACCCCTTGGGGCACACCCCAAGTGTCTCACATACCCCTAGATATCCACATTAATTTCACCTCTCCCAACCAATGTGGAATAAAAGGGCTAGAGGAAATTTCACATTTGACACTTTCTATTCTAAAAAATTTAATTAAAATTCATTTGTTTCAACAATATGATCCCCAAAAAGACTGTCACTCGCCTTTTCAACTCCAAGTCAAGCATGATTATATGTAATCTCAAGACTATAAGTTTTCTTAAACTCATGAAGAATATCAATAGGTTGTGTTCCAAGTTTATCCTTGACAGTTTCCAACAAACAATTAGCGACAACATTAGAACTCAGCTTCTTGTTCTTATGGTTCTATATGTTGCACCACATGTATGTTCACTCAGCAACTCCTTTATCTTAAAAAATTCATTCAAATGATCAGTACGCGTGTATACAAACCACTTGCAACCTCTTGTATCTCTAAATAGACAATAGGCAGTGATATGAACTTTATCATTTTACTTATACTTGTAACTAAATCCAATTTCAATTGATTACTTCCTCAGGATAGTACAAAATTATTCTGCCTCACCTTTAAAACACTACCCCACACAATTGATGCCTTTTGCCCACTCCAAAGATTGCAAGTACTACTTCTCATGATGCCAAGAATAAGGCAGCATATCATCATCTTCATCATCACGAACACATAAACTTGATTACCCTGATCCACTAGGACCACTACTTGCTACATTACTTGAACTCCCAACAGATGTAGCACTAAAAGCATGTCCAGGAATGATAGCATTGCCCTTTATTACAACTTCCACAAAATTAACTTCAAATTATCTAATCAATACAATCATACCATCATAGTCATCTTGATCGCATAACATACAGTTTGGATGACCAGACAGATAATAATGCATATCAAATGACATTGATGACAAACAATTCCATCGACAGACAACATTTTCTACGAAACTAACAAAATTCATCTCACTATCAATTTTCACAATTCCATTGTAATCCTCTTATTTGCACAACGCAATCGCAAAGTTTGACATTTTACATCTAAATGCAGATATTGTTAAAAGAAAAACATAGCAGAAACATGTATGAAAAAATACAAAATCACAATGTAACTAAACTTACTGTGAAACTGGTAGAATGTAACAAGTTTTGCACTAAAAACTTATAACATCAAAAACGTAAAACAAAAAAATATACAATTAAAATGTAACTAAAAAGTTACACTAAAACTAGTAGAATGTAACAAAATTGGGCTAAAAAGTTTCTAAGGTTAAAACACAAAACACACAATTAGTATGTAAACTAAAAACTTACACCAAAACTGGTAGAATATAACAAATTTTGCACTAAAAAAATCTTAAGCAGCTAAATATTCGAACACTTACTCTAAAAACTCCAGAAAAATGATCAAACACATCAACTACCAAAGAAGAACGAAGAACAAATTCTATCGCGTTTATCAAACATATATATCACCTCACTAAAAAATGCCATCCTATATGCAAAAAGACTTAAAGATTTGATAATAAATCAATCAGATACTTTGCGAAAGACATGGTCAATTCATATCGCAAAAAATTCAAGATCTAGCCAAATTTGCGTCGCGAAAGCAACGATCACTAGACAAATCACTAAAAAACAGTGCAAAAAAAATACATGTTACTTACATTTGATTCGCTAATCGTTAGTCGACCTCCTGAATCAATAGAATCTAAAATCTCCAAAACCCTAGCATGCCGACGCATAAAATCACCGAAAATAGAAGCCAAAAACTCTGAAACTCAAACTATATGTAAGGCTCAAATCATAGTACGTACATCATTAATAGTTGCATTTTTAAAGTATTGAGAAATTCGGGGTAAATCTTTGTTAATAAAAATCAAAATTAAAAGTTTAGGGGTCAAATTTGAAATTTAGAAAACATGGAAATTAAACTCGAGATCCAAATTGATAATTAAAATCAAAAATTGAAAATAGTAAGGGTGAAATTATAATTTTAGAAACTTGTAAAAGTTGAAAATGATTAAAATAAGATCTTAAAGGAAGTTAGGGGGAGGAAAGTGCATTTTAACTAATTTTTTTTTTTTTTAAAACACGTATATGTATATTATATGTTGTGTGTGTGTAACGAGGCTCAAACCGGCCGGCAAGGGAGATCGGCGTGGGCGACGTGGCAAGCTAGGAACAACTTCTACCACTAATCTCATGCAATATATACTCACTCTTGCATGTGGAATTGATCGAAAATCTCAAACCCTATCTAGAAATTCAGAAATTCTAGAGAGAGAGAGGGAGACGGAGGGGAGGTTTCGATGGTGGGTTCCTCGGCGTGGTCATTAGCGTGCGTTCAATGTTATTTCATCTTTGTGGGTGTGCGTGGATCATCGTCGTCAGTTCCAGGGGAGAGCGAAGGTGGTTCGGCCGGTGGGGTGTTTCGTCGATGGCGTTCGACGGTGTGCTTTCTTAGCATCACCGGTGAGCAGGAGTTGGGTTCGACTGTCTAGTCGTCGACGATCTTCGATCTGGTGAGTATTTATGCGTATTTCTTTGATCATTCTAGTGGGTATGTGCATGCATGTGTGTGTGATCGGCGGTGGGATTGTCGGTGGGTTTCAGTTTCGTCCGACGGTAGCGTTCGACGGAGTGTATGTGTTTCCGATTCTTGTTTTGTGCAGCGTGTGAATGTGTGTGTTGCTTCAACTGCATGCGTGTGTGATCTTCGCCATGGTGCGGCCGTCGGTAAAAAGAGATTAGTAAGAGAGAGTGTTGTCATGTGGGTATGCTCGGTGGTCTCGTGGGTAGGTGTATTCGGTTGTGAGGTGGCCGGTGGTGGTCGTTGATTGGTGGTGTGGTTGGTGTAGGACCGGCAATGAGAATCGAAGAGGTGTAGGAGGCCACCGGTGGTTGGCAATAGTAGAAAGAGAGAGGAGGCTGACCAACCGTCTGAAACAGAACAGGGAGACAGGACCCCCCCCCCCAAAAAAAAGGAATTTCACTTTTAACCCCAACTTAAATATAAACTCATCTCGCGACTCATGAGCGATTCGGAAACAAGTAAATTTTAATCAATTATTATTTCGTTAAATAATTAATTTTGAGGAAATTGAAAATCTTGCATTTAGGGCCACACACTGCATATTAGGGTTTATTGTGAATAAAACGTTGATTTAGGCCTGCTATGGTTAGATTCACAGGCTCCTGCTTCTAGGCAGTATTTCGGTAGCGGTCCGATAGTCATCTGACGACGGTGTTTTTGCTGTGCGAAAAACGAGGTTAGTGTACTGTCTTCTTGCTAAACTATTTATATATATATATATATATATGATAGAAAATGGTTATAGTTAAATTAAACTATTTCAAAATGATATGGATCAAGTAGGTTTCTGGGTGAGTTGAGAAAATAGATTTTCGATGAATTATATTGGTTTTGAAAGGAAGTTGAAAATGGTTTTTCGCTGAAATTTGGTGGTTTTAAAAGAGAGTGAAAAATATCTATTTTTCTAAATATGTATGGTTTTTTTTAAAAAAAAAGTGAAAAAGTGATTTTGGTAAAATTAGACGTTTTCTTTTAAAAGAAAGTGAGAAATATGATTTTCGGATAAAAAATCGATTTTTGGAAAAGAGAGGCGGATGTGTGATCTGACGATATTGATTAGAGGATATCATTATGTTGTGATTTGATGATGATGTTATTAATTTGACGATGTTGTTGATTAGACGATGCTATTGATTCGTAATTTGACGATGTTATTGCCTTCACGATACTATAGTATTTATCTGCTTCGGTAAAGTGATGATTATCTGCTTCGACAAAGTGATGGTATTGATTTGACGATACCATATTATTTATCCGTTTCGGCGGAGTGATGTTATCTGCTTCAGCGGAGTGATGTTTATCTACTTTAGCAGAGTGATGTTAGACGTTTATATTGCGTAGTGATTATCCGCTTCGGCGGAGTGATGGGTGTCCGTTAGGAAGGAAAATCCTACGGGTGGTACTGTACCGTTGCAACTCCCGATCGTGAGGTTAAAACGATCACTAGGGCTGACCAGTGTGTGTGTTTGAGGTGTGTGTTTGAGTTGTGTGCTTAAATAGTGTGTTTGATATGTGTGCTTGAGATGTGATGTTTTACGTATATTAACTGATTTGATATTTATTATCATGGTGATTAGTATGATTTTTATATTAGTTGGATTTGAATGGAACTTAATTATGTCGCTTTATTTTTGCTGCTTTTATACTGGGGATTTTACGAGTTATGTGGTATTTATAAACTTACGTTTGATCCATTTAGATGTTGTAGAATGAGTTTTTATTATTAAAAATATTTTTACTAAGGAAGTAGTACACTCGCAGGTGAAGCAGCTAGGAGTGGGTCCCTAACTGGCGCCAGGTAGAGTCCTACGATGGAGTTGTGTGGAGGGTTGAGATAAGCTTTTTGAGGCGAACTTGTGAGGGGTTCATGGTATTATATTTTGTTGTTAGTATATTTGGGGAACGGGTGTGTTCCCATAACAGAAATATGTATAACTTCATATAGATGATAATTTATTTATATATATGCATATTGTTGTGTAATAGATGGTTAGTTGGTTGATGTCATGATGTCATCACGCCAGCCTGGGATTTCGGGACGGGTCGTGACACTATATATAGACGCGAATTTAAAATATAATGACTAAACGATCTCAAAGAACTATTCTCTACGCTCCAAGAATCATACGTGAATACGCGCGAGAGTAAAATAGGGGAGAAAAACAGATTAAGAGACTAATTCTAAACCTAATCATAAGAAAGGACTAATCGTGGATTAGACCCTAAAATTAGGACTAATTATCGATTTTCTCTTTTATTTTTCATTAGTTCTTTATTGGATTTTTTTTATTTTTTATTTTTTTTAAAAAAAAAATCACCTTTCACTTTGATTCTCTAAACGTTACATATGAAAAAGCGTCAAATTTGCTTCTTTATTCACCGTCAAATTTTAAAAATGAATTTTATCCCTGTGTCCATTGTTTTTCATTTTTATTTTTTTTTAGCTTTATTTTCATAATTTTAAAATTTATTTTGTTTTAATTCAAAAAAAAATAATTTTTTTTGTTTTTTTCTCTTAAAATATTTTTTTATTAATTTAAAATTATAATAATTTGTAAATTTATTAACTTAAAAACTATATAATTTAAAATTGAAGGACAAAGAAACAAGCCATGTGATACCTTAATATTTGATAACGTTGGAATTTCGTCAATAATTTCAGCTCCTAAATTTTCTGATCAACACCTATCAAACTTAGGATAAGCATTTTGAATATCGGTATGGTATTGGTCAAATACCTTCCGGCGTGAGAATAAATTAATCAAGAATTTGAGTGATATTAGCATTCTAAATTTAACCGGTAAATTACCCTATTTATAGAGTTGAGTTTACGTGAATCCCTTATTCTCGTCGTATCTTAAGTGACCAACATTCTTTAGATATACTTAATCTTCAAAGTCTAGAACAATTATTTGAATATTTAGGTCATATTTGATCATTTTAGATTTTTCATGGGCTGCTCCAACACAGGAATACCTGTAGTTCTTCTTATCGATAAAGATGGACTTACTTATTTAGCCCTGTCATATTACATTTTGTGAGGTGATTATAGATCCACTCTAGTAAAAACCCGCAACTGTTCACCTATTAAATATTCTCGGGGAAACCACCCACATCGATATTTATTACACATTTATAAGGTTTGTAAAGTATCTCCAATAGATGATGTGCTATAAGATGTACCAAAAATTTTAACTATCCTTTAACCGTTTTTAACCAAAATTAAAGATTTAACAGATGTATTATCTTTCGTGCCAAAACGGCACCAACAACTTAGAGATCTTTTTCAAATATGCCATGAACATAATAAATGACTATATTATATTAGTATATCATCATATTATATGTAATGAAGATCAAATATATTGTTTTGGCTATATTTATTACAATAAAATCAAGATAAAAATATCTTTTTTTTTTTTAAAAAAAGTGATATTTTGCATCAATTAATATGTCTTGATTCCCATGCATTTCATTAATTAAATTCCGTCAATTGTATATTTACCAATATATGATAAATACCAAAAATTAATTTTTGTCTTTAATAAATGATTTTTTTATTTTTTATTTTAATATCTTCTCCACATGCTTTATCATTAAAAAAAAATATTAAAAGATGTTCAATTGGCATTTTTTTTACATTAAATAATATATTAATAAATTACGACAAAAAAATATTTTAACGGTTCAGATTTAAGTTTGAAATATGAACAAGTGAGATTAAACTTGTGCAATTTCTTAACCCACTAACTTCATATAGAACTATACCATTTAATGACTTAGATAAAGAGATAAAATATTTTGGAAAAAATTTCCGCTTAACATTTTACGCTTTCACTTCCGTGGTTGAAGTTAATTATATTTTGTACCCTTTAATTTCATATATGTGTATTTTTTTAATTCAATTTTTATTATTTACTATTTTTCTATATTTAAATATTTAAATATTGATATACTGGTTGACTTTAAATACGGAGAATTCCTAGTATGTAAAAAGGAGGATTATTTACTTAATCAAAAGTAAAAAAAAAAAAATGTTTAATTTATTATGTACTTGTTAAAATGAATTTTAATTGCAACTATAAATAATTACCTCTTTTGACTTGGTAAATTATAGCTTCACTAAACACATATTATTATTATTATTATTATTATTATTATTATTATTATTGTATTTTTTGTTGGAGTTCTTTACACAAAAAAATATTTAAAAAAAAAAATTTTACTGGCAACGAGTGGTTTCCAACTTTATTACGAAACACAAGTATCCGGTGTTCCGAACGCCGGGATTTGGGGATTCAAAAAAAAATAAAAATGGTCCCGGTGTTCGGCACGTCGTGATATTTGTATTTCGTAATAAAGTTAGAAATCACTCGTTGTCCGTAATTTTAAAAAAAATAAAATATTTTTGGGTTAATTAAATTTTATCCCCCTGTGGTTTGATCGATTTGCATTTACCTCTCTGTGGTTTGAAAATTGTCACTTATCCTCTGTGTTTGATTTTCAAACCACTTAACCCCCTGATATAGGAGGGTAAGTGCAACAAATATCTAACCATAGAAGAATAAGTGGCGATTTTCAAACTATAGGGGGATAAAGTACAAATTGACTAAATCATAAGGGGTAAAATGCTATTAACCCTATATTTTTTGTGCAAAAAACTCTTTTCGATTGTTGTGTTCAATATCACCCCTACCAAAATTGAACCCTAAAAGTAAAAAGTAAATAGTGAATGCATGCATAAAAAAATAAAATAAAATTATATAGTCTTAAAAAAATTACTCATTTAAAAAAAAAAAAAAAAAAAGTCATTGTCTTCTTAAATTTGTAAGCAAATAGTTTGATCAGACATTTATCAAATAAATATTCGTTAACTACAATTATTTTAATCCAAATCAATCACGTCATAGTTATTGTTGCTTTGTTATCTTCAATTTGATATCCGTAACCGCTATTTTTTTGACAAAATATGATGCGACCAGTTAACGCTAATTCGCCAGTTTAGTAGTTCAATAATCTCAATCATTCATGTTCAGTGTATTTCTATGAAAAAAAATATATTTTTCATAATCTTGGTTGACATCCATTATGACGAATTATGTACGTATATAATATTAATTAATATTTACTAGTCAAAAGATATGCAGTTAACATCAATTAACATCCACCATACACAAAAAATACATGTAGTCAATATTCATGTAATTATATATAAGTAAAGTAGTTAACATTCACTAATTATCTGATAGAATATGAGGCGGAATAAAAGGGAATTACCTATTATAATAAAAACAGAAAAGAAAGCATTTTACGTGATTCAAGATTTTATTAAAAAAGCGATTACAAGAAGAAGGGTAAAATCGTCAACTTCGTAAGAACGTGTGATGATACCGAAAATTGGCACTACAATAAATTTAGTGAGACCCCCATACCCTGCCATTCCTTGCTCTGGTACTTCATGCACAAATTCTTACACCGGGGGGATGGGGGGAGTTGCAGATGAAGAACTTCTTGCGTGAGAATAACTAGCTCAATGTATACCGAATTGTGCGTGTGCCTTTTCTCTCACTAATCAAGGGTATTTATAGTTATTCATCAGGCGAAAAATAGGAGAAAGATGACCCGTAATCGTGAATGTGTTTTGAGAGCAATGTGTTCAGATTCTCTAGCGAGATCAGTTTGACTTCTCTAACAAATATTCTAACCGAATCTGTTCAGGGACCTGACCCGCGCATGGATGCGGGTGTTGAGTGCTCAGGGGTCTGACTTGTATGTTGCTCGTAGACAATGCTTTGACCCATTGGTGCATGTTTATGGGCATATCTGCTCGTAGACAAGGCTTTGACCCATTGGTTCGTGTTTATGGGCATACCTGAGGCGTAAAGGCCCTATACCTATTTGTGGTGGTTTGGGCTTTTGGCTATGCCCGTGTTCTAGGGCTAACGCAACGTAAGCTCATACAAACGGCCCATAACCAAATTAAAGAAAAGACATAAAAAAAACTCACATTTAAAAGAGGATTTCTCGGTGAACAGTACACGAAATTAAAAATTTAGCCTATACAATCTACGCGTTATAGTAATTTCTCTAAAAGTCCAAAGTATTGTCAAAAAATCCGAAAGTCACCGCACGTAATAAAAATTATTGTAATTTTTTTTAATCGATAATTTAAAATAATTTCTATGTAGTACAATAATTTTTTATTTTTGAAAAAATTATTATAACGTGTGGATTATATAGACTAAAATTTTAATTTTGTGAACTGTTAACCAAATTTTTTATTGGGCTGAAAATGCTATGGCCCACTAGGCCCTTCTGCTTTTGAGCGATATCACAGCCCAAAGCCTGTTCAAGAGGCCCAATTCTGCTGGAGGTAAAGAAAAGAAAAGGGGTTAATGTGAAAAGTTTTAAAAATTTAGGGGGCAACATGTAATTTTTTATATAATTATAAAAAACTTTGGGGGAATTGTCTGACAATATAACAAAGATACATTTGTACACCCTCTTTATAATTCGGAAATTTTCGGGCTTAGGGTTTCTTCGTCGAGTAGAGTAAGCTGCAGCCGCCATGGTTCTCAAGTAAGTTTCTTCTCCCTTTTTGGCTATATCTCATGAACATATACCTCGATTTTTGTAATCGATTTGCATCTATTTCTGTTATTTCATCCGATTTGGTTTTGATTTTATTGTTCGCGATTCGGAATCGTTTGGTTGCTTAGAAAATGGAAGATCGATTGTATCATTTGGTGCGCCTTTGATTGATTTTCGACTTTATGTGAAATGCATCGTAAGATTCAGGATCGAAATACTGAATCCTGTTTTCCTCGAGTTTTTGTTTAGATTATAGGAGTTTCTAGCTTTGTTCTTGAGTTATTGGATCTGAACAATGAAGCAGGATCGATTCTAACATTTGATTAGTCTTTGTTGGATTTACGAATTTATGTGAACTCTATGGGAAGATTCACGATCGAAGTATATAATTCTGTTTTCCCCGAGCTTTTGTTTGGATTATGAGAGCTTCTAGCTTTGTGCCTAAGTAATTAGATCTGAATAACGAAGCTGAAGCTGATCTACAATAGTCTTTGCTCAGGCTTCCTTTTTCCATCATCGAGTTATCATATATCTAAATTAGATTTGATGACAGTAAAAATGATCTTTCAACTATTGAAAATGTTGCCGTTTTCTGTTATTACACATATAGAAGGCCCAACAAATCCTGAAAATTGTTCATCGGTTCACTAATTAATGCTTACCTTCAGCTGAAATCTGCTGAAATTTCATCATCTATGCTCTTTGAAACCTTTAGCTTTTATTTTTCATAGTACTATGATCATAAATTTTGGAGGTAGTTTCAGTTTTAAGTAAATGTGACGTTCATGTGCTTACTTCTTCATGATTTTTGAGCTTAGGGTTTATCCTAGTTTTTGGTGAAATTCGATTTCCATGCTTGAATAGTAAATTTAGTTATCGAAGTGTTAAATGCGTTCCAAGCAAAGCAAAATACCCATTTTGATTCCAGTTGAAGTTCAGTCATTAGGTTATCCATTTGATGATCCTATTAGTGATTTGGGTATCTTTCTTTACTCATCCCCCGAAAAAGAAAATGGTTTATTTGATTTGGTAAAGGTTAAGTGGGAATAATGGAAATTCATACTTTGTCATAGGCTCATAGCTGCTATAAAGTAATGGCATGTTGTGCTGAAGATAATGGAATTACATTCTGATGGAGTGGAATTGAATTTTGAATGGACGTCCATTTGAATTTTGATTTCATTTGATTGGAACTCAATATCAATTTCTTCGAGATAATTTTTACATTTATAATCTTGTTTTAAGTATATGGCCTTATGTTGCTGTCAGTGATGTGAGTATCATGAAGCTTAAATTTATTTGTATTTCCTATTGGAAAATCATATATTCACTAATCAATTTTGAGCGCTTACAGGACTGAACTCTGCCGCTTCAGTGGAGCAAAGATTTACCCAGGGAGAGGTATCAGATTTGTTCGTTCTGACTCTCAAGTAAACTCTCTTTCTCTCTCTCTCTCCCCCTCTAATATATTATATATATATATACACGCGCACGCACGCACACACTAGTATACACCCTGTGTCCAAAGGCACTAATTTTAATTCAATATAGCCTGAATGTTCAATAATTAGTTCAAATACCTTAGTCCTGAAAAAACGTTTTTTGTAGAATGTGCTATTTAGTTTTTCAACAAAATCTAAATCAACAGTTGGAAACATGTCTAAAATCTAAATCTAAATCAACGGTGGAAAACAGTTTTTCAACAAAATCTAAATCAAATGGTCAAAAATGTCTAAAATGTAAAATGTCATGATTTATAGAATATATATATGTGTGTGTGTCATACATTTCTGTTTCTACAGTATCATTTAGAGAACCTTAAATTGGTAATTTTCGTCATTTTTTTTTTAATTATTGCTGGCTAATCCAATTTCATTTGTTGGATTTGGTTAATGAATGAAGGTCTTCCTTTTTGCGAATTCCAAATGCAAGAGGTACTTCCATAACCGTCTGAAGCCCTCAAAGCTGACCTGGACAGCCATGTACCGCAAACAACATAAGAAGGTAAAGATAAACCCGAAACCGTGGTTTGCTTAACATATACATACATATAGATATATTATATATATACACATTAATATGATTTATCGAATTCTTTTGACTCTAAAATATGACCTACAGGATATTGCTCAAGAGGCCGTGAAGAAGAGGCGTCGTGCCACTAAGAAGCCTTATTCTAGGTCTATCGTCGGTGCTACACTGGAGGTTATCCAGAAGAGGAGAACCGAGAAGCCAGAAGTTCGTGATGCCGCTAGGGAGGCTGCTCTTCGGTAAAGAATATATATACATATATATTAATATTTTATGAAATTAAAGTAATTTAATTGGATAAATTTCACGTTTTACTCAAGTTTGAATTTGGCCTCGCTTTGTCCTCTCGAAGAAAAAAAAATTAGTCTTCTCTCAACCAATTTTCTTTATCTACCGCTCAATTAAGCCAATTAGTTTTTACTCTATTTTTTTTTCTTAATTATATCAAATGTAGTGAAATTAAGGAGAGGATTAAGAAGACAAAGGATGAAAAGAAAGCGAAGAAGGCCGAGGTTACCTCCAAGGCTCAAAAGTCAGGAAGAGGAAACCTCCCTAAAGGAGGAGGAGGAGGAGCAGGGAAGGGTCCTAAGCTTGGTGGCGGTGGCGGAAAGCGTTGATTTTGTCCGTTTGTTTTCAGTATTTTGTTGTTTTTATTTCTCTTTTTAAATTAGAGAAAAATATATTTGAAGATGTTTGTATGGATTAATTTTGGTGTTTTTGAGGTAAACTTTAAGTTGGATTTTGGGTATTTATCTAGTTTGCATGGATTAATCCTGTGTTGTTTCTAGCCTTTTATTTCTGTTTCAATTTTTAAGCAAACCTAAACTGAATGTATCGGTTACGGTTTAGGTGAAAATTAAAGTGGTCTTAGTTTTTGGTTTCATTTATGATTTTGGGATGGCTATGGTTTCGTGTAACTGATATTTTTACGCTCATTTTTATTTATTTATTTACATTTTGACACGAATTATCCACATTTTTATTTATTTATTTATTTATATTTTGACCCATTGTGTTGTGTGTATATATATATATGTATATATCCATCAGTAGGGATGCCTGTGGTTTGGGTTCAGCTCAATTTTATAGAAAATCAAAACAAAAACCGTGAAACATACATAAAACCAAAACTAAAATAAAACTAAAATAAAAACTGTTGGTTTTTTTTAAATGGTTTTAAAACCGGACCATTTAATTTTATCCAAAACCAAAACAACAAAACCGTTTAAGATTTTTGAATTTTATAAAAAAACAAAATCAAAATCAAAACCGAGATCATTGTTTCTTGTGTATGAAAAAAAAAACATAACTAAAATATAACAACAAACTTCAAATTATTCTTATACAATTAATTTTTAATCCTGCAAAATTAACTGATTGATTCTGAAGAAGAAATATGAGAAGTGAGATTTGAGAATCTTACCTATAATCATATATTTATACTAGGGTTAGTGAATAAAAAGGATAACTTATAAATAAATAAAAAAAAAAATAGGGATTAAACTGTAAATTTTTTATTTGTGTATGTATGTATCGGTTACACAGTTCGGTCACGTGGTTTGGTTACATGGTTGGTTATGGAGTTATTATCCAAAAATCAAAACCGTTTCGATTGCTAAATTTAAAACCAGAATTAAGACTAAAACCATTTAGTTCGGTTTCTCTCGATTATCCGTCGGTTTAGTTTTTTTTGGGCATCCCTATGTTCATGTAGGGATAATTGGGTTAATTTTTTTTATATATAAAAAACAACAATTTGTAATTTTGGTTTTATATGAAATTAAAATTTTTAAACAGTTTTGATTTTGATTTTGATTTTACATAAAATTAAACGGTTTAATTTTAAAATCGTTATTAAAAATCGTCAGTTTTGAGTTTGATATATGTTTACCGTTTTGATTTTTTGTGAAACGGTCAAAAATTGAGCTATTGTCATTCTCCAAAAAAGACTAATAAAAAAGGATGATCTGTATTTTTTAAATGACAATCGAGTTTAGTGATTTCAAGTAAAAAGATATGAGAGGTAAATGATAATATTTTTGGGATGAAAACGGTTACCAAACATGGCCTAAGGTTGTGTTTGGTTAGTGATTCTGCTTTTCCGTTTTTATTTCCAATAAATTGGGATGAGAATTTTGTTTCCATTTTGGAGTATGTCAGGAATAGAAACATGTTTAATAAGGACATTTGTCCCGAAATTGTTTCTTTTGATTTATGAGGAAAAAAAAAAAAACACATTTGGTTGCAACATTTTTCTTTTAATAGGAATCAACATTTTTCTTTTTGTTAAATTCTTAAAAAATTCATAAAATGCTCCCAAAATTTTGGAAACAGGAACGGGTTCACTGAATGCGTTTTTATACATTAATCCCAAAATTTTAGGCAGAAATCAGGGAATGGAAACATTAAACCAAACGGGTCCTTAAATTCCCCGGGGAACACGATCCGATAAAACTCCCCGGTACTAAAACAACCGCCACACTCGAGCTCCAATCACATGTCAACGCCTTTCACACTATTCTAATTCTCAAACCAATAGTCTACCGCCACGTCAAAAAAATAAACTTATTCTCCACGTGTCCATTTCCAATTCGACAATCATTTGAATAAGGGAGATACACATTCCGCATGATATCCATACCCAGATAGTGGTAGTGGTTTCTCTCTCTACACTACGCACGTTCTCTCTCTCTCTAACTCGCCATTTAACCCCCTAAACTCCACCATCAACAGAGGGATTTAGAGAGAGAAAACACAGAATTCTAGAGAGAGAGAGAGAAGCTATGGCGGAGGGAGATTTGGAGAGCAGAGGAACCAAAACCAGAGCCAACAATTACTCACATCTTTACACGGAGGAAGAAGAAGAAGACGACGACGACATTCAATGGCGGTCGTGGTTAATCCCTTGTTTCGCTTTCGCCAACGTCGCCGTCTTCATCGCCGTCATGTTCGTCAACGATTGTCCCAAACACCGCCGCGATTTTGAAACCGGCGCCGGCAAGTGCGTTGCCAGGTTCATCGGGAGATTCTCGTTTCAGCCATTGAAGGAGAATCCTCTGTTCGGACCTTCTTCTCTAACGTAAGCAAATTTTTTTGAGTGTTTCCATGGCAACTCTTTTATTTTAGGGTTAATTACACTTTATTCCCTATGGTTTGGCCAATTTGTACTTACCCCTATAGTTTGAAAATCGTCACTTATCCCCCGTGGTCAAATATTTGGTGCACTTATCCCCTACATCAGGGATTTGAAAATTTGACCACAGGAGAGTAAGTGGCGATTTTCAAACTACAGGAGATAAAGTACAAATTGGCCAAACTACAAGGGATAAAGTGTAATTAACCCTTTATTTTATTCCCGCACATTAGAAAAAGATGGAAAACCCAATACACGCTGGACTCTCACAGTTATGTGTATCTAATTTGTGTGTAAAATATTTGTTAGATATAACAAATATTATACAAATATATGTAATTTATAACTTGTAACTAAAATTATACATGCGCGATTAATACGCAAGTAAAAATTAATTTAAGTTCTACATTAAAATTTATATGTTTTAAATGAGACTAACCCACTATTTGGACTTAATCGCTAATTATCTTTCTTTCTTTTTCGTTTTTTGAAGATTGATGAAATTGGGAGGGATTGAATGGATGAAAGTGGTGGAAGAACATGAATGGTGGAGATTGATTAGTTCTACATGGTTACATGCTGGTTTGATTCATCTCCTTGTTAATATGTTCACCCTCCTCTTGATCGGAATTCGCCTTGAACAACAATTCGGATTTGGTAATTTAATTTAATTTAATTTTGTTACATTAAGACATAATCATGCATGTGATTCATAGGATTTTGTTTTGTTTTGGCTTAATTAACACTTTTCGCGCCTAATCTTCAAGTGCAATCGTAATCTACTCCTGATATTTCAATTTTTGTCTCTAATTGGTCTAATGACGTTTCGGCCTTAATTGCCAGAACAACAACTCAATTAGGATGATTGGACTAATTAGAGTTAAAACTTAAACTAGAGGACTCATTGCCGAAACGGTTTTTAACATTTTACACTCTTGAAATTTAATCATTATCTACAAGCCAATCAAACTAGAAATGTGGAACCGATATATATATATATATATTCTTCATAGATCTAGTATAACCTTTGCTTATTCTGATAGGTATATGGATTTTCTTGGACAAAATGATAGAGATGAGTCGCTTGGGCCATTGTGGTTTCAATTTGAACACATAATATCCTAAAGTTCTCTAATTATCTCACTACGGTCTAAATTATTATTCTCGTTGTAATTTTTATTAACAAATAGTCGCTGCGCATGTGACTAATTTTTAAGGGCTTTATATGTATTACATATATTTTATAGAGATCGTTTTTGTGGGATTTTTCATAAGAACCCGTTTTACGAACAAGCAAATATGACACATGTTTTTGTTTTTATATAAAATATTGGGTGGCGGTGGTGCAAGATACGTGACTATTTGCCTTCCAAAATCATAATGAGCTTAATAATTTGGACAGTAGTAGAATGATTAGAAAATTTCTAGGTTTCATGTGTTCAAATTGAACTCACGAGGACCAAAGTAAGATAATAGTCAAACTTCAGGTGTCAAAAATCGTTTCAAAAATTGAAATATCATGGGACAAATTGAGATTACACCCAAATTTAAGGGTAAAAAATATAATTTACTCATATATATATATATATATATACACACACATTTTTGTTTATTTTTGCAGGAAAAATTGGGGTGATATATGTATTGTCTGGATTTGGAGGGGGTGTTTTGTGTAGTTTTTTTGTTCACAAAAGTGTTTCAGTTGGAGCTTCTGGAGCTGTTTTTGGGCTTATCGGTGCAATGTTTTCGGAGATCATCACAAATTGGACTATTTACACCAACAAGGTCACCTTTTTGTTCCCATATTTTTGTTCTCATATTTCTATTTTTGTTCTTAAAATAACTATCATTCTAAAAATATGAGAACATAAAAGATAGTACAAAATTTCTAATCTCGGAATAGAAACATAAATACTAGAATTGACGTAGAGGACTGATCATCTTGAGAAATTGAAGGCCCTAAGATCGGCCCTATATGTTTCCGTTCCGCTCTCAAATTTTTTTTTTTTGTTGCAAATATTTTGAGAGAGATTTCTAGGAGCAAAAAACACTATGATGGTGTTTGATTAACGTTGCTGCTTTTTTTGTTTCTACTCTTAATAGAATGAGATAAAAATTCTCTTTTCGTTCTTGAGTATTTTGAGAACAAAATCGCGTTTTGTAACCATAATTATTCTTAAAATATTTTCATAATTTCTTAAAACAAAAACAAAAACAAAAAATACATTTAATTGCAATTAAGTTTGGATCCACAACCACCACCGCATATCTTTATCTTCTTCTCTCTCTCTCTGTTGGCGTGGTGGTGGTTCGACGTGAGTGGCGGGCGGCAAACATGGTGGTGGTTCTCAACATTTACCCGTGTGAAATAGATTGCGAATAGTTTTACAGGAGCAAATAAGAATTAAGTTTTTTTTTTGTTCCTCAAATTCTTAATGAATTCTAGAATTACTCCCAAAATTTTAAAAATATTTGAGAACATAAACCTATTTACCAAACACGTTTTTGTACATTAATCTCAAAATTTCGGGAACAAGAACATAAATCAAGAAACGGAAACAATAAACAAACGGGTCTAATAAACGATATTGTCGTAGTCTTGTTATAAAAAAAATCGTTGCAAATCGTGGACTGTATGAACGAAAATTTTAATTTATGTTTTTTGTTTGGTTCAGCGTGTAGCATTGTGTACACTTTTGGTCATCGTTATAGTTGACTCAGCTGTCGGAATTCTACCGCACGTCGACAATTTTGCCCACGCCGGCGGCTTCTTAACGGGTTGTCTGTCGGGTTTTATTTTGCTGACCCGTCCCCAATTCGGGTGGGTCAAGCCCACTAATCTCCCGGCTCACGTTAGCGTCAAGCCCAAATACAAGGCTTACCAGTACGCCTTGTGGTTCGTCTCCCTGCTTCTGCTTATTACAGGGTAAAATTTCCTCCTATGAATTTGTCCTAAAATCGTTAATTGCTTTTTAGTCCCTTATACTTTCATCTTGTTTTATTTTAACCCCTTTACTTTAGAAATTTACACATCATCCCATTTTAAGGTTGATTAAAAGGAGAAACTCACATTTTGTTAAAAAAAAAAATAATAATAAAATAAACTAAATTTGCTTTATTTTTACGGATAATTGGTGATTAGTCTCAAATAATGGGTGTAATTTGTTATTAATCCAATTTAAAATATAAGTTTTGATTTAGGCCCTTAAATTGATTTTTACTTGCGTATTAATCCCGCACGTGCTAATGCATCTGTAATATTAGTTACATGTTACAAATTACATTTAATTATTTTACATGTATTTGTGTAATATTTGTTACATTTAATAAATATTTTACACACACGTTAAATACATGTAACTGTGAGAGTACAATCTGTAAAAATTATAAATATTTGTCCTAAAATCGTTAATTGCTTTTTAGTCCCTTATACTTTCATTTTATTTTATTTTAACCCCTTTACTTTAGAAATTTACACATCATCCTTTTTACGGTTGATTAAAAGGAGAAACTCACTTTTTTTTAAAAAAAATAATAATAAAATAAACTAAATTTACTTTATTTTTGGGTTTTTTATGTGGCAAGTCCTTTATTTTACTCTTAATTTTTAAAAAGTTCTATACATAATTACAGCTTGTGTTTTAGTTCTACGCATTAAAAAAAAGACGTAAGTCCAAATACACGTGCTGCACTCTTGCAGTTATATGTATCTAATTTGTGTGTAAAATATTTGTTAGATGTAACAAATATTATATAGATACATGTAATATAGTTACATGTAATTTATAACTTGTAACTAATGATACATATAACTAATATTACACAGGCATAAATGAGACTACTATACAAGCAAAAACTAATTTAAGGGACTAAATCAAACCTTATGTTTTCAATGGGACTAATAACATATTACACCCGATATTTGGAACTAATCACCAATTATCCCTTATTTTTAATCTAAAGTAGAGGGAAAGTGTGGGGTTTTAAAGTAGAGGGAAAAAATTGAAATAAGATCAAACTACAAGGGGCTAAAAGGCAATTAACCCTTATTCTTATAAAAAAAAAAAAATTGGTTTATGAGGTGGTGTTTGGTTGCAGGTTTACGGTTGGGCTGGTGATGTTGTACTGGAGAGTGAACGGAAACCACCACTGCCGGTGGTGTCATTACGTCAGCTGTGTTCCCACCTCTAAATGGAGTTGCCAAGGCAATTAGGTAGCGTTTGTTTAGTGTTTTTTGTTCCCAAATTTTCTGTTTTTGTTCACAGAAAATTGAGAACAAAAATTTGTGTTCCGAAACATTTTTTTGTTCTCAGTTTTCTATGAACGAAAACTGAAATTTAGGAACAAAAACAAGCCTTATAAAAACATTTCAGCTTTACAATGACTTAGAACAGTTTTTGGTTATTACTTTTTGTTCTCTTTTATCGTTATAATGACTTGCTTTTTTTTAAAAAAAAAAAATCATTTAAATCATCACTCTCTTTTGAATGGATTGTGGTTAAAAGCATATTCACTTTCTAATAATTATTCTCTTTTTCATAACTTGTTTAAATTTAAATCAGACAACTTTTTATAATTTTTAAAAATTGTTCTCGCGTCTCGTTTAGTTGGACGGAATGAAACCAGTATGAAATAGAATGTGAGAAGGAAAAAAATAGATTTATCAACGGAATCACTATTTAATTCTTTTATTTCAGTTGTTATTGTATGTTTAAAGAAATATAATGAAATAATATTTTTTTATATATCAATTTTAAGATCAAAATCATTCACAAATATACCTAATAAACTTAATTTATAGGAAATATCGAGGCCAAATGAGATGAGGTATTTTAGGTGTAATCCAAAAAAAAAAACCCTACCATGAACTATGGAATCCGATTCTGCTTCATGAGATATGGAAATCGAGGGTGGAATTACGATTTCATTCCACTTTTATTTTGTTCAACCAAACACACCGTCAGAGTTTTTTGGAAGTTTAAGAGAAATTTCACTTTAGCACTTGTTTTTTCAATTTGATCATATTAAATATTTAATTATCCAAATCGTGTCAAATCGGTCATTCCGTCATTTTTTTTATAACGAAATGCACCTACGTGAGTGATTTCGTGTTTGACACGTGGTTGATTTCCATCATAAAAAAAAAATGACAAAATGATCAATATAAACTGACTGAACACGATCTGGACGACAATATTTATTATTTAACGCGTTCAAAGATTTTGGCAAAGTGCAAAAACCTCTTATTCATAAAAATTATTTACAAAATCTTAAAAAGCTATTTTGGAATACTTTACCAAACATGCCCTTAGCAAATCAAAAACGCAACTAAGAGTAAAATTATGTGAAATAAATTTGATCCGTGATTGCACAGTTGCATGAATGTGAGCCTCCATAATTAAAAAGTGCAAATAAAGTATGTAAAGAAGGAATAATTGAAAGTAAAAAAACCAAGATTAGACAACAAATCCGACAAAAAAAACTTTTAAAAATTGCTTTTTTAACCACATCAAATTAAATTTTTGGTCCAATTTACATCTATTACATAAAAAATACTATAATTTTTTCATGTAAAAAATTATAATAATAATAATTTTTAGAGACATTTACCAAGGAGTCATCGTAAGAGGATAAAACTGACATTTTACAAAATAATCTCTTTTTTTTTTTTACGGTTTTATCCTTCCACACATTGGAATATAACACGATCTCGTGTTATATTCTACTTTCATCGTCATTCAAATTCTACCAAGTTGTCGTCGATTGCACCACCACCCATTTCAACTCATCAAAACAACCATATAATATATCTAACCTAAAAGCTCCACTCTACTGGCTGAGGCCATCCAACTCCTTACTGTTGGACCCATCCAAAAGGGTCTCCTCTTTCGCAAGCCCACCCTCAACAACAAAGAGAGTTTCTCCATGGAAACACTCTAATGAAACACAATTGGATTCAAGACGCGTGAATCCAGGGATCATCCACAAAAACATCAAAGCCAGCAACATACTCCTCGACGAGAATTTCGAAGCTAAAGTCGTCGATTTCGGACCAGCAAAATTCACGCTGGAGGGAATGGCCCATTTGAGCACCATGGTCGCCAGAACAATCCGTCGCCACCCTTTTGCTCTCACTGTCTCTTTGAAATCGTGGCCAGATTTGGTCACCGCTTCGTTGTTGTCGCAAAATCATTCCAAA
This sequence comes from Eucommia ulmoides, assembly GCA_016647705.1. NCBI lineage: Eukaryota > Viridiplantae > Streptophyta > Magnoliopsida > Garryales > Eucommiaceae > Eucommia > Eucommia ulmoides. The sequence goes on from CM028336.1 coordinate 2,979,520, forward strand.
TTTGACATTTTTCGATCAATCAACTTGAATGATAATCTTATTCTCATTAACCAATTCTTTTTTTCAATTTGATTTTTGTTAATCCGATTCGTGAAATTGGAGAGAGTCATACACAGTACGTGTGCGTCGATCTGGTGACAACAATTAACCATATATGCGAATAGATCAGATCACAGGGATCTTCTGATGGAAACAATCAAACAACCATATGATGCGTGTGTCGATCTGGTGAAGCCAATGTCGCCGTCAATGAAGGTCAACCGGCGCTCGTCACCGATTGGGCTTGGTCGTTAGTGAGAAAAAGTAGGGCTACGGAAGTGATCAATGAGAGAATGGAAGACCTCGATTCACCGGAAGTTATGGAGAAATATGTATTGGTTGCTCTTCTTTGAGCTCACCCGTAACTGTACATGAGGCCGATGATGGATCTTGTAGTGAATTGCAAAATTTAGAATTATGAAAAAAAAAAAAAAAAACTTTATACAATGCATAAAAAAGAAGAAAACATGTCATTACTTGCATTAGCGATTCATTATTTTTCAAAATGAATCATCAGTACAAACACTCCCCAAAAAAAAAAAAAAAAGATAAAAATACATCACACAAATAAAACATATCCGATTTTTGGATTTTCTCAAACCGAGTTTTTTATCAGCCAAACAGGTCCTTATTTTACTACACGGGATAAGCTTAGGCCCTGAAGTTAGCATGTGATATTGGCACACCCCTCTCCGAAACCGTATCCAAATCCCAAGGCCCGTACTGAAACCTCCGGGCTGAACCGGGCCTCTGCCTCGGCGCACTATGCGACCGAAGTTTAGCCCTATACGATTCGGTATTCGCCATGTAATTAGGGTGGCCCACGTATTCGCCAAACAAACTTCGCGAACACTCGCTCCTTGCCGGCGTAAACGGGCCCCGTCTACCACCACTACTTCCGGGCCTAGACGTCGCAGAATGGGCATGAGGGCTGCTCTCATTGACCCATCGGCCTGCTTGTTCTGCTTCAAGCCTGACATTCGGGGATTTTAAGGATCCAAAAGACAAATTGTGATTTGGGTTCCTAGGTTTCAATTGATGTCTCGAATTGGAGTCAAATGTTGGAAGATTAAGACCGTCATTTCGCCTATTAGGGTTTATAGGAGGCTTCCAATTGTCTATTTCAAGGATCTTGTCGCTCTTTTCATCGTCAACAAGCCCGGTTTTCAGCGAACTCTCTTCCATCCAATGGTCGAGCCAACTCGACCCCAAATTTCTATCTAGTCCGATATTTTCATTCGTGTTCAATTTTGACCCCACTCTCTACACAAAATCAAGAATTTTTATAGGTTAAAAAAACATATGGACAAAAGTTAGCTAAAAAAAAGGGGATTTTGACACTTTGCACCCCTAAAGTTTGACCGTTATTCACTTTTGGTCCCTATTGTATCAATTTGAACACATGACACCCTAAGTTTCGTAATGATCTCACCTCAGTCCAAATCAATAGCTCCATTAAAATTTCTTAAGAAGAACTTGAGGACATTTCCATTGTCTTTTAGAAAAACTTGTATATTATGTCATATCTATCTTTATATTTTTTAGTACTTGTGTACGAAGGAGAATGGGATGAGGCTAGAAATAACCATAAAGCCCTTCGAAAACAGTCACACGTGTGACAAGTTACTATTTTCTGTCAATAATTGTAATGAAGATAATGACTTGGACTGTAATAGGACAATTACTAAACTTTAAGGTGTTATATGATCAAATTAAAACTATGGGCACCAGAGTGATATTTTTGTCAAACTTCAGGGGTACAAAGTGTTAACAACCCACCCCCCCCTTCTCTTTTCTCTTCCAACACACAGAAAAGAAAAGAAAAGAAAAGAAAAAAGAAAAAATTGAATTCAACTGGTTACCTTTAAAATTGATCCATCGGGTTTGTTACTATACAGACCGTGTTGTTGGTCCCGTTTTTTGGGCATTGCAGAACCCTGCAAAATGAAGCGTAGTGTTAGTGAAATTCAACTAAACTCTGCGGGGGGGGCGGGGTGGGGGAAGTTAGTTGCTAAACGCTCATATACTCACATGATAATTGTATTGGGCCGATTTGCTTCTAGAGTAGGCGGAATCTGTAATGAGGGCTCGATTTGCACAGGCTCGGGCCTGGATTCGGGCCAGGGCCTGCATTCTTCGAAGCATATCTGTGCTTTGTTTCCTCACGATTCGTCCTCTCACAATAGCTTGAAGCTTCACTAATCCCTTGAGCGCCCTCAGCGCTCTCCTAGCCTACAACTTAGCCCGTTCAAAATCAAACAACCAAATCATATATATATATATATATATATAGGAAAATGCTATTGGCACTCCACAAATGTTCAATTACACTCCAACCACACCATTCATGCACGCGCGAGAGACAAATACCGAATAGTGAGAGTGAAATGGAATGGGATATTTTTCGGGGAAAATGCTATTGGCACTCCACGATGTCCACTTACACTCCAACTAAACTATTCATGCGTGAGAGAGAAATACTGGATATTGAAAGTGAAATGCTACTGAATTTGGTTTTACGAAAAATGCTATTGGCACTCCAAAAATTTCCAATTACACTCCAATTACGCTATTCGTGTGCGAGAGAGAAATACTCAAATAATGAAAGTGAAATGCAATTGAATAATTTTCAGAAAATGCTATTGGCACTCCACGGGAAATGCAACTGAATATTGTTCGAGTACCAGCAGCGCTTCCCTATACGTACACACACACACACACACATATATATGATGTATTTCCAAAACGTAATCAAGGTGATTTTTTGTCACACTTAACGATCAAAACATTAGTTTTTCTACGGTCATCATCTTACATTAACGACTTCCAAAATATATTTCTGACTAACCCAATATCGCTAATTGAATTACATACATACATACATACTATATATATATATACACGTATATTTATGTATGTATATAAGTAATTAATCCCCACATTATTAGTTCAAATATCGGCTATCACAGAGGTGTTTGGTGCCAAATGGTTTAGATAAATGCCTCTAAATTCATGGACCACCAAAATTCATTTACATTTTGATAGCTCAACAAATATGCAAAGCCTAGTCCCATTCTTTTCTACCCTCGATCCGACGTATTTATTTATTATTTTTTTTTAATTTTTGTGGTCCTATTTTAGGAAAAAATTGAGAAACTTAGGGCGTGACGAAGACAAGTGAACTTTAAAATTTTGTCACATTCCAAACAAGACATAAAATCATGTTAACATAATTGAAAATACATAAACCCTAGGTTTATGCAAGTAAAAAATTCCAAAATTGCCCCTATAAACCCTAGAGAGTTTTTGCTTATTACATGTTTATTTATCAAAAATCAAAATAAAAATTGGATTTTTTTGAATAATATTTCCCATGTTTGAAATTTCATTGATTATGGTAACTTCATATATATATATATATATATATAATTTTGATAGTTCTATTTATATATTTTTAAAATAAATGAAGCAAATTCAACAATTTGGGTATGATTTTAGTCGTAATTTCTGAATTAATTGATTAAATTTGATTAATTAATTAAAAAAAAAAAATGAAGCACAACAGCAGCCACCAAAAATTTCAGATCCAAATAATTCCAACAAAAATATGAGTGGCAATTTAGGAAAAAGACAAATATATCTAAATCTCTTTACTAACCAGATAAGCTCGGAACGCCGACTGTATCTTAACCGCCGCCAAATCGCGCCGCCGGTCGTATCCGCCGCCAATTCGCGGCCTACCTCCTCCGCTGGTGAGTCTCACTACTTCCGCCGCCGCCTGTGCTGCAGCGAGAGCCGCCTCCGCTACAGCGGCCGTCGCTGCCGCCACAGCTATAGCGTGCTTGTTGGCGTCGATCCCTTCGGCATAAGGACTAGTAATAGTAGCAGATTTCGAAGCGTTGACGGAGGAAAGCCCACCACTGCCATTGGAGTGATGGGCAAACCCCCATTTCTTGTTCCCCTTACCGGACCGAGATTCAGACCCAGCGGACCCCGGCGACGAATCGGAGTTCTTCTTGGTTCCCAAGAGAGCTCTTAACCATCGGCTAGCTTTACCCATCTATCATAGCTGGTTTCCTTCGACTCTGAATCGATTTTTTCAAACTTCGAAAATTGAAATTGTGGGTTAGAGAGAGAAAGTAGAGATTTTTGTGCTCTGAGTGGGGAGAGAGAGAGAGAGAGACTGGAGGACTGGTTTTCTTAAGTAGTGGAAGAGAGAGACCGGAGACTGGAGATGGTCTTCTTAGACGCGATCCCGCAGAAAGTGGTAACCACTCCCCAGGGTTGGAGATTGGGACCCGCCGGCTTTAATGCCGGTGACTTTTGACAGGTAGATGCCCTACGGTCAGACTCTTTCTCCTTTATTTCAAATAAGAAAATTGCTACCACGAAGTAGTGAAAAACAGAAATATACGCTTGAGTTAAAACAGTTAAAATATATCTGTAAAGTTATAAATTCGAACCTATAAAGAATCATTTGTTAAAAGAAACAATCACAAAATTCCGATCATTTGTTAAAAGAAACAATCACAAAATTCCGAACAAGATTAATCTCACATTATATGTGAGTGTAAGAACACTCGTGAGTATACCCTCATGTCTATTTACATTTCATTTTTTCTTGCTCTTTTTTTCTTTTTCGTACATAAAAATTTGGAAAAAAAATAGATCAATAATAATAAAATTATATTAATTCAATCAAATTTACATATTATTTGATACTCTTAATTACACGGGGCTTATAAAATAATTTAAATATTTTTAATTCTTACGAAGAGAGAAGAGAAAAAGAACTATTTGAAGACTGGATAGAGCTCGGAACCCTGCAAAATTTTAAAACAAAAAGGACTTAAATGTAAAATATTTTTTGTAGCGAAATAGTACTACATATATGACCCGTGCAATAATGAACTCGACGAACTAACCCGCTAATAATTTGATCGAATCATACTTTAACATGTATTTTCGTTCAGAAAAATCTCACTTTAGCCCTCGGGTTTTCAATTTGAACCCATTAAACCTTGAAATATCCAAATCGTGTCAAGTCAGTCATTCTGTTACTTTTTTATGACAGAATTTACCGATGTGAGTGATTCTGTTTTTAACACGTGACTAATTTTTTTCATACAAAGTAACAGTTACCACCAATTTAGACTGATTTGATATGATTTGGATACTTCGGGATTTAATGTGTTCAAATTTAAAATACATGGGCTAAAGTGAATTTTTTCCAAAATTTTAGAGATGCAAAATGCAAAAACCCTCTTCGTCATCACTTCTCCTCGTGTTTCATACCTTTGTTTTTTTTGGACTATACTCACTCACGCAGCCTAACACACACCCTCTATAGGACGGAATTAGAATCCCACACCCATATATGAGTGAGAGGGGAATCGATCATTAGTCACGAGTGTGGGAGGGTGTTGGCATTTCCACTAGGACCAACACCAAATCCCCGTGTTTCAGACTAAAGTACAACAGTTTAATGACAATTTTACCTTCTGATCTGACTTGATCTGACCGGAATTGCGAAAATACCACAAGAGTGTAGAGTACAATTTGATCAAACCACAACCCTGAAAAATAATACCATTTGCAAATTGAAGGACAACCAAACGAGACATTACGACAGGATCCGGCATAATAGCACAAGATGATGAATTTTTGTGAATATAATCATGGTGACGGGACAACCATTGTCATCATGATTTCATTCAAATCTAATTTAGTAATATTTCCAATGATAAAAAAGACAGCCTTTTACATATTCACTACATTTTTTTTAACAATTTAACAACAATTGCCAAATCAAAAGCACCTACCTTTTTCATGTTCAAGCCCAGGGGTGTCCTAAAACTGGGTCCCCCTAATATAGGGTCAATGATAAAGAATAGCCTCATCACGTTTCCACAATGCATGTGCAAACTTTTCAAAGTGTTTGGTTGAAAGGAAGAAAAAAAAAAAGACTAGGAAAAGAAAAATTGCACGGATAATATTTTTATTCATTGTGAAAGAAAAATTATTTTCGATAGTGTTGTTTAGTTAGAAAAGAAAAATAATTCACTTTAATATTTACTATTTTATTTTCATATATTGTAAAAATAAATTAAAAATTCTATTATCACGAATATAATTGTAATTTTCCTCTCCTCTCAAAAAATTCTCTTAAAATTCTCTTATTTTCCTCCCAAATTAGTGCCAAAAAAAATTTGCTCAGGAAATTGTTCCAACCATACCAAACAAGTTTTTTAGGTTTTTTTCTCATTTTCAATCCTATTTTAATTTTCTTATCTATCATTTTTCCACCCAAACAAACACACCCTTAAGGTGGATGAAAAAAAATTGGAAAATAGAATGAAAAATGCAAATAAGACTTGTTTGGCATGGAGAGAAAATAGAAGGAAAAGGAAAATAGAAAAGAAATTGCATAATTTCCTAAGCAAATTTTTTTCCACACCAATTTGGGAGAAGAACGGGGGAGAGTTTTTCAAGAAAATACTAAAACTATAATTATACCCTTAATAATATAATTTTTTATTTATTTTTGTAATATTTGAAGGTAAAATAGTAAATTAAATAAGTGAGTCATTTTTCTTATATTCTCCTCTTTTTACATCCCTGTAACCAATCAACACGAGGAAAAACAATTTTCCCTTCATAAGAGAGAATTTTATTTTTCCTTTCTCTCCACTTTTCCATCCTTCCAACCAAACATAACCTAAGCTTCATATGTCCAGCTAGTAAAGAGACATTGTCGTTGAAAAACTGAGGTTTGTTTTCCGGTTCCGACAATAATCCTTTGTCCCTATGGGAAAAAAAATTGTGCTTTCATGTGCCCAAAAAAACCTCAAACATTCGACCACATCGAGAAGTTTTAAGGTAAATTATTGTGTTTACGCATAAAGATCGAAACGAAAACAAAGAAGGATGATTTGATAATCACCTGTTTGTACAGATTCACTTGCCTCCGGGATGGTTTGGAACAAGAAAACGCTCTCCGACCATGAACCTGTCAAGAAGTAGAAATATGTATTCGAAAACAATTTCTGAAAATTCTGAAAATGGTTTCGGAAAACAGTTTTTAAAAATTCTGAAAAGTTATTTGGTTTAGGTTTGGAAAAGTTATGGAAAAAAGAGAATATTTATCAATAATGTGTTAATATTTTGAGAGGTTTTTACACAAATTTTGGAAAAATCCCACATTAACCCCTACACTTTTAATTTGAACAATTAAACCCTGAACTATCCAAATCGTGTCGAGTCAATCTAAATCGGTAACTCCATCACTTTTTATAACAAAAATCAATCACGTGTCAAACACGGAATCATTCACATGGTGAATTCCTTCATAGAAAATGACAGAAGGATTGACTTGCACAATTTGGATACTTCAGGGTTTAATATGTTCAAATTGAAAGGACAAGGGATAAAGTGAGATTTCTCTGAAACTTTAGGAGTGAAAAGTGCAAAAAGTTCAAATTGTGAAAATAAAAAGTGATGTGATTGATTCAAATATAAATTAGGAAAAATAATAATAATGATGATGTTTTTTCGGGTAAATATGTGGTAGGGAAAATTTGTAAGGGAACAAAAAATGAATATATAAAGATTAAAAGTAAGTGATGTGATAGATTGAGTATTGAAAAACTTGTTTTGGAAAAGTGTTTTTCAGTTTTGTTGTTAAAGAGAAATAACTGTATTTCGAGTTTTTGAAAACTGAAAACACATTTTGAATTCTCAACCAAACAGCCCCATAGTAACTTGAGTGGCGGTTTGTTAACAATTTCTGTTCCCAGATTTCCGTTTCTGTTCTTGCAAAAAAAAAATACGACCAAACGCTGTCTAAAGGAAAAAGTAAAGGCACAAACCGGGAGTTAGCGATTTCCTGTGTATGTATAAGGCGGTTGTGCTTTCATCATCCACATAATCCGAAAGAAAACGGCTCAATTCATATTTTCAACTTCCATTTTCATCGTTGTTCCATCTATTTCGACCCAAAATATTGGTTGTCTGAAGATCGGAATCTGTGATCATAATGCGAGAACGAAGAGGAAAGTGGCGGTTGGACATCAAGATCCATCACCTACCAGTCCACAATCAGAAAAAAACGATTTTTTTTAAATACTACGATACAAACATACCTAAGCAAAATCAATTTCATTAAATATTCACGCTTAATCATCGTACATTACCTGCCTAAACTGAACATTGCTCGAAGTAGATTCCTTAAACGGGCTTCGGATTAGAGATTCCTGTACAAAAACACATACCATAACACACACAAGCGGATATATATACACACGCATATATGTGTGTGTGTGTGTGTGTGTGTGTGTGTTCATAAATGCAATCAGAATATGGATTATGGAGTACAGGCGGATGCTTACCTGGAGTAGATGAGATTGCCCAGCAGAGTCATGGTTGTTAGGGTAGAAGTTTTGAGGTTGATACATGTTGGGATGAGGTTGTTGATCCATGGCTAGACTAGGAGCTTGGTACATGCATTGAACTATCTGATTTGGGTCAAAGCTAAAAAAGCCCTGAACCATGAATACACATGAAAATAAGGGCGTGTTTGGTTTGGTTTTATTTCAAAATATGCACTTTTCATTTCTGAAAACTAAAAACCTAAAAGGGTTCTTGGGAAACAATCCACAAACTTAAAATTTTTGTCCATGTAGTCCACTCACTATAGTAACTTTAAGAGAAATCCAGTAATTTTGTTAGAAATCCAAAACCGCTCACTACATGAAAATAAGTGCACGATAACGATTTTCATTTTCAGACGTTGCAGTGATTTTGGATTTTTGACGTAACTACTCACTTGCTCACAAATAAAAGTTGATTACCTGAGCAAGAGGATTCAGCGACGGGGTTGGAGATGACATGTAAGCCGGAGGACACGAAATGGGTATAACACTAGTATCGGTGATCGTTTCGTTGAAGTGATTTAGTTGTTCTTTATCACCGACACCAACACTTCTTCCTGTTTCAATCGTCCCTTTCAAGAACCCGTCAACATTTTGACCCTCGATCGTGTTCCTATCGAGAAATACGTCAGGTGGTTCATTCTCTGACACATTAGCCCCTGTGCTACTTGATGTCATAACTTGAGCCTCCTCGCAAGGTTTTAAGGTTAAAATCTTTTCAACGCCTTGCATCAATTCATAGAGTTGTCTTGAAGCAAATTCGAATGCCTGGTCCGATTTAGAAGCCCTAGCGGACAATTTAAGGATGTTTTTGCAAAGATTTCTATAACGGTTTGCAATTAAGGATTGAAGATTTTCTTCTTGGGGGGGACAAGAATCGGATCCTCTTATTACACTCTCGATCCGAGCGTCTTTTGTCCACCTCTTCAAGATATAGCGGGGTGGGACCACCTTAATATTCCGATGATCAAGAACTTTAAGAGCATGGCAACAGAGAAACCCAACATACTCGAACTTCATACAACTGCAAGAGACTGAATCGTCCGAGGAATCAAATTTAACATCGTACTCTCTTGATTTCCCAAATGTATTAGCTTTATACTTGAATTCTGAACCGTTGTCGCCGCACTTGTTGACGACAACATTTAAGCACCTCTCGTATTCCCGTTGAAAAATTTCGAAGGATTTCGGTGTATAAACATCGCTGACGTGTTTTAACAATATTACCTTACCCATCAACCTCGGACTAAATCTTCCCATGTCATATGTTGCCTGTAATTCGTCGTAACGTTGTTGATTCACCATACTTTCGAAATTCTTAAAAAACTGAATCATGTCTAGGTCAGGGTTCAAGATTTTTTTAAGGTTGTCTGATAAATTCTCACATAGATGTAGACCGTTCTTGTCGATAAAGAACGTGTTTTTACCGTAAGCCGCAGCCCATTTTTCTTTATCCCTGAACATCCACCGTAGCCACTCGTTCTGACAAAGGGCGTATTTGTCCAACAAAAATTCCCATGCACGGACGAAATCCTCTTCCTCCTCGTGATCGAATATGCAGCCCCTAAAATCTTTGGCAAAAGAATCAGAATCCTTCATCGAGTGGACTAGGTGTTTAAGGGCATTTTGGTACATTTGCCATGCACACGTACGATGATCCACTTCATGAAGAACAGCATCGATCGCTTGGATAATCGTCGCATCTTGATCTGTAAGAACCGCTTTTGGTCTCTTCCCAGACATGGCCTCAACGAATGTCCGAAGCAGCCATTTGAGAGAATCAACAGTTTCATCGTACAAAAGCGCAGCGCCAAATATTACAACTTGTTTATGGTGATTCAGACCAATAAACAGAACTAAAGGACGAAAATCTCGATTCGTTCTGTACGTGCTGTCCAGACAAACAACATCACCGAAATAATCATAGTCCACCATCATATGATCATCAGCCCAGAATACATTGCTCAACTTATCATCAACATCGAACTGAACAGCATAAAAGAACGAAGGGTTTTCAAAATGCTGCCTCTGAAAAGCATACAACAACCGCCCTGCCTCACCCCTTTTCATATCTCTTGTCCTGCCGGATTCAAGACAGCTTTCATTGTCTATTTTAAGGTAATCAAGATTGTCCGGACACCCAAATTGCCTACCCAACAATTGAAACGCCAATTTTGAATGTATCTCCAGGTTATTTTCATTATTACCTTCGTTCACCTCATTAAAATCCTCAAATCCGTGCAATTCTAACTCCTGGAGTTTATCAGCATTGTTGCCCGCGCTGACAGTTTCGTGATTATGGTTTTCCTCAAAATGGGTAACTCGGTACTTACCATCATTCTGACGAGTAACTATGATATGTGCCAAACAACCCGTTCTAGTTTCCTTCCTATGTTTCTTAACATTAACATCTCGTTTGTCTCTCCTCCGATAACCTTGTCTGGAACAAGTAAACTTTCTAGAAGCCACCTGTCCGTGTATCTTACTCCTATTGACCCAGTCCTTTCGGACAGTGAAACCCACCAATTTCGCATACTTGTTGTAGAATCTATATGTGTGTTCGTCGGATTCAAACTCCATGCCAATCTTAAGCACCCCATTGACATCGGGTTTAGGGTTTAAGGTTATAATCGATTGTTCTGTACTAGGATCTGAAGATTTAGGGCTGTGATTGTCCTGCTCGACGTTCAAGTCTAAGTCGTTCGACGATTGGAGTCTGTTATCAATATCATCCTCATGGGGAAGAATCTGATCGCAATCATTTCCATCCATTGCCCTAATAATTATCTAAAAAATTTAGGACAAAAAAAAATGTCATCATAAACTACAAAGGAGAGCGATTAAGATTGCTGTAATAAGTGTTCAAAGCCAGTGATTAATGCCTCAAAACCCTTAATAAACCATTAGACGATATGAATAAAAACATCATTTCCGAAATTTAAGCTTGATGTACAAATATAATTTGATTACGACAACATAGGAACCAAACAACAGTATAATTTCAGTGTTTAAAAGAGACATATAACAATCGGAAACGAAATGGAGGAACCCTAGTTCATCGATTTTCCGATTTTGAGCTGATCAAATGAACGAACATGGAGTAGAGAGCTTACCGGAAGCGCGTACGATCGGAAAACGGGGGAAGAACCGGCGATGGGACCTCCAGTGCTTCGGATTGTTCGGGGGCGGTGAGTTGCAGGGACTACGAATTCGCCGAAAAATGTTCTCCGATGAGATTTTTCTTGTTTGGGTGGAATTTAGGTTTAATGTCAGTTGGGAATTTCGATTATGAATTATGGAACATATGCTAGATTTTAGGGAAAATCACACTTCGGCCCTCCATACATTTACATAATAGCAATTTCCCCCCATTATTTCTCAATTAAGCTCACATCTTTTCACAATACAACTCAAAAACGCTTTTAGGTTGCGTTTGGGTAAGAGATTTGACAAATCCCTAATTTATATAACTATTTTAGGCAAAGAATTTGATTGTATAATTTTATAATTTTTTTGTTTAGATAACCACTATCACCACTGTGAGGGTCGACGGCAGTGGGTAGCAATGGTCAGTGGTGATGGACGGTGGCTGGCGGTAGTCGGTGGTAGCAGGTCGGAAAGTCGGCGGTGGCCGGTGACTGCGGTTGTCGGCAATGGCCAACAGCAGCGGCTTGCAATGGCGGCTTGGGGTGTTAAAAAAACCCGACGAACCGAACCAAATCGACGAAAAAAAACCGAAAAAAAAAACCAAACCAACAAAAAAACCGCCTGGCTCGGTTTTTTTTGGACTGAAAACCGCATCTCCGGTTCAGGGAGTGGTTTTACATTTCTTGAATCGCGGTTTAAACCGCGTCGAACCGCAGGACATAAAACGACGTCGTTTTATGTATCTATATATATGCACAATTGCACATCAGCAAACCCTAGAGCTTCATTCCTGATTTTTGGTCGCCGCCTCCAACTCCCGTCTCCACTCTCCAGTCCAGGTATACGTTCTCTCTCATTTCGGATCTCAATAGATCTTCAACTTCTAGTTTGATTTCTTATAGTTTGTCATTTGATTTCATCGCAAGGACAGAGCGTCGCATCAGTCGATTGTCTTTTTCTGTTGAACACTTGAACAATCCGACACTGTTAAATCCTGAGACAGGCCTTCATTCCTCAGATTTATTTTTCGGTGAGTATCACTCTCCAATTTCTTCTTTTTATGTGCGCATATTTGATTGTTGTCATCATGTTTGATCGAAACCCTAGTGCTCTAGTTTGATTTCATCTCTAGCTCTCCTTCTTCTTCTTTTGTTGAACAATTGTTGCTGCTGTACTGTTACAGATCTTGAGAACCAAATGATCGCAACCGGAGTTGAGATCTCCCTCAATCGAACACAGGCATTCATTCCTCATATTTATTTTTCGTTGAGTATCATTCTCCAATTTCTTCTTTTTATGTGCGCATATTTGATGGTTGTCATCATGTTTGATCGAAACCCTAGTGCTCTAGTTTGATTTCATCTCTAGCTCTCCTTCTTCTTCTTTTTTTGTTGAACGATTGTTGCTGCTGTGCTGTTACAGATCTTGAGAACCAAACGATCGCAACCGGAGTTAAGATCTCCCTCAATCGAACACAGGCGTTCATTCCTCAGATTTCTTTTTCGGTGAGTATCACTCTCCATTTTTTTCTGTTTATGTGCGCATATTTGATAGTTGTCATCATGTTTGATCGAAACCCTAGTGCTCTCATCATATTAGTACCATTCTATTTTGTTGATGTTAGATTTAGATGTATAAATTAATAGGATACGCCTATATTTTTGTTTTACTTTCTGTTTTTGTTTTTTTAATTGTTAGATATTTGATGACTGAAAATGTTGATGACACTCTTGCCGTTGTTACCAATGATGAACGCCCACCACAATATAAAGGAAATAAGAAGTCTTTTGTTTGGAAACATTTCACAGGATTGAAATCTGAGGTTGGTAAGGGTCCTAGGGCAGCTTGTAATTACTGTTCTAAAGATTTTGCATGTGATTCGAGAAAAAATGGAACTAAGACAATGCCAGTTCACCTAGAGCAAAGATGTGATAAATACCCGTATAGAGTCCCGGATCCGAAACAAACAAAAATTGTCTATGAAGCGAAATCGGATTGTAGTGGTGGTGGTCAATTATTACCATGGTCTTTTAGTGCAAAGGATTGTAGAAAAGCACTTGCTAGAATGTTAATAATTGATGAATTACCATTTAGGGTTGTTGAAAATGAAGGATTTAGGGACCTTATGCGTGTTGCTCAACCTATGTGAGTGAATATTCCTTCTCGCACTACGATTGCTAGGGATTGTTTGGGACTTTATAATGAGTCAAATGAGAAGTTGAAATCTTTTATGAAGGGTAAGAGAGTATGCCTAACAACCGACACATGGACGTCTTTGCAAAATTTGAATTACATGTGTCTTACCGCGCACTTCATTGATAATGATTGGAAATTACACAAAAAAATCCTCAATTTTTGTTTAGTTCCAAATCATAAAGGCGAAACTCTTGGTAACGCTATTGAAAATTGTTTACTTGATTGGAGAATTGGAAAATTTCTTACCATAACAGTAGATAATGTAAGTTCAAACAATGGTGCAATTAATTTCTTGAAGAGAAAGACCAAAAATTGGAAGGGTATTGTATCGGAACATGAGTTTCTACATGTTAGATGTTGTGCACACATTTTAAATCTAATTGTGTGCGAGGGGTTAAAAGAAATGGATGAGTTCATCCTCAAAATAAGAAATGTAGTGAGACATGTGAGGTCATCCCCATCTAGATTGGCAAGTTTCAAGATTTGTGCCGAAAAAGAAGGTATTGATTGTAAGAGTCGAGTTTGTCTTGATGTGCCAACTAGATGGAATGATACTTATTTCATGTTGGAGAGGGCAATTAAATTTGAAGTAGCGTTTGACCGATTGGTGGAAGAGCATACACAAATGAATAGAGTTTTTGATGATGATGATGATGATGAAGATGATGTAGTTGATGTTGAGAATGTGAGAGGAAAAAAGGCTAGAAGGGTTTTGGGTCCACCAACTAGTGGGGATTGGGAAAAAGCTAAGTTGTTTGTAAAATTTCTTAAATTATTTTACAATGCAACTTTACGATTTTCCGGTTCCTTATTTGTGACATCTAATAATTTTTTCATGGAGCTTATGATAATCCAAAATGGAATAAGTAACTTGGGTGAAAATTCCGATGCGTTTTTACAATTAATGACAATTGGAATGAAGGAAAAATTTAACAAATATTGGAAACATACCGAAAAAGTAAATTCGTTGTTACTTGTGGCGGTTGTTCTTGATCCTCGATACAAGTTAAAGTATGTTGAATGGTGTCTTGGGGAATGTTACGATAAATCCATTGTGCTTGAGTTAATTAATAAGTTGAAACGATGTCTAAATCAATTGTATGCTTGGTATTCTGAAAATGGGACAGTTAATGTAAGTAAATCCCAAGAAAGAAGCATACCCTCGATTGATTTAAACGTGAAAGAAGATGATGAACGTAAATATTTCGTTGCCAAATTTCAAAAACACCTAATAGAAGAGGGTGATATGAGTTACAAATCGGAAATGGATAAGTTTTTGCTTGATTCTTGTGAGAAGGAGAGTAATAATTTTGATATATTGGAGTGGTGGAAGATAAACTCGTCGAATTATCCGATTCTTTCTCAAGTAGCGAAGGATGTGTTAGCCATTCCAGTATCTACCGTCGCTTCAGAATCTGCTTTTAGCACCGGTTGACGCATTTTTTATCCATTCCGAAGCTCATTGTCACCGAAGATAGTGGAAGCATTAATTTGCTCTCAAAATTGGTTGCGGCAGTCAACTGCTATCAATCTTCGAGAAACAATGGAACAAGTTGAACAACTTGATCTTATTGACGTGGAGGAAGGTAATAAAAAATAGAAAATGTTTGTTTACAATTCATAGTTTCTTTTCCTTGTTAATGCATTAATTTCTCTTCTTTTTTTAATTGTAGATCTTGGTCAACATTTTCTTCCGGAATCAGAGATTATTAACGAGTAACGGATCATCCAATCAGAGATTATTAACTAGTAAGTAGTGACTGTTAATTTTTTGGGACTGTTGGTAATTTTTTTTTACAGCAGTAGCTGCTGTTAATATATTTTGGGACAGCTACTGTTTTTAATTTTTTGGGAGACAGCAGCCAGCAGCTGTTTTTTTTTTTTTTTTACAGTAGGTAGTTTTTTTTTTGTTTTTTACAGTAGTAACTGCTGTTAATATATTTTGGGACAACTACTGTTTTTAATTTTTTAGGAGACAGCAGCCAACAGCTGTTTTTTTTTTTTTTTACAGTAGGTAGTTTTTTTTTTTTTTTTTTTGGGACAGCAGTAACTGCTGTTATTATATTTTGGGACAACTGCTGTTATTATTTTTTGGGACAGCAGCTGTTATGTTTTTTGGGAGGCTGCTGCTATTTTTTTTTTACAACAGGGAGTTTTATTTTTTTTTGAGACAGCAGTAGCTGCTGTTATTATTTTTTGGGACAGTAAATGTTATTATTTTTTGGGACAGCAACTGTTATATTTTTTGGGAGGCTGCTGCTAATTTTTTTTTTTACAGCAGAGACTGTATTTTTTTGGGAACAACAGCTGCTATTATTTTTTGGAAGGCTGCTGCTAATTTTTTTTTTTACAGCAAGGATTGTTATTTTTTTTTGGAACAACAGTAGCTGTTATTATTTTTTGGGACAACAGCTGTTATTATATTTTGGGACAGCAGCTGTTGTGTTTTTTGGGAGGCTGCTGTTAATTTTTTTGGGACAGCAAGAGCTTTTTCTTTTTTTGGGACAGCAGCTGTTATTTTTTGGGGAGGCTGCTGTTAATTTTTTAGGACAGCATGGACTGTAAATTTTTTTGGACAGTAAATGTCCATGTTGTTATTGTATTGTTGTGCTGTATTGTTTTTGTTGAATTGCCCATGCTGTTATTTTTTTTTGGGCTGATAGTGCTGTATTGTATTGTTTAAGTGCTGTTATTTTTATTTTTCTTTGGGCTGTCATGTGCTGACAGTGCTGTATTGTATTGTTCAAGTGCTGTTATTTTTTTTTTTTGGCTGTCAATTGTTGACAGTGCTGTATTGTATGTGTTCCTGTTATTATTTTTTGGGACTGTCATGCTAATGGTTTGGAATTGTAAGTTTTTTTAATTTTTTGCTGCTGTAAGTTTTTTTAATTTTGTGTTGTTGTAAGTTCAAATGTGCTGCTGTAAGTTTTTTTAATGTTGTGCTGCATTATAATTTAAATGTGGATTGTAAGTTTTTTTAATTTTGTGCTGCATTGTAGTTTAAATGTGCTGCTGTAAGTTTTTGTAATGTTATGCTGCATTGTAGTTCAAATGTAGATTGTAAGTTTTTTTAATTTTGTGCTGCATTGTAGTTCAAATGTGTTGAAGATGAATTTTGTTATGTGATAAAGTTATTGATACATTGTAGTTTTTGGACTATTAATTATCAAATTGTATTTTACGGATTATTAATTAGTGAATTATACTGTTATAAAATAATATTTGAAAATATGATTTTTATGTATTATAAAAAAATTATTTTGTGTCATTCTTAGAATTGTGTTGGTAAATAGGCTCAAATTGAATTTGGATTAATTCACTAAGGAAATGGGCTGATGGGCCGTGCAAAAAAAAAAACTCACGAAAATTGTATCAGGCCCAAAACATGCAAAAAAAAACTCACGAAAATTGTGTTAGGCCCAAAACCGAAAACTGCACCAAAACCGATGGAAACCGCAGTGGCGGTTTTTTTCACCTACTGAAACCGAACTGTCAGGGAGCGGTTTTCAATTTGTGAAACCCGAGATTTTCGGTTCAGGGACTAAAAAATGTCAAAACTGAACCGAACCGTGAACACCCCTAATGGCGGCAGCAGGCGGCGGTGGTCAGCGATAGTGGCCAGCTGTGGTTGTCGGGGAGACCGGTGGCCAGCGGCGATGGTCGGATCTAAAATCCCTTTCAGAGATTTGTAAATAACACTTAGTTTCAAAAGATTTCCAAATCCCTCATTCACCACCATTTTTTAAAATACCCAAACAAAACATTTGCCAAAAAAAAAATTTGAAATCCCTTCCCCAAATCCTTTACTCAAACACAACATTACAGAAATAATTTTCACAATACTCAGTCCATCACATCGTCTAATTCTAATATTTTAATTAATTATATTATTTTTTATTTTTTTAACACATTATTATTAAATACTTTATTTTTTAATTTTCAAAATCTTTAAAAATATTTTTCATAAAACTAAACCAAACACACCACCTAAAAAAATAAGGGTTTTGATACTTTTTACTCTAAACATTGACTATTGTTTTACTTTGGTCCATGTAGTTTCAATTTGAACACGTGACACCCTAAATATTCGTAATGATCCCACCTCAGTCTAAATTAATAACTTCATTATAATTTTGAATAGCAAACCGTCACCTATGTTGCTCCCAACTATTTCAAGAGGACCTGAAGGGCATTACATCCTCTTCCTTTGCCCTTCACAAATTTTCTATTAAAAAACCTGTATGTATGTGTGTGTCTATATATATATATATATATCACTATCTTTTGAGTATTTAGTCCAGAAGTAGAATGGAAGGAGGGAAAAGATGGGACTGAAAATGCCCATAAAATTCCTTAAAAACAGTCACGCATGCGGCAGTGACTATTTTCTGTCCAAATTTGTAATGAAGATAATAACTTGGACTATAATGGAATGATCAGAAAACTTTGAGGTATTATATGTTTAAATTAAAACCAGGAGGACGAAAGTGAGATTTTGGTCAAATATCAAGGGTATAAAGTGTCAAAAGCACAAAAAACTATTAGCAAACATATCCTTTGGAAACATATTTTTTTGTTATTTTATTGCATGAAACTAAATTCACTTGTCTGAAAACTGCATTACATGGCTTCCATTGTTGCAGCTCAGCTTACATCTCAAGAACAAAAAAAAAAAAAAAAAACAGAAAATAAAATCTTGGATTTCAAAGCTTCGATCGATCAGTCCCATCTCCACCTCAGTTTACTGCAACAAAAAAAAATGAAAAATAAAAAAATCAAGGTTGGAAGAAGAATTATCGCTTATATATAGATATACCACCGAGCGTGTAGATTAGCTAGTGAGAGGTTGTTCTAGTTTAACCAAGGTCTTTAGTTCGAGACTTCGAGGCATAAGAATATAGTTGCGTTAAAACTCGGTAGGGAGAGCTTTGTCGCCCTTATAGTCCGATCCGGCTCGATCCGGATTAGTCGAAACCCAATGTGATTATCGGATACAAAAGGTTTATATAAAAAAAAATAAAAAATACATATATGTATGTATGTATCAGAGTAATTGAGAACTTACCGCGCAGTTGAGCGCCGGGAGGTTACACAGAGCCGGGAGGCGGGCGGCGATCCTAATGGTGTTGCAAATGCAGCCGTTCTCCACCGACTGGAGCGCGCCGCAGCACTCGGCGCTCGGGGGGGCGTTGTTCGTTCCGGGCACCACGAACGGCGCGCAGGAGTTGAGGTTTCCCAGCGACGCCGGGCATGTCGCCGGTCCCTGAGCGACGGCAACCTGCGCGTAGGCAACAAGCGCCACTACTACTGCAACTAGAAATGCTGCCCTAGAGAGAAAAAACTTGATGGCTGCCATGGCTAAAGATGTTTTTTTTCTCTCTCTCTCTCTATTTGCTGGATGATAGTTAAGTTTGTTGTGTTCTAAGGGATGGGTTTGGAGGTAAATTTATAGGGAGCTAAATTGTAAGAAGTGAAGATTTGCATGGGCTGCCTAATGTGATTTCTTTGATCATCAAAGTTGTGTTTATGGGTTAAAAATTAGGAAAAAGTACGATTTAGACCCTTTAACTATTGACACATTTCTAAGTGGTCCCTCTAAGTTTAAACGTTTCATTTTAAACCCTCTACGTATCATAACGTTTCAAATTCGTCCCTCCGTTAGAGATTCCGTTAAAACTAACAGAATCTCAGGGACAAAATAGTCTTTTCACATTTTAAAAATTTTTTAATCATTTTTAATTTATTTATTTTTTTAATTTTTTTCTCTCTCTTCCTCCCCTTCCTCTCTTTCTCCCGTCACCTCCCTCCTTCCTTCTCCCTGCCACCTCCCTCTCCCTCTCCCTCTTCCTCCCCTTCCCCTTCCCCTCTCTCCCTCCCACCCCACCCCCTGCAACAGGGGGTGCAACCACCCCCTGTTACGGGGGTGGGGTGGGAGGGAGAGAGGGGAAGGGGAGGAAGAGGGAGAGGGAGGTGGCGGGAGAGAGAGAGGAAGGGGAGGAAGAGAGAGAAATTTTTTTTTAATTAAAAATGATTAAAAAATTAAAAAAATGTGAAAAGACCATTTTGCTCCTAAGATTCTGTTAGTTTTAACGGAATTTCTGACGGAGGGACGAATTTGAAACGTTATGATACGTAGAGAGTTTAAAATGAAACGTTTAAACTTAGAGGGACCACTTAGAAATGTGTCAATAGTTAGAGGGTCTAAATCGTACTTTTTCCAAAAAATTAAGGTTGTTAAACAAGGTATAACTTTGAGTTTTTCATTATATATATATATATATATACACACACACATTTAACCGTTTTTGAAGTGAAAGTGTGCGATTTTAAACGAGAATTTTCTCGCAAATATTTCATCTCTTTATCAAAATCATTGAGTGTGTTAATGGTGTAGAAAAGTTTGAAACTAGTGGATTCAAAGGTTACGCTAGTTTTTAATCTCAATCATATATATTTTGAAATTAGATTTGCACTGTTAAAATGTCTCTTCGTCTTGATTTATATATATACTGGAAACTTTCCGTGTCTAAAGATACTATATTGATTTTTAAATTTTTAAGTGTAAAAAACAGTAGATAATAATAAAATAAAATAAAAAAAAGAGCATAAATGAAACTTGAAGAGTACAACAATATAATTAAATTCAACCGTTTTGGAAGTAGAGTGTGAAATGTTTAAGGTAAAATTTTCCTACTAAATATTTCATCTTTGGATCTAAACCATTGAATGTGTTGAGTGATGCAAAGAAATTTCAAGTTAGTGGGTTGAGAGATTGCAAATGTTTAATTATAATTATTTATTTTTTAAACTTAAATTTGAACTGTTAAAATATTTTTCCGTCCTTATTTATATAATAAATGTTTGTATATTGTCTTTAAATAAGTTTTAGCAAAGTACTTTTCTCTAAATTTTTTAAATACATTTTAATTTAGTATATACTATGAGAAGCTAAAAATCATGGTTTCGAGGATCCAATTTAATTAGGTTTAAGTTTTATCTATTTAAAAAAAAATGGTTAGTAATCTCTTTATTTTGATTTTTCAAACCTCGAAAGTATAAACTTAAACATTTATGTTTGATGATTGTTAGGTGTGCGACCAAAGTCCCATATCGATTATGTGTTTATAAGTATGGACAATGTCTTTATTGGTATGAGGCATTTTGGGTAGAGTACAATAGCAAAGTCGTGAGGGTTTTGGCCTAAAGTAAATAATATCATATCAATGTGAAGATATGTGTGGGTCCATACTTATAACAAGTGGGATAAGTGATATACATATTACCTACAAGTGGTATCAGAGTCACGCCCCTAATTTAGTCATGTGGATGATTTCCATGGAATGTCGAACAAAGGTAGTGGGCCCAGGTTAGCTCGTGATGGGATCCGTGGATGGCCTCTATAGGATAGGCGATCTGCTCCGAATACTTAATGGACGTGTCCTGCACCCAACACGGTGAAGATGTGTTCACCCGGATAGAGCGAACTTTCAAGGTAGGTGGTACTTCGGTGCTTCACATTAGGCGTGTACTATAATACGGTGGAAATGAGTTGACCAAATAGAGAGTAGACATATGGATGATCGTTTGGGGGAAGGCTTGGTGGTCCTTTGTTCTAGGGGAGGATTGTTAGGTAGGCGACCAAAATCCCACATTAGTTAGAACTGGGGAGGATCATAGAATTTTAAATATGAACAATATCTCTATTGGTATGAGGCATTTTGTGTCACAACCCATCCCGGACACCCATCACCTTGGGGTCGGCGTGACATCAACATGACATCACCTACACACCAAATCAACTAGGAACCGACAAGTGCATACGTAAATACACAACCACCAAATCATACCATACTATTTTAATACACTCTCTAATTGGGGGGGCACCCATCCCTACAAAATTATAATAACAACAAAGATAAAACTGCCATGAACCTCTCATAGGTTCACATCAACCAACACTTCCCAAAATACTCTCTCACTACCGCATTGTCGGACTTTATCTAGTACCAGCAAGGGACCGACTCCTAACTGTTGTACCTGCAAGTGTACTGTCTTCTTAATAAAAATATTTTAGATGGATTAAGTATGAAACATATAAATATCACATATCATAAAGAAAAATCCATTTTTCTTGTCACCACAGAAAACCACGTATATATGTTTATAACATTTCAACTAAACAATAGAAATCAACCAGAACGTTCAACAACTATATAGTATAACGCAACCGAAATAATAGTTATATCAACGTAAATGAATACATCCATCAAGTATAAAATAAAGTATATATAATTGCGAATTTACTCAACTCAATCACTGTATATAACAAACACCACACCACATCATATTATACCACATCACACCACACCACACCCAGGCTAGTCATGTGATAGTTTTAACTTCACGATCGGGAGTTGCAACTGTACCGTACCACCCGTAGGATATGCCTTCTTAGCGGAACATAACAACGCTCTGTTGAACTATGCTAAGCAGGTGAACAACGCTCTGCTGGACAATGCCAAGCAGGTGAAACACCACTCTGCTGGACTATGCCAAACAGGTGAATATGCAACACCAATTTTCACCTCATCTCAACAACAACAACTCATTTCCACGTCAACAACAACAACTCTGCCCATGATCAACTTCTACCCTTTTAGAAAAATAATGAAATTTACAAATTTCAGAAACACCCAAAATACGCTAGATCCATGTAAGTTAGAAACTTCATCCAATTTTAAGTAAACACATTTTTTGCTGTCATATATATATGAAAATAGATTTACAAGAAGACAGTATACTCACCTGGTGATCCGCTCCTCAAAAGCTTTTACCGACTATACTCTACCGTTCCTCAGGTGCCTGCGAACCTATTAGTGACAGGGCCTAAATTAATATTTTAGGTAAAATAACCTAATCATACCATGCAGACCCTAGGTTTAGTAATTTTCCCACTCCCCACATTTTATTATGAAATATTTCTATTCGACTAGTATTTCTCCGTTAAAATTTACTATATAAACTTTATTCATGTAAACGGTCTCAATAATTATCATTGTCATTTCGACATTTTAAGACTAGTAATTTAATTTAACAAATCATAGAATTTAACGAGAAACGTTACCCGCTCCGAAACGATTGTCGATTTCCTTTAAAATTTCTTAGTTTATGCTTCTGCTCCTACTGCTGCGGCGAGCACACTTCCTCCCTTCTCTGGTTTACCCATTGACGTTCCTCCGCCTAGGCCGTAGATCCTCCGCCTAGGCAAACACGCGTCTTTTTCTCTGCTTTGCTTACTGACCCTTCTCCGCCTAGGCCGTCGTTTTCACCGCCTCGGCGAACACGCCTCAGTTTCTTTCCACTTGCGTTCTGTTGCTCCTCTGCCTAGGCGAAGTTTTTCACCGCCTAGGCGAACAATCATCTTCTTCGTTCTACTTCCCCTTGCGATCAGACCAACCGTTTTTTTCTCTCTTTTTCTTCCCTATTTCCGGCAGCTTTTTCACCACCCCACTTCAACGATCAAACACACTAATACAACAGCTCGTTCTACTAACGACACCCTCCCCCCCCTCAAACCTAATCAAATACACCACAACACAATACTTTTACACCCCCAAAACAGAAGAAAACAGAGTACACACACCCTTTTCACACACCCTTGCCTCCAGATGAAACAAACGGACGGCGCACACACATATACCTCCAACAAGACCACAATCAACCCTTGGGACACACCCTTACACTGAAAAACTCTCCTTCACCGATGATCACGAACCTCCGACAGCTCCTCTTCCTCCGGTTCTCTCTCTCTCTCTTTCTAAATTTTCTCTAGATCTTTCTTTCCTCGAACGTTGTGATCATCTCATGCATAACCCATATATATATAGCTGAATTTGTGGCAATCCAAATGCCACGTTGCCTGCCCTCCCTCTCCTTCCGTCTGATCACAAGAACACACACACATGCATAAATAAATAAATAAATAAATAAATAAATAAATATATATATATATATATATATATATATATATCTTGGGTTAATTTGCTCATTCCTCCCCCTATTTTCTAAAATTTCTTTTCTTAGTCAATTTAAACTTTTAAAGGCTTTTTGAATTTTCAATTTGACCCCTAAACTTTTAAATTTGAGAATTTTAATTAACCAATTTTTCACCCGAATTTCCCAATTACTCTAAAATGCGACTAAAATGACATACGTGCTAGATCGATGTCTTACATTTTGAGTAGAGTCCACAAAATCATAACGACTCAGACCCAAAGTGAATAATATCATATACCAGTGTGAAGATATATGTGAGTTCATACTTATAACAAGTGTAATATGTGGTGTACATATTCACTACAATGATACCCGAATATGAGGATAATTATAATTAGTGAAATGTCACTAAGGTCCTTAACTTCTTGCAAATAATGTAATTGTAAGGATTCTTAACTTAAAACTTTGGATTCCGGTGAGTAACCTCCGACGCAAAAGTAAGTAGGGAAAGTATATATAACTTATAATTTGAATGTATAGAGATTTTCAACTTATCTCTCCCCCTTTACGCTCAAGGTATTTATAGATTCTCACTTGGAAGAAAGTGGAGAGAAAATGCTTAATACCGGATATAACCAATCAGTTGGGATTACTGGCCCTCAACATGAGATCTTTAGGCGTGAACAGTGTGATTCTCTAATGAACATTCAGGGGCCCCTGAATTTATTATTTCACGGGTCTGGTCCACTCTTGATCCATGGGTCAATCTCAATATCAGGACCTAATTACAAGGCTAAAGACGAAATTATCCTTCATCAATGTTCATTTAGTTCATCAAATTTACTGTATTATATGATAGTCGGTGTAAATTTTTTACATGACAATGATTTTTATATAGTGCAGTAATTTTGAATTTTAGAAAAAAAAAAATCAATGTAACAACTGGATTAGATGAATATAGAACATTTTAAAGTTCCTAATTTGACAGAAATGGAAAGTTAGAGGGGTCAATGTGTCATTCGCTAGTCTGAAACCGTACTAATTAGGGATTAGCTCGTTATTTTGCTCGCGTGTGGTTTCACTAGAACATACTTTCGATCGAGAGAGAGCGAGAGAGAGAGAGCGAAGCTTGCAGCCATGGCGGACGAAGACTTTGAGATGGACGGAGGGTTCGTAATTTCTCAACCTTTTGCTTGCATATTTAAATCTAATGGCTTCTGAAACGGAATATATGTTCTTCAGTATTATCGAGAGTGAATTGCCCAATTTTACGGCGCTTAGAGTTTCAAAATTAGGGTTTAATGGTTTTTTCTTCTTCTTCTCTCTAACTAGATAGTTAGCGTCGCTGATGTTTCTCTTCAATTGAAGCTAACTCCATCATTCAATTAAACTGATAACATTTGGTTGATTTGGTTTAACCTATAATCGACTATCAAGCAACCTCGAGACGCCTCGAAAGTCTAAAAACAGTTTAGTTATTTTAGATTTTTAATCTTTTAAATGTTCTGCTTTTTCAGAGAGAAGAAAATTATCAGAGATTAGACTACTTAGTGATTTTAGGGTTTTGGATGCTCTTAATTAATACTGATGAGTATGAACATAGGGTCACTTCAAGTTTTTTTTTTTTTTTTTTTTGAGCAAAAGTTTGATAACAATGTCCTTTGATTCACATGTACTTTGATGACTTCCTTTAAGGAAAAAAAATGTTAATATCATTATAGAATAGGAAATTCCTTAAGGTAGTGTTTGGAAGCGCATAATCGAAGCCTTAAAAATGTAATTTGAAATTAACATTTAGACTGTTTCATTTTTTTTATGTGCTATCATTGATTCCACGCAGCCAAACAAGACTTAAGGTTAATTTACTACATAGAGACAAACCCCACATGTGGTTATCTGTTATTCTAGGATGAAATCAATTCCCTTTTTCCATTTATTGGTCTGGATTCCATTACGGCAGTGTTTGGTTGTATACTTGTATGGTATTTGGAGCTTTCTAATTCCAATTTCAAGGCTCCAATTTTGATTTCCCAAACGCTACCTAAGTGAACTCGAACGTGCATATCACGTCGGCTTTTGTTTTAGTTTTATCTGTGATTGAACTAAACCAGCATTCGAGATTCACCTGTTTGGTTGTCTTTCAATTCGCAAATTATACTATTTTTGAATCAATCAATTTATTAATTGTTATAGTTTAGTGTTTGGTTGTAAGGATTAAAAACACTTAAATTAGCTAGCCAATCAATTTAGTTCTAGTTCATATGCTATTTTCTCGTGTAATTAGAATAAAATATAGCTTTGGACTTTAACTACAATTATATGTTTCTTTGTTCAAACAAACAATATGTATATTTGATTAAATCATAGGTAAATAGATAATTATATAAAGCAAGTTATCGAAAATAAGATAATTTAAACAACCAAATAGACCTAAAGTATTTGCACTTGCTTATGGACAAACTGCCCCAAAGCAATCATTCATCATAGCAAATCTTATTCGTGGATGTGTATACTTTTACCTCTTGCTTTGTATGACAGTTCAAAAATATGTTTTTCACTGATAATTTTATTTTATTTTATTTTGGAATTAGATACGAGGATGAACCGATCGATCCTGAGCCGGAGGTAATGACATTCTTTTGTTCTAATTGGTCTGACTATATATATATGTGCGTGTGTGTGTATAATTGGTCTAAGTATACAGACACATATATATAATTGGTCTAACTATCCATCTCTCTCCCTCTCTCTATATATTGTTCGAATAATTGCCAGGAAGGAGCAGAGGAAGAATTAGAAGCTGAAAACGAAGATGATGTTCCCGATCCTCTTGTGGGCGAAGGTGAAGAGAAACAGGAGGAAGAACAACGAGAACGACCTCGTAAAACGTCTAAATATATGACAAAATATGAACGTGCAAGAATATTGGGTACCCGTGCTCTGCAAATAAGGTTTATTTTTCACCCCCTCTTGAGTTTCTTAAGGCTCCATTTGTTTGTTTTTTCTGTTCCCCCAAAAAACTGGGAGCAGAAACACTAAACAAACGCCACCTAATATTATAAAAACTATTATTTTGTTGAACGAAAATTGAAATTATTCTTGTTCGGGCAGCATGAATGCACCTGTGATGGTTGAGTTGGAAGGAGAAACCGATCCACTTGAGGTAAGCTTCATCAAGACATTGTCAATCATACCTGTATCTTAACATTATTCAGGCAAAACTTTTACATAATGGTTCGAGAAAATGAAATTCATCGGTTTTTGCTCTATATAAATTTAATAATTTTATTAAATTATAATATTAGTACATGCTTTGAAGTTAAAATAGTAGAGGGTATTGTTGGTAAATTTAAAAAATTCAATCTTGAGCACATAGGATTTATCAAACAGTTTCTTTCAATTCAATTTTACCAAACAACGCCTTAGCTCGTTACTTGAAAAAAAAAAAATTGTTTTTTTTTTTTTTAGATTGCAATGAAGGAGCTCCGAGAGAAGAAGATACCTTTCACCATTCGCCGCTACTTGCCTGATGGAAGGTTTGTGTAAATTCAAGGCTAAATCACACTTTGCACCCCTAATGTTTGAGTACAACTCAATGCGTCCCCGGATGTTTTAATTTCCACAATATACCCCTTGAAGTTTGTTTTTTCCGCTCAAATTGGTCCAATTAAGACATTTTGATTATCTTAATTTAGAGAAAAATATAAATAAACACTTGATGCAAGTGTTGTTGATTTGGCTATTAACATGGTCAAAACGTGTCGATTGGACTAAGATGCAAATTTCAAACTTCAGGGCGTACACGTTGAGATTGCTTTCAAACATCGGCAGTTTGAAGTCTGATTTAGCCCAAAGTCATTTTTTCTGTGTCTTCTATTACTGTGTTTTCTTTGAAATAATAATAAATGAGTTTATATATATATATTATTCTTTTTTTAATTTTCAGTTTTGAAGACTGGGGGGTTGATGAATTGATTGTGGAAGACTCATGGAAGAGACAAGTGGGAGGTGACTAATATGTGGGGGACTGAAATCATTGTCATAACCTTTGAATTTGTGTTCTAATATCACACCAAACCCCTTTTCTTGCTTTCCAAATAATCTTTTTTTTTTTTTATCTATCTATATAGATATATATATATATATTCTTGAGTATTTTTGGGGGCTAAGGTAGTGTTTGGTTTCATGGAATTGGAGAACCCAAAATTGGAATTGGATTTTAACCCATGTGGACATTTGAAAATTTCTACAAGGTTGCGTTTGGAAGCGCAAAATTGGAGCTCTCGAATTGGAATTTAGGGATGATGAATAGCATGTAATTTTTTCAGGTTTTTAGGTGCGTTTATTTTCAATTTCAATTTTAAGTTCCCAATTTCGTACCATCAAATGCTATTTGAAGTAGCATTTGGCTGTATGGAATTGGAGTTTTGTAATCGGAATTAAAAATGAATGTGTATAAAAATCTTAAAATTTGCATTATGATCATTTCAAAATTCGATTTGGGGTTTCGATCATGATTTCATTTCTAATTCCAATTCGGAGCTGCCAATTCCTTACAACCAAACACTACCTATGGAAATTGCTATTTTAAGGTGAACTAAGAATTTCTCGTGCTTGAAGATAATATTTTGATTTTATAATTTATGAGTGCAGAAATATAGTAAATAATAATAAAAAAATCGATTAAATATAATCTAAAATTTTAAAAAAATAAAAATATATTATTTTTTCCTTAATGACCCTTCGGGTAGGTTTGGTTGGAAGGAGGGGAAAAAAAATAAATAAATAATATTTTTATCCCTTGTGAAAGAAAAATTATTTTTCTTAGTGTTATTTAGTTAAGAAAAACAAATGAACGAATAAAAAATAATTCATTTTAATGAAATTTACTATTTGGTCCTTATATTTTATAAAAGTAAATTAAAAAATTTATTATCAAGGGTATAATTGTTATTTTACTTATGAGATGTCATTTTTTGTCCTTTTCCTCTCAATTTTGTGTGGAAAAAAAATTGAAATTGTACATTTTCTATTTTTTCCATCCTTTTTTCACCAACTAAAATTACCCTTAAGTATGTTTAGATGGAAGGATGAGAAAGAAAAAAAAATAAAAAATAAGAAGGTAATATTTTTATCTATTGTGAAAGAAAAATTAGGTGGCGCTTGGTAACCATTTCTATTCTCATCCCATGTAGTTGGATGGGAATAGGATGGGATAAGATGAAAATTTTGTTTATTTCTTGGGGGTAGAATTGCGTTTGATAACGATAATTTTTTTTTTTTTTTAAAACAAAATCGTGTTTAGTAACGATTTTATTCTAAAATAAAAAAAATAAAAAATAAAATTGTTTTGAGAACTTTTTTTTTGTTTTGGCCGGACGGTGACCGGTGGGTGGCTGACGCGGCCGGCTGGCGACGCTGAAAGTTGCCGGACAGTGGTCGGCTGCAGCGGCGGGTGATGCCGGAGGCGCCGGCACCGGCAGGCGGATGAACAGTGGCGGTGACCCTCTTTAATTTTTGAGAATGGGATGGGAATAATGAGAAACAACTTTTTTTTTTGTTTCTCATTTCTTAAGAAAAAAGTTGACACAATTTTCAAATTGTAATGGAATTGAAATGAGAACAAAAATTACTAAACGCTATTCTCAAACAGAAATCCCAAAAATTTGGGAATGGGATGGAAATTTCTAGGATAGAAACGGTTACTAAACGGGGCCTTATTTTCCCTAGTGTTGTTTGGTTGGGAAAGAAAATGAAACGAAGAAAAACAATTCACTTTAATATAATTTGCTATTTTGTCTTCATATATTACAATAATAAATTAAAAAAATTATTATTAAAGATATAATTGTAATTTTGATAACTTTAACAAAAAAAAATTCTCTCATTTTCCTCCTAAATTCGTGATGAAAAAAAATTATCTCGAAGATTGTGTTTTATCTATCCTATTTTCTTATCCCTTCCATTTTTCATTCAACCAAACATAATTTTTTTTTTTAATTTTCTTTTTCATTCATTTTCCATCTAACCAAACACACCCTAAATGAAAAGTCAACTTGAAAAAAAGTTTCCTAAATTATTAGATAGATATTAGGCCAATTAACAAACTTTAAGGTGAAATGTGTAATTATTGAAACTTTAAGGTGTAATAAATGTAAATTTCAAGGTGGAAAGTTAGATATGACCAAATAAAGAAAGAAAAAGTTGCTTGAACCTACTCACATGGATGTTATTCTTCATGGAATACCAACCACTAAAGCTATTAGAATTTTCCATGATTTTATTTTATTTAATAAATATCTTTGTTGGTTTCCTCTTAAACTAATCAATGATTAATCACTTCATTAATTCTTAGAGGTTTTTGCAATTCGTATTTTCAATTTGAATACATTAAACCCTGAAATATCCTAATTCTGGTATGACCTTTTGCATGTATATGTGGATGCGCATACAAATAAGATAACTGAAAATTACATTCATAGTTCTTTCGTTAAGTCGAATTGAAAGTATCATAATTCTGTTAAGTCAGTCCAAATCGATAATCCTGTTTTTTTTTATGACGAAAATTAGTTACGTGTCAAACGCAAAAAAAAAAAAAAAAAAAAAAAAAAGAAAAGACTGACTTGGTACGATTTGGATATTTCAGAGTTTAATGTGTTGAACAACTGTAAAATGAGATTTCTATGAAATTTCATCGGTCCAAAGTGCGAAAAGTTCTAATTATTATTTTTGTCCGTACATGAAATTAAATCCCATTTGAATCATGTGTTTGTGGAATGATTGGATCAATTACCTCTAATTATCTTATCTTATTTTATTCATAAGTAAAATTAATGCATCAATTTTTGGTTAATTAATTAAGAAATTAGTAGATAAACAAAATTGATAGAGAAATAACACATTTAAAATTTTGGATTTTTGTGCATCATTTGATGTTTAGCATCCATCCCCATCCCCACATTTTTCTTTTTCTTTTTCTTTTTTTTTTTAAATCACTTTCAAAACATTTTTTACCAATTTATTGTTCGGATATTTTTGGAGAGAGAATAGATTTAATTCAATTAGCGTAAAAAAAAAAATGACGTTTCAAGGTATTGAGAAATTGTAAAACACAGCAAAATCACTGCGAAACATAAAATCGAGTTGAAATCTGTATCATATAGCAAAATGTTCAGATTAATATTTAGTAAATCGAGAATTTTCAGTAGAAATTTAATTACAATAATATTTTAAGATAAATAATATTTGTTGCGGCAAGATAGAGATTTAATTTCCGTACGATTATCGAGTTATCAGGTAAACGCGAAATTCGACATGTTTCTTATAGTGCTTATCGTGTCCAACCCGATAACAAACCGTTACTCAATAAGTTGAACTCATACCCGATACAAAATTTGTATCGATTTCACATCGTATTATTGTGTAAATATCTGTTTTGTTTGTCCTCGTGTTAATATAAGGTTAAATAATAAAATCTAAAAATTGTGTGTCATGTAATTATTATATTCATAAAAAATATCTTTGAGTTGGCCTACACCAAGAAAATTTAGGAGAAAAAATCAAATCAAAATATATTCTAGAATTCAATCTCATCAGAATTTATTCTTCCCTCTACTCACTTTTTTTCATTTTACTTATCTTTCTTTTCATTGGTCTCTCTCTAGACTCTCTCTTCCACACACTCATTTCTTTTAGGAATGTCAATGTCGGGTTCCGGTTCGGTTTCATATAAAATCAAAATTTTCAATTTTTTTTTAAATAATTTTAAAATCGGATCGTTTTTTTAATTTTAATCAAAACTAAAATCAAAATCACGAAACTGCGAAACCGTTTCAAATTTTTAAATTTTATGAAAAACTAAAACTAAAACCAAAATTAAAACGGCGGACCTTGTTTCTTATGTACGAGGAAAAACATAATTAAAATATAAAATATAAATTTCAAAAATAAAAATTAAACCACAAAATTATTAATTGTTACAATAAATATTCCTAACGATAAATAAAATACAACAATAAAATCATAAATAATAGTTACAGTGAAGTGATGAGAAAGGAACAAGAGAAGAGACAAGGAGCAGGAACACTTGATCAGCCAGTAAACAGAATTATAACCTTAAGAACTGGGCTATAAGTATATATATACACACACATACTAGGGTTAAAGTGTAAATAAATACAAAATATTTATATAAAATAGGAAATAAATAAAAAATAATATATATATATATATATATATGTATGTATGTATTTTTTTTGAAGTTTGCACGTATAAAATAACTAAAATATAAAATATAAAATTCAAAAACAAAAACCAAATCACAAAATTATTAATTGTTACAATAAAGGTTTTCTAACGATAAATAAAATATAATAATAAAATCATAGATAATAATCACAGTGAAATGATGAGAAAAGAGCAAGAGAAGAGACAAGGAGCAAGAGCACTTGATCAGCCAGTAAACAAATGAATTATAACCTTAAGAACCGGCCTATAAGCATATATATATATATATACACACACAGGTTGAAGTGTAAATAAATACAAAATATTTATATAAAATAGGAAATAAATAAAAAATAATATATATATATTGGTTAGTTCGCGGTTCGGTCACGTGGTTTGATTACGCGGTTGCTATCCCAAAACCAAAACCACGATCAAAATCATTTAGTGGTTTCAAAACCGGACCGCTCAATTCGATTTAGTGCGATTACCCATCGGTTCGATCTTCATCCCTAATTTCTTTTCATGGAAGTCTCTCTCTCTCCCTCTCTAAACTCTGTCTCTTCCCCCACACTCATTTCTTTTCATGGAAGTCTCTCTCTCTCTAAACTCTCTCTCTTCGAACCGACATATGCACAGAGAATTAGCCAACTGTAATAATATGTTTTATTTGTCCATAAGAACATCAAGAGTGCGCCCAATGTGACGAGTTTGTCTGAATATGAAAGAAAGAAATCTCCATAATTTATTCATTTCTTCTTCATATTAGTTGGCCTTTTAAGAAATATTTTAATCCATGACAGATTAATCCCAAAACACATGATCAATTAAAAATTACATATTGACTACCTCGGGAATGATTTAACCAAATTTACATTTTTTAATTTTTATATAATTTTTTTAATAGAATTTTTTATATTTTTTTTGTCGAAATTTGTTATTAATGTTGATGAGGGAAAATTTCGTTACATACGACACATGTGAAGATATTACGATAAGTACAGAAAAATGGCCGAGCTAGGAGCCGGGGCTCCCTCCCATGGAGCCTCTCATGTTCTCCTTGAAGACCCCCGATCCGAGTTGAGAATCGCCTTTTCCGAGTTAAAGGAGTTCGAGCCAAGCTGGTGAACTCCGAGCCGAACTGACAAACTTGAGCACTCTCCGCTCGTTGTCTCCGTACTCGGGGCATCCTCAGGCCGTCTTGAGACTCCGACCCATGGGCCTCTGCAGGTGGGCCCAAAAGCCCAACCCGGATGATCAGAGTACTAATCTACTTGCTCATTGGCTGTTCAGCGGATTAGGTTAATTAACTTGAGCTTAGCTCCCTAGTTTCGCGGCGCTAGTCGAGCCCAACGCCTATAAATACCTCATGACATCCAATGCCCAAAGTTACGTCTTCTTTACTGACACTAAAGCACTTCTTAGCCCCTCTCCTCCGGATACTTACTCTTACGCTGGAGGGACTTTACTGGGCACAACTCCGGTGAGTATGTGTGCAGGTGTTCGGAGTGGAGCTCGGCTCGGAGATTGGAACAGAGTCCAGAGAAACATTCATCTCGGAATCTAAACAGGATCTCAGGTTGGATTGCAATCACCTCGAGGTTGTCAGAAGTCCCTAGATTCACGTCATCAATAATCTTGTAAGTATATTGATTTTCCAAACTATACTGTTGGCCGCTCATCACTTTTGAACACCAACAAATGTTATTTTGATTTCGTTTGTCTCCCTCTCTAAGTGTTTCAGATCTGGAAAATTTCAGAGAGACAAAGTTGAGGGGATGATTTGTAGGGAGGTCTTGGACCTCTCTGGACTCGAAAGGTCACTAATGAGATCAGCCATTCCCTCATATTTATAACTTAACCATCAATTTTTTTTTATATCAGATGTGGATAAACCTAATAATCTATCTCTCACACATCGGATCTTTGGTTGGCTAACACTCGACCAATCTCTCCCTTTGTGGCTATTGGGTCAAAGTTGTTATAACTTGGGCTGATACTAGGGTGGTCTTGGACCTATCTCAACTTCAAAAATTAACTCATGAAGTTAGATTTTCTCTCAGACTTATAATCTGACCACCAATCTCTTTTATATTCAATGTGGGATAAACCCAACAAATACTCTCTCACACATTGAGCTTTTAGTCAGCTAACATTTGACTAGTTTTCCTTTTTGGTTGTTGAGTCATAGTTATTGTAACTCGGCTCTCATACCAATGTAGGGTAGTCTCAAATCTCTCTCAACTCTAAAAGTTAACTCATGGGGTAAAGTTTTTCTTTACATTTATAACCTGACTACCAGTACCTTCCACATCCGATGTGCCATAAACCCAACACAATTAACCCTATTGTTAAAAAGACGTTTGATCTAAGTTGTACATATAAAATTTAATCCAACGGTGTAAATATATTTTTTTTTTTACAATTACTCAAAATTAAATTAAATAGCATAGTCAAAGTTGTTCTAATACACTATCATAGTATATAGAGATAAAAGTAAAAATACTCAAAAGAAATTATAGTACAAATTAGGGGGTTAAAAGTGTAATATAATCAGAATGAAGATTACATATATGAAGAAGAGGATACCTTAGCGTGGCGCACACACTGAAAAGTATGTCTCCCCTTGCAAAAACACACAGTTAACCTCCCCCCACGCTTTCCCACTATGAATTATCATTCCATTTTCGATTCCAAAAGCATTTTTCAAGAAATCTATTCCCCAAACACGAAGAAAGAATCAAACCCATCTTCAAGAATCAAAGCCTAATTATATAGTTAAATCATTCATCATGATCTGGTAAGTTCAAGTTTTTCTGGGTGTTTTTTTATGGGAGGTGGTTTTTCTAAGGAGAGCGGTGGAAATGATGAAGCTGGGCTGCGGCGGAGGACCGGGCTGGGAGACTTGCCGGAGAGCTGTGTGGCGTTGATTCTTGCATGTTTGGATCCGCCGGAGATTTGCAGGTTGGCGGGTTTGAATCGGGTGTTCCGGCGGGCTTCGTCGGCGGATTTGATCTGGGAGTCGAAGTTGCCGGAGAATTATGAGGTTCTTGTGAAGAGACTTTTGGGTGACGGTGGAGGAGGGTTGGGGAAGAGAGAGATTTACTCCAGGCTTTGTCGTCCCATTTCCATTGATGGTGGCAACAAGGTTTTGCGCTCTCTCTCTCTCTCTCGATTTTGAATTTTTTTTTAGTTTACAATAAGTTGTTATCCAGACCAGTTTACGAGCATCTCGACGATCTTAAGGGCGCATTTCCCTCATCATGCATTCATGATTAAATTCAAGATTTAATTCCCGGAACAGTGCTCCCATGAAAATCGAACACCTCCTTGTCAACCGAACGAATACCTATTTTGATTTTATACAGAGAAAAAGAACAACCATTCATACATACATATATATATATATATATATATGCAGGAAATATGGATGGAAAAAGATGGAGGAGGGATGTGTGCATCAATCTCCTGGAAGGGATTAAAAATAACTGGAATTGATGATCGGAGATACTGGACTCATATTCCAACTGATGAATCCAGGTATTATTATTATTATTATAAAATTTATATTTGATATTATAGTTAATATTAACTCAGCGACAAAAATTAAAAGAGGATTTTGAGACTCATACAGTTTTTCAAAGTTTTCTAGAAGAATGAAAAAAAAAATAAGAGAATAATATTTTTATCAAATTATTTTCATTTAACCAAATGCACCCTAAAAGTTATTATAATTTTTTTTATGTAAAAAAAATAGGGCTTATTTTTTAGAGGTCCCACAAGTGAAGATCACCACTTTTTAAGAACCATTCAAAGGCAAAAAAAACTCACTCAGATGGCCGTCTACAAAGTGGTGTTTTTCACTTTTGGGACTTTTGAAGGAATTTGTCAAAAAAATATAGTAATTTTTATGGTGTACAGTGACTTTTGAACTGTTGGTTGTAATTTTAACTTTTAAAAAAAAATAGGATATTGCATAGCTTCACTATAATTTTAATTTTGTAAATTGTTAAATAAAAATTGACTACATCAAAAAGGCAAAAAGTCATGATTTTTTTTTTTTTTTTTTTTCAATTTTGACAGCTAAAAAAATATCTCCCAACTCACTATATTGTCTCTTTCAAGCATCGCCATCCTTTTTTTTTTTTTTTCACTAAATTTATTTTAATTTAAACAAATTTATTAGAAAATCAAAGAGACTTTTACACTTTGTATCTTAAAATTTTACAAAAAAATCATTTTAGTCCATATACTTTTAATTTAAATACTTTAAACTATTCAAACCGTATTAATTGAATACAAATTGTTATTCCTGTAAATTTTTTTTTACAAAAATTATCTAATTCCGTGCTCGACACTAGGGATGCCCGCGATACAGGTTTGACTCGGTTTTATACAAAACCAAAACCAAAACTGGCGGTTTCTTTTAAACGATTTTAAAACCAGACCATTTAATTTTATCCAAAATCAAAACCAAAATCGCGAAACCGTAAAACCGTTTAAGATTTTTAAATTTTATAAAAAGACAAAATCAAAATGAAAACCAAAATCAAAACCAAAACCACGTATCATTGTTTCTTATATATGAAAAAAAAAAAAAAGAAAAGAAAAGAAAAAAAAAAACATAACTAAAATATAACAACAGTCTCTAAATCATTCACATACAATTAATTTTTAATCCTGCAAAATCAACTGATTGATTCTCAAGAAGAAATATGAAAAGTGAAATTTAAGAATCTTACCTATAACCATATATTTATACTATAGTTAGTGGATAAAAGGGTTAACTTATAAAAAAAAATAGGAATTAAACTATAAATTTCTTATTTTTGTGTGTGTATATATATATATATTGGTTACATGGTTACACGGTTCGGTCATACGGTTCGGTTACGCGGTTATTATCCCAAAACCAAAACTGTTTCGGTTGCTAAATTTAAAACCAGGACCAGGACCAAAACTATTTCGTCAGTTTTAACCCGAACAATTCGGTTCGATTTCTCTCGGTTATCCGTCGGTTCGGTTTTTTTGGCCATTCCTACTCGACACGTGACTTTTCTTTTTTCTTTTCTTTTTTTTTTTTTTTTTTTTTTTTAAAAGATTCAAGACGATAGCATATCTTCAACAAATATGGTGGTTAGAGGTAGACGGAGATTTCCAGCTCGAACTTCCAAGAGGAAACTACACCCTCTTTTTCCGTCTCCGCCTCGGCAAATCTCCGGCAAGACTCGGCCTCCGCCGCCGCCGTTCCTTGCACCTCGACGGCGTCCACGGCTGGCAAATCAAGCCCGTCCGGTTCCATATGTCGCCGTCGACCGGCCAAAAAACAGTGTCGGAGTATTTTCTCAAAGAAACAGGGGATTGGATTCTCTACAAGGCCGGCGATTTCGTCGTTGAAAATTCAAAATTACCCACAAAAATCAAATTCTCGATGACCCAAATCGATTGTACGCACACTAAAGGTGGACTCTGTTTGGATTCTGCACTGATATACCCAGCTGATTTGGGAGAGAAGATGAAGCAAGAGTTGATGAGAGATCATTAATTACATTTTTGGCCCCTTGTTTTTGAATTAGTGTAATTTAGTGTATATTTGATGTAAATTAATGCGGAAACATTAAAACGGAAGTGTACCTTCCGGATTCGGAAGACTCGTTTACAATCCGTTTTTTGTTTCTTCTCTTGTCGGCAAGAAAAATATTATTAGAGTATTTTCTGATAATATTCACATACTCTCTAATCAATGCCACTCAAATTTTCTGTAATCTAATGAGAATCAAAACCGTAGAAATATTAATGACTATTTATAGAGAAAATTTTAAAGGGTGTGTCTGTTCCAATAGGTGTCTACCTAATAGACGTGATTCTTAAAATTA
Source organism: Eucommia ulmoides (assembly GCA_016647705.1). Lineage (NCBI taxonomy): Eukaryota > Viridiplantae > Streptophyta > Magnoliopsida > Garryales > Eucommiaceae > Eucommia > Eucommia ulmoides. The sequence continues at coordinate 3,017,429 of CM028336.1, forward strand.
AGAAGTGCACTTATTAACATGGTGATTATCCATTAAATTTGGAGCCAACGTGGACGCTCTACAGGTCGACCCAATCCACTCCATAATCCAACATTTTATTTTTGAATTTGTTCTCATTTTGTCCTTATCTAAGTGGTGCAAAGCCATATTATATGAGGGACCATAGAGGAACAATTTTACAAACTTTTGTAATTGACATAAGGACTAAATTAGAATACTTTTAAGAATTCAAGGATTTAATTGAAAAAATTAAAATAACAAGGATTAAATTCAAATAAACCTTAAACTTTCAAAACCCAAATAAAAAATCCATGCATTAGGTGGTATTAAACAATTTATAAATTGACTAAAAATAATACTATCTACCAATTGAAGAACAACCAAACAGATCATTAACTGGCGTATGATTGACGTTTCTACTTTTTTATTTCTACTCTTAATAAAATAGGATAAAAATTAAATTTTCGTTCTGAATAATTTTGAGAACAAAATCGTAATTTCTAAATTTAGAAAATGCTTTTGATTGCAATTAAATTTAGATCCTTTATATATACCTACGTGTCCGTGTGCGCGCGCACGCAAGAGAGAGATGAGATGAGAGAAGAAAATAAAAATATGCGGCGGTGATTAAGAATCTGCATGATAGTGGTGACAGCTGGCATGGGTAGTAGTTTTCAACATTTACCCTTATAAAATAGATTGAGAATAGTTCCATTGGAGTAATAGGAATCAAGATTTTTTATTTCTCAAATTTTTAAGTAAATCTAGAATTACTCCTAAAAGTGTTCACTAAACATATTTCTATACATTAATCTCAAAATTTTGAGAGCAGAAACACCAAAAAAACAGAGCCGTAGTGCTTATGTTCTCATATTTCTGTTACTATACCCAAAAATAAAAGTTTGTTCGAGAAAACAAAACATAACATAATTGGATAATTTTTTTTACCATATTTTTGTTTCCTAAGAACGGAAACAAAAAATAAAGAGAACAAAAACACTAACACAAGCATGACCTCAACAACACCCCGAAATCGCGATTCGAACGTTGAAAACTGTGTACCAAACAGATACTTAATGTCGTTCCCCCTTCTATCTCTTCATGTTCTAACAAAATTCAAATTCATACACAACATCGAATTCAACAAAAACATTATTAAATTCTTATTCATACAAAAAAAGAAAAAAAAGGAAAAAAAAAAAAAAAAAAAACAGTTTTATAAATGTTAATAGATTACACTTGCAGGATTTTTGAAAAAAAAAAACTATAATTAATTAACTAACTAACTAACTACCGAATCGAGTCCAATTCTGCATGGATGAAATAAGACAAACGAAGTCGAAATAAAAATTAAAAAGTAAAGAAAATGAGTTAATTCAAATCACCTGTACAGGAGGGGGCGAGGTGGGAGGCCAAACATAGCCTCTGTTTTCAAGCCTTCCAGTCATAACCCAAGTTATCGTCAAGATCACTGCTGAAAAACCCATTTTCTGTAAAATCATGGGCAGCGATGTCAAGATCATCGGACAAATGAAGATTGTGAGGAAAATCGTCCGTTTTTTGCTGTCCGATTCCATTGTTATTACCACCACCTGCTGCAGCAGAGGAATCGCTGTTTGGAGGTGCTTTAAAACTGCTGCTCCTCGTATATGATTGCTGCAAATTTCCAGGAAGAACAGTAGCAGCAGCAGCAGCAGCAGAAGAAGAACTTTGTGGTAATTTTGAGGTTGTCTCCTGCTCTGGCTGTTGATGTTGCTGTTGTTGTTGGGTTGAGTTTTGTTTTGTAAGAAGTGTTTGGTAGTTTGTCAAGGCAAGAGCGGCTTGAGCTGAGCTGGTTAATGTTCCTCGCCCAAGCGTGTTGTTAAGGCCTGTTTGGCTGTTGTTATTATTATTAGGAGTTCCAGGATTCTGTGTTTCTAGTTTAACGGTTGGGAGGTTACGGATTTCTTGCATCTTTTGCAACTGAGCGGGATGTCGCGGTATATTTTTCAATCCATCTGCGAAAAATAAAAAAACCAACCAAACAGCCCTCAATATGTCAAGAACAAATAATAGTTAATCAGAACACGAAATACAGGTTTATTTAGGTCTGTATACTGTTTTCGGTTTTCGAGAAACACAACAATTACTCTATTAACAACACAACTCAAAAACACTTTTACGAAACAATTTTTACAATACTCAACCCATCACATCATCTATTGTTGATATTATACTTTTATTATTTTATAAATTCAAAAACTGATTTTAAATTTTTTGAAAAGTAAACTAAACAGACCCTTCTGTTCCCATGTTTCTGTTTTTGTTCACAAAAGAAGTTATAAAGGAAACTAAAATTTGGGGACAATTTTTTTTTTCGGTTAAAAAAAGGGGAGCAGAACAGAAACAGAAATCTGGGAACAGAAACAGTAAATGAAAGGGGCCTAAGTTACCAATTGGTCCAGCTTTGTGCTCTCCACAGAAATCGATTAGGTCTTTCATGGTATTGACAACCTCAGATATCTGTTAGAAGATAAGATTATATAAACAACATAATAAGAAACATCAAAACAAGAACAGAAACAAAAATAATAATATTAATAATAATCTAAAAACATGAACAGAAAAAAAAATACCTGTAAGCATCTTACGTATCTTTTAGAAAATCCCAGATCGTTTAACGACTGTAACTCCAAACTCCTGGCAAGCTGACGGCCCGCTGTAACCACCCTGAGAGAGAGAGAGATTAAAAATGATGAACATCATGACAGCTCAAGTAAAAATCATGGGATCGCCAATTCCCAAACCATAAAGAATTCTCCTAAGGAGAAATAAATCAAAGAAGCAATAGAGAATAATTAGGTGCCTGTTTCTTAATGTTTTTGTTCCTATATTTTCGATCCTGTTCTCAAAAAAGTGGGAACAGAAACAGAAGTCAGGGAAGATTTCGTTCTGCTCCCAGAAATTTTGTGCTTCTGTTCCCAGATTTCTGCTTTGATTTCCAGAAAATTGGGAACCGAGACATATATGGGAATCGGAAAAAAAAAAATCTTTTCTTGTTCAGCTCCCAGTTTTTTCAGGACAAATTTTATAGAACATAACAGAATTATTCCCTAATTTCTGTTTTTGCATTGAGTTTTCTAGGAACAAAAACATTGAACAAACGCAACATCAGAGTTATAATCTAGAGAAAAAAAAGGGTTTAATCAACTAACATATTGCTATTTGTCTGCAAATCCTGCTGAGAAACACCGTCATCACCGCCCTCAGCAATCGTGCTTTGGCATTTCTGTGCAACCTGGAGCAACTGATTCACCTGCAAAACTCAAAATGTTCGAGGCTTTGTTTGGTTAACAATTCTAATACATATCCTATGTTTCCAAAAACAAAAATTTCAACTACTTTTACAAAACAACTCAAATCGTTTATATCATACTTCAAACTCAAATGTTCATTTACGTAGTTAGCCTAAAGTAACCAAAAGAACCCTCGTGAATTACCTGAGGGGCAACAAGCCTACGAGGAAGAAGCTCTTCATGGCGACGAGCACAAAATTCCCAAGACAAAATCTAAAAAAGGTAAAACAAATAATCTCAAACAACAGTAATTCAAAAAAATGAGGGGGAATATACTATTTTTCTTGAAAAGAAAAAGATAATTTATTTATTGACCTTTAAATCAGGGGTGAAAATAATGCGAAGGTGACCCTCACGAATCACGCGGATTTGCTCGTAAACACTCTCTTGAACTGCTTTTAAATACTCCAACATCATTATTCCAGATGGGTATCTACATTCACGAGGCAAATCAAGAAACAAAAGCTCGTCTATAACCCCGCTCCCAAATTTGATCTCATTGAGTCTTGGGAGTACTTCAAAAGTTGCCTCTGTTGAAACCTCCCCCACAAGAACGAATAGATTAAGTTTCGAACACATCCAAAAAAATCAAAAACAACGTAGAAAATATCAATTAAATCATGATTCACTAACCGAATCCCCTTCCAGATTTTGAATTACATATGTCACACTGCCATGCATCCTGAGAAAAGGTGAAAGAAAAAAAAAAAAAAGTAGGTGTAAGGAAAATATATGCACCACAGATCAGCAAGAAATAAAACTTGATAAATTTTTAATTCATTTATAAAAAATAATGACGAATTAGAACTGACCACGGCTGCTTGCGGGAATACACCTAGTGAATGATGGCCGACGTTATCATACAAGGACAAGCACCACTTTTTCTTTGCACGTGGAGAGTAATACTCCGCCACAAACTTCCTCCAATAAGCAATAGTATTGTCCTGCATGTATAGAATAAGTAAAACAATAAGGCCCCATTTAGTTGTCCTTCAATTGGCAAATTGTAGAATTTTCTCAATTAGTCAATTTATGAATTCCAAGAATTAAAAACACTTCCATTAACTAGCTAACCATTTTAGTTCTAGTTCAGATCCTATTTTCTCGTGTAATTGGAGTAAAGTATAGCTTAAAAATCTGACTAAACTAAAACAACTAAATGTTTCTCTGTTCAATCAAACAATAGAAAAAGTTCATAAAATCATAGGTAAACAAAGAAAATATGACAATTTAGACAGCCAAACGGGCCATAAGAAAAAACTGAAAAAAAAAAATAACAGTCGTGACTATGATATCTATACTTACAGGTGGTCGTTGCCGCTGATGATAAAGGTACTGCATCAGCCTACGAGAACACACACCACTGTCATGCAACCGCTTCACGCCAGACACGGGCTGTTGTTGAAGTTGCTGTTGTCTCAACTGCAGCTGATGCTGATGCTGCAGCAGCTGAGCCCTCTGGGAAGGAGAAATGGCCTGCAGCTGCTGCTGCTGCCTCAGCCTCTGTTGCTGAATCAACGCCTGCAACTGAGGATTTGATGCAGCCTGTAACTGCATGGAATCTTGCCTTTGCAAAAGCTGCTGCAAAACCTGCTGCTGCAATACATCCTCCTGCTTAATCTCCAGTCTGGGCTTCTTCAAAAAATTAGCTTGAACCATTCTGGAGGTGGGCAAGGACGTGGCGGTGGAAGCACCTTGGTTGGGACTCTGCTGAGCTACAGAGGATCCATCCATGGCTGACGACCCGGAAATGCTTATATTGTTGGAGGAGAAGGAGAGGGGCGAAGCAGGTAATCTCATGTAAGAGTCAGTGTTGAAACTGGCGCTTCTCTGGAGGTGGGGGGCGCCGGGGAGTCCAGAATTGGCATCGGTGACAAGTGAACTTCCACCGATGCTTGGCGCTGAGCTCGGCACATTGCCAAGAACTTGACTTGAGGAGTTGCCAAAAGACGGAGTGAAGTTGGAGTTGGCAACAGTTTGTGACTGTGACTGAGCATCTCCTTGGAAAAAGATGCCGGAGCTTGAAGATGAATGAGTGATTCCTCCTCCGGCCACCACCCTAGTGGGTGCCATGGGCGGCACCACCCCTACCTGGTGCCTCGGATTCAAATAGCTATCCAGTGCCAAACTCTTTTCGGTTTAGAAATTGATTGAATATGCTCAAAAGAGGAAACCCAATCCAGCGAACTTATATAAAATCTCGTACAGTTTCGAAAGACAAATTTTATTTTTCTCCACTCAGACTCCAAATAAGTCAGTCAAAATTGCAATTTCCTATCAATTAAATCACACAATCTCTGAATCCCCGTAAATTTAGAGGTTGGAGCTGCTTTCAGCTGCTTTAATATTCAAAGGCGTGACAACTTCAGAAAATATGATCCCGAAATCGCACAGGTTGAAGGATCATCAGCAGTCCCGAAACAATTAACAAAACTGAATTTGAGATCAGACCTAAAAATACATGATCACATCACAAATCAAAACAAAGCAAAAGCACAAAATCAGCGCAACATCTATCCTTAGATTCAACTATAGCCAGATCCCTAATTTCTCGCAAAACCCTAATTTCTTTTTAGCTGAAGCACTATAAGATTCAAAGACAGTAAAACCCAAAATCTTTGCTGTGAAGACACAAAATTAAGCAACAATTCAAATAGAACTCATCAATTTAAGTAAATAAGATCAGCACTCCATTCGATAAATTGAGATTTGCAAAAGCGATCAAACACGAAACGGATGAATCAGTACTACAATTGAACTGAGTATGACTTATAGCCAACCATCAGCTCAAGAGAAACGAACTACCGGAACTATAATAAGATCGAATAAGTAGAAATTTGGAACAAAACTATATAAGAACAAATGGAGATTCCGGAGTTGATCATGGAACTTAAAAAGGAAACATTTACTAAAAATATACTGAAAATTTTTAAATAAAAAAAAAAAAAAGGAAAAAGCGAACCTGGGAATAACGAGCTGGATAACAGAGAGAGAGACGTTTCTTCACGCGTTCTTCGGAGCTGTAATGGAGAAAGGGGGAGGGCGAGCGGTAGAGAGAGAGAGAGAGATTACGTTTTATATAGCTAGCGGGAATTGCAGATGCGGAGATTTGGTACTCCTGTAGCTCTTTTCCCTTTTCAACCAGTGTTCGACTATCTTTAATTTAAAATTTGAATATATCAAGTCGATATAAAAAAATATGTATAAAATCACCTGATGAAATGATTAATCGAACTAAACGTAAAATAACCTGGACACACAAAAATAAATAAATTACAAATGGGAGGTGACCAGTCGACCCCTGCTTAACCGCCTATAGTCAGTTGTGACGGGCGAGATGACTGTCTGAACCGATTGTCGACTCCTACTTAACCGCTTGTAATCGGTTGTGACGGGCGAGGGGGCGAGGTGACAGATCTCACGGTGGCGAGGCACAGCTAACTTGGTTTTCACGGCTTGCATGTCGTAATATTATTGGTTGAGAGTTTAATGGGCTAGTTGAGAAAAAATAATTCAGTGATATCATCACTGATAACACCGTTAAAATCTACCAATAAAAATATTTATTTATTTATTTATTTATTTTTTAAATAAACAATTCTATATTTTTTTAATTGTGTTTTTGAGACACAAGTTGTGCTAGTAAAAAAATATAAAAAATAAAAATGAAAAAATATAAAGTATAATTGGTGATTAATTTAAATAGGGTATAATTTATTATTAATCTCTTAAATTAGTTTTTGCTTGTGCATTAGTCCCACATGTGTTTATATCTGTAATATTAATTACATGTTATAAATTACATGTAACAGTTACACGTACTAATGTATTTGTGTAATAGTTGTAAAAATCTAACATCACACACAAATTAGATACATTTAATTGCGAGAGTACAACGCATGTATTGGACCTTCCGCTTTTTTTTAATATACAAGACTAAAACACAAGTTGCAATTGCGTATAATTCATATATGTATACCCAAAAAATAAAAAATAAAATTTCAAAAAATAACGTAGTTTAATTGGAAAAAAAATTAAAAAATAAAATACGAAAAGTACATAAAAAAATAATTATTGGTCCTTTTTGCCAATACAAATATCAAACAGCGTGAAAAATTATAAAACTTCTAAAATTAATTAAATATAATTTAAAATTTAAAATTACAAAATATAATTTGATTTAATCGTCTTATTCCCACTACTCCGCTTCCTGAATAGTTAATTTTAGGAAGTGAAATATTGAATATAATTTTATTCAAATTATATTTTCCATTCTTTAAGTTTCAACTTAAATGATGATTACTATAATTAAAAATAAATAAATAAAATCTTCCATTGATATTTCAAATAAGTAACAATGAGCAATTTACTAACTAATAAAAAAATAATAATTGGTCACCAAAAAAATAATAATTATAATCCTATTTCAATTAATTATTTTTTTATTAGTTAGTAAATTGCTAATTTTTATTGATTTGAAATATTAATAGAAGATTTTTTTTTGTTTAATAATATGTAAGGGTAAAATAGTAAATTAAATAAGATGATAATATTTTATCTATTGTGAAGGAAAAATTTTTTTTCTTAGTGTTGTTTGGTTAGGAAAGAAAATGAAAGGAGGGAAAATAATCAATTTTAATGTAATTTATTATTTTATCCTCATATATTATAAAAAAAAATTAAAAAAATCTATTATTAAAGGTATAATTTTAATTTTGATATTTTTTCTCAAGCTTCAATAATTTTTTTTCAATTTTCATTCCAAATTTGAGAGGAAAAAAAGGGAAGGAAATGAGCCTTTTTTTTTTCCATCCCTTTTTATTTTTCATCAATTTTCCTTATTTACCAAACACAATATTTTTTTCATTTTTCACCTTTTTTTTTTTTTTTCATTTTCACACCCACCTTATTTTTCACCCAACCAAACACACCCTAAGGAAAATGATTTTTCTTCCACAAAAGTTAAAAAAAAAAAAAAAAAAAAAAAAAAAAAAAAAAAAAAAAACTATTTCTATGTCTCTTTTACATTCTTCCAACCAAACATAGCCGAAAGGTCAAAATAAGGGGATAAAATGCAATTAACCCTTTATTTATTTCTCGAATACAAAATTGAGTGAAAAAAATAAGAATTACAAATCGCCATTTAGAGTAACAAGAAAAAAGCCAGAGAGTTAGTTAGGTTAGTAAGAGGAAGTATCATTTTTCTTTGTCAACTAGAGTTTGATTTCCCTGATAAGCAGCTTTATAGTAAAATCCCGAATACACCAAACTGATGCGAAGGAGTGCGCCTTGTAATCACCCAAAGAAAAAATTACAATTCCTATAGAAATTTCTCCAATCCATATACCAAATTCTGTCAGGTTAAAAATAAGCGTAATAATTAGTTTACAGATAAATAAATTGGCTCGATTGGATAAATATGTCAAAAAATAAATAAATAAAATTTGATTTTCTAGTGGCGCATTGGCATTTTGGGTGAGATTTCAATGGGAATTGAGAAATTTTGAGAGTGCAATGTGCTGAAATTAAAAGTTAAAGGTGTAAAATGAAATAATATAAATATTAAGGGGGGTGGAAAGTGTAATATAGAGAAAACCTTAAGGCGAACAACTCTTCTGATGGCTAGGATGAGGCCAGGCATGAGGGAATGGACGTCCGTGATGTCATGTTTAAGGGAGTACACGTCACCTGGGCCCGAGAAATGGACGGTCGTGCTTGCTGGAAGTCCAGGAAGAACCATGCTGTGCACCCGCACTCCATCTTCTCCCAAAACTTCACCTCTTGCCTTTTATAATCCCCCCAAAAAAGTAATTAATTAATTAATTAATACATTAATTAAAACAATTGATTAAATTATGTTGATCTATCTTACCCGAACATCGGTTTGAAGATCGTCCCGATTGTAAAGCTGACCTAAATTCGACAAATTATTTGCAATCTGTGCTGCGTCTCTCGATGGGAAATCCTAATCACATATAAAAATATCAGCTCCTCCCATATCCGATGCGAGATAAACCCAACAAGATCTATAGAATAGAACCTCTCAGGTGGCGTGTGGTTAGTGTTTCTGCTTTTCTGTTTTCCACTTTTAATGGTGGTCGGTGGGGGTGGTGATGAGAATATGTTTGTAAGAGTGAATAGAAATCAACATTTTTTTGTTTATCAAATTCTTAAGAAATTCAAGAATTACTCTAAAAAAATTGGGAACAGAAATCAAGAAATGGAAACAGAAACGAGGTAGGTCTAGATTACTTATTCAACAATCAACATGAGATGAGGCTTTTCCTCACACCTATAACCTGATAATCAGCCCCTTCCATATCCGATGTGACATAAAACCAAGATCTATAGAATAAGACCTCTCAGGTGACGTGTGGTTAGTGTTTCCACTTTTCTGTTTCCACTTCCAATGGTGCCGGCGGGATAGTGGTGAAAATAGTTTTGCGAGAGTGAATAGGAATTAACATTTTTTTGTTTCTCAGATTCTTAAAAAATTCGGGAATTACTCTAAAAAAATTAGGAACAAAAATCAGGGAAATAACGAAACGAGGTAGGTCTAGATTACTTACTCCAGGAGTAGGTCTAGATTCAACAATCTCAACATTTTTGTAATGAAAAGAAGCTGAAATTGCAGCTTGTTGCAGCAATATTGATCCTATTGACAATGTTGGTGCTATTAGGCAACCCTGTTCATTCATTAATTTCCCCAAAAACATCATTAAAATTATCAAAAAAAATAATTAAAAAAAAATAAAAAATATATATATAGGGTTAATAGCACTTTATCCCCTGTGATTTAGCTGATTTGCACTTATCCCTTTATGTTGGCACTTATCACCTTGTGATCTTGATTTAAGTGCGCTTACTCCCCTGTGATTTGCACTTAATTCCAAAATCACAAGGGGGTTAAGTGCAAATCCGCTAAACCACATGAGGTAAAGTTCTATATATATATTCTTACCATGCTGGACTTATCACAAAAAGCTGATAATGCTGCAATTGTCTCTGGTTTAATCCTAGGCACATAAACCACACTTCTCATTCCAAAGGCTGTGGCCTATTTACACAAACACCCCCAAAAAAATATTTTAAAAAAATATATATATTTCTAACGAGTCAATTTTCGATCATATGATTTTTACCTGCTTCACGTTATCGTAAACTGTGGAAGGGTCGGTAAAATCCACAACCACTGCGTTTTCTTTCGTCTGTCCCAAAAAAAATTAGAAAATTTAAATCAGAGCGAATTTTTAATGATTTTGACTAAAGTGGGATGATTAGGAAATTTAGCGTGTGTTGTATTTAAAATTAAAGTTGTAGAGACCAAAATGAGATAACGATCAAACTTCAAGGGTATAAAGTGTCAAAAACATCTTAAATTTAGTAAAATAATAAAAGGACCAAAATACCCCTATTAAACTAGAGCGCAACCCATTTTCCTTCTAAAACCAGTAACAACGGTTTCAATCTTGCGTGATTGAAATAAATGTAGAAATTAATTTATGTTTTACCTGAGAAATTGAACCTAATACCAAAGTGAGATCACTCATTATAGGTATTTCCAAAGGCTCTTCCATATCACATACCTATTTCACAAAAATTACATTAATTAGTTAGGACTTGTTTGGCATACAATTTTAAAAATTTCAAATTTTACGAAATTGAGAGATTTTTAAAATACAATTTAACGAGTTTGCCAAACGGGTATATGATAAGAGTAAAAATCACAAGAAAAACCTATACATTAAGGCTTGGTGGGTCAATACCGAAATGGCCACTAAATTTACTACTACCTTAAATGGCTTAATCAATAATTAGTGGTGGTCTAATTTCTCCATCAAACGAGTATTTAACTTCAGAATTGGTCTGAGAAATATTTATAAATAGGAGTTTCATTCTTCACCAGAGGACGTAACAAAAATTGTCTACAAAAACACAAGTCTCTCGTGCTTTTATCTAGTTGAAGACAAGTCATGGCTTAAGAGTGAAACAAACAAATTGAATTCTCGAGCCTACCATTTTCAACCAAGTTCTTTCTAAATTCTCGATTCAAATACTACAAGGCGGTAAATTTGACCTCAGTATAAATTTCTTGGATAATTTATTTTTCCTCTAAACCACGGTGACTTATTCTCACACCAGAAGGGTTTCACTAGGAACCCAACTCCCGATGTCTAAGTCTTGTTTTGCAAAGGTCCGACGAAATTTAACCACTCTGACTGTGATACATCGAACCAAAAACCAGATTTCGGCATTGTTAGGGTACTTAAGAATACCTTTCCAATATCTTGTCCAACAAGGTAGGAATCGACTGCACCTGCAACTTCCATGCCCCTGGCTTTGGTCACTGCAATCACAGCAGCCCTCCCTATCTCCTTCGCTGCTCCATTTATCACAACCTAGAGAGATAGAGATAGAGATAGAGAGAGAGAGAGAGTATATTCAATGCATAAGCAACTAGAGAGAGATTAGTATATTAGCTTGCGGAAAAACACATGTTGGGAGGGGCAGCCATGCACCCCGAACGAATGAGACCACATCACCTTGATATTGTTTTGAGAGGGTTGCATTGAGCAAGAGATAGAATGTCTTCTGGACATGAAACCATGAGAAATTTTAGGGTTTGCGGTATGAAATTGGCAGCTCAAGGCTGCCATGGCTGCTGTTTAGAGCTCTCTATTTCTCACCTGAATTTGGTTCTTCTGCACATTTTGGGGGTGGATAAAGCTAAGCCTGATGACCTTTCCTGTGCCTCGGTAAAGAGATAAGGTTTTTGTGTAAATATACTATGAATTTTGGTGCATAAATGTCATCTAGTTTGACCGAATTATACTTTCTACTCCGGTAATATTTTCATCATCACTTACTCGTGTGATTTATATTAAAGTACAATTGTTACATTTTTCGTGAAAGTTAATGTGCAAATCTCAAAATATCAAAATCATTAACTTATTCAATTTAAATTAAATGTATACTCCCGAGTCAGGTCAATCAGGTCAGGTCGGATATTATTCGTTTAATCCTATTTTTCATTTTCTTTGTTCCCTCAAATGGGTCAAGTCGGGTATGGAGACAATTTTTTTACTTTATGTAATTCTATTAAATATTTAATAATTGCACTTAAATTTAAACCATAAGTAATTAGGAATAAATTATGAGAGTATAAAGTATAATTATGTCGAATCACGGGGGCAAAGTGTAATTAATGCATGAACTTTATATTCATTTTTTCCCGAACTCCGTACATAACGGGAGTTTTGTAGCACCGGATTGCATAAAAGTTCAATATTCTACTACTTCTTCTTTTTTTTTAATATAAATATGATTATTTTCAAAATAAAACCATTTTTATCATTAAAAAAATTGAAAATAAGTGTTTTAGAGGAATATAAATCAAATATATATTTTTATTATTTATTTATTTATTTTTATTTTCAAAGTCTATTTATTCAATCTTATACAGTTAGAAAACATACTTAATTTGGTAGGCCAAATACATTGTTAAAATTGAAAAGAAATTATCCGAGAGTTGTTAATCCAGTTGTTAAGGAGATGTGTCTATTTTTTTTTGTCAAACAAGGTCCGACTTTTTTGGAAAAATATTTCAGAAATTAAAACTTAAATTTAATTCTGAATGCACCAGTTTGATGTGAATGAGTGCTTTTAAAATTGTCAGACAAAGTAATTAGTCGAGACGTGCGGCACGAAAATTTATTTTTCAACAAGATGTTGAAATTTCATTTTCATTTTGGCGTGTTGTATTTTTAATCTTTAAATTCAAGTTCAAGAAATAGTTGGCTAAAAGAAGAGACTTTTCACAAATCTAAAAATGTTTTGGGGTTATGAAATTAAGATAATATTATTCAAATTAAATGAAAAATAAATAAATATACTAAGGTATTAATTACACTTTTCTCTCATGTGGTTTGACGAAATTTCACTTTATATCTATGTGGTTCAAACTTAGGTGTAACAGTTAAATAATTAAAAGAATTTTACAAAATGACAAATTTGTACCAATACTCAAATTCAGATGATAAAGGAAAGGTTAAAAACAAAGGTTGAATAGATATTACCTGACCCGACCTGATTCAACTAGACTTGGGAGTATAAATATTAATTAATATTCAACAATTTATTAATTTTGACTTTTTGAAATTTTTGAGTGTTAATTTTAACAAATATGGTAACCGTTATACTTTAATTTAATCAAGAAGGTAAGTGGTTACGAAAATTTTAAAATATAATTCAGTAAAATTAATGAAGGATATATGTCATTGACCTCCCCTGTCATTTTGCACTATACCAGATATTTCTCTTGTCATTTTGTAAATACCAGAGACTTCCTTTATCTTTTTGTTCAAACACCACTTACCTCCCTTATTGATTAAAAAATAATAATTTTTTTATTATAATGTCAATTTTACCTTGACTATTTAAAAAATTATTAAACAATAAAAAACTAAATTACATAAATAATTTTTTAATTTATATATATTCATTGCCACCTCTTACCATCACACCCACCGCCGCCACCCACCACCCGCCGCCACCTCTCACCGCTGCCGTCCGCCACCACCCACCCAACACCACCTCCCACCGCTGCCGCCCACCACCCGCCACCTCCCGACAGGCCACCCACCCCCATTTTAAAAAATATATATACATCTTTTTTTAACAATTTCATTAAAAAAAAAAAAAATCATTTCATTAATCCTTTTCTCTCTCTCCGGTGGTGGTGGGGGTTGGTGGTTGCGGCGGTGGATGGTGGCGGGGGAGTTGGGCGGTGGGTGGTGGGAGGTGGAGGCGGGAGTTGGGCAGGGCAAGTGGGTGGCGGTGGGAGGTGGTGTTGGGAGGTGATGGAGGGTGGTGGGTGGTGGGAGTTGGACGGTGACGATGGCGATGGGAGTTGGGTACTGATGAGAGATAAATATAATTATTTAAAAAATTAAGAGTAAAAAATATAATTTTAATAATATAGGGCTGCTAATGATTTTTTTTTAAAAATAACCTAAGGACAATTTTATCCAAATAAAGATAAGTGGTGTTTGAACAAAAAGACAGCTGAGATATTTAATATAGTGTAAAATAATATGAGAGATCAATGGTATATATCCAATTAATGAATCTATATTAAATATGTATAGGGTATTAATTGGAAGGTAGAGGAAACACCCATTTAACAACCTTAATAAATGCCAAACAAATGTATAGGGTTTAGGATTAGGACCACAAAAGTTTTCTTAATTTAATTATCTATTTGCGTTTAGGTCAACTAATTAATAATTACTAATCATAGCAAACCAAACATGTAGCTCAATTGTCAAGAAGGTAAAAGAAGTCTCTGGCAAGATTAGAGGTTTGAACCTGTCTAAAATATTTATTAAGAGGGATAACCACACACTCCGAACGAGGTAGTCTTTCACCCTGTCTGAATAGGAGGATTCTCGTGGGTATAAAAAAAAAAAAAAAAAAAAAAAAATCAAACACAATACAGACAAATAATACATTATCCAATTCGGAATTTTTTGTGCAATTTTCTACTTTATAAATGTAAAAAATAAATAATAAATAATAATAATAATAATAATAAAAAAGAAAATTAACTCATTAAATACAAATGTAAAATTTAAAAAATAATTTAACTCAACTATTTAGGAAGTGAATATTTGGGCATATATTTTTTCTAAAAGTATTATAAAATGTTATTATTAATTTATTTTTATCAAAATAAATTTCAATTATTAATTAAAAAATATTTTTAAATACCCTCTTGATTTATAATATAGATTTTATATAATAAGTTCAAGAAATAACTTATTTTTTTGAGATAAAAAATAAAACGACTAACATGCTATTAACGGTTGAATTTTCCAAAATTATTATTAAATTGATAAATATTTTATTAATTTCACGTTGAAATAATATTTTAAAATCGGTATTTCAAAACTTAAAAAGTTTTTCGTCACAAATAAATCATTTTTTTTAATTAAGATTAGTTTAATAATTTATTATACAAAAAAAACAGACATAAGAAATCTAAACATTTGTTATTGCGTGACGTTTTAATCGACACAAACACGACGTTTTAACTGACGGAAACCGGTTCAGATTAAATCAAAATATGATATAAATATAAAATATAAAAAGTGATCAACCGTCCACAAGATGCCACGTGTTGGATAAGGTTCTGAAAGTGTCGGTGGCAATTGGGATGCCTTCAATTTAGAGGAAAGTTAGGTTTGGTGAACATTTTTTTTGAGTTTTGACACTTTGTACCCTTAAAGTTTAACCAAAATATCAATTTAGTCCTCATAGTTTTAATTTGATCATATAATGCCTTAAAGTTTCTTAATCATCCCACGGCAGTCCAATTCATTATTTCCATTACGATTTTGAAGAGAAAATAGTCACTTGCCGCCCGTGTAACGGTTTTTGAGAGTGGGGATTAGTAGGAAACTTTTGGGTGTCAATGCTCAAATTAAAATTATAGAGAACCAACTGAATAATACTATAAAAATTACACTTTACCTATTTTCACTTTTAAGCAAATTGATAAACTATTTGTTTCTATTTAAATTAACGAAATATATTTAAAAACAAATAAAATCAAGGTTTTCATTTAATTTTTTAATGAAATACATGAAATTAACCATTTATTTTAATTTAATTTTTTAAAATAAAATTATAACGAATGGATAATTTTTCCATATATTTTCAAGCATATTTCATTAATTTAAATAAAAAAAATAGTTTATCTTTTTTTTTAAAAGATAAAAATAGAAAAAAGTATTTTTTTTAAATAGAAGGGATAAATTAATAATTAGACAAATTAAAAAGATATGAAAATAATTTACCCAAAAATTAAAATCCATTTATTTGATTTTTTATTATATGCAAAAAAAAATTGAAAGAAAAAATCATATTCCAAATATAATGAAAAATAAGAAAATATAATTTTTTAAATTTATCTCTCATTTCTATCTAATTTAATATACAGAATACAACAACAATTAAATTTTTGTCCCATTTAAATAGGGTTGACTACATAAATTCGTTTACGTCATAATGAACCACGGCGTCAAGCAAGATAACAAAATTTGGGTTAAAACCCATGATTTTCCTTTTCTGTTACTCTGTAATTAATATAAGTAATTAAACGTTAAATACGAGCGTTGGCGGCTTTTGCAATTTCAACTCAATTATTTAGTAATTATTAATTACAATCATACATATATATATAGTATTACTCTTCTGCCGGTTCTGTTCGCTGTCCCCCATTTAAATTCTTCTTCTTCTGTTTTTTTTTTCTCCATTTTCTCATCTCTCCTCTGGCGGCAGAGAGAAATTTAATTGATCCGAATTTGATTCATTTTTTTTGGTGTTTTTTAATGATTTTTGCTTTTGGGTAGGTTTTATTTGAGGATTAAGATTGTGGGTTTCGATTTTTTGGTGGTTTAATCGATTTGCTGGGTTCTGATTTCGGAGATCTGAGGTTTGATTTCAGCTCCGGCAATAAATTTTGTGTTGTTCCGACAACCGGCAGGCCGGCGGGTGACTCCAGTCTGGCGATCTTCCTCTGTTAGTCTTTGCTTAACTGCCGAGGCGCCGACGGAGGTAGAGAATCTAGAGATTGTCTCTCTCTCTCTCTCTCTCTCTAGATTTTTGAAGCTCTCTCTCTCCTCCCCTCTCTCTCTAGATTTTTGCAGCTCTCTCTCTCTCTCTAAAACGCGTGGTTCTACAGGGGATTGGACTCTTGTGTGATTTCTGAGTCCGTACGATCCGCCGGAGATGATGGGAATGACGACTAAAACGACGACACTGTTGCCGATGAACAGAGCCTCTGACTACGGCGGCGGCGGCGGCGAATGGGAGATGCGACCCGGCGGAATGCTGGTTCAGAAACGAAATCCGGATTCGGATCCAAACCGGGTTCCGCCACCTACCATCAGAATTCGGGTCAAATACGGGTCAATCTACCACCAAATCAGCATCAACTCCCAAGCCACTTTCGGTAAATTTCAAAAATCAAAATTTACTTCAAATTTCTTTTAAATTTTCAACAATTTCCGTTATGATTTTTGTTCTACATTGATCATATGATAGTGTCAAAACCACTATCTAAATCAAAAGAGTTATTCCACTTGACACCGTATGATTTACATTGTAACATGTTAACGTGATTATCAGAGTCAGGATTATGGAGATTTCGCCTCTCTTCTTTAATAGTTAAATCATCCGAGCAAACTGTTGGATGTAGAAAGCGCTATAGTCAGATTATAAATATGAAGGAAACCCAAAACTACCCTATACTGATATTGGAGTCTAGGTTACAATAACTATATCTCAATAGTCACAAAGGGAGAGATTAGTCGAGGGTTAGCCGATCAAAACTCTGATGTGTGAGTGAGAGATTATTGGGTTTATCTCACATCGGATGCGAAAATTGTTCATGTTCAAATTATAAATGACATAAAGTTTCACCACATGGGCTAACTCGTCCAAGGCTATCCCTATGCAAATCGGGGATTTCACTGAAAGACGGTTGTTAGATTTCTGTCCCATATTGATCACGAATCGAATTTCATGATTTTTTTTTTCTTTCGAAAAACAGGGGAATTGAAGAAGATGTTATCGGGTCCGACCGGGTTACACCACCAGGATCAAAAGCTATTGTTCAAAAACAGAGAGAGAGATTCCAAATCATTTCTCGACATTGTGGGTGTGAAGGAGAAATCAAAGCTTGTTCTAATCAAAGATCCAATCAGTCAAGAAAAGCGATTTCTCGAGATAAGAAGGAATGCGAAAATCGAAAAGGATTCGAAATTGATCTCTGAAATTAGCTTGGAAGTTGATAGATTAGCAGGGCAGGTAATTACAATAAAAACAGAGTACTTGATTTCAATTTTTTGAATTTTTTATGATTTAATTTTGATTGGAAATTGCAATTTCGGTAGGTTCGGGGGGTCGAAACTGTAATTAATAAAGGTCGGAAGGTTGAGGAGGAGGAGATGGTGAATTTGGTGGAGCTATTGATGAATCAACTGATTAAATTGGATGCTATTTTGGCTGACGGAGATGTCAAACTTCAAAAGAAATTGCAGGTACTTTTTTATTTTTTACGGCAAAATACAGTTTTGATCCTCGTACTTGCAGCGCGCCGTTTGTTCAGGCGACCTTTGGTGATTTTCTTATTTTCTTTTTAAGCAATATTTTGTTTAAAAAAAATATTATTTACTTTAAAAGTAACGTTTATTTTCTATTTAAAAAAAATGCTTTCTAAAATATATGAAAAAATATTTGTCAATATATATATATATATATATTTTTGGTTCGATTTTCTTTTATATTATAAGAGATCGCTGGATGATTTTTTGTTCAATACAACATTTGTTGCCATTTTTCTTAAGTATTTTATTTGTTTAAAAGAATTTTTTTTTTGAAAATAGCATTTGTTTTTTTATTTAAGAAAATAACTTTCCAAAATATATAAAAAGTATTTTTCAAAATAAGAGATCATGGACGATTTTTCATATCATTTTTCTTTTCTATTATTATTATTTTTTTATTTTTTTTTTAACATATTAAGATATTATCTCTATATTATATTCTTTATCGAAAACACTTCTGTTTTTTCGCTTTCTGTTTTTAATTAAAAATAAATTTTCGTTTTCATTTTGTCTACAAATTTTTGTATCGAACACGAACGAGTTTCTTATTATGAAAAAAAATCAATTTTTCAAGGTGAGCAGAGTACAAAAATGTGTTGAAACTCTCGATATGTTGAAGATCAAGAACTCGATGCAGAACGACAGAAACCATAAACAAATAGAGAAATCAAAAACTGGTTCGGTTGTCATAACCACACAATGGGAGACGTTCGAACCGGCCACCACGTCGGTACCGGAGCCACCACCGATGCCGGCGGGCAATGTTCCGGCCAAGTTCAATTGGGATTTGCTTTGAATGAGTAGTAGATCAAGTACTTTTATTTGAGTGTGTGAATGCGTCTATTGGATGAGCCAGTTGTTTCCTTTTTAACATAATTTTTATTTTTTTTTATTTTTATGTATGTATACGATATAGTAGGGGAACATTATATTTTTTGTCTCTAAAATATGGGGTGGATGTCTTCGTATACATTGGGGATTTATCAAATTATATTTTTTGTCTCTAAAATATGGGGTGGATGTCTTCGTATACATTGGGGATTTATCAAATTGAATATTTGATCTCTCATGTTTCACATTTGTTTCAATTTTATAATAATAAAAACGTTATTAATAGTTTTCAACAGACAATGAGTTGTACTCAGTGTCATGATCTAAGTTTGTTCAGTACTTGTTCTAACACATGACCGCTAACATGTGACCCTTATGTTGTAAATAATAGCATAGTTATTTTTATTTCCTTTACTTTGTAAGAACCCGTCATAACTCTTGATATCAACCAAATGACAAACTACTTATATGCATTTGTTGTTGTGTTCGCTTTCTTGCAAGCACATGCTTGTGGTGAACTTTGTTGCTTATAAACTGTCGTTGCTTTAGCTACTCTCGATTACAGAAATTCTAGGCCTGCTACTTGGCTTGTGTCTCGTTATTAAGATAAATTGCTACGTTTAGTGAAATAATAAAACGACAAAAACACTGCTATTAGAAAGAGATGTACTGAACATAACCCATTTCTATCCAAAATCATAGACATCTTCGACAAACCACAAATCTCAAGTTCCACATAGTTTTCTAATCCATAGTTAGACATAGAAATACTAATTTCAGTCACACAGATAAACAATAGTTAGATTCGAAAAGTAACATCTTAGGGAACTGCAACAACACTAAGGCAGTGTTTGGATACATGGAATTGGAATTAGAATTCAGCACATCTAAATATCTAAAAATTCCAATTTCCGTGCCGCCAAACACTACCTTAGAATATACATCACAAGCAGTAGCTCAAAGGCAGTTTTCATGGCTTCCTCTTCATGAAAGAAAATACAACAAGGACGGCATCATTACTTTCACAGTACTAAGACCGAGATCTTTCCCTAGCCAAAGGTGACCGGCTGCCACAACATAAACAAACGAAAACTGTTAGGGGCCGTTTGGCTGTCTAAATTATTCAAAATTAGAACCAAAATGGTACACGTTTTACAACTAAATATTAAAATATAAGGATGCATAAAGTGACTAATTATAAAATAGTCCAATTTTACAGATTGAGAGAGAACCAAACAAGGCCTTAGTTTGTCCTTGAATTAATGGCCCACCTATTCCCACTCAATGACCAAGTTTTTTTTTTTCTCTCTTATTCTTTTCTTTCTGCTTTTTATGTTCTTGTTCTTTTCATTTGGTAGGAGGGATGGAAAACAGAAAGGAAGGAAGCAAGGATGGAAAGTTATTCTCTTATTGTTGTATGATGGCATGACAAGGATGAAAAGTGAGAAAGGAATTCTTTTATTATTTAATATTATGAATAAGAACAATGAAATAATGATGATTCTAAGTACTTGTTCACTTCTTTCCCCATATTTACCCCTTCTAAAATAGTTTTTAACTTTTTTATCCCCTTTATTTTCTTAAACATGCATTAACCCGCCCACCCCACCCCCACCCCTTCTTCCTTTATTCTTCTTCTTTTTTACCCCTTTATTTTCTTAAACATGCATTAACCACCCCGCCCCCGTCCCCGCCCTTCTTTTTCTTCTTCCTTCATTCTCTCTCTCTCACACCCTCTCTCCACAGCGGTAGGTCTCACTCTGCGGCGGTAGACCTGCCGTGGAGAGAGAGAGAGAGAGAGAGAGAGAGACTACATGGCTGAAGCCAACGCACCGGCAGTGGTACTTGCTAGAGAGGATGGAGGGAAGAAGAAGGAAAAGGGAGGAATACGTATAAAAAAAAAACCAAAAAAAAAAAAAAGAAAAAAGTTGAAAGGGTAAAATAATAATTGAATTCTAAATATTTTTCTTAAAAAAAGGGTCGTAGGGTTAGCAAAAAGGAGGTGTACGTTTAGATACTCCCGTTATAAAAATGAGAAGCGGTGTCCATGGTATTTGTTGAAATGCCAGGAGGTGTGTCGGCTTTAAACCTCATATATCTAATATTAAAAGTGAGGACGTTATGGTGAATTTTCGTTCACTGTTTGGTGCCTTTTGCGTTAATTATTATTTGATGCTCTTTATTTCTCCCGGAAAAGAAACAATTCAAAGAAAAAATATTACCTCCTATAATGCCGCTCATGCACGGGGCTTTCTGCATCACCATCCCTTGGGCTCTCTCTCTTTCTAAGAGGACTTAGACTCGCATAATCAGCTTTTCTCTCTCTTGGGCTGTGTCGGCGGCTATTGTAAGGACTGGACCTCTCTCTTCGAGGACCTGGACTAGGCCCACGGTCAGAGTTTGGGCTAGGCCGACGGCCATAATCAGGACTGGCACGTTCTCTTCTATACGGACTTGGGCTACGCCTGCGCCCACGACCATAATCAGGAGGACTCTCTCTTCTCTCTCTTACGTCTCTCTTCCTCCCAGGGGATCTATCGCGAGCTCTGTCTGGGCTGCGTCCATTTTTCCTGTCAGTATCGTCCCTCATTGCATATTCCACTGAAATGACCCGATCCATCATTTTGCTGCATTGTCATTAGCACACAATCAATTCTCAGTTGTTTCATTCTAAAGAAAACAGACATGGATCGTATATGTATATATATATGAAGGGTATGACAGTAATATTATACAATGGAAGTGAATCTCACCCTTTGCATACACAAACACAACAACAGAAAGACAATCCTCTCCTCCCCTTCCGTTTCATATATATATATATATGTGAGAAGGGTATAATAGTAATATTACACAATGGAAAGTGAGTCCCTCTCACCTATCCTCTCCTCCCCTCCCTTTTGCTTGGTTGGAAGAATGGAAAAGTGGATGGATAGTTGGACAACATTTTTATTCATAAAGGAAAGATTTTTTATCCATAAACTTTTTGTGGATGGGAAATGAGGGGAAACATTTTTCACTTGTTCGGTATTGAGGATATATGAGAGGGAAGGGAAATATTACACATTCAATTTACAAATTTGTCCCCGACAAAAAGTTAAAGATATTATAGAAAATATATGCATAACTGACATAAAAGTAAACTCAAAAGATCCCTCCCAATTTTTCTCCTAAAATTGGGAGGGATTAATTTTTCCCCTGATACTAAAATTCATTCACAGGCCAAAATCACGGTTTGAATATCAAACTCCAATATCCATTCAAAAATGGGAAACAAAATTGAAAAAAACGGGTGAACGCACCTCATGTTTGTAGCATCCAATGCTTTGGTGGCATCCTCCTGAAATTCATACTGGATGAAGGCAAAATTCCTTCGGATCCTTATGTGCAGTACTTTCCCAAATGGATCAAAGTGCTTTTCCAAATCCCGTGTCTTAGTATTATAGGGATCAAAGTTAATAACAAACAGGGTCTTCGTTGGTTTTGCATCAGACAAAGACTTCCTGAAACTCCCAGGCCCAGCACCTCTACCACCACCACGCTCTATCTGCATGACAGATTGGGATAACATAACTAAAATTTGTAACAAAAATTTGAGCAAAATGACCATAGATATCAGATAAGAGTGATTTTGGGTGTGTTATTTGAAGGAATAATTTAATTTAGCAAAGGGATTTGTGAAGTTTCCTTGAAAAGTGTGTTTGGATAAGGTATTTGAAGTATTTCATTTTGCGGAGGGATCTATGAATTTTGGGTAAGGTATTTGAAGAAGCCATTTCATTTCGAGAAGGGACTTGTAAATTTTTCTTAACACAAATTTACAAAATTCTGTTAGGAATGAAATATCTTTTTCTAAATATCTCATCCAAATGGACCGTTAAGAGAGTTTGTTAAAAAATAATTACAAATCACTCCAAAAATGAAATATACACCCAAAAAGTGCATTTGGTTACGATATTTTGAAGAATGAATTTGATTTGCAATTGGAATTTGTCAAATGTGAAGAAGGAATTTTCTTAAGAAAATTTTATAAATCACTTTTTATATTCAAATCCTCTCTCAAAATTCCCCTAAGGAAAATTTAACAAAGCATTTTTCTAAATCAAATTACTTCATCCAAACGGACTACAAGGTGCTTGAAGAAGGTATTTTATTTCAAAAAGGATTTTGTAAAATTTTCTTGCAAAAATTTCTTAAGAAATTTTTACAAATTTTTCTTCGAATCTGAATTTTCTTAAAATAACAAGCAGGCTCTAATCGTTGAGGTATTCGATTTTGAAATTGAATTTGTTAAATTTTCTTACAAATTTGTTAGAAAAAATCACAAATCTCTTCTCGAAATCAAATACCTTACCCAACTGGACCCTAGGAGAATTTTATGAATCTTTGTTCTAAATCAAATTATTTCTTCAAATACGTCACCACCCAAACGGGCTACTAGTGTATCAAGATGCAATTACCTTAGTCCACTCAACCTTAAGTCGACGTCCCTTTCGGCCGAATTCTATTCGGTCAAGCCCTCGAATAGCATCCTCAGCATCTCTCTCATCTTCCATATAAACAAAAGCAAACCCTGCAAGTAAAGAAAAACAATAAAAACATTAACAATAATAAAATTAATAGTAGCATCAGAAAAACTTGCTATCAATTCCGCAATTGACATGGGTGCACATTTACCATTTCACCCCTAGAACGAAAAAAGACCACTCTGCAAAATCCATAAACCATGTCCAGTCAATACACTTACAGACCTTGGTGATGAACTAAGTGGTTTCAAGGGAATGTGGATGTCTCGTGGTATGGTAATGAAAAGACCATGCTGCTCCATTTTTAGTCTGCGGCCACTGCTTCAGGGTGGCATGGTTTCTAGCTCTGGAAATGAGTTCTGGACAATAGTCGTGCTAAATTGGACAGACAATGGTGTCCGAGATAAATGAGTGATGGTGATGCCGTAGTGGATTAGAGGGTCTCTCTTCTAGGAAACGAGAAGAGGAAGCTCGCCAGCCAGGAAATGAAATGCGTACTTGTCAGCTAGGTAATAAAATGCAGAAGAAACCATCCATGAGCCATGACTTCTATGGAAATTGAAATTGAATCCTGCGCCAAAGAATTGGTTGAGTATGGGGGTTTTATGCTTATGCAAAAAACATACTTATTTTCCTTTAACTCAACAACCCCTTGTAAAACTCAACGAGGAAAGATTGCTTCAGCCGAACTGCATGATGGTGAAGGTATTATCATCAAATGTTCTGAAAGACGGAGCCTTCATCGTGATGAGATTTTCTGTAGCCGAATGCTCTTGGTTCCCAAAAAAGGTGGCTTCATTGTGCCATGACCACAGGTTTGTTAAAAGATAATTTTCCACACAATTTCGAGATAAAAATAAACAGGAAATATTGATCATTATTTGGCATGTTAACACTAGCCACTAAGGCATACAGCTGAGAGGGCATTTATTTATACAAGTACACTAATGAGACGGCCATTAGCTACATGCATCTGATTGATCTTCTTACCCGGACTAATGTCTCGCCAACATATTCACATAGCACTAATTTAATTAACAATTTATACATAAAGAAACCTACCCATACATTAAACAGAAAAACATAGCATTTTCATCCCTAGATTAAACAGAAAAACATCGCATTTTCACCCCTATATCTCATGGATATAATTGAAGCAACCTTTTGAAGACTTAGGTAATCGTAATTTCATTCATCACATCTGTTTCAAGTGAAAGATTTTCATTAGACACTCCAACGACATGCAATTGAGGGAGAGCAGTCAAATATTAAAACCAAAGTTAGTCACATAAGAAAAAGGCTAAAAGCAATCTCAACAGCTACAACCAAAGGAACAAACTAGTCGCATGAAGTTACCAGATTTCATGTCCACTCGATCAACCTTCCCATATTTTCTGAAAAGCCGCTCGAGATCAGACTGTCGCGAATCAAACTCAAAATTTCCGCAGAAAATGGGCTTCATCTTCACCTGAACAACATATAACAGAAATTTCTGAGGCCTTTGATATTACAGAGATGGTAACAAATATCTAAATCCATTTTGCATATAATACACTACCAATTGTTTCATTTGATCACATTCTGCAAACTCAACTTGAGAAAAAAAAAATAACACAAATAATGCTTAAAACTACAAATGATGAAATAGAACTGAAAACCGTAGCATCATTGAAGAACTACAAAATTAAAGATAATTCTCAAGACACGGAGAATATTTAAGATTTGGTTAAACCAGATCTTAACCAAAAAAATCTAAGTCTCTCATTAGAATCGGTCCAACTACCAGTCATGCATAAACACCAGTACAACAAAACATAAGATCCTAACATTTTTCTCATTCCAGAAGCTGAAAATCGCAAGAAAAGTGAAAAATACAGAACTGGCAAACTCAATTTTAAAACTACAAATGATGAAATTTGAACTGAAAACCGTAGCATCATCAAAGAACTACAAAATTAAACATAATTTTCAACACGCGGAGAAAAATACACGAGCAAGTAAAGCATGAAACCAGATCTTAACCAAAAATTCGAAGTCTCTCATCAACGACCAGTCATGCATAAACATCAGTACAACAAAACGTTAGATCCAACCATATTTCTCCTTCCGGAAGCTGAAAATCGAAAGAAAAGTGAAAAACACAGAACCGGCAATCTCAACCTTACATAAATCATAAAATCCATGAATTTCAGAGCTAAAGCTATCAAAATCCCTCCTCAACCAAAAGATCTGAACTATAATGACAGTAAACTCAGAAAAAAATTGACATCTACAGCGGATTTTTCATACCTTTGGAGACCGCAAAAACCCTAGAATCGCTTGCTTGCAATTGTTCGAACTTCGAAGAAGCTTCGTCGTATGGTAAAACTGCTTCTATTTGCATCTCTTCTTTTATAGTTGAGTTGAATTACTAATTCCACCCCTACTAAAATTGAATATTTACATTTTTCTTTCTACACCCACCATAATGTCAAAAATACCCTCACTATCTCCGCCCTAACGCCACCGTGTGCCACCACAAACCACCACCTTCAACCACCGCCTCCGGCTACAATTTCATAATTTTATTTAAGCTTAAAAAATTTTCAATTAGAATACAAAACTATTGATCACAAATAATAAAATAAAAAACTAAGTATAACAATATTACAGTAATTTTTTGATAAATCTAATAATTCTGTCAAAAATTCAAAGTCATTATACGTCATAAAAATTATTGTAATTTTTTCATGTAATGGGTTTCATGGGTATTTCAGGATTTAATGGGTTCAAATTAAAAATATAAGGACTAAGGTGGCGTTTGGTACGTGGGACTAATCCCACAAAGCATAGTGATTGCTTAAATTTAATACCCTTAAAGTAGTACCGCGATACTAATATAGTGCGGTGTTTAAGTAGGGTGTCGAACCACAAAGATCGAACTTGTAATTATCAATTTTCGATTATTTTCCTTTATTTGGTGAAAACAATTAAGAATTTTGGTTTGGTTTTGAAAATAGGAAAATAAAATATTAAAAATAAAATAAAGTGTAGAACGGTGTTTTCGTGAATGCAATCTTCAAAAAATACCATTTACATTTTGTACCCTTTAAGATTCAAAATTCCTCTAATGATAAAAATAAAAATAAAAGGAGAAGAAATATATATAAATGGTGTTGAATTTGAAATAAAATGTAATATGGAATTGATATGATAATTGGATGATAATTTTTTATATTTGTTCCGAGCCCTCCTATTTATAGACAAATTTTAGGGGTACAAATGAAAAAAAGAAACAAAATAAGGAGTGAGCTGGCCAATTGGCCAACTTGGCCAATTGGCCAGCAGCTGGCAGGCCCAAGTGGGCCTGGTATAGCCAGCCCACTTTGTGGGCTGGCAATACCAGCCCAAGGATTGGCAGCCCACTTTGAGGGCTGCCAACCCACACAGGCTGGCTATACAGCCTGTCGGCTGCCAGTCGAGCCGATGGCTCGGCTCGGCTCAGCCGAGCCATTGGCTCGACTCCTCTCTCAGAGACGGCTCAGTTGAGCCGCCCTGCTTCAAAATTTTCGTCTTCTGTTCGGCTTGACGTGGTTTGTTCATTTTTCATCTGATTTATCCCAAATTAACGTCGTTTTATTCCAAATTCAAAATCCTACAAAAGAAAATGAAACAACTCAATTTATAATATTTTAATTTATTTAAAAGATTAATAAAATTTAATTTAGTAGTACTAGATCGCATAAAATGCAGTGTGATCACACCCCCAAATTTAAATTTTGCTAGTTCTTGAGTAAAACTAAATATAATAATTAAATAAAAATCCATTTTCGTAGGGAACACGGTTGCATTTAGCGTATACAAAAAGCCTTTAAACCCTTAGGTCACTCCTAGTGGACGAGTGTAATCTCGTGAGGGTTTACAATGATGCTACCCACAAATATCTCAAATCCCTTTTTGTGCATTTTATTTCTCACAAAATTTCTATCAGTCATATCCAATGCTAACATATCAAATCAATGGCAAATAAGAGTTACTAAAATAGTCATTAATTTCATATCACGTGATTTCTAACAATATTCATTTTTGCACCCACGATATACATACAACTCTTGTTTATAATGAATTTAGCATATAGTTGCTAGTCAAGGCCCCGTTTGGTAACCGTTTCCATTCCGAAATTTCTCATTCCAT
Source organism: Eucommia ulmoides (assembly GCA_016647705.1). Lineage (NCBI taxonomy): Eukaryota > Viridiplantae > Streptophyta > Magnoliopsida > Garryales > Eucommiaceae > Eucommia > Eucommia ulmoides. The sequence continues at coordinate 3,045,464 of CM028336.1, forward strand.
TCCTAGATTTTTGGGAATTCTGTTTGAAAATAGCGTTTAGTAATTTTTGTTTTCGTTTCCATTCCATTCCCATTTGAGAATTGTGCCCATTTTTTTCTTAAGAAATGAGAAACAAAAAAAAATTGTTTCTCATAATTCTCGTTCCATTCCCAAAACCATTTGTTACTGTTCATCCGCCGGCAGCCACCGTCCGCTAGTCACCACTGTCGCCTCCGGCCATCTCCGACGACCATCCCCAGTCACCTCCGGCAATGCCGGCCACCCACTGTCCGACCACCGCTGCCGCAGGCAACTTTTCAGCCACCGTCACCCCCCGCCGCCACCGTATGCTGTCTGGCCAAAAAAAAAACTAAAAATAAAATAAAATTGATTTTAGGATAAAATCGTTACCGTTACCAAACCCAATTCTACTCCCAAAAAGGAAACAAAATTCTTATCCCATTCCATTCCATTCCCCTCCCACTGCTGGAATGGAAACAGAAACGGTTACCAAACGCCACCTAAATTTAAACAATCCAACGACGTTTTCCCTGATATATATAAAAATTTATAACTCAATTATTATTATTATTTTATTTATTTATTATTATTATTATTATTATTATTATTATTTTATTTTAATATATAAATAATTTATTTTTTTTAAATAAATGACCGTGCAATGTTAATTCCACTGGGCTTTATAAGATATTCGTGTAACGAGTGTTAGGGCAATGATCCCAATTCAGTTGATTCAGGGCATTAGGTGTTAAGACACCCCTCAGGCTTAATAACTTGAACAAATTAGGTTTTGAAGTTGACAAGCCACTTATCGTCTTAACAAATCACTTCTACCTTTTAACGCGAAATTCGAAGCTTACTGAGGCAAGAGGCTAAGTTACTCAACGAAAGTTCATTATTAAGACAATTTTTTTATTTTTTATTTTAATTTAAAATTCAGGGATAGGTTATTTTCACGTCAAAATTCAGTAAACCAACTTATGTACTAAATTTAAAATAAAATAAAGTTGGCATGAATGTAAAGGTAAAAAAAATAAAATAATTTTTAAAAATCAGTCCTATGTTCCAATGATTATTTTAGCAAACTTAAGTTTGTATTTGACAGACATGTCAACATGGGATAGATTGACAAAGTTTTAGTGCAAAATAAAATATCAGTAAGAATATAAGCATTTACCCCCCAAACCTAAATCTAGCATTATCCTCAATATGAAAATTACTAAATTAGATTTGGTAAGGAGAGAGACAACTTGACGTATTGGATTTGCTTATTTGTACTGAGTCGGTGTAAACTGCTCGTAAAACTTGTCTGACAAAACACTTAAGGAAACTTATCAAATCAAAAGTAAAATAAGAAAATTAAAACAACAGTGGGCTGCCTCCCACTTAGCACTAAAATTAACGTCTTCAGCTAAACGATGAGTGTCTTAACCACATATCCGTAGTGGAGTAACTCGCTTCTCACCTTTTGTTGAGTTATTCTTTAGTCAATGAGTGATGAATAACGGGCGACACTCAAATTTATCAACTTCTTTCCTGGATCAAATCTCATTTCTTTTATATGGGACTTACTTAGTAACCTGTTTATTAAGCCCCCAAATAGAAGTTGAGTTACATCAACCTATTGAATATGACATGAATCGTTCATGATTTTGGTTGACGGTTGATCCACCGCATAAAAAAGATAAACATTAATTTTGGGATGCGGTGACAAGGGTATAATGGATGTTTTAATCATAGGAAGATTACTTGGATGTGTCACTGGTAATTGAATTTCATCTTTATAATTTCCAACCCTAACCTCCTCCACGTACGTTTTTTCGACTTCTACACTCACTAGCTCACCATCACTCTTGTATCCCACTTCATTCTCTTCCTCGCTAACTGGTGATGGTTGAGCTAAAAATGGCTCCAACTCGGGATTATTTCGTTGGGGTTCCTCACCAGTTTCGCTCAGTTGTGGTTCTTTTAACAACTTTTCATATTCACTTTCTAGTCCTAGACCACTCTCCTTGTCACTTACTCGAATGTCAATCTTTAGATCATTTTTTGCAATTTTCTCTTTTACTAATTCAATGATTCGCCCAGTTAGGGTTTCTTTCCAGTCTATCTCTTCAAATTGCTTTTTCAAGGATAGAGCTCGTTTTTCTCAGATTTGGTTTTGCCTTTCTGAGATTTGGTCTTGCTCTGCTAAGGCTTGGTGGTTTTCTGTTAAGGTTTGACGTTATTCTGTGAAGGCTTGGCTACTCTCTACTAGGGATTGGTGTTGCTCTTCCAAGATTATTAGAAATTGTTGCATTAAAGTGAGTTCATAATTCCTAGTTTCTTGGGAAAATGGTCGTTGACATCGGGGTTGATAATAGGATTGATCGTAAAGATACGACCCTAAAGGCTCATAATAATAATGTTGATCACATTCATAATTATTCGAGTATTGATTAGACTCGGGAGGCGGATAATATGGATCGGGATAAACATTATTATAGGGATATGTGAGATTTTGGTAATTGTAAGGATATTGATTGATGAAATGGTTTGGGTTTTGGTATATTATACGTGAGTAAGGATTAAGTTGTGGTTTTGAGAGAAAAGATTGTTGAGAATCTGCAAACGAGTTGTCAAATCCTCCAAAGTAATTATCCATTTACCCTGGTCCGAATTTTTATTTTTATTTTAAGAAAAGAAAAAGAAAAATGACAGAATAATCTGAATCCTTGCTTGAAGATCTGGACTCAAAGAATGGATCTTGATTAACCTGTGAAAATAAACTGAAGAAAGAAAATAGATGAATTTATACAGGCGGAGAAAACAAAATAATAACAAAAAATAATAATTAGCGATGCCGATCCCCGGTAACGGCGTCAAAATTTGATCGCTCTAATTTAATACCCTTAAAGTGGTACCGCAATACTAATGTAGTACGGTGTTCAACTAAGGTGTCGAACCACAGGGATCGAACTTGTAATTATCAATTTTCTATTATTTTCCTTTCTTTGATGAAACGATAGAGAATTTTGGCTTGGTTTTGAAAATAAGAAAATAAAATATTAAAAATAAAATAAAGAAAATAACTAGGTTAATAATTGTGGGTTTAATATTTTGAAATTATGTTTTTCTTATAATTTCTATTTAAATCGGATATGTATAAACGAATGTTCCTAACTATAAATCGGAACTATTAAAAAAGATTTGAATTATTATTCTCCAGCATGGATTACTTTGATATTTAATTCCTACACCAAACTACTATAACTAATCTAAGGTGAATTAATATCTAGACATAAACTATCCAGACCAATAATTAATCTCCAAGAATACGATTATGTGACTATCAAATCAAGACCACATGTGCAAGATTTAATGTTCTAGTAGTGATTAGATTTAAAACAAAATCTCTACAAGAACATTTTGACAATAAATTCAATCACAATTAAATTCATTTTTTAGAACGGAATTCCTGCCACATAATTGTTTATACAATATCCAAATTTAAATATGAAAATTCTAACTTGGTAGAAGGAAGTTAGCCGCTCATCGTTGTGCAGAACAGTGTTTTCTTGAATACAATCTTCAAAAAACACCGTTTACACTTTGTACCCTTTAAGATTCAAACTTCCTCCTATAATAAAAATAAAAATAAAAGGAGAAAAAATATATACAAATGGTGTTGAATTTGAAAGAAAATGGAATATGAAGTTGATATGATAATTGGATGACAATTTTTTACATTTGTTCAAAGCCCTCCTATTTATAGACAAACTTTAGGGGTACAAATGGAAAAAGGAAACAAAATAAGGGAGGAGTTGGCCGGCCCAAGTGGGTTGGTATAGCCAGCCCACAAAGTGGGTTGCCAACCCACATAGGCTGGCCGTATGGCCAGCCTATGGGCTGCCACTGGTAAAAGAAAGTTAGCTGCTTATCGTTGTGTAGAACGGTGTTTTTTTTAATACAATCTTCAAAAAACACTGTTTACACTTTTTACCTTTTAAGATTCAAACTTCCTTCAATAATAAAAATAAAAGGAGAAGAAATATGTACAAATAGTGTTGAATTTGAAATAAAATAGAATATGGAATTGATATGATAATTGGATGATAATTTTTTACATTTGTTCTAAGCCCTCCTATTATAGACAAACTTTAGAAAAAGGAAACAAAATAAAGGGGGAGTTGGCCAGCCCAAGTGGGCTGACTATACCAACCCACGAGTTGGTAGCCCACAGAGTAGGCTGCCAACCCACACAGGCTGGCCATATGGCCAGCCTATGGGATGCCAGCTGAGCCATTGGCTTGGCTCGGCTCCTCTCTCAGGGACGGCTCGGTTGAGCTGCCCTGCTTCAAAATTTTCGTCTTCTATTCGGTTTGGCGTGATTTGTTCGTTTTTCATTCAATTTGTCTCAAATTAACGTCGTTTTGTTCTAAATTCAAAATCCTACAAAAACAAATAAAACAACTTAATTTATAATATTTTAATTTATTTAAAAGATTAACAAAACTTAATTTAGTGATACTAGATCGCATAAAATGTGGTGCGATCACATAGGATTAACCAATACCAAGATAAACTTGGTATTCGTTTATCTCAATGACATGGAATTATGTTTTAATCATTAATCGGCCAAAAAACGAGATCAAATACTAAACAAATATTTTAATTGAAATAATTTAATTAAATTAACTATTATACCATTTAAAAATTCAATTAAATTAATATTTTACCTTTTGATATCATTCTAATATCATATGTAATCCCTTTTGTCACCAAATATAGAAATAATAATGATCATTCCATTTCATTAGCATAATAATTTCAATTCTATCATGTTATTCCATTTCAGCGTATCAAACACATTGTAAAAGTGTTCCCCTATTTCAAGGGCACAAAGTGTACAAACCTCTAATTTTGAATTTTTTAAATAATTACTGTAACACGTGGACTACATAAATAAAAATTTTAAGTTCGTAAATTGTTGAACAAAACCCCCTTAAATTAACCACGATTTTATCCGGATTTTCATAAAATAAAAATAAAAATTGTTCGTTCGTTAAAAAAATAAAATAAAATACAATATTCACATTGCACATATTAAAAGTGTTTTTTTTTTCCCAAACTCAAAACAACTTCATAAACCATATATGCGTGAGCTTTAGTACCTAATTATTAAACAATTAGGCCTAAATTTTTAATTTTTTTCTTTTAATTTCTAAAAAAGAAATTAAAAACCTCCAGGGCTATTATCGCCTCCGTACAGGCCATGTCCAATCACAGATTCCAAAAATTCCTCGTCGTCACGCTGCAAAAAAATTTATAAAATTAAATAAATAAATATATTCCAAAAAAATAATAATAATAATATATATAAATATATATATATACCTCTAAATGAGATTGATTAGTGCCCATAAGTGTGTTATTAAACTGATTCATGCCATAATCTTCTGAACCCATTGAGTAGCCAAGAATTTGCTGCAAATTCATAGAAAGAGTGAATTAAATAATAAAATAATTATCTGCTAATCTTTTTTTAGAAAAAAAATAATAATAAAATGAATAATAATTACCTGGTTTTGATTTTGATTATTCCATGGAAAATACCCATTAATCTGATTTTCATTGCTGCATAAATTAATTAAATTTGAGCCCATCGGGGCTTCTTCTCCATGTTCCTGCACAATAACCGCGTTTAAAAAAATAATACATATATATATATATGTGTGTGTGTGTGTATATATATATATACAGACACACCTGAATTGGCGATTGAATGTTGGCTTGATTCAAGAAAATATCAGAAAGGTCGCCTCCCCGTTGCTCATAGGGTGGTTCTTGCATAACCGAAAAATTCTCGAACCAAATATTACTGTTATTATTTAATAATCCGAAACTAAAGTCATCAAACCCTCCATTTTCGAAATCCGATATGGGTTGCTGTTTTTCTCCTCCATTGATAAATCCATTAGCTTCGCTAATTTGATAAGTATTCAGTCCAAAACTAAGTTTGTTGCTTAACAAAAGCGACGATCTTGGCTTGAAAAAAGAATGATCTTGAGCAAATTTGTTTAAGATCGAAGAATGGTTCTTGTAGACTGTGCTTGATCTTATGTTTCCTTCGATGGAACTCTTTTCTGAGGCTGATTGAAGCCTGTAGCTTGCGTCAGAAACTCGTTTCAGGAAAATTCGATATTTCTGCAATATAATTAGACATTTCTTAATACGTATTCTCATTGCAGTTTTGTCGGTAAATAGTCACTTGCAACACGTGTGACTATTTTCAAAATGAATATGTATGTATATATATATATATATATTATCCTTCTACAAGTATTTTTGCGGGATCGGTAAAAACGATTACATAAAAGTCCTTTGTAAATAGTCACTTGCAACACGTGTGACTATTTTCAAAATGAATATGTATATGTATGTGTGTATATATATATATATATATATATATATTATCCTTCTACAAGTGTTTTGCGGGATCGGTAAAAACGATTACATAAAAGTCCTTGTTACAAACAAGCAAGCATAAAATATATATTTGTTTCTGTGTAAATTATTGGAGGGGAGGTTGAAAAAGCATAAAATAGTAAGGTGTAAGACATATAACTATTTATTATCTAAAATTGTAACAAGGTTAAAGATTTGGATTAAAGTGGAATGATTAGAAAACGTTAGGGTGTCATATGTTCAAATTGTAGTTACGGGGACCAAAGTAAGATAAAACTTCCGGGTGTAAGGTGTCAAAAATCCTTTAATTTTAATTATTATTATTATTATTTTTGCTAATTATCGACAAATTTTATTTATAAATAGAACAAAATTTAAACCTGTAAATGGCTAGCGACGTTCTCTCTTGTTAATCCAGGCACTTTCATTAGCTCAAGAATCTTCTTCGGAACCGCTCCTGAATAAATTAGTATCCAAACATAATCATTAAAACACGCTTAATTTTATAAACTCGGATAAAAAAAAATTGTGATTAACAAGACAAATAAGCTTACTTTCGAGCCCTACGATTCGAATGGCTTCTAAGAACCGATTGTGGAGTGTGTTTGTCCAAACAACTTTCGCTTTCTTGGGGGTAAAATTGTCAACATTTTCGTCTAACTCCTCGTCTTCATTATAATTATTATTGAATTTCTTGATCGATTTCCTCTTTGATTCCTTCTTGCTTCGCCTATATTTGTTTGTTGAAGACTCAGATTCGAAATCGTGATTGAAAACGCTTAAATTTTCTTGTAAATAATCGTTTTTTTCATGGAGAAAATAACGATTTTTTTTCTTTGAATTTGTAAATTGCCACAAATTTTTAAAATCATCAGGCAATATTGGTTTCACTATGAAATATGCAGCCCCGCTTTCTAATCCTTTCAATATAATTCCCTCCTTGTCGTCTGCAGACATCACTGCACAAAAAAAAAAAAAAAACGGAAAAAAATATAAAATTTAAATATATATAATTTTTTAGAGAGTGAGGAAAAAAAACTTACAGACTACTGGTAATTTGAATTCTTCGTCGATGACTTGCTTTAATTCGAAGCCATTCATATAAGGCATATGAACATCAAGCACAACAAGATCGAACAATCCTCTTCTTATACGAAGAGTGCATAGAGCATCGATGGGGTGTTTAACCGTCACAACTGAAAATTTTAAAATTTTAAAAAATAAATAAAAATAAAAATTAAATTTTGTTACTAGCCGAAAAATAAATAAGAAATAAAAGTCCAAAAAATGTGTTAATTAGATTAAATTAATGTATTTTTGACATGTTCAAATTCATTGAAGGCTCAACAAGAACACATAATTTTTTTCCCTTTTTTGTTTACAAATTAATCATGTTTTTTTTTTTTAATTAGTTCATGAACATGGATGATAATTAAAGTTGGTTTTCCTCTAAATATTAGATGAATCAATTATTAAATACTTATTATTTAAGCTAGGGTTTCTTTGATTAAAATAGGCAAATTAATGAAAAAATATTAATTAACTAAATACTCATTTTAAAATAGTCTCGTAAATCGTTATTTGCGTTTTTTAAATTCGCAATTTGGGTCTTTCACACCGCCCACCAACCAAATATCAAGACGAGAGAGGACCACCAAAATGGTCGCTTAGGGTTCCTTTCAAATTGACCCCTAATTATTTTTTTTAAATATTTTTATAAAATCACATCAAATTAAAAAAGCAAAATAAATCTCGGTTATTTTTTTATATTTTAATTTTGATAAAAAAAAATTATCATTATTTTTTAAAAATTATTTAAAATATCGAAGAACCCTCTTTTCGAAAATCGCTTAGGTCCTCTGATTTCTCAATGTCGATCGTATAGATACGAAAAAATTCAGCTGAAAAAGTATCAAGAAAACACTTACTTTTAACCTCATGTTTAGAAATAAGAGGATTGAAAAAAAAAAAAAAAAAAAGGTTACCTTCATACTTCCATTTCTTGAGAATGGCAGCAACGATAGAAAGGCAAGTGGTATCATCATCCACCACCAAAATGCTTGTTGTTTCAAGAGATGATGTGTTGCTCATTCTATCCATTTTCAATTCTCACTACCTATGTAATAGCATCAAAAATATTGCTTCAATCCCCTATATATGTGTGTGTGTGTGTGTATGTGTGTGTGTATATATATATATGTATATACGCAATGAGGAGGAGATAGAGTCAAAAGTATGAGAGAGAGAGAGAGAGAGAGAGAGATGTCAACCTTTTTTTTTCTTTCTTTTTTCACAAATTCAACTTTTTTGAGTTTTTTCTCCTATAAAAAGTGAAAAAATGGGTTAATGACACTTTGTCCCCTGTAGTTTGACGGAATTGGACTTTACCCCATATAGTAGGGTTACACCGGGGTTAGTTCGGGAGATTCCCGATGTTTTAAGGCCTGACCCCCAGTAGTTCGAGTCATTTTGGGCCAATTAGGGTCGGTTTGGCGGGTCAATTGGGTTTTTACAATATCCTACCATGTAGTATTTTTTGTTAACACTTAACCCATGTCATTCAAACTAAAGTGAAATGGTTACATATAAAAAATAACCGTCATAACTCAAAATGTTAAAATTAATAAATCATTTAATACTAATTGACATTTATACCTCTAATCCGGGTCGGGTCAATCAATTATATTAATTATTTAACCGATACACTTTATTTTGAACCACAAGAAGATTAAGAGTTTATACAGGGTATAAAGTGCATTTCAGTTAAATTACAGGGGATAAAGTGTCATCCCCCCCCCCCCCCCAAAAAAAAAAACATATTTGACATTGATTTTTACATTTTTTCCACATAAAAGTTTAAAAAAAAAAAAAGTCAAATAGAAAAAAATCAACGCAACGGCGTTCTAAATAATTTTTTCAAAACCCGAATTCGAAGTTCATAGATTTGAAATTTAGAGTGTTGAAAAAGGGGGAAAAAATAAATAAAAAAGAGGGTTGTAAATGTCAATGTTTTGAATTAAATTCATGAATTTGATTTTTTTTTTCTAGAAATAGGAACTAACATTTAAAGCAACACAACCTAGAAAATAATGATTCATAGGTGTATCATTTGTCGAATAACATGTATTTGGATTACTTTAAATCCTATTAATTTAGATCTTTTTCCCTCCCCCACTTTTGATTTTTTTTTTTTAAAAAAAGCATATTTATAATTACTTTTTTTTTTTTTTTTGCATTTTTATGATATATTTTTATAATATTTTTTCAAACTTTTTTTTTTTTGTTTAGTAGATTACTAAATAAAATTATTACCGAAATTTAAAAATTATTAGAATATTTCTCTCGTCGTAACAATAACGACAAAAAGTATTTAATAATGTCGTTGATGCATAAATAAGAAATAAGAATATATGTTGGAACTAACGACAAATCTATACTTTCAGAACGATACTTCATTTATATTTTATTATCTATGATTTTTAATTAAATATTTATAAAAAAAATACTAACACGTCATCTTACTTCGCGTCCCACTCAACTTCGTCAATTAAAAAAGCGTATAATAGTTAGGAAAAATATAATTAAACAAAATAATACGTTTAATCGTTTTTACTCAATTTTACTTGATATTATTCATATAAGAAAAAGAGTTTGTTGTACTTTTGCATTCTTGAAGTTTGAAAAAATCCCACTTTAGCCACTGTCCTTCCAATTTGAACACATTAAATTATGTAGTATTTACATCGTGTCAAGAGAGCGACTCCAATTCATTAGTCTCGTCATTATTTTTTATGGAAGTCAACCACGTGTTAAGCACAGAAATCACCCATGTGGGTGATTTCCGTAAAAAATAATGACGGTGTTAACGATTTGGATTTATTTGACACGATTTGCATACTTCAAGTTTAATGTGTTCAATTTGAAAGGACAGAGTCTAAAGTGAAATTTCTCTAAAACTTCAGGGATGAAAGTGCAAAAATCTCTAAGACAATAATAAATATGTTTTTTTTTTTTTTCTTTTTTTTTTTTTTTGTAATTATAAAGAAAAATGACCTTTTTTAGGGTTTGGTAATTAGCAATCAATGTGGATTTATCTTAATTCCTCCCCCATTTCACATTTACTTTTTATTTATTTATTTTTCCATTTTTCACTTACAACAAGAAATGACTACATTCATTTATTAATTCTTTTTTTCCTTTTTGAAACATTTGATAAATAAACCTTGTTTCTAATGAATTTGGTGAAAATTAAATAATTATTTTACCCAAAAAAAGACATTTTGAAAATATGTTATGACCTTTTGTCATGCTAATTTAGTAATTTTAATGTTTAAAGAAAATTTAAATGCTCAAGTTAATCTATTAATGTCCATTTAGTTCAATAGGCTCATTCAATCGAGAATTTAAAGATAAAGTTTCAATACCAATCTTTCAAAAATATTATCCTTCCATATTACAAGTTGCGTTTGGTAACCATTTCTGTTCTCATCCCATGCAATGAGATAGAAATTGAATGGGATGGAATGAAAATTCTGTTTATTTCTTGAGAGTAGAATCGCGTTTGGTAACAATAAATTTTTTATTTTATTTTTGAACAAAATCACGTTTGATAACGATTTTATCCTAAAATAAAAAAAAAAAAAGGTGTTTTGAGAATTTTTTTTTTTTTTGTTTTGGCCGGATTGCGGCAGTGACCGAACAACGGCAGCCGGACGGGTGGCTGACGGTGGCTACAGACCGACGGATGAACAATAGCGGTGACCCTCTTTAATATTTGGGAATGGGATGGGAATAATGAGAAATAATTTTTTTTTGTTTTTTATTTTTTAAGAAAAAATGGATACAATTTTCAAATGAGAATAGAAACAAAAATTATCAACTATTATTCACAAACAGAAATTTCAAAAATTTAAAAATGGGATGAAAATGATTACCAAATGGCTCATTCCAGGAGCTTCCAATTCCGACATGTTGCACAGGTGTCATGTCTCCCTTTAGCAAATTAGGGTTCTGGACATGCCTTCGGGCCCTGGGCCTAAAAGGAGACCCACTCGTGCATCCCTGTCGCTTGCACTTGATTGGGCCACGTGGCAGGGTAGTCCTGCTCTATTCATGGGCCCACGCATAAATAGTTCTAAAATAAGGGTGATTGGAAGGATGGAAAAAATAAAAAAAATAAAAGGATAATATTTTTATTTATTATAAAAAAAAAATTATTTTTTTTAATATTATTTAATTAGAGAAAAAAATAAAAGGAGGGAGAATATTTTACTTTAATGTAATTTATATTACCCTCGTATATTAAAAATAAAAAATTTATATCAAAGGTATAATTGTAATTTTACTCATTCTCCCTTATTTTCTTTTATTTTTTTTCCAAATTCGTGTAGAAAAAAATTACTTCGAAAATTATGAATTTTTCTTCTCATTTTTTTTTTCCCTTCCATTTTCTATCTATACCAAACAAGTTTTTATGTTTTATTTTATTTTTTCTCTTATTTTTCTTTTTATTTTATTTTTTCATCTTTTTTCCATTCAACCAAACGCATCATTAGAGTTTTTTTGTTTGGATAAAAAAATGGGTTGATAAAAAAATGAAGAATGAAAATAAGATGAAAAAAAATGTTTGGTCCAAAGGGAAAAAATGGAGTGAAATATAAATAGAAAGAAAAAAGCACAATAAAATTACAATTATATTATTGATGATTGAATATTTAATTTATTTTTGTAATATATAACAATAAAATAGTATATAAAGCAAGTGAATAATTTTTCTTATGAACGTGAAAATTTATAGGGATAATTGGTCAATAGTTTCAAATAGACAGTCTAATCCATAATTTATCAATTTTTATTTTAACTTGACAATAAATCTCTTAATTATGTTTTGGCATTTATTTTAATCTCATGGTTAATACTCTCTTTATTCTCCAATCAAATGTTATTTTAATCTCATGGTTAATACTCTCTTTATTCTTCCATTTTCTACGGAAATTTTGAGTTTGATTTGTGACAGTTTGATCTCGAGCGGCTTTTCAGAAAATATGGGAAGGTTGATCGAGTGGACATGAAATCTGGGAAGGTCGATCGAGTGGACAGTCTGATCAATTATATTTTTTTCTGATCAAAATATCCCTCCTCATATGGATGTTGAATGTAACATTCAACACCTGTGGGTGGGTGTTGAATGTAATATCAATTGTTTGTTTGTTTGTTTTTGTTTTTTTTTTTTTGTTTTTTTTTATGATGCTATTTTTTTTCTAACCAAAATACCCCTCATGTGGATATTGAATGTAACATCAACTGTTTTTTTTTATTTTTTTTTTTTATTTTTTATGATATTCCTTTTTCTGACCAAAATACCCCTCGTGTTGATGTTGAATGTAATATTCAACACCTGTAAATGTTGAATATAATATCAATTGTTCTCTTGTTTTACGTTACGTTTAGTAACGATTTTATCCTAAATCAAGATTTTTTTATTTTTTTTGGAACATATAAAAAGTGACAAAAAGTCATAAAATTTGGGGTGAAAACTGTAATTTATGGCGGCGACGACCTGCAACCGGTGATCGGCGGCGGCTGCTGACAGCGGTGGTGCACCAGTTTGATGACCTTCCTTCTCGATGTGAAACTCACGGGAGGGTATTTCGATAAACTCAATCCTTACCATTTTTTAAAACAGAACTAATTGATGCAAGAAAAGGTGTTGATGAGACTAATTGGTGCAAGAAAAAGGTGTTGATGGGACTAATTGATGCAAGAAAAAGTGTTGATGAGACTAATCGGTGCAAAAAAAAGTCGATGGGAATAGGTGATAAATAATTTCTTTTTTGGGGATTAATAGGTAATTTTCCTTTTTTTTAATGCACTTTTGGGTTACATTTTTACGTATATCTTTAGTTATATTTTAGTATTTTTTTTAGTTATATTCGTGTAATTTTTTTGTGACTGACAAATCGAAAAATAAATTGAATAACTAAAAAATTGTAACTAACATGTATATTAAAAAAATTACTAAAATTTGATTAAATATAAGTAAAAAAAAATTTGACACTTGGTGACCGATTTTCGGCGAACAGTGGTGGGCGAAATCTTGCGATCAAAGTCCGGCGGCCAACGACGGTAAGATAGTGATTGGTGATACAACCCTAATTGAAATATTAGTATTTTCATAAAATCTAATAGATGAGATTATAACTAAAATAATTATTCAATTTGAGTATATTTGGTTGGAAGGATGAAGAAGGAAAAAGAAAAAGAAAATGAGAGGATAACATTTTTATCAATTTTGAAAGGAAAATTATTTTCCCTAGTGTTATTTGTCTAGGAAAGAAAAATGAAAAGAGACAAAATAATTTATTTTTTATAATTTACTATTTTACTCTCACATATTACAAAAATATATTAAAAATTATATTATCAAATATATAATTATAATTTTATTTATTTTTCATCACTTCTCTCCATTTTCCTCCCATATTTGTGAGGAAAAAAATTATCTAAAAAATTGTGTTTTTTCCATTCTATTTTTTTGTTCCTTCCATTTTTTCTCCAACCAAACAAGAATTTTTTTCATTTTCCATTTCATTTTCCTTTTCAATTTTTTTTCATCAATTTTCCATCCAACCAAACACACCATTTAGGATTTTTATTAATTTAGTATCATTATTAATACCTCCCACCAAGAATTTATAAAAAGAAGACAACATAAATACCATTTTTAGCTATAAACTATTTATTAAACTAAAAAAAAAAAAAACGGTACTATAAAAATCCCGCTATGCACAAGGTCCGAAAAAATGTTGGACCACTTAGTCTATTTATTAAACTAGTATCTATTAAAACGAGGGTTTTGCTACAATACAACGGCTGTACAGTACAGTCACCAAAAGTTACAAGATTTTAGTGAAGAAGTTACAAGTTTATCTGAAAAGTTACAAGTTCATCTAAAAACTTGTAACTTCTTCAGCCAAACCTTGTAACTCTGGCAACTGTACCGGTACAATCGTTGTATTGTAGCCAGCCCCTTAAAACAAAACCCTTATCCTTGAATTATTTGACGGATATATGTCATTGACCTTCCCTATTATTTTGTACTATACCAGATACCTCCCCTGTCTTTTTACTCAAACATCACTTACCTCCCTTTGGACAAAATTGCCCTAAGATTATTTTAAAAAAAAATCATTAACACCCCTATATTTTTAAAATTATATTTTTTACCTTTAACTTTTTAAATAATTATATTTACCTCTTACCACCACTCAACTCCCATTGCCACCGTCACCTCCTACCGCTGCCACCACCCACCACCCTTCGCCACCTTCCACCGCCGCCACCCAACACCACCTCCCACCGCCACCCAATACCACCGCCCAACTCCCACTGCCACCTCCCACCACCCAACTCCTCTGCCACCACCCATCGTCGCCACTACTACCCACCGCCGCCGCCACCAACCCCCACCACGACCGGAGAAAGAGAGAGAGAGAAAATGGTTAATGAAAAAGTTTTTTTTTTTTTTTTTTAATTTTTTTTAATGAAATGGTTAAAAAAATATATTTTTTAAAATAGGGGTGGGTAGTGGCAGTGGGAAGTGGTGTTGGGTGGGTGGTGGGGGTGGGAGGTGGTGGGCGGCGACAATGGGAGGTGATGGCGGCGGTAGTAGGTGGTGGTGGCTATGGGTTCGGTGGTAGGAAGTGGCGATAAATATATATAGCTTAAAGGATTATTTATGTATTTTAGTTTGTGTTTGGATGAAGGATTTGTAGGAGAGATTTCAATTGGTTAGGGGATTTTGAAATCCATTTTTAGCAAATCCCTTGTTTGGGTAATAGGAGAAAGGATTTGTGAAATTCTTTTTTGGGTGAATGAAGGGATTTAGAAATGAATTTGGGAGAGGTGTAATTTGTGAAATCCTTCCATCGTTTGTTCAATTGCTTCTTCTCTTCTTCATGGTTTGTTCGATCCCTTCTTCATTGTCTGCTTTTTCATCGTCCTCCATGGCCATTGCCGTCGCCATCGCGTTCTTCTCCATCCTCCATAGCCTTCGTTTGCTTCTTCTCCGTTCTCCATCGCCATCGCCGCATTCGACTTCGAAATCAAAATTGTTGGGTTTCGATTGATTTCGAAAATGAAATCGAAATCAGTCGAATCGATCGATTTTGTTTTCGAAATCGAAATCCAGCAACAGGTTTGATTTCAAAAACTAAATCGAAATAGGGTTCGAAATCATCGTCATCCTTCGTGACTGCTTCTTCGTGGATTTCTTCTTCGTCGTCATCGTCCATTTCCTTCGTCCGATTTAGGTGGAATTTGGTCGAACGTTGTTGTTTGTTTAGTGATGGCGTGAAATGGTTGTTTGATTGTGAGAAATCACAGGCTTGCAACGGCGAACGTTTGTTTGGCGAAAACCAGAAATCACAGGATTGTTTGGCAATACCAATTGCGAACATTTTTGGTGTTGTTCAGTTCATCTTCATCGTCTCTATCCTTTCGTTTCTGGTTTTCTTTCATTTTTTTTTTTCAGATCAGAAATAGAAAAAAAAAAATATTACAAATACTTCAATCCAAACAACTATCCAAATAAAAGATTTATGAAATAAAGGGATTTCAAAATCCTGAATTATGAAATCCATTCATTTCACAAATCTCTTGGATTTGTCAAATACCTTATCCAAACGCAACCTTAATTTTTTACTATTTAATTATTTTTTAAATAGTTAAGGATAAAATTGATATTATAATAAAAAAATTATTATTTATTAATTAATAAAAGAGGTAAGTGATGTTTAAAAAAAAATTAAAAAAAATCTTTGACATTTATAAAATAACAAGTAAAATTAAATATTTGATATAGTACAAAATGATAAGAGATGACAATGACATGTGCACTCTTTTTTGACGACGTGTGACGTGTGACATTTGGGACGTTTCAAAAAAAATAATACATAAAATATTACTAGGACAGTTATCTATCTGGACAGCTAAGTGCTAGCTTGCGCTAATGACGCGTGCGCATTTCACCCACATGTTTAAATACATAAAGGCAGATTAAGTGTTAATCCCAGTGAGACCACGCATTGGGTCCGCGCGTCGCACACGCTTTGCCCGTTGAATTTCTCCCGCCTTAAAACCAAGTACCGCCTACCCAAATTAAAACAATTTCATAAACAACTAGCATGCGCATTTTTATGTATCCTACTGATGTGCGCCGTGATGACGGTCCAAATCCCAATATCGAACCACCGCCAGCTGCCGCCCTCTCATCGCCTACCAGTGGTAGGAGGGGTGGCGGTGGGAGGTCGGGAAGGCATTCGAAATACAGAGGAATAAGGCTGAGGAGCGGGAAATGGGTGTCGGAAATACGTGAGCCACGCAAGACTACCCGCATTTGGCTCGGGACATATCCCACCCCGGAGATGGCGGCAGCCGCCTATGACGTGGCAGCTCTTGCACTGAAAGGCCCGGACACCGCCCTGAATTTTCCGGATTTGTTGCCATCTTACGCGGTGCCGCCGTCTCAGTCCGCGGCGGATATACGATCTGCCGCCACAAGTGCTGCCAATGCTGTGGCGGCTCAGCCAAGCAAAAGTGAGGGTACGTCCGGAAGTGGTTTAACTGCCAGAGAGGAGTTCGTTGATATGGAGGATCTTTTCGACATGCCCAATTTGTTGGTGGACATGGCGGAGGGAATGATGGTGAGTCCGCCCCGAATAGAGTCAGCACCAGCGATTGACTCGCCGGAGAATTCTGATCCGGAAAATCTATGGAACTATCCCTAAAAAAGTCCCCCCCTCCCTCTCTAACAAAGTCTCTCTCTCTCTCTCTCTCTCTCTCTCACACACACACACACACACATCTCTCCCCCTCCCTCAAACAAAGTCTCTCTCCGCGTGTGATTTTGCGTGTTTTCGAGCTGATAGGATTGGTGTGCATAGATTCGGCTCCTTGAGTGTATGTTCCGGCAGGAGCTTTGATTGTAGAACACGACCTTTGTTTAGCGTTTTTGTTCCCAGAATTCTGTTTCTGTTTTGAAAAAACTCGAAATAGAAACAGAAGCATCTAGAGAACAAAAACACTAAACAAACACTGTCCTATAACACATAGTAGACCAAAACCAACTTGGGATTGAAGTTTGAAAAAAAAAAGATATAGAATTAGTAAAAACGAAAAATTGCAAACCAAACAGACCCTAGTCACCAAATCGATCGAAAAAATTTATAAATCTATAATTCTATATAATCACAAAAATGTTTTCGAAATCGGGATTTAATATGATCATGAATCCCAATGATTTTTAAAAAAAATCAGTTCAATTAGTTATGAGTACCGTTGCCCAAGCATTGGGTGGCTTCTTCAATAGAGAGGAGCTCCTGCAGAAGAGATGCCAATTTTGAAGCATTTTCTTCATGTATGTGAGCTGGGACTTTCTCTTTATACCCCGAGGCGCTCATCGTCTTCATCAAGCCGTCTCTTTGCCTGTACCAAAAAATAAATATTCAGAAGTGCATAAGAAACTTCAACTTGGTGTGTGTTTTTCGTGTGTTTTTTCAAGCTACCAAACAAGAGGCAAGGCAACGTTTGTTTAGTGTTTCTGTTTCAAGATTTCTGTTATTAGAAAACTTGGAACAGAAATGGGATTCAGGGAACAATACTTGTGTTCTCAGAAATTTGTTCTAAAAAACTTGGAGCTAAACAAAGTTTTTTTTTTTTTAAATGGTGTTCTTGTTATATTGTTCTCTATTTTGAGTTTTTTTTAATCCTATTTATAGAGGATTTTATTTTTTAGTCTTTACCATCTTATTTTCAATTTATTTATTATTCCTTATCAATATTTCAGTTAACATTAACTATAAGATCGAATACAAATTCCACATTAAGTTAACATTAACTCTATAAAATTCAATCTAATTGATTTTAACTGAAGTGAATTGTGAATGGCGGGCACAATCAACTAATTTCGCCTTTTTTCATTCCCATATTTCTGTTTCTGTTCCCAATTTTATGGGAACAAAATCCGAAATATGCGAATTAAAAAACTAAACAAATGAAGCCCTAATTTTTGTTTCGATTCTCAAAAAATAGAAAATGAAAAGAAACCAGGGACCCAAATAAAATAATCTGTTTTTGTTCTGCTCTCTAATATTTAGAACAAATTTATGAGAACAGAACATAATTTTGGTCCCAAAATTCTCTTTCTTCTATGTTTTTTTGAGAACAGAATCAGAAATCCGAGAACAGAAACAAGAAAAAAAACACTATTTTTCTTACTTTTGTACGTCTTCCATCTTTTTCTTGAGCTTCTCACGCTCTGCTTCAATGTTAAGAGCTCCCATTCGATCTAGAAAAACAATCAACGATTCATTTACCACGTCCCTTGCACATTTAGTCGTATCATCGTCGTTCTCTCTTAAAACCTGGGAAAAATTGTTTGAATAAAAAGAAAAATCAATAATGATGAAAAAAAACAGATTAATATTTCGATAAAGATTTCCAGCCAAACACATACCTTCAAAGATGATAAGGCGGCGAGAGTCGAGATCTCCATTTCATAGCTTTTAATAATTCCTGATATGTCTTCAGTCCGACATAGTGCGAAAGCTGCCCGCCTGAAAAAATGAAGAGTTTGTTTGGTTTAGTTTTTAACTATAGAACCTATATTTTCAAAAACATTTCATAATTTTGAGAAACTGTTTTCACAATTTTCAAAAACTGTTTTAAAATCATAAACTAAACAGACCCTCTTTCAGTAGTTACCTTCCAAATCTTTCCTCAGCAGGGAACGATGATCTCAACGACCTAAACGATCTCACCGTAGACTCAACAATCTCCATCTCCAATTCTACCTTGTCGTTAGTCCAGGCCTGCAAAAAGAAGTGGACTCAAACCCTAATTTGCAAAATTGTGTTTGTGTGCGTGCGTGTGTTTGTGTGTGCGCGCGCGTATATATATATATATAAAAACTCACCTCCACAGTTGAGGGGTAATCGCATAACATAATAGATTGTTTCCTTTCAGAATCCGTTTTACAAGGTAGGCGCTGCCACAGCTCTTCAGTAACAAAAGGCATGAATGGATGAAGTAACCGCAACCCATTATCCAGACACAGCCACAACGTGTCTTGAGCATACCGCCTTGAAGAGGCTAAATTGGGATCATCGCTGGCAAAATAAGGCTTGATTACTTCGATAAACACATCGCACAATTGGAACTGCCACCATGAATATACTGCACTTGCCGCATCTGAGAACTCGTATGCATTGAGGGAAGAGATGGTTTTGGATATGGTTTTGTTGAGTACGGAAAGAATCCATTGGCAGCTAAAGGGCATGATATTGGGATTTACATTCAAAGCAGGTGTAAAATCGTCCCCGAGTTTGCTCATGGCAAACCGCACCGCATTCCAGAGCTTGTTGCACCATTGACGATAACCAACGACCCTTTGAATATCTAAGTTTATTTTATCAGACTGAAAAACACAAAAAATATAGTAAGTCGCGGAGGAAGCGAAAAATTAAGGCAGCATTGGGAATGCTTTTTGCTTTTTCAAATACTTTTTTGTTTTTATGCAAAAAATATAAAAAAATAAATAAAAAATTTAAGCACCGTTCGGTTTGCACTTTAAAAAAATGATTTTGAGAATTTAAAAGAACATAAAAATATGACTTTAAAAACTAAAAAAAAATGTTGCTTTTTTCCTTCAAATTTATAGTTAAAGAGATCTGCCAACTAGGATTTCTCCACCCAAATTCTCTATATCATGAATGAAATTTCTTTTGAGCATTTATGCATTATATGGGATATTACGCTGTCAAACATACTTTTAGGAAGAAGAAATTTTTTACCTGGGCAGTGTAAGACACTAGGGCAAAACGAAGAGCATCGGTCCCACATTCAGGAATACCATTAGGGAAGTCCTTCATTTGACCTTCTTTGGCCACCTTCAATTCTGAGGAGTCCAGGTTACCCTCCTCCAGTCTCTTGTGAAGACCATCCAGGGATATTCCATTAATTACTTCGAGAGGATCGATTACATTCCCTAATGATTTCGACATCTTACGCCCATGAGCATCACGAATCATGGGATGCAAGTAAACCTGTAGAAAATTCAAAAAACGCTGTCGTGAATATCTTTTTAATTAAAAAAAAAAAATTGCTAAATGAAAGTCATAAGAACGTCTATAAACAGCGGCAATATGCCCAGGGGGTTCAAGTCCCAACCCCCACCCCTCAACTTTTGAAAATTTACACTTTTACCCATATATTTATAGAAAAAATAAATTAAAACCCTTAAAATTTCCTATAAGCACCCTCGTAAATCTATAGTAACTTTTTTAGCCCCCGCCCCCCCCCCAAAAAAAATCAAGTTTCTAAATCTGCTGCTGATATAAAAATAAATAATTATTTTCAAGCGAATATGAGAATCCTTGCCATTTTCTTTTGCCAACTAATACAACTATATACAAACACACGTGTGTGCGTGCGTGTTTATATAGAATCAATGACCGAAAAAAAAAGCTCACTCGCCTTTCTAAATGGAACATCACCTCCCAACTTCATTCCCAACATCACCATACGAGCAACCCAGAAAAAGAGAATATCATGCCCCGTTTCTAGAACAGAAGTCGGGTAAAATGTTCTCAAATCCTTTGTATCCTCTGGCCACCCCAACACTGATAAAGGAAAGAGACCAGAGGAAAACCAGGTGTCAAGAACGTCGGGATCTTGAGACAACTGGAACTTCTTCCCAGCATATTTTCGGTTAGCTTCTGCCAGGGCATCTTCCTCGCTTCTACCAACCACCCAACGGTCACTATATGAACCAAATTCCTTCAGTTCATCATCCTCCAATGTAACATACCATGCGGGAACACGGTGACCCCACCAAAGCTGCCTCGAGATGCACCAATCACGAATATTTTCAAGCCATCTGTGAAGTTTGAATAACATGACTTAGTTAAATGTAGCTAAGGATGCAATGAATATAAAGGATGTATATTTATAAACACACACAATTGTTGAAACACCGCACAAGAGAACCATGTATGGATAGGTAAAATTTTTGAATGTGACGGTACCTCTTCCATTCAGCAACATATTGCTTTGGAATGATCTCCATTTTCCTATTCTCATCGTCAGTGACAGCATCAAGAGCTTCCTTTGCCATGTCATTCAAGTTGACATACCACTGAGGTTTTATCATGGGCTCCACTACATCATTGGTTCTTGAGCAAAGGCCGAGCCGCATCTCATTGGCTTTAGCGCCTCTATAGAGACCCTAAAGTAAAGAAGAATACAATAAGAACAAAACATAGTCAGACTAGGGTACCTGAAACGCGTGATTTTGCGTCATATAGTTATGTTAATGAGAAAAAATAGTGATCCATTTTCAGGAGAGCACCTTCTGGATTAAAGCTTCAGTCACTGCTTCACGAGCTTTGAAACGCGGCATCCCAGCAAATTCTTCGCCACCATTGCCATTTATTTTTCCATCATCGCTGAAAATGTTGATGAAGTCAAGACCATGGCGCTTCCCAACCTCAAAATCATTTGGATCATGTGCTGGAGTTATCTGAAAGAAGGTTATTTACCAAAATATTTCAATAACTCAAAAGGGTACACGAAAGACAAATTAAAGGTCAGTATTTTCATTTTCAGCTGAAAAAAAAAAAAAAAACTGTACCTTCACAGCACCAGTTCCGAATTCCGGATCAACAAGAATTGCATCACAAACTATGGGCAGTCTTCTTCCATTGAATGGGTGAATGGCCGATTTCCCATGAAGATGTCTGTATTTGGGGTCATCCGGATGTATTGCGATGGCAGTATCACCAAGCATTGTTTCAACTCTAGTAGTTGCCACAACAATCTCACCAAGCTCTCCTTCCAAAGGATAAGCAAATGATGTCAAAACACCAAACTCCACTGGGTTTTCATATCCAGGCACCTTTAACATAGTCCTCTCTTTTATATCCACATAGTCTACCTACAAAATGTGACAACGTTTTGCGAAAGTTAAATACACTTGCAAAATCAAGGGCAAAGCCAAGGTCTCTTATTTTCCCTCATTAGTTTCTCCATATTTTTCATCCTTTTTTTCAAACAAGATACACGACATTTAGAAAACGGCTAATTAAGCAATTATACCTCAATATCAGATATTGCAGTTCGTAGGACACAATCCCAATTCACAAGGCGCAGATCCCTAAAATCAGAGTTGAAGGAAAAAAAATTGTGTTAAGCTTGACTTCCAAAGGAAAATGCATATAGTACAAATATCCCATATAAGAAACATATGATACTTAGAAAATGGCTAATTGAACATAAAACCTGATCAGACCTCACCATTTTGTGTTTTATTTTTCATTTTCTTCTTGGAAGGGGGGAGGGACTATGACTCCTGATTTGTCGGTAAGGCTTAGTTTGGGTTTGATTCTTCTTTTAATTGGAAGTGATTCTTGTAGAAAAGCTGTAAAAGTGACTCTTTTTTAGAATAAGTCAAAATCAGTTTTTGGTTTGGATGTTTGGGATTGTTATTAAAAGATAATTATTTTGAATCTATAAAATTGTGATATAATAATAAAAATGATTGACAAGTATGACCTTCCACTATAAGTTGATTTTAACAGTACATTGTAATTAACTTGGTAATTTAAAAAATTATCAAGTTTCATTTAATAGTTTATTATGGTTAATTTAATATATTAAAAAATAATAATAATAAATAAATTTATCATTTAATATTTAATTTGGTAATTTAAAAAGTTAAAATAACTTCTATTATTTTTTTGAGAAAATAAATCTATAATTTTAAAGTTAATTAATCTATATGTGTAAAAATGAATATATTAATTATGAATGGGGGTGCATTTAGGGCATACAAATAAAAATAGGGGGGTATAATTAAAATCTTATCAAAATGGTCAAATTTTATTGACTGCTTCTTCAATTAGAAGCAGCAATGAGTTGCTTCTAAAACAAAAGTGATTCTGTGAATTTTAACATGAAAATGCAATTTTTCTTTGTCGTGTTTCGCCAAGCTTTTGGCCTAAACACACTTTTGGTCTGGAAAAAAGCTAGGCCAAACGGGCACTAATTGATAAGCCAAGTTCATTCAAACCTGTAAATTAGACCTTCCTCGAACAGCCTAATAAAAGCCTCGGTCACAGCCTTTGATCTCTTCTCATCCATTGTAAAGCACTGTTTGAAAGGGTAAAAGGGGTGAGAAATGAAAAGGAAGAGAGGGAGAAAAAGGGGGAAAAGGATGAACCAGTAAACCAGCTGCGAAGACAGGTAAGTAAGCACTATTTCAATTCCAAACTACATAGACTGAATGATAATAACTTCTTACCTCACGAGACCAATCAAGAGAAGAACCCAGGCGTCGTAGTTGTTTCAATATAGTGCCTCCGTACAGGTTCTTCCAATTCCATACCTTTCAAGAATAAGAGATGTAGTTGCATGCATTTGGCTAGTAAGAAATTATAGAGAGCTAAATACAGCTAATTTTATGAATTTGTCGTGTTTTTGCAAGAAATGTGTTAATTACATTAGTCACTGTCCTACTGACCAAACTGTCACAATTATAATATATTTGGTGGTGAAACATAAATCACTGAAATTCAGTATAAACTTACTTCAGATACAAATTTTTCTCGACCAACATCATGTCTAGTCAATCGCCTTTCCCGCATGATCTTCTTCTCCACTACAACCTGCGAATTAACATATTAAACTCGTAATTCAAGAAAAAGAACAACTTTTCATATACAGATTTTAAAAAAAATGATGTCATCCAAAAGCAACCTGCGTTGCTATCCCCGCATGATCCATCCCGGGCACCCACAAGGTATTGTATCCAGACATTCTCCTCCAACGAATAATAGTATCCTGCACACCATAAAAGCAGTAGCAACATGAGATAAATAAAAAGAGCTACAGATGAAACTTCACATGGCAAACAAAATTGCCAAATAAGGGCAGTCAACTATGGGACTGACCTCAATGGCAGCGGTAAGTGCATGGCCTATGTGTAGGGCCCCAGTGACATTCGGAGGTGGCAAAACCTGCGATTATCCAGAACGAAACATAAGAAAAAAAAAGTGCCAAAAAATAACTAATCAGCAAGCAGACTCAGTCCATAATAATTTGACACAATCAGGAAGGAATCAAGGAACAACAGGTAATTAAGAGGTACAAAAGGCATAAACTAGATAAGGCCAGGGCAAATGTTTTCTTTTGTTTAAGAGGGAAGAGAATTTTTTTTTGAAAGAAAAATAACAATGAATGGATGGAAGTATCAACATACGTGTCAGACAACTATTTAGATGCCTCCCGCTTTCTATAAATCTCTCTCCCTTTCTCTCTCTAAAATTAAAACAGAAGTACATACATGTATATTATACTCAAAGGGATTATTATGATTCAAAAAGTTTAGGTGGGATACATTTCACACAATCATAACACACAAATTTCATAAGTTCAAAAAAATATGAATGAAAAAAGAGAGAGAAATCATCAACTGCAGAAAAAACAAAAAAAAATCCCAAAAAAAGAAACTCACAATTACAAATGGTGGTTTGGAACTACTTGAGTCAGCAACGAAAAATCCAGAATTCTCCCACCACGAATACCAGCTACACAAATTACACTAAATCAGGACTAGAAAAAACAAAAATGATCTGAATATATGTATATATATAGTTCAACTTACTTTTTCTCCACCGAACTAGGAGAGTATTGCTTCGCCATTTGAGAGGATAGCCGCTTTTTCTCACCCAAAGGAGTTTCGGGATCAACATAATCCTCAGGATTTTCTTCCCCTGCCCCTTTCTTTAAGTTCTTTCTCTTACTCGTTTTTGAAGTACTAGACGCTTGTGCCTGGATACCGTCATCCATGCACATAAACAAACAAAGTTAAAACAATATTATTGCCATCAATAGGAAAATCTCAAAACTGTTCAGATTCATCATGGACTGAAATTGTTCGGTTTTACCTGAAGTTTGGCAGCTTCAGCTTTTTGAGCAGCCTTAAGCTTTTTTAATTCTTTTTCTTTAGCCTACACAAAAGAAAAAGAAGTATAATAAATGAGAAATTAAAATTGCATAAACATAATCAAATTCACCGTACTTTATCGATAAAAAAAAAAAATCGAATGGAGATGGATACTTCAGAAAAACACAGTTAGCATTAGGGATACTTTGAAAAAACACCCCATCTCCAGTTTTGTAGTACTGAATCAAGTTCTTCAAGCATGTTTTCCATCATAACAGGGAGAATTGAAATATTTGCACCAGTGTGAAAATGAAGTTCAGGTACCTAAATGAAACTACTAAGATGTGTGCTACCACAGTCACATCCAGAAGTATAAATAAAAGCATTAAGCAGATACCGATTGCTCTTACCTTCTCTTCCTTTTTCTTCTTCCGCTCAAGGTCTTCTACCTGAGGCTGTGCCCCTGATTCAACCTGCGTAGTAAAAGCATTGTCAAAAGAATTCAGCCTCAAGAATATTATCCATCGATCCATCGATTTCCATAACAAAGCAACAAATCAATTAGTGTCCGACTAGCAATGAACAAGTAACTTGAACAATTTTGAAAATATGAAATGAAATGTAACCTGATGAGAATCTCCCGTCGTTGGCTGAGTCTCCGTTGCCATCGCCGACCTCACCGTCGTCCGCCTCTCTCTCTAGCTCAGGGGAAGGCGCTGTGAGGAAATGTGGAACGGATGGTCTGTTGTTTCTTCTGTCTGAGCTGCTTCTCAAATTAGGTTTAACGCTACAGGGTAGGTGACACCGTGAGACCGATTCGCTTTGTCTTGTACCGGATTGACGTTTTATGCTCTTTTATCTGCGTTGTACGCGGGAATGGAATGCAATAAAATAAAATAATAATAAAAAAATAAATTTAATTTTAATTTTTAAACGATATAATAATTAATTTTTATTTCAATTTTAACATTTGATTACTGTTTGATATCGTTTTTTAACCGATAAATGATTAAAATTTAATCTCATATAATTTAACGGATACCAAATTTAGATTGGTATTGGTTAATCCCATATTTTATGGGATTAAAAAATACTTGGTAATGGGAATGTGATTTAATCCTATATACCAAACATAGGAATAGAATGACCATTCGTATGTCCATTTCAATCTCGTCTCGAATCCCGCATACTAAACACCATTCACCTTCATTTTTTAGGATTAATAATTCGGTTAACGAATCTACTTATATTTTGGATCGTCCAATCATCTTAATTTATAAATAAAAAATAATAATAAATTAGAACACTAATAAAAAGAATCGTTAGATTAAAATTTTAAACTGTCATATCCTCCTAATTTAAAAATGAAATAATAATAATAATAAATTAGGACATTCATAAAAAAGAACCGACGGATCAAAAGATAAATTAATTTATATTTTGAACCGTTAGATCATTTTTTTTTTTAATTCATATGTTGGAAGAGGGATTTGAATTCTAAATATTCCACAAGACAGATAAACTAAATATACACTAAGTTACAAGTCTCGCAATAATTCTAATTTATAAATAAAAAAGTACACAAATTGTATTGATAACTGTTAAATTTGTTCAATTTATATTTTATGGAATTAGTTCAATCACCGTATTGATTTCAATTTGATGGTATGATTCGTTGTAATTTTGTGTGTTTTACAATTTATTCAATTTAAAATAGTGTCTTTAGACACAACAAGTATATAAAATAACCGAATTACTCTTTATTTTTGTATAAATTCATTATTTAAACAGTAAGAAAATAGATAATTGACATTTTCTCTATCTACTTTTATTTTATTTTTTATAATATAATTAAATTAAAATAAATTATAATTTTGTCCATTTCATATAAAATTTAAATAAAAATAATTATTTTGCTCATTTTTTTCAAACACGTTTCTTATAGTTAAACAGAAACAGATTAATTTTCAAGTTATTCTTAAAACGAAATAAAATACAAATTTTTAAAGTTAAAAAATGACATAATGGAAAGAGTTCGAGTAAAAACAACTAACTTATCCCTTAATATCTAAAAAACACATCCAATGAATCCATACAAACATAAATCATCTAAAACAGACTTCATTCGAGTAGTTAGTTTGTGTTTCAAAGTTATGATTTTTTCATAATCTTTTCAAGTTTTTTAATAATTCAATTTACTTTAACAAAAACACTAACTTTTGCACTATAGTACAAAATTTAAAATAATAAAGTCCCTAATTCTAACTATATTGATAAAAAATGAAAATAAACGTAATCACAAAATACAAAATTTAATTAACCCTACATTTATTTTACTTGATCCCAAAATTTTAATCTAAACCAAATCAATCTAAACACACAACATAGAAAAACATTGTTGGACCAATCAATTACACGGGTATACATTAACCCAAAAAAGCCTATCTTGCTTGGTTCAATTTCAATTTGCAACATGCTCTACCTTCTCCCCCCCACCCCCACCCCCACCCCCCCCCCCCCAGTCCCCCTCTCAAAATATGTTTCATTTTCATGTCAAAACCCCATAGAAAGAACAAAACCAAGCCAAACCAAACCAAAACAACCCAGCCCCCACCAGCCCACCCCACCCCACCCCAAAAAAAACAAAACCAGAATTTTGAATCTCATTACAATCCCCCAATCCAAACATAGGAAAAAAAACTCGCCGAGTAAGGATTTCATCGAATGAGCAAAAAAAAAAAGAAAAAAAACTTGAACCATGATCTTGATCACAAAAGTCTTGGCAAAGTGATTTTACTTTGCTTTCTTGACGAGAGCGTATGTTCTGAACTCGCTGTCGTCCCTTACGAAGCTCCACCAGAGGTACGTGAGCGGGATGGTGGTGGCATGCCACAACGCATGCGCATCAACGTATCCATAGAGGGGCGGGAAATCATATATTTCCAGCAGCATTGCAAGACCTCCGGCAAAAACCACAAACCATAGCTTTAGGCGAGATGGGTGACGTGTAATGCCGGCCCATATTGCCCACAGGAGAAGCTGAGCTACCCCCATGGCTACACACACTTTCATGTTCAAACCTGTGGTGATGTTTAAAAAGGGATTTTTAGTCCCCAATAGCGAAATTCAACTGTTTTTTTAAACAGGATAGGTTGTTAAAGAGGAAGAATTTAGGGATTTTTACACTTTGTATCCCTAAGTTTGAACAAAGTCTCACTTTGGCCCCCATGATTTCAATTTGAACATATAACACCTTAAAGTTTTTGATCATTCCATTACAGTCCAGGTGATTTTGGACAGAAAACAGTTATGTGCCATTTGACTTGTCTTTAAGAGACTTTATGGAAAATTCCAACCGTCAACTTTCTTTCTATTCTCTTTCCCACCCAAATACTCATATATATATATATATATATATATAGAGAGAGAGAGAGAGAGAGAGAGAGATTTCGTATAAAATTTGTAAGGGGGAAAGGAATAGGTTGAAAATTCCCATAAAGTTCCCTTGGTATACTTGGGCGCACGGAAATTGACTATTAGTCGTCCAAAATTGTAATGGAGTTATTGATTTAGACTAAAATAAGATGATTACGGAATTTCAGGGTGTCAACGTGTCATGTGTTCAAACTGAAACTATGGGAACCAAAGTGAAATAATGGTAACACTACAGGGGTGCAAAGTGCCAAAACCCTTTTCTTGACACAGAAACAGAAATTTGAGAACAAAGATGTCATGTTCCCACAATTTTGTCATAAGAGCAGAAGAACATTTGTCTGGTTTCAGATTTTCTACTTCTACTCCCAGGAAAAAGGAAAAAAGAAACAAAAAAGCAGGAACATAAACTAAAACAAAAGCCACCTAAAATTCCATAAGACTTATAATATTGTTCTTGAGCAAATGGAATACTTTAGGGCCTGTTTGGTTTGGAATTCAAAATAGTTTCTAGAAATTTCAAATATGCTTTTTGAAAACTTGTTTGGATTGTTGGTTAAGAAAATTTTGAAAATAGTGGTCTAAACCGGAAACAAAATCAAACGCACCCTCAATACTCGGTCAAACAAAAATTGGAAAATAAAAAGGCCAAAAAAAAGAAAAAAAAAAAAAAAAGAAATATGAGTGAAGATGGGCTTACCATAGTCAAGTAGATAAAAATTTAGATACAGGATATGAGTCGTCACAAATGCGATCAGTGGAGCAGCAACCATAACCCTGGCAGCTTCAGCTCGAACGTTGAAAGCTCGCAGTATGGCCACAATTAAGGAATATCCAAGTAAAGCCACAGCAGATGAATAGTCTAGCTTCTCTGTCAAATCAACATCTCTGCACAGACAGTGTTTCAGGAACTAGCAATCGAATGCAAGACAACAAATATGTGCCGTTTGGTTCGCTACTAGTGTTCTCAGTTTTCAAAAACTAGATACACTGCTATTATTTTTATTTTTTTTAAACAAAACAGAGAAGTCATGGCATGAAATGTGATGCAATTGTAAGAGGAGGATTGCCCTAGGCTTTATATCTAGCTCAGATAACACAAGTGATGTGAGATTCAACACGTCCCCTCACGCACAGGGTGGACTTTTGACAAACCATTGTGAACGGATATCGGGAGAAGGGCTCAACATCGATGTGGAATTCAACAATGGCAATTGGCTAGAATCCCACATATCCATATCTTTACTAGATGCAATATAGATAATTCCGTGATACATGTATCTATAGGTTTTCTTGTTCAAGTAAAAACTATGACAAATATATGAATGAGACGAACGCGCAGACAAAATAAGTATATGAGAAACGCTTACCTACTATGGAAAACAGCACTCCAGAACCAGGAGTTCATTGCTAAAATTGCATATATATGCCACAAGCCAGTGTATTCGTAGTAAGTCTTTTTATTTGGCCTTAAAGGCAACTTGTAGTTCACAAGGATGAAGAAGGATACCCATCCATGAAATTGCATAGCAAGATTAAGAGCAGATAGAGCCACAGAAACGGGTTCCTGAAAACGTAGTAACATTCGGTTAAATACATGATAAACTAAAGATTGTATATCAGACCATAGAAACTAGGTTTTTTTGCATTAAACCCTAAAATTCATGGTCAACCAATACACTTGCTACAATAACTTTTTGAGTAATCTAATAATTCTGCCAGAAATCCAAACTCACACACTACATGAAAATCGTTGCAATTTTTTACATGGAAAAAAAAAAATTATTGTAGCATGTGGATTGCATTGTAGAAATTTTAATTTTGTGGACTGATCGCTAAAAACCCTTGAAAATAAGATTGAAAATTAAAATGTAACCTGTATTCCATATACACGCTTGAATGGCCATTTCCCATGATATTTGACAGGCCGGTGACCAAGTTTTTCTCTTTCTTCTTCCCTAGCAAGCATACAATGGTACCTGCAGTCACTATGGCAGTCCCATCTTTTCCACCGTAGATAGAGTGGTTCTTGTAGATACCATGGGCCAACTAGGGATTTTCCATCAGAAGTGAAATTGCAGTGCTGGAAACATTTGTCACCCACACATCCAGTCTTCTCACATTGCGCGATACAATCTCTGGAAAACCAAAAAAACCACTTTGTTGCATTAGGAATTTAAGTAGTGACAGTAAATACTAACTCAAAGGAACCCACAACTCTAACGCACACAAAAATAGCTCAAGTATTAACAGGTAATCAGTCTCGAATATGTCCTTTAAAGCATCTAGTGCAGGTCAGATGTATGTAGCCTAACCCCTACATAGAGATAGGTTGTTTCGAAGATTTGAACCCAAGACCTCAAGGTCACAATGGAGCCACCTTACCATTGTACCCAAGGCTCACCTTGATAACTAAAAGCTATGCGGATGCATTGTTTATGTTGGTTTTAGCTTCTATGAACAAGAAGAAATGCAAATTGTAACTATATCATTACAGCTTTGACAAATAGCCCATGTTTATCAATAGACTTAAGCTACTGTCCTTGAAGGCTTGAACATGTGAAAGTGAAACAATATTAAGAATGGTAGGCAGTTTCTTGAAGCTTAGGTAATGAAACCCAATCGAATCTTCATATAAACTACAATTAACTAAGCACTATATGAATATTAAGAGGAACGCGATTGTGTTCTTTGAGTAATGTTTTTAAAGATTTAAATTACACTCTACAAAGAAGATTAATCACCAAAAGATACAGGTCTATCGCACAACTCTTAGTGAAATGCTAACAGGACGAGGAAAGGACTAAGTAGAACCTCCTACGCAGCATGAATACTTCTCTAGATATAAATCTTGAACAAAAGTGTATCCATAATCCAGAAAATTTTAGATGCCAAAATCATTTCAACATATGTTTTTATCTCCAAAATCAATATATATGCATGCGCACACACCCGTTCTTCAACACCTGTTCTTAATACACACATGTTCTCAATTTCATGTATGCAGCTAGCACTAATCAAACGGTTTACAATCTGACCAAGTGATCAACTAATCATGAACTACAAATAGGACTTCCTTCTAACATTAAAAAAAAAAAATATTTGACATCACTACGTGAAGCTTTGTCAAACACGACAAGTCCTCGAGTTCGACACTCTTATATATTCTATGTCACGTCTCAAGATTAACCTAATGTTCACTCTGTTCGTATATCCTCCTTTGGTAGCATGGAGTGTTAGGCCTCTAAAGTATGGCACTTATCCTCCCAGACATGTCATCGCCCGATCATTCCCTCACACAGCTAAGTCTGCCCAATAGAAGATCCTCAAACCTAAATTGCTTATTCGGATCTCATCCCTTGTCAAGATCCCCCCAGTCTATGGTCTACATATAAGAACAACATATGCCAACAAAACTAGTAGATGAAAACAAAGCAAACACGAATGACCAAATTTCAGTCTCCGAACCGTCCATTTATTTGGGAACTACTGTACACGGAGTTGTAACAATTTCGAATTAGAAAGTTGTAACAATTCCGAATGAGCCCCACGGTTTTGTTTCTTATTTTCTGGAAAATTAGTACTCAGTCAACATATCAGATTGCTACAGTTCATCTATTGTGTGAATTAACCAACTACTTCCAATTAAGCTCAGTTTACTAGAATTGTCGACTTCTCTGAAATAATGAATCAGAGTTCATATAATTGTAAAAAATCACTATATTCCACCAAATAGAACATCAACAAGAATTTAAACATTCTTCCGATTCCAAATCAAACAAGACAAATAACATCAAGATACAATCAAGAACTCACCTACGAAGTAAATCAAATCCGAGAAAATAACAACGAGACAACGAAAATTCAAAAACAAGTTCAAGTCAACGATACGAGTAGGAAACAGGAAACCGCACTCACTTGTAAACCGGATCAGCATCACCCGCACTTGCATTGAGAACCGCGAAGAGAGACGAAAGTGCAACTAAGAGCACAATCAATCGACATTGTTGCGCCATCTGATTCATCAACTAGCAGAACGAAGCGACCGAATTCAAAAGAAGAATAAGAAAAAGCTCCGGCGGCTTCTACAACAGCGTCAGCGAACGAAAACGCAGGTCCTTTCAAGGACTTGATTGATCATCTCTCCGCATCAAATCACGGCGATGGCTGTATCCTCCGGGAATTGATTGGTTTCTGTAGAAATCTCTACGAAATCGAAGATGGAACTTGAAAGCGACGGGAAGAGAGAAGAGAGAGAGAGAGAGGTTCGATTATTGGGGGGCAGAGACCGAATCTCGAGAGGAGGGATTACTTCATACTTGATAGGCTTGTGAATTTACTGGAATACCCTTGTTTGTTGTAGTAATATCAATTGTTTATGGTTAAATCACGAATGGACGACCTATCAGATCAGAGTTGATCGGTTGATGTAAATATTTAAATTTTAATTTTATTCTTATAATAAATTTTATTTTTAAAATTATTAAATTGTTATTATCTTGTGTGTAAAATGATAAAATTATCCTTCGTTAATTCAATTTTTATTTTTTTGTTAAAAGATAAAAACAAATAGATAATTAATCATTATTTTTTTCTGGCAAGAGGTCCCCACGGTATTTGACAAAAAATAAGAGATTGCCGAAATAAGGGGATATCAATGAGAATTTCTCTGTATATTTTCATCTTATTTTATTTTATTATTTTATTCGTAAAAAAAAATTATATTTTGGTCCCTAAAGTACGGCGTGCGGTATGTATGTGAATCTTGAAGTTTACCATATTACGCATTTAGTCCTTTAAATTTCACATTTGTTTTAATTTCAGAAAATTAATGATTTGAGACATAAATAAGTTATGCACAGCACTTGACATTCTAATGGAGATATTTTTATTATTTTATTACCTTACCAATCTTAATACGTTTTTCTTTAATATTTTTTAGATAATGATTAAGAATGAGAAAAAGTTGTTGACAAAATATAAGAGGAAGATGTTTTAGATTTAATGAAGTAATAAAATGATGAAAATATATACATTAAAAGGCCATGTGCTGAGCGCAACCCATTTTTCATCCAAAATTATTACCATCGTTTTCAATTTTGCGAGATCGAAACAAATGTCAAATTTCATAAATCAAATGTGCAATTTGACAAATCTCAAAGTCCACGTAGACGCACACCCTATACTTTAGGGAACAAAAATGTAATTTTCCGTTTTAATTCTAAAAACTTGCATTTTACTCTTTTTTAATCTTGACCAAAGGAAAAAAAAAATTGTTAAAAATATAAAATACCTTTTTTTTTTTTTTTTTTTATCTATTTTAAAATTAAATTTAATATTTAAAGATAGCAAAACGAATAAATTAACAATCTGCGCTCTTTCTCTCGCTTTTTCCTTTTTCTTTTTTCTATTTCTATTTTTAAATAAAAATTAAAAGAAAGGATAATTTTATTTATTTTATGAAAAAAAATCGAGTGAGAATTTAATTTTATCTATTTTTAGAAAAAAAAAAAAAGTTAAAATAAAACAAAAAAATGTTAGTTTTTCTATTACTATAAATGGGAGATACAAAAATATAATATTTTTTTTAAGTAAAAAGAATATATTAAAATAAAATCCAATCTAATAGTAAATTCTAAGTAATGGAAGAAATTACTTATTTCTCAATTGCTATTTTTTATGGCCTTTCACTTGCCTATCTATTCACCTATTTTTAATGGTCATAATTTTTATATTAATAATTCACTTATTTTCTAATTGCTATCTTTCATGGCCTTTTACTTCCTCGTGCAATTAGTATTTCACCGGTTTTGAACAATCTCTTTAAAATGAAACAACCTTCGTGACATTGGCATACCGATCAAATTTGTTGCCAATTGCTCCTTGACATCCCTTTGTGTTGTTTTTTGAAAGAAAATTATTTGTTTAATCATTGCTACACAATTGAACCAGGTTAGATTTTCATCATGTTTTCTTACATATTATAAAATTAATTTAGTTTTTTCTAAGGTACTAAATTGGTTGTAATAATAATTGAAGCAAAGTGATTTATTCTTGAATTTGATATATTAATTTAGTCTGTATGTTTCCAATCAACAAATGCTTCATACGCGTTCGATGAAATACTTGAACGAAAAATATTAATTTAAATGTATTGTTTTTTTTTTTTTCGATATTGGAATGTTGTGTTTTCTAATTTCTAATGCTTGAATCCATTAATTTACTCTATGTGTTTCCTATAACCAATGCTTCGTAGGTGTTCGATGGAATACTTGAACGAAAATATTAGTTTGAATAGATTGTTTTCTATTCTCATAAATAATATAGTGTTGATTGTTTTGGCTCCAAAATTGCAGCACGTCATCTTTCCATCCTCCTTTATTGCCTGCCCATCCAAACCCAATACCATAGTCGACACACAATGTTCACCAGGTATGTGTCTAATATCTGATGTTGATTAAAATAAAAGAAATAAAAAAAAATGGCAGGTTCTTTGTACAAAGCTAGGGGGAATGCTTCGATAGAGAGGATTAAACTCAGTTTCCTCTTAATCGCTATACTATTTTCTTTTTTGGCGAAGATTTATGCGCACAAGCCAGGGGACAATTTTAGTAATTAACGAGTATATGTCGATTTCTTAATTGAATTTTTTCTGTTTGAGTTTCCTTATACGGCCATCTTAAACAATTATATTCTCACCCTTAAAACAATAACAAAACCTCAAAACATGAAGATTTTCTAAACTCAAATCAAATTTCACAAGACTGGAAAATGTATTACATAAATCAATAGTATTTAATTCAAAAATATTTTTAAATTTAAAAAATTTAGCACCATGTACTCTTTAAATACTAAAAAAATGTATAACAACCAATATTTGATCTTAAAAGTAATTAAAAAAATGGAAATATATTACATAAATACAAAAATCAAAGTTATCCAAAATTGTAATTCTTTTAGGAGGTTTACGAGAGTAATTCTTTTATTATATAGTTTTAATTAATTTTTTAATAGTATAGTAACGTGGATAACTAAATAATTTTATATTTAACATTAAACGAAGGGGGCGAAGATATTTTTCAAATGACGTGTGATATCGTTGTAGGTTTTCCAAATGAAAGGTGATCACTAAAACTTACTCATGTTTTGGTCGATAATTGTTTTTACTATAATTAATTATATGTCATCATATCTTTTCCTCATTTTCTCTCTCTTCAACCATTTAATAAAATTCTCTCTCTATTTATTAATTACATATAAAATTTATTAAATTTCATTTTGCTCAAAAGAGTATTCCTATATTTTAACTAAAATAGTTAAAACTATTAAATAATATAAAAAATACCTATTAGATTATTTTAAAACTATTATTTAAAAAAAAAATGTCAAGTTTCGAAAAGCCCCTTTATGAGCTTATTTTATCTATTTATTTTTTTATGAACATAAATACAAGTAGCGAATATCAATAGTTTTAAAGATTGTTATTATCAAATTTTTAGGTTATAATTTTTATTTTTGAGTATTAAAATTTATTTTTGTTATGCTCTCATAAAATATAGGAAAAATTACATTTTAAACCTTCTAGGTATTGACATTTTTCTAAACGATCCATCTCTATTTGAGCGTTTCATTTTAAACCCTTTAAGTATAGACACGTTTTTATTTGGTCATTCCGTCAGAAATTCCATCCAAACTAACAAGATTTTGAGGGTAAAACCGTCATTTTATATATTTTATATATATATATATATATATATATATATTTTTAATTTTTTAATCATTTTTTAAAATTATTTGACCCATCTCTCTCTCAATTCCTCCCTCTCTCTCCTTTTCCCTGTCAGCCGGAATCACCCTCGTTACGGGGGGTAGCAACAGGGGAGTGGCACCCCCTGTTACGGGGGAGGAACCAACCCTGTAACAGGGGGTGGAATCACCCCCAAACCAGGGTGGTTCACCTCCTGTTTCGGGGTGGAACTACCCCTGTAACAAACGAGTATGAACCACCCCCTGTTTGGGCCGGCGGGGAGAGAAAGGGTGAGAGACAAAATGAGGGAATGAGGAATAGAAAGAGAGAGATGGAGGGAGGGAGGAAGGAGGAAGAAAAAAAAAGAGTTGCGGGAGTGGGATAGAGAGAGAGAAATGTAGGGAAAAAAAAGAAAGAAAGAAAAAAAAGGAAAAAAAATCATTAAAAAATAGAAAAATATGTAAAATGACAGTTTTGCCCTTCTATTATGTTAGTTTTAACAGATTTTTTGACGGAATGACTGAATAAAAACGTACTGATATCTAGAGGGTTTAAAATGAAACGCTCAAATAGAGAGGGACCATTTAGAAAAATGTCAATACCTAAAGAGTTTAAAATGTAATTTTTCCTAAAATATATTAATTATAAAATCAAAGGATAAATTATACGTTATGTGTAATATGTAAATGAAAATATACTTTAATATAATATTTTTTCTAGATCCGCATAATATGTGGGTCTACAAGTAGTTAGAAAACAAAAGTAGAAGGCTAATGACTCTTTTATTAAACTAATTAAGAAAAAATTTGATTAGGTGAATTGCTATCTCAATGATTTACCTACTCCAAACTCATTTTATGCATTTATTATTCATTTCATAATTATCATGCGTGGTATATTATATTAATGCATTAATAGACTTACTATTAATTATCAATCAAAATTATCAACCCATAATTATACAAAACAAACCACTTTTAATTTTAATTGTTACACTATATCTGCAATACCCAATGAGTTTAGTCCGATTGATAAGAGAATGTACCATTGTCATTATTAGCCAGCATTCAATCCTCCAGCGGAACAATCAAAGAATAAAATCTTGAATGTGCTAAATCGATGTGGGGGTGTGCCCTTAAGATCACTTGAGATGGTAATTAGTCGAGGTGTGTAGAAGCTGACTTGGACACGCGTTATCGTATTAAAAAAATTTAGAAACCCTAAAAGTAAACTAAATGACAAATATACATTCCAGATTTCACCTTCAAAGAAGTCAAAAGACTGATTTTGGGATGGAAATAGGTTACCAATTCGAAAATTAGGATTTATGTTGACTTAACCAACCAATGCAGTGAACGATTTCATTACAATTCTTGAAAATATCAAGACTTGTATACTATTCAAAAAAACAATTTAAAATTTATGTCCATACAATCTACTAACTCATAGCAATTTTACAAAACTTGAAAAAAACGCAATATGTTGATATTTTTGTGATTTTTTAGCTTTGATGTCATAAACCAATTTTGTCATTCCATAATTTTGTGATTTTTATTTTGTTTATTGATATTTTATGACTTCTAACTTCTATTATGTTTTTTCGAAATGGGTCTTGTTATAAAAAATTTGGATATTCGATCAATTTTATGAAAAATACAAAATGCAAATATCACGAGGAAGAAAATGCAATTCTTATTGGTTTAATATTCGTATAGTAAACAGTTATTTCGTATTATTATAAATAACCCTAACATGATTTTATTTTATTTTTTCTAAATCCGCGCATTGCGCAGGCTAAAACTAATTTTTTTTAATAAATTGAAACTACAAGTAATTTTTGCCACAACTTTGTAGATGCTGAGTTTTTTCTTTAATGGTCGAATGGCACTATCAAAAATGAATATAAATACAAAATACCACCTTAATTAATGATGCAACCCAACCACATACGGTAAAGTGTAACCAGAGTTACCTTGGGCACACGTACAGTTCGATTCTTGCCATGATCGAAGTCGGTGCTTCCTCAAAATCATAAGCTTATCAAATACATTACAGATGAAAAATAACCTGTATTTGTTTTCATTGACCATATAAAAAATAGTAAAAAATTTAGAATACAAAATTTATTTTTAAAATTACTAAATTGTTATTTATCTTGTGTGTAAAATGGTAAAATTATCCTTTATTAATTCTATTTTTTTATTTATTAAAAGATAAAAGCAAATAGATAATTGACCAGTATTTTTTGTTTTGGCAATAGGTCTTCATGGTGTTTGACAAAAAATAAGAGATTATTGTAATAATCGTTCAAATACAGGGGCTATCAATGGTAATTTCTCCTTATACTTTCATCTTATTTTATTATATTCTATTTATTCGTGAAATTATATTCTGGTCGCTAAAATACGGGTGGGCGTCTATGTTAATCTTGAAGTTTATCATATTTCACATTTTTTTTAATTTTAGAAAATTAAAAACGTTATTAATGATTTTAGACATAAATAAGTAGTGGTCACCTGACATTCTAATGGGGAGATTTTTATTATTTTAGTACTTTACTAATCTTAATACATTTTTTCTTAACATTTTTCTAATAACGATTTATCTAGAGAACGAGAAAGAGTTGTTAACAAAATGTAAGAGGAAGATGTTTTAGATTAAATGAAGTAATAAAACGATGAAAATATATCTATTAAAAGGTCACGTGCTAAGTACAACTCATTTTTCATCCAAAATCATTATCATCGTTTTTAATTTTGGGGATCGAAACAAATGTCAAATCTTATGGATCAAATGTGTAATTTGACAAATCTCAAAGTCCACGTAAACACACACCTTATACTTCAGGGAACAAAAATGTAATTTTCCATTTTTATTCTAAAAACTTGCACTTTACTCTTTTTTAATCTTGATCAAAGAAAAAAAAATTGTTAAAAATATAAAATAACTTATTTTTTTTTATCTATTTTAAAATTAAATTTAATATTTAAAGATAGCAAAGCGAAGATATTAACAATTCCATGCTCATTCTCTCACTTTTTTTTTTCTTTTATTCTAATTCTATTTTTAAATAAAAATTAAAAGAAAGGATAATTTTATTTATTATAGGTAAACATTAATAAATACATCATTAATAAGAATAAATACATTCTTAATACATTATATATAATCAATCACTTAATAAGTCTCGTAAGTACCTTGGGGAATTATATTGAATATTCTATTTTTTTAATGTGTCTCACAGCCGAAAAGAATTCCGAGGGGGAGGTCATTTCGGTTTGGATTTGGGACAAATGGGTTCAAGAGATGAGAGAATTAAGAAAACCCGCCAGAAAGACTAAGAGTAAAAATCACTACACGTTTGGCTCTTCTTGAGCGTATCTGATGATCCTCTAGCGTATAGTCAAAATAGAGTGAGAATTTAATTTTATCTATTTTTTGCATTTTTTTTGTCAAAATAAAACAAAAAAGGTTAGTTTTTCTATTACTATAAATGGAAGATACTAAAATATAATTTTTTTTAAATATTAAAATAAAATTAGAAAACAAAAGTTGAAGGCTAATGACTCTTTTTTAAAACTAATTAAAAAAACAAATTGATTAGGTGAAATGCTATTTGAATGATTTGCCTACTCCAAACTCATTTTATGCATTTATTATTCATTTCATAGTTATCATGCATGGTATATTATATTTAATGCATTAATGAAGTTACTATTAATTGTCAATCAAAATTATCAACTCATAATTATACAAAACAAATCACTTTTAATTTTAATCGTTACACTATATTTGCAATACCCAATAAAGTTAGTTCGATTGATAAAAGAAAGCACCATTGTCATTATTAGCCAATGACAAACCACTTTCAATTTTAATTGTTACACAATACATGCAATACCCAATAAAGTTAGTTCGTTTGACAAAAGAAAGTATCATTGTCATTATAAGCCAATGTTCGATCCTCCAGTAGAACAATCAAGGAGTAAATTCTGAATGTACTAGGTCAATGTGGGGAGTGTGCTCTTAAGATCGCTTAGGAAGATAAATAATTTTGACCAATTTTGTGCCCCTAAATTTGACAATCATGTCACTTTGGTCCTCATAGTTTGAATTTTAACACATACTACACATAGGTGGCATTTGTTTAGTGTTTCCACTTTTCTCAACTCAACTAGAATGGGTTGGGTTGGGTTGGGTTGGATTGAGAATTATGTTTCTTACTGAGAATAAAAATGCGTTTGGTAATGACATTTTTTTTTGTAGTAGGAACAAAATTACGTTTGGTAACGATATTATCCTAAAATTAGTTTCATGAACCAACCCTATAATTCATTCAACCAAATCCCAAAATTCAACCAAAATTCCTAAATCAAGAACCAGTCCTAGAATTGATTTCATAAAATTCAATCAAACCCCCAAATCAAGAACCAACTCTAAACCAAAATCAAGAACGAACCCTAAATTAAAATCAAGAACCAAACCCTAAATCGATTTCATGATGAATTCGAAATCGAAAATCGAAATAGAAATCGAAAATCAAAATCAATTTCGTGATGAAATTGAAATCAAAAAACGAAATCGACTTTGATTTCAAAACAAAAAATCAAAATGAAAATCAAAATAAAAAATCGATTTCATGATGAAATTGAAATAGAACTCTAAATCAAGTAATGAAATCGAAATCTAGGACTAAATCTGTTCGATGGGTTGGGATCGAAATCACGACGGTGAGCTTCGACGAAGACGACGATGGCCTGCTTGGACGAAGACGATAATGGTCGACTTGGTGAGAGGCGAGAAACCAGTGGAGGCGATGGCAAGGACCATAGTTATGACGAGGACGATGGCAACGGCGAAGACAATTGCGAGGAAGTGGACGACATCAACAATTGCATGGATGTGGATTCATCGATGGCGAGGACGAGCGTTGTGGCGAAGACGAGCGAAAAGAAAAAAGAAATGCTTGGGATAATTGGAAGACAAGCTCTCATTAACAAATTGGAAAATTCCCAGCGTGTCCCATATATGGGTTGAGTTTTTTGGGCAAAAAAATAAAAATAAAATTTGTTTCTTATTTCTTTAGAATTTTGAGAATCAATTCTCATTTTTTGGGTTGGGTTGAGTTTTGTGTTGCCAAATGCGTTCCCGAAAATCAATCTCAGAATTTTTGGGTTGTGTTGGGTTGGAATGGAAACACTAACCAAACGGGTCTTAACTTCCATAATCATTCAACTTCAATCCAAATCAATAATTCCCTTACAATTTTAGACATGAAACGGTCAACCTCCTTGCACTCAACTTTACGAACACTTTCAACCTCTTGCTTTTCCAATACAATTTTTCTTAAAAAAAAAAAAATTATATGTGTGTGTGTGTATTTTTGAGTATTTGACTGGAAGGAAAAAGCTAGATTTGCCCATGAAACCTCTTAAAAACAGTTAGGTGATTGCACTATGACTTGTAATGGGATAATGACTTGGGTAGTAGTGGAATGATTAATAAACTTTAAGGTGTTATGTGTTTAAATTGAGACCATGGGGACCAAAGTGAGATTTTGGTCAAAGTTCAGGGGTACAAAGTGTTTAAGTATTTCGTTAGTAGGGCAGTTTTAGTAAATACATTTAGAAGATATCTAAAGGAATTAGTTAGGGGTATTTCTGTCTTTTCATCAAATTTTCCTGAAAGTTGGAGTGCAATATGAAATTTTGGGGATGCGAGAATATTAGCTCCCTAATTTTTGTTTTTTTCCGATTAATTTGTGGGAAAATTTAGGGATAAAGACATTTTTGGTTCATGACAAATGACTAGGGTGTTTAAGTGACCTATAACTTTTGCAACTCGACAATTTGGCCATTGACATTTCAAAATCGTTCTAAATTGGCCATTGAAAACAAACGATTTTGAAATGTCAATGGCCAAATTATCGAGTTACAAAAATTAGGGGCCAATTAGACACTCAAGACATTTGTCAAGGACCAAAAAGATATTTATCCTGAAAATTTGTCAAATTACATGTTTTATATTTCTATTTATTAATAATTATTTTATAAAAAATATTTATTTCTGTCCTTTTTAATAAAAATATTTTAATTATTTAATTAGTTCATTAAATTTAAAATAATATTTTTCTAATAATAATTCGTCTGAAAAGTGAGAGAGAAAATCTGAATTGTTGTAGGGGGTGAAAAAATGTCTTAATTTTAAGAGGTTTAAATGACAAAAACATCTCCATTAGAAGGTCACTTACTAAACTCAACCTATTTTTCGTTCAAAATATTTAATTTTTTTTTTTTAATTTCGCGGGATTGAAACAAATATAGAACTTGAGGCCTGTTTGTTGGCCCCGTTGGTAACCACTCCCATCCTAACTATTCCCATCTCATTCCCACTTTTTTTGGATTAAGTTTTGAGCATAGTTTTTGTTAATTCATCCCACTTTTTTGTTTCCGTTCCCATCCCATAATTGTGCCAACTTTTTTATATTGACTTGAGAAACAAAAAAAAATTATACCCAAGATTTCTCATCTCATTCCTAACCCAAAAAAATAACTGAACAAAAAAAAAAATAAAGAGATCAACCGTGTTCATCATTTCCAACCGTGTTCATCACCTTCACCTTCGATCGTCGTCCTCCATGGTCAATCTCTAGCACGTTCGTCGTCATCGTCGTCGTTGACGTCACATTCGTCGTCATCCTCATTTGGTTCAAAATCGAACATCCGTCTGTTGTCCTCCTCGTCCGGCCTCCTTCGTCGTCGTCGTCGTCCGGTGCTTTTAGGGTTTTGATTTCAAAATCGAAATCAAACAAACTATTTCGAAATTGGATTTCAATTTCCAGTTCGAAATCGATTTCTATTTCGATTTCGATTTTGATTTCCATTTCGAAATCGATTGATTTCGATTTCCATTTCGAAACCCAAATCGGATTTCGATTGTCGAAATGGTTTTGATTTCAATTGGATTTTAGGATTTCGATTTCGATTGGGGTTTAGGATTTCAATTTCAATTTCGATTGGATTTTAGGATTTCGATTTCGATTGGGATTTAGAGTTTGATTGCATGATGATTTCTTGATTGTGGTTATTCATTTTTGATTTCTTGGATAAAATTTGTTATGGGCACGAAACGGTTACCAAACGATTTTTACTCCACGATTTATGTTCTTACTCTCAGAATTTTGGAATCAATATACAAGAACGTGTTTGGTAAACATGTCAATTTATTTCATAAAAATAAATGTTGAGAAATACTTCCACGGTACCCACCACCACACCGATCCATAACCACGCATTTTCATCTTCTTCTCTCATCTCGCTCTTTATCTCACACACACATATGTTTAAACAATCAAAAGCATAGCTGGAATCAAAAACATCTTTTTGTTTTTGTTTTGAGATATTATAAAAACATTTTAAAA
Organism: Eucommia ulmoides; assembly: GCA_016647705.1. Classification (NCBI taxonomy): domain Eukaryota; kingdom Viridiplantae; phylum Streptophyta; class Magnoliopsida; order Garryales; family Eucommiaceae; genus Eucommia; species Eucommia ulmoides. The sequence goes on from CM028336.1 coordinate 3,089,510, forward strand.
ATAATTATCGTTACCAAACACATTTTATTCTCAAAATATTTTAAAACAAAAACAAATCTCATTCCATTCTATCGAGAGTAGAAATCAAAACTAAAAATATTAATGAAATGTCACTCGAGGAATTATAAATAAATACAATTTGACAAATCTCATATCACATCCGTCAATTTTCTTTTAACTAGTTTTGACCCGCATATTATGCGGGTCTAGTAAAAAATTATATTAATATATAAATTTTATTTGATTTAACGACAAGTTTCTCTCTTTCAAAATATTTTTTTCATTTCCTAGAATTTTTTGGTTTTGGTTTTGAATAATATTTTTTGACGGTTTTGCTTTTTTGTCTTGATTTTGAAGATGGTGCTTGTATTTTTTCATACCCATATTGATTACAAAAATCTCCTAATTCATTTTTGCTTTGAAGGAGTTCGTTTTTATTTTTTATTGTAATTTTAAGTTATTACATAAAACTAGTCATTCTTTATTTATTGCAATTATTATTTGTCTATAAATTAATTCACTATAGTCAGTTCCCAACTCCTTTCAGATTCTTTCTTTGACATTCTTGGCAAACAATTTTGGTAATCCCGCTATAAATTTTTCTTTCCAATAAGCTTCTCCGCTATCCACTCAATTTTATTTTATTTTTTTGACAGAAATGCATCTTTATACCATCTGAAGTCTTGCAGTTTTGGGCATCTAAGATTTGCTAAAATTTCAACATTTTTATAGATCACATTATTGGGTTCTCCAATGAATACTTTTGTTATTGTCCAGATTAGGGTGTTGACAGCATCTAATTTGGGTTGTTGACTAGTTCCTTCAATTTTTACGACATTTATAATATTAGCATTTTCTTGACCGGTGAGAGTATTGATCGCTCAAATTTAATTTCCAATTTAAGTGTAAAATATTTCGTAGTATGATGCTTAAGTATGGGTGTCGAATCACAGGGATTAGATTGTAACTATTAATTTTATATTTTATTTTTCTTGAGTGAAATAAATGATTTTGGTTTGATTTTTGAATATTAATAATGAAATAGCAAAAAATTAATTAATTGAGATAAAATATATATAAAGGTTCGGGTTAGGGACATGCATAAATTCATCAATTTATCTTGTACATTTTATTCTTATTTCTTTCATTCAGTATGTAATCAGGTAATATTAACTACAAGATAATATTACCGCGAAAAATAAATCGACCATTTAATTGGGATAAACTATCTTCACGATTCAATTCCTATAATAACTAATCTAAGGTGAATTAACCGTTCAGTATAATTTATCCAAGTAAATCGTATCGATACTAGTAAAACTGATTGTAAAACTGCTAGATCTAATCCACGTGTATTAGATCTAACATCATAAATACGAATCAATTCAGATCTAAATATCTATAACAATATTTAGAACATAAACTAATTCAAGAAACATGTTTAAAACTACAATCCTCGTTTTACAACCTTACACTTAAGTACAAAATATAATTGAAATAAGAATAAAATTACATGGATAAACTTCAGAAGAAATACAGTCCTAACCCGATTAACGAACTTAGCCGGTCATGGATTTGTGTTCTTCCACAAGATATTTAAGACAAATCCCCATGAAGAATTGAAACTGTCCAGCCGCCAGAGAAAATAAAAGAAAAAAAAATATGAAGAAGGAAAAATGAAAACAGAAAAAAAAAGACCCAAACAGTGGCTGCCGAAACCCCAAATGAGGAAGAAAAAAAAACTACACTAAAAAAATGAACCAAGCCAAAAAGTCCCCCCACTGGTTTCGAAATCTTTTTTTTAAGGGGCGCTTACCGGGAGATCCCAAAAATAGTTGAAAACTACCAATTACACCCGCTCCTTTTTTCATGAATCGAGCGGTCCTTTTGCCATTTTTGTGACGAGAATACCCCTAATTATTGTGCCTACATAATACTTTCCTATTTTGCGCAGCTAATTTAGGTAATAGATAATCATTTATTAAAATGAAAATAACTATTGCTATACACATTTTTTTTACAATATAAATATATATTCAGATTCATCTAAACAAGATCTTTAAAACGATAGCAAATTCACTATTTTTTTCATTAGTTTTCAGTTTTCATATTCATGTTACATTTCACGTGGAAAATGTAACATCTATAATTTAGAGGATGTTACATGTAACATTAACTAAAATCAAACCAAAACAAAAATCAAAAGGTTAGTAACTACACCATGTTACATTTAATATTCATGTAACATCAATGTTACATTTCAGGGAATGTTACATGTAACATCTTATAATTCGTAGAAACTAAAAATTCAGAAAATATCATATTACATGTAACATGAATGTGAAAACTGAAATTAATGAAAAAAAATAGTGAGTTGGATATCGTTTTGAAGATCTTGTTTAGACGAATCTGAATATATAATTAGATTGCAAAAAAAATGTGTATAATAATAGTTATTTTCATTTTAATAAAACGATTTTATTGAATATGGAAACTCTCAATCCCTATTAAAGAAACCCGCATATAATGCAAGGACAAATCTGTCAATGGAAAACATATTGCATGTGGAAAGTAACATTGCCTATATTGAATCGGATATCGTAATGAGTGTGAATGTTACATGTAACATGGTGTAATAGTAATGTTATATATAACATCTATGTAATAATAATGTTACATGTAACATCAATATTGAATGTAACGCGAATCCGAAATAAATAAAAAAAATTATTGAATGTGATATCATTTTGAAGATCTTATTAACATGAATCTAAATATATAATTATATCGTAAAAAAATATGTACAATAAAAATTATTTTGATTTGAATAAAATGACTTTGTGTGAAACCTCCAAATAAGGAAGTTATAAGAAGGAAAATCATACAGGGGTAATTTTGTCATATAATTTTTGCATTTTTTAAAATTTGGGACTAGATGGTTCAAAAAATTTGTAGATTGGGATTATTTGGTTTATTTTCAAATACACGAGTTTGATTGGTAGTTTCACGCTAAAATTGGGATTGACCAGTAATTTTTCCTTTTTTTAAACCCCCCAATTGTAATCATTAAATGTCTCCATTTAATTTCTCCTAATTGCCTTTAATATTTTTTGCCTTTAATAGCCTTCAATGTCCATATTTTGTGTAACGGAATACACTGCCATGTTTAAGGACCAAGTTTGGTCTAGTCTGATGACCCAGTGCATGGGTTTTGGGTTTGGGCGCGATCCAGTGGGTCGGTGGATTGGATCGCAAGTACTGAATTGTTTTCGCTATTTTTTTCACATTTCTTTATTTTCGACTTTAATCCTGCAAAAATAATAAATTGCATTATTACTAATTAAAAATGATTAAAAGACTATCAAAATTATAAATTAAGGGTGTAAATTTTGTATAAAATTGAGAACGATTAGGTATTATCCCACCATCCTCTTAGTTGTCTTGTAAATCCTTGAGTTATTAGTTTGACTATTGAGACTTCTCCCTTATTTCTCATTTTGTAGGCTACTACTTCCCATACCCATTTCGTTAAGTACTCATAGTATTTGATATTCTGTTAGTCCGTCTATATTTCATTTGTAAATAGATGTACCATCATAAGCTGACCTAGTAACAAGTCTTTCTTCATATAATTGGTCAGGAAAATAGGGTCTAGGATAATAGGGTTTTTGAGTTTGTCTCCAATTTGATTTATCTCTAGAATATTATATCCTATTGATTTTTGAGTTATTATCTTCCTTGAATTGACTCTTAAGTTCTTCTTCTATTGACAAAGTATTAACAATGTTTTCGTTTCTGTTTAATTTTAATAATTTTTCGTTAACAATGTCCAACAGTTCATTTACTTCTTGGGAATTTTTAATTCCTAAATCAAATTTAAAATCATCATCTACTTCGAAAACTTTATGAATCGGATTTTGAGATTTTATTTCAATCTTAGCTTCTTTGTTATCTTGAGATTTTGATTGTTTTGTTTCTACTAAAATTTCAAAAGTATTTTCTATTATGTTTAGTTGTTTTGAAGTAGTATGTAATATTTGATTGGTATAATTATTTTGACTAATAATATGATCAGTATTATTTTGAGAGTTAGTGTCAACCTTTTTGAAATGAGAGACTATAATTTTGAAATTTTTGAGTTTAATTTCAATTTTGTCGAAGGGTGAATATATTGAATTAACATTTTGATTATTGTCTATTTTTTCATGTTTTCTTGTTTGTTTGAATAACTTGAATATATTTTATGTCGTAATAATCAAGGAAGTGTATATTTATTTTTTCACGCTACCTACCACCTACGTCGTCCACCACCATACTGATCCACAACCTCCACCATGCATTTTCATATTTTTCTCTCATCTCATATATCTCTTTATCTCACACACACGTATATTTAAATGATCAAAAACATATTATTTTAGACCCGCATATTATGCGGTTCCAGTAAAAAAAATTTATATTGATTTGAATGTTAGACATACGTGCAATTGATTTTTTAATTTTATAATTCATATATTTTATGAAAATATAGAAAAAAATAAACTTGAATATTAAAAAATAAAAATAAAGTTATAACAAAAAAATTGTTAATGCCAATCTTAAAAACTATTAATGTCATCACTAATATTTAGTTTCGGAAAAAAGTAAATAAGTTTTTAAATGGGCTTTTCAAAAGTTTTTTTTTTTTTTCCAAATAGTTATAAAATAATATAATAGGTCTTTTTTATATTATTTAATAATTTCTATTATTTGATTAAAAATTATTTCGAATACTCTTCTGAACAAATGAAATTTAATAAATTTTATATGTAATCAATAAATGGAGAGAGATAATTTTATTAAATGGTTGGACAAAGAAAAGTTGAAGGAGAGATAATTCACATATAATTAATTATAATAAAAACAACCATGAACTATATGAGTAAGTTTTAGTAATGCCCATTGTCATTTGGAAAACTTATAACGATATCTTGCATCATTTGAAAAATATTTCCGACATCTCTTTTGTTTAATGTTAAATATAAAATTACTTATTTTGTCCTTATTACTATACTATTAAAAATTTAGTTAAAACTATTTAATAAAAGAATTACTCTTATAAACCTCTTAAAATAATTATAATTTTGGATAAATTTGATTTTTATATTTAAATTTTATTTATGTAATACATTTTCAACTCTAATTTTTCTTTTATTATTTTTTGGATCAATTATTGGTTACTACACATTTTTTTAGTATTTAAAGAGAGTACTTGGTGCTGAATTTTTTAAATTTAAAATTATTATGAGAATTAAATATTATTGGTTTATGTAATACATTTTCAATGCCATTTTTTAATTACTTTTGGGATCAAACGATAGTTTGTTACAATTTTTTGAGTATGTAAAGATAAATGCTATTGATTTTTTTTTTTTTGAAATTTAAAATTATTCTAAAGAATTAAATATTTTTTATTTATGAAATTTACTTACAATTTATATATAAACTATTTAATTTAGTTATAATTTTTTTTGAATTGTTTGGTGAAGTTTTCATATGAGAATTTATTTAGTAATATTTTTACTCAAATTAAAAAACAATGAGCTTGTGAATTTTTTAATTGTTATTTTTTGTACTCTTTATTATGTTTGTACTTTTTATTTTATTTTGCATATGAAATTATTTATATAAAAAGAAAAAAAATAATTACTTCTATCAACACTTATATGGGAAATAAATAATATAAAAAATAATTAAAAAAATATATTTTTTTAAAATAAAAAGTCTAGTAAATATGAAATTATTTGCATAATTTTATTTTTATTAGTTCTATCAACACTTATATGAGAAATAAAAAATATAAAAATAAAAATAAAAAATCTAGTAAGTGAAACATTTATAGTTTTTATTTATTTATCATTTAAAACTTATTTAAATAAAATATTAATTAAAAAGAGAAAATTGAGAAAAATAGATTTTATGACCAGGATTTTAAAGACGTCAATTGAAAATAAATGAGAATGCCAAAAATATATTTATTGAGCTCTCATTCGTTCTTATTCGTTCTTAAAGTTTTTGCATCGACTTTTAGTATATAGATACATAGATAGATATAGATTTGTTGGTCAATTGATTAAGGGTAGATTTGTCATTTTACAAGGATACAGGTGAAGCTCCAGTTCCGCTTGCTGGAAGCCCCTCCCACCTCTGCCATTCGAGAGCTTCCAGTAGCAGAAGAAGAACAGCTTTATCTCATAATTTCAGAACCGAAATTCAATCGAACTTAAACGCAAATTTTCAGCAAACCGATGATCAATCCTTCTCAAGCTCGAGTATAACGCTGAATTTCAGTGTGATTTTGCTCCCACACTGTTCAGAGATGGCGTCCGCAGTTTCTCTGCTCAATTTCTCTCTAAATTTCACAATCCCGAAGCGATACAATCGGAAAACCATCTGTATCGCTAATAATCGCGAAGCCTCTCGGTTTTCTGTATCATCGGTTACGAATTCGAGTCGACGGCAGCCGTTTTGTCGCCGGAGAGTGGACCATACGACGCCGTTTGCTTACATAACGGGACCGGCTTCCGATGCGATAATCTCGGAGAGTAACCCGGAGTTCGACGAATCTGATTCTCACGGCGACAGTGCGGGGCCGTCGGATTTGGTAGGGTGGGGGTTGTTGTGGAGCCTTTTAGCTCAGCATAAGTTGAGACTTGCGGTTTCGTTTATAACTCTCGTCGGTTGCACCTCTTGCACTCTTACGATGCCCATATTTTCCGGTAAAACTTCCGACGAATCAAGCATATTATTACTTTCTTAACTTACTGCTGTCTTTGGTTGCTCTGTAATTTTATTTTAAAATAGCAAGCAAAATTAATTCGTTGATCATAATCTAGAATGAATGCTCTTTATATTAAGAAAAATAGAATTAATCTAGATGCAGCTAGTCATATTTGACTCGAAAATGGAAGAGAAAATAGCTAGTTCAGTAGCTAGTCCATTGGAGAACAATTTTTGTTTAATTTTATCTAGATAAGCTAAACATTGAAGTTTACTTAGAGGGTTGGAGATGCTCTAATGGAGGAAAAGGGTTCTGTAATTTTAGAATAGAATGTTGTTTATTTGAGTTGGCAAAATTTGAAACAAACCCGTTTTAAATTCCGAGCTAATAGAGGAAAAGCAACAAGTAATGTTTGAACGTTAGTCGTCTTCCATTCCAGCTCTCTTTTTGTATCAATCATTTTGATTCTTGTTATTTGGGAGAAGCAAGATAGATCGATAATCCATAAATATAATTTATTTTTTTCGTTTAACAAACTTAGAAACTTGTAGTAAAGATTGTGAAAAATATAATCCATAAATATAATTTACTAACCCTTGTTGATATTGCAGGGAGATTTTTTGAAATAATTATAGGTGCAAGTTCTGAACCTCTGTGGAAGTTGTTAAGTAGGATGGCACTTCTGTATACTTTGGAGCCAATTTGCACAGTTATTTTTGTTGTAAACATGAACACTGTTTGGGAGAAGGTTATGTCAAGCTTAAGAGCTCAGATATTTCGAAGTGTATTAATTCAGAAGGTAAATTCGACTGTTTTTATCATTTTAGTATATCTTTCCTTTTTTGTCCCCCCACTTTCTTTGCTTCCCCCCCCCCCCCCCCCCCCCCCCCCCCCTCCTTTTGAAGATAGTTTTCAGCTGAGAACTTGGTGTAGGAATGTGGTCATTGTGGTGTACTGTTATCCTTGTAAGAAGTGACTCTTTATGTAGTCTATAAAAGGATACACATGGAATTGTATTTTTGCCTTTGGCATCAACTACATCTGACTGATTGAGAATCCAGCGCTGATGTTGTCTATCCTGTCATAAAAATCAGCAAAGACTGGTGGTGTGAACAAGCTGCTTGAATAGTATATGTTTGCGCTCTTAGACTGGTGGTGTGAACAAGCTGCTTGAATAGTATATGTTTGCGCTCTTAGTTTTGTATATCTTCTATTATATGAAATATGGATTTCAATTTAGATTTATAAACCTTTTAAAATGTTGATGACTTTTTTCTTATTAGGACATTAGCAATATCTTTGCAAACATGTCAAGGGCATGAGTGCAGATTATGCCTTAATTTTTGAAGCTGTAGTTATTCTGTGTGGATCCTTAACGAAATATGTTGTGAACATATCCTAATGGTTTGATTTTTTTTTTGTTTCTTTCAGGTGGAGTTCTTTGACCGATATAAGGTATGGAATATGGATACAAGAGCATTTTCATTCTGTGTGCTTCCTTCTCAACATCAAACTGGTGGATATGTTAAAATACTTTTGCTATCAGTTTGTATTATTTTTCTTCACCAATAATAAATTAACATGATCAGCTAGTAATATATGTTTGCAGGCCCTACAACTTTATCATTTTTGACCATCAATGGCATCCTAGAGATGGTGAATTTATACCGGTGATAAACAATATTTTGATGGCTGTAATCCTTTGCTGTCAGTGTCAACTTTTATCAAACTGACATATAAATCTCTGGAAGCATGAGTTTGCAGCAATAAGCCAGTTCAACACTAATTTTTCTGTGTACCAACCTTTTGACATTCCCCCCTTTAACAAAAGATGGTTTTGGCTAGGTTTCTTCATACTTGACATTTTCTATTGTTGGTTTTGTATATGAGAAAGAATTGTTCAACCCAATGAGGCTTGTCAAAAAGTAGAAAACATGCACTGTCCCATGTTAGACTTACCGGTGATCTAGTCATGTCATCTGCAATCTAAAATGCCTTCCTTAATGCGTTTTTTTTTCTTCCACTTGTGTTCTTTACTTCTAGCAGTAATTGTAGTATACCAATGTCTGTGCTATTGTTGATCCGGTAATTTGTGTTTTAGGTTGGGGAACTCACTGCCTTGCTGACATCTGATTTGGGCTCACTCAAAAACATTGTGAGTGAAAATATTTCAAGAGATCGTGGTTTCAGGGCTCTATCTGAGGCAAGCTACTCTTCATTAAGCAAAAGTGAGCTATATGTTTACTTATTTCACCTTTTATAATTGAAAAAAATGACTAGCTAACTAATAAGCTTTCCCCAAGATTTGACTTACAATTCAACATTAACTGCAATTTCTTGAATCCCGTTTTTATTTCCCAAAATTTTTGGTTCTAGAAATGATTGATGCCAAATAGCTGAGACAAGGCTCAGATGACCGGTTTTGTGATAGTATTACGTCTCTTACTTTCTCTGTTATTATAGCAAAAAACAATTCCAATCTTTCTCTACTCTTGCAGGTTGTTGGGACAATGTGTCTACTTTTCATTTTATCCCCCCAACTTGCACCAATTTTGGGCCTGCTTATGCTAACGGTGTCCGTTTTAGTTGGTAAGTGTTTTGACAGCAGTAACTTATTCTTTACTTTCTTCATATTAGAATGTCAAAATGCTTTTACACCACCATGAAAGTCTGTTGCGATTACAGTCTACTTCAAACCTACTGCATACTTTCTTGAGTTTCATCCCTTTTTGTTAGTTTATGTTTGCTTCATGATGGAAGTGTAACGAAAGTGGATTTTTGTTTTTTCCCTTTTAACAAAAAGTAAAGGAACTTATTTTTGAGGGTCCTTCTTCCTTAAATCTGATGGCGTCAATATGTGTTCATTTCTGATAGTTTGTGGTAGGTTACCATTTACTATTAATATGATCAAGGTTTCTGTGTGGAATGTCTTAAACTAGTATATGTACAAATGGGAAATCTGTATGGAATGTTTAAACTAGTATATGTCCGATGTGGTATTCCTTGTTATATCTAGAACCTCACATAACACCTTGTTTAATGTTGTCTTTCCTGCTACTGATAATTTTCAATTCTCAGCTGTGTACAAGCGGTCCACTGTGAAAGTTTTTAAAGCTCATGGATTGGCCCAAGCATCCCTGGCCGATTGTGTAAACGAAACATTTTCTGCTATTCGTACTGTAAGTTCTTGTAATGTTTAAATGTGTATCATAATGTTTACCAATTCCTTCGATGATACTCATATCATCAACACAATTAATGGCCTTTGCTCCTGCAGGTAAGATCATTTGGGGGAGAAAAACGTCAAATGTCGATGTTTGGTAGCCAGGTAATCATGGATGTTTAAAGAATCCTTGTTTCTTTGGTGTCTAATGTCTTTGCAAACATCTGCCATCATGGAAACACTAGTTCCACCATATTTATGGACTTGGCATCTTCTTGGTGTGAGCTTGACAGGTTCTTGCTTATCAAAGCAGTGGCATAAAGCTTGGGGCTTTTAAATCCTTTAATGAATCAGTGACTAGAGTGGCAGTTTATGTATCTCTATTGGCCTTATACTGTCTTGGAGGAGGCAAAGTAAAAGCAGTAAGCATTTTTGTGATGGTCTACGTATTTCATATCTCTTTTGGATGTTGTATGTTTGAGAGCTAGAATGGGTGTCTCTCCAAACAAAATGATTCTGATCTTGCTCAACTCATAATTCGATACGACTGTTTAGGGATTATTTTTTTGTACCAGTATTAATTGCTTGAAGTGTTTCTAATGTACTGCATGTAGGGTGAACTCTCTGTGGGAACTGTGGCTTCTTTTATCGGATACACTTTTACATTAACTTTTGCGGTGAGTCCTCTTTCTGGTTGTGCGCTTCTTGCTATTTTCAACTTCAAATATATGCCACATGGTATATTATTGTCTTCAGGTTCAAGGGCTTGTTAACACATTTGGAGATCTTCGAGGCGCATTTGCTGCTACAGAGAGAATTAACTCTGTTTTATCCGCATCTGAAATTGATGAAGCCCTTGCCTATGGTCTAGAGAAAGACATGAAGCAGAAAAAGCATGATAAAAGTTTGGAGATGTTCTTGGTCAATGGATCTAATGAAGGAAGGAAATTTCAGAATCTGGGGTACATGGCATCTTTAAAATCAGCTGGGGATGTCCGTAGCCTTGCACGGGTTGGTGATATCTGTCTTGAAGGTATTTTGTATTTGGTGTCTTGCTCTGGTTTGGCGTTTATGGAAGACCACATCTCACTTTACATTTTCCTAGTCTATTTTCCATCCGTAAAACAAATAAGTATTGACTCCCCTCCAAAATAATATTAGTCAATAGGACGTGTAGGATCCTTCCAAACACAATCCAAGGGCTGGGATTTAATACACATCTTCACATGTTGATTCAATGGCTCTGGGAGGTTAATTTCATTAAGTATTATAGAGATTTATTTGAATAAATCATATAACTCTAAATTAGTACTCGGAAAAGTGAAAGGATTTTATTAATACAAAATTAAATCACATAAAGAGTAATTTTTTAAAAATTACTTTAGAGTGTGCCTTTAGGCATGGGTACCTGCTAGTATCTTTATATTACGAAGATAGTTGAGATTGCATAAACTATCGTATTATTTTGCAAGTTATAAGTAGAGGTTTATTTCTAATGGAAAACTATTGTTAAATACTGAAATTTTTTGATAGACTAATTAGCAAATAGTTAAGTAAGTGTTGAGAAGGTTCTATTCCCTCTTGGTTAGTTGAATGAGTTGTTAGTTGAATTGTTTGTTAGAGGAATTGTGTGTTAGGTTGGGGTTAATAAATAGCAAGTAAGGGCTTGGGGGTAGGGGATGGAAAATTTGGAAAGGAATTGGGAGAGACTAGGCTCTCAAAATCCTAGAGTGATTTACTGTTTTTTTGTATTTTCATTCCACATTTACTGTTTCTGTAATTGTCCTTCATTGTTTTGGTGAAATCAATTACATTTCCTTTCAATTACTTTATTCTTTTCATTATATCGATTAAAGCTTGAGAGTGATCTATCAAATTGGTAATCAGAGCAGTGACTATTCTGGGATAACATGGCACAAAAGAAGGTTGAAGCATTGGAGGAGAAGATGGACCTTGTCCAGATGAAATGGCAGAAGGAGATCGAGTCTATGCGTACTGAAGTTAAGAGAATCGGTGTCTTGGAGAAGACAATCGGTCTTATGATGGGGAAGTTAGATCAATTGGTGCGAAGGGAAGACATGAGTTCTTCATCGAAGATCGTGGAGAAATAGAAGCAGCCAGAAATTATGGAGTCGTAGACCATGGGAGAAGGAGTTACGACAAAAGTGTTTGGGAATAGATCGTATAGGAGATTGGAATTACCTATTTTCACTGGGATTGACCGATGGATGGATTTTTAGAGCTGAATGGTACTTCGCGATGAACCAGATGAACGATGGTGAGAGATTAGAAGCGGTGGCTCTGAGCATGGAAAGTAAAGCCCTAGTGTCACGGTCCGAGCCTTTCGAGGCTGGAAAGCGGGTCGTGCGACGCTAACTAGGGGATCGCCTAGTAGCAAGTCTGAAGATCAGAGAATCTTTAATAACGGAAGCGGTTTCAATAGTAACGAGTTTCCCTACAACAACACATGCTGACAATGTAGAGAAGAATATAATTACAATAACAACAACAATTGTATTAATATCAAAGGTTACAAGGTGTGAAAGACTTGAATGACTTCAAGAGCATGTCCTCCCACATAATACTTTAAGCAAAAAAATACAAGTGACCACAATAGACATCATTATACTCGAGGAGTCATAATAGTGTCTTTCTACAAGAAATAAAAGAAATAAACTAAACTAAATTAATCTAAGCTAAACTAGTCTAGAAAACAAATGAAAAGGGTCACGGACAAGCGGCCATGTGTGCGAACAAGCACTGGACAAGCTAATACCGTGACACCTAGCATGGTATCAATATGTGGAAGATAAGCTCAGATTTCATACCTGGAACGATTTCAACTTGGCTTTTTTGCATCAATTCCGATCGAGCGTGGAAGGGTTCCTTTGTGAGAAATTCCTGGCCATACATCGAGAAACCACCGTCGAAGATTACCAGAAGCGTTTTGAAATCTTGGCGTCGCCATTGAAGGGGCTATCGAATGAAGTCTTGGAGAGTACATACCTCAATGGTTTGAAACCTTCGATTAGAGCTGAGGTTCAATTGCTCGAACCTAGCAACTTGATGGCAATGATGGAAGCTGCTCGACTTATTGAAGATAAGAACAAGATGTTACAAGCCCCGCAGGTCGGATCTAGATCCAATGGATTGTGGAGCAAATCTTTGGGTTCAACTTATTTGAGCCCTAGGTTCTCAACGAACTTCGTGACGCTGTTGCCACAAAATTCGAACGATTTCGCACCACCATCGACGACGTCCACCATTCACACGATGACGCGAGCACCGAACGATTTCGCATCACCATCAACGGCGACCACCATTCTCACAAAAGAAGAACAGAAGTCGAACTGATCGAAGGAGCTTTCAGTGGCACAAAAAACTTACGGCGACTGGCTATACACCGACGCTGAGGACTTTAGCTGCTGTAAGAAGGGTTTGTGCTACAGGTGTTGGGAGAAATACTCTCCTGGCCATGTGTGTAAGAATTGACATCTTAGGGTACTTAATTTAGATGATTCTTGTTCAATTGAAGAAGTAGGAGAGGAAGAAATTAAAAGGGAAGAGCCTGAGCTTGTAGAAGGGGTTGTTGAATTATCTATGAACTTAGTGATGAGTTTCACAAACTCACGCACCATGAAGCTACAGGGGGAAATAGGGCATCAAATGGTGACTGTGTTGGTAGATTGCGGGCCATCGCATAATTTCATCTCCAAAGATGTAGTGCAGCGGTTAAATTTATTAGTAATGTCGACCACGGCGTATAAGGTCGTTGCCGAATATAGCTCTCACCGTCGCCATCCCAGTCGCAGCTCCTCTCCGTCATGTCGCAGCTCTCCGCCGTCGCAGCTCCTCGTCATCGCACCTCACTCCATTCATTCTCTCTTTCTCTCTCTCTCTCTCTCTCTCCATCTGATTTGGTTGTGTTTGGTTTTTAATTAGGTTTGGTTTGAGAAATAAAATTGGTTTATAAAAGGATAAATTGGGAAATAAAATTGGTTTATAAAAGGATGAATGACTTGTTTACAATTTAGTCCTAAAATTTTCTAACTTCTATTTTTATAGCATTTTTTTTTTGTCCCTAATTTGTTCATTTAAAAAATAACAAGTGTTGAACAATTTTTGTTTTTTCATTTTTTTTGAATTCAACTACATCAATATCATCTAATATGCTAATCGATTATATATATGTGTAATTATTTAGGACATTATATATGAGTGTATTGTTTTTGTAATATGATGTACAAATACAATTTACTTTTTTATTATGTTTGTGTAATATTGCATTATCTTATTCTTTTAAGATTGTTCAATACAACGGTTTTTCGTCTTTTTTCCATGTCTTTATTGTGTTGTATATAACCGTAAAATATCATACTATTTATTATAATGTGTTTATTAAGGGTTAAATGAGTAAAACAATTACTAGTATTGAGTTTTTGAGGATGTTCTGGTGATTTTAAAAAATTCACAACCGTTACGGCCGATTCCCATTACGGAATACTCCCGATAGAGTTACACCGCGACTGTTACCGTTACGTAACCCGATACCGCAATTTAAAACCTTGGTTGTTAGTTGAATTTTTGTTAGAGGAGTTTGTTAGAGGAGTTGTGTGTTAGGTTGGGGTTAATAAATAGCAAGGGTTTGGGGGTAGGGGATGGAAAATTTGAAAAGGAATTGGGGGAGACTAAGCTCTCGAAATCCTTGAGTGATTTACTGTTCTTCTGTATTTTCATTCCTCATTTACTGTTTCTGTAATTGTCCTTCATTGTTTTGGTGAAATCAATTACATTTCCTTTCATTTACTTTATTCTTTTCATTCTATCGATTAAAGCTTGAGAGTGATCTATCAATTTTCTCCTTGAGAGCTTGGGCTATGGATGTTATTTATTTGGTTCTGGATTTGTATTTTGTTCCTGATCAAACATAAGCTTACTTCGAAATCTATTGGTTGTATGTTATTATTATTATTATATACCAAAATGGCTTCATATACCATTTGTTCCTTACTGTCAACTGTTTCTTTTGTTTTGTTCTGCAGATGTGCACTTCTCTTATCCTCTGAGGCCTGATGTAGAAGTTCTAAATGGACTTAATCTTACTCTTAAATGTGGAACTGTAACTGCTCTAGTTGGACCTAGTGGAGCAGGGAAAAGCACAATAGTACAGCTTTTGGCACGTTTCTATGAGGTTCTGTTTTGCATTTTCATTAGTTGATCATATTGAAATTTATTGTTGCAGTTCATTTACATGGATTAGAGTTGTGTTTTACAAGAACCGATGATGATGTCTCCGCTTTGCAGCCAACCAGAGGTCGAATAACAGTTGCTGGAGAGGATTTACGGACGTTCGATAAGAATGAATGGGCTCGGGTTGTCTCCATAGTAAATCAAGTATCTTTCTGAATCTTATCTCATCTGAACCAAGATTAAGAATCAAGTATTTTTATTTTCCATGGTTTGAGAAAACATGGCAGTCCTTCATTGACATATGTATATGTAAAATTATGCAGGAACCTGTCCTTTTCTCTGTATCTGTTGGTGAAAATATTGCATATGGGTTGCCAGATGACTACGTATCCAAGGATGACATTATAAAAGCAGCCAAAGCTGCAAATGCACATGATTTCATTATCTCCCTCCCACAGGTTTGTCATCTAGAGAATAAGATGCATTACCTCTAGGGTTTGTGTTGTTATGCTGAATATTTTCCTTAATTAAAGGGTTATGACACACTTGTCGGCGAGCGTGGAGGTTTATTAAGTGGAGGGCAGAGGCAGGTACTATACTGGTTCACGTTTGGCTCTGTGTACAAGGTTGTGTGTGGGGGTTTCAGTTTGAGAGAGGTAGGGTCAGTAATAAACAATCTTTTCTGCATTTGCAGAGAATTGCGATTGCCAGGGCTCTTTTGAAGAATGCCCCAATCTTGGTACTTGATGAGGTATGCTTTTGTAATTCCCAGTGAATGTCAATGTTTTACGTCCAGGTAATATAAGTCTAATTTGGCAGATTGTACTAAGATAACCAGATAGAATAAATGCGAGTGCTAATTTTATACAGCTGATCTCTTGTTAGAGAAAATTACGGGTGGCCAATGCAAAATTCCAACTGTAACATTAGGTATGGTTGAAACAATGCACAATGGTCTTCATTAAAATACTCGTAGAACGCGACTTTTAGTTATGATTTTTATACAACACTCCAAATCTGTGGGAACACTAAAGAACATACAAATATATAGATTTAGGGATAAAAATAGGTCTGAAATTGGGAAAAAAGTCCTGATTTTTATACAACACTCCAAATCTGTGGGAACACTAAAGAACATACAAAGATATAGATTTAGGGATAAATATAGGTATGAAATTTGGAACAATTGCCCAAGTGTTTAATGGACATATAGGCCTAATATTCAGATAAAAGAACTTTATTTTTCTTTTAGTTGTGATAGTTTAAGTCTATAAACTGTTTTTTGTTCCCGATCTCAGGCCACAAGTGCGTTGGACACTGTAAGTGAGCGCCTAGTTCAGGATGCTCTGAATCAACTGATGGAGGGAAGAACAACACTAGTTATTGCTCACAGATTGAGTACTGTTCAGAATGCAGATCAAATTGCTCTGTCTTCTGATGGGAAGATTGCTGAGTTAGGAACCCACCTTGAACTATTGGCTAAGAAAGGCCAATATGCTTCCCTGGTTGGCACTCAAAGGCTTGCATTTGAGTGATATTGATCTTATAGGATTTTTCTCCCTCTCCTACTCAATTACAGAGGCAGCAAGTATGTAAGCTGCGGCTTACTTTTAGGCAGTGTTTGGCCGCATGGAATTGAAATTGAATTGGAATTACAATTCTATGAAATTAGAATTCGAAGAACTATAATTCCATGGCACTAGAATTCCATTGTTTGGTAGTATGTTGGAATTCAAAATTGTAATTCCATGATAGTTCTAATTCCATCATTTGGATTATCAAGCCATTCATTTCTAATTCCACTATAATTAAATTTATTATTTTAATTATGAAATTTAACAAAAACGCACCCTTAGGTAGTGTTTGCTGTATGGAATTGGGGTTCTTGGAATTAAAAATAAAAATGAGGGCTTGTAAATTCCTAATTTTCTAATCCATTCGTTTCTAATTCCAATCCCAAGGCTCCTATTCTGTGCTTACAAACGCTTATTTCCATTTTGGTTGCTCTTTTTCTCTGTCCACAAACTCATTTTTGCCAGTTTCAAAGGCAATTCATTAGCAGGGATTACAAAAGCAGATTTAATGAAAGGATCACTTGGAAAACAGAAAAAGAAATACGAAAGCATTCTGGGATTGTTCCCTAAAAAGGATTATGTTACGAATTTTGATTTATTAGGATCATTTACTGTACCATAATATAGCATCTTGTGTACAACTATGATACTTGGACGATAAAACATAATTTAACAAATGCAATTTTGGGTTCTATTTCTTTTTTCCCCTTGTCTGGCCCTATATTGAGGCCACATTCAAAGAATCAACACGCATTTGATCCGTAATGGCCGGTGAACACTCTCGGTAAGTTCTTTCTTTCAGTTGGGTTTCCTGTCTTCTCCCCTATTGGAAAACGGGTTTGTTTGGATAAATAATTTTGATTCCAAAAAAGGATTCGCAAAATTTTGTTATTGTTTGTAGAAGCCCAAAGGGCCTCACTCACTCTCAAAAGCCACCTTGTAAGAGGAGGATTGCGCTCGGCTTTATAGATAGCTTAGGATCAGGTAACACAAGCGCTGTGAGATTCAACACGCCCCCTCACGCGCAGGGTGGACTTTGACAAGCCACTGCGAACGGACATCGGCAGCCCAAGATCAATGTGGGATTCAGCATTGTCCGTTTGGATGAAGAAATTTAGGCCTTTTTCTCTTGTTAACAAGAAATATCTGGTGGTTTGACATTTGATCATCTATCAAGTGTTCTTTATTACATGTCAAATCTATAGAACTATGGAACTAATGTTGTCTTTGTTTTTTTCTTTTTTCTTATTCCATCATATGATTTCTCTCTCTCTATACACACACACACACGTACATATATATACAGCTTTTACATCTGAAGATCTTTACTGGAGAAGGAGATTAAAGCATTCAAGTTGGCAAGGCATTCAGTAGGAAGGCCAAGGAATGAATTCATGAGGAAATCATTGATTGGTTCAACAGTCGCCACCCCCACCAGTCTGCACCGCCCTGCTTCATCCAAACGCTGCCCTCTGCCGCCTCTGATCATTCCTTTTGATTCGTCCGACGTCAACACTGTCTCCACCATCAGTGGCGGAGCTTTATATATACTCCCCACTGAGAAAAGGAATCTCGCCTTGAACTCGAGCTCGACCTACAAAAAGGAAAATCAGGTAACTTCTCCAATTTTAGCCACTACATTCAATAGAATTTTGTTTTTGCCTTTTTTTTTTCAAATCATTTTGAATGTCATCCAAGCATGAACATTTGGGAAGTTTTGGCATGGTCACTAAGGCACCGTTTGGTAACGTTTTTTTTTATAAATATTTTTGTATAATTAAAAAGCAAATTTTAATAAATATACTTAAAAGCAAAAGTAAAAACAGATAGACCTTTGTTTTTTTTTTTGCTATTTTGTCTGAACTCAATTACTTAGGTGGTTTTTATTTCAGTGTTTCTATTCCCAGATTTGTGTTGTCATAAAACATGGAATAGGAACAAGGACCATTTTTTTTTCAGAAATTTGTTAGAAAAGTCCTTGAGCATAACAAAGGACATATTTTTTGGTTCCCATTTTTTTGTTTTAACAGAAATTTGGGAACAGAAACACTAACACGGAATAGAAACAAAAACAATTATGTTTTGTTGCCAGAAATTTGTTTCCGAGAGTCTGAGAGCATAGCAAAGAAAAGATTGTTTTTTTTGTTCCCATATTTTTGTTTCTGTTTTTTTTTGGTTTCCATATTTTTTTGTTTCAACAGAATTTTGAGAACAGAAATAGGATTAGCAGGGCATTTCTTTAGTCTTTCTGTTCCCATATTTCCGTTTCCATCCCCAGAAAACTTAGAACAGAAACAGAAATCTGCGAATTACGTTTATTGTGTCCCATTCAGTGAGAGTAGGTGGAGAACGTTTTTTTGGAAAAAAATAGAAACAAACTTTTTCTTTGGTTTGTTTCTTGCAATCCCAAATATTTTGGGATTAATCTCAAAATTTCGAGAATATTTTGGAACAAAAACATGTTTTTGTTCTTAAATTCCAGAGTTTTGGTAATGGGAACAAGAATTTGGGTGCAGAAACACTAAAGAAATGGGGCCTTATAGAACATAGTATTTCAATTTCCTAAAACAACTTCACTCCATTTAATACCTTTCCAGATTCTCGGTTGACGCTTCCCCTGAACACCATAGGAACAATGTCAATCCTCAAAAACGGCGGCAACGGCAATCCCAAGAACCTAGTCGTACCGCTCGTCAACGGCGGAATATAAAGCTTACCTACATCAAAATCAACACAAATCTCTCCATTATTTGTCGTCCCCTCTTCACCAATCCCACTACCCTGCCCGCCCTCGGCATTGTAAGTGAAGTCAGGGTATTTGGAGATGCCGAGGCTGCACGCTCCGAGGGTGTTGAATTCAACATTGTAAGTTGTTGTTTTTGGTTTGTTGAATGTGGTGGTGGTGGAGGAAGAAGATAAGGTTATGAGATGGGTTTTGGGGTTGGGTTTAGTTGAATAAAATGGAGGATGTCGTGGTGGTTGTTTTGGCTTGTTTTGATGGAGTCTGCATAAGATTTGTGGACTTGGGGAGTAGGCTTGTGTTCCCATTTCTTGAATTCTAGAGAGAGAGAGAGAGAGAGAGAGAGTTCATATGGTGGCTGATTTTGAGGTTTTTTTTTTTTTACCCTCAAGAAAGGTCATATGGTGGGGGGTTTGTGTGGCTATCATAGAGCCTTATCACATTAATTGTTTTTTCTTTTTCCTTTTAGAAAGACTTCTTCCAAAATGTCCCATGATATTTCGTCTTTGACACGTTTAATTTTAATTGGTTTCCAATTTATAAATTTGACTTGAATTTCATTAAATTGTCAATTTTGTTAATCTAAATTGACGGAAACTGTAAGGTTTTTTTTTTTTCTTTTTCGAGTGCAAAACAACTTTTTTCTGTTTTCTGATTTCTTTTCTCACGACTGTGTTCGTTCCAACTTATACAATAGCCCTTGTTTTTGCAATTGAAAATATTAAGAGTTATTAAAAATCAACATATTTATAATCGTGGGAAGAACGCAAAAATGATAACTTCTTAGATTGAACATAATTCCAGGTTGATGATGGTGGTCGGTGGGTAGCGGTAGAAATAATTTTTTGATAGTGAATAGGAATGAAAGTTTTTTTCCTTAGATTTTGAAGAAATCTAAAAAATATTTCTAAAATTTTGAAAATAGATACGTATTTATCAAATGCATTTTTGTACATTAATTCTAAAATTTTAAAAGCGAGAACAAAAACAGTAACCGAACGAGACCTCTGCTATTACTAAATTGAACAAGAAAACAAAAAAATAAAAATAAAATTCAAATCACGAAATTGAACTCAACTTTATACACATTAGAAACAACTTCCCCCCCCCCCCCCCCAAAAAAAAAAAGTCCCATCAACGAACATTAACCTAAAATTAACCCTAGAAAATGACCCCTTTCATGAAAACCCTAAACCTCAAAACCGACATCAAATTTCGAAAAAACAAAACCCTAAACACATCACACACGTTACAAACAAACAAATACAAGACATTCTTGATCTTACAACATCATCGTCATCATCCCGGCCAGTGTTGATCCCCGGTCAAACGATTTTCAACAGACGAGAGACGACCTGAGCGAGGTGGCGGTTGGGAGGTTGGTGCACGAAGCCCAACGAATAACTGATTCGGTCACCACGAGATCGAGTTGCTGCTCCACCACCACACCAATTGTGTGGTTCCTCCTCTTGTTGTGAATCCTTTCCCATTTCACTTCACCTCCCTTGTGCTCCATAACTCTTGTCTCAAGCCCTAAAGAAAAAAATGTCAAAATAAGCCCCAATAGTTTGGCGTGAATTTCATTTCACCCCCCAATCATTCAACTTGTTTTCCATGAATATGATAGTGTCGTCAACCATATTGTAAGAACGAAAAACGATAGTGACTTGTGAATTTTCAATTTTATCGCAAATTCGCATTGACATGTTCACAATTCAGAACAAATTTTTTTATCGGATTAAAAATTAAATTAAAATTGAAATAAACGAACAATTTCTTCTATTTCATCCAAAAGTTGAACGGAAAATTCAATTCCATCCATTTTTAAGTATATTCCATTAATTTCAACGGAAAAAAAATTAATTTCGCACTTTGTTTTAAGTAAAAGTAGGTAAAGTGTAACTTTTTGAAGGGGGGTAAAATAACAATTAGGTAAAAGGCGATTTATCCTTTAAATTTTTATTTTATTTACCCTTTATTAAAAAAATAATAATAAAAACAGAGAGAGAAAATGTCATTTTTTCTTTTTTATTACCTTCATATAAAAGGGCAATTAATTTATTTTGAATAAAATTCGAGTTCCTCCGTTTAGTCAAGAATATAAGGGACTGATGCGTAGGTTTTTAAAGCAGAACGGTTAAAAGAAAACAAAACCAAAATATAATCAAATCCATTACCTTTATTCATTGGATCAGCCGAAGAGAAATCCAAAGCGCAATTCCCACGCTCAGCCACGGGGCTTGAGCTAAAGAACGCAAAGCTTGGCATCGAAAGAGAAGGCGGAGGAGAGAATTCAAGGCTAGCTCGAAATGAAAAACCGCAAGAATCAAAGCACGGAGTCATCACCGGGCTTGAGTATGAAGAAGACGAGAACGATGATTTGCACGTGAACGTAGGTTCATCATCATCATCATCATCACACACGATGGTTGGCGAAATTCCAAAGCTTATATCTTGATTCCTAGCCATAAATGTTGTCGTTGTAGTAGTAGAGAAAGATGTTTGGGGCATATCTATGCCTCTGCGAATTTGATCCTCGCGTTCGTATGGAACAATTTCCGAAAGCGGTGAAGAGCCCGTTATCCAAACATGGTCTACAAAAAAAAAAAAAAAAAAAAAAAAAATAAATAAATAAATTGAGGGGGTTTATAAGTAGGTACTAGAGGTTGTAATTTGGCTGCAAAAAAATTAAGATTTTTTGCACTTCAAAATAAAGTTTTTTGTGTTAATTGCCTTTTACCCTGTGTACTTTGATTTTGTTTCATTTTGTCCCCTCTACTTCAAAATCCTACATTTTACAACCCTTTTATTTATACAACAACTAAGCCTTTGCCCCATTTAAGTAGGTCAGCTATATGAATCCATTTACGCCATAATGAACAATCAAAGGTCATCCCCTCAGTCAGGTTCAATGCCATCAATTCTACCGCCCTTCTATTTATAATAAATTGGAAAACCATTTTTTTTTGCTTCATATAACCAAATATGCCGAAATTATAATTTTCAACTAAATTTTACATGAAATAGACAAAATTACCATTTATTTTTAAATTTTTTCCCTTTGCTAAAAAAAGAAAAGAAAAATAGAAGTAGAGGGAGAAAGAGAAAGAGAGTTTGAGAGGGAAAATGTTAGGTTTTCTTGTTTATTACCTCTACATATTAAATTTAAATTATTATTATTATTTTTTTTTTAATAAAATATGATTTTTTTTAGGGAGAAGGGGGTGATATGTAGCTTTTTGAAGTAGAGGGGTTAAAATGAAACAAGACCAAAGTTCAAGAAGTTTAGAATATGCTTAAAAATAGATGAAATTAAATTTTCCATCCAAATTTTGCTGGATGAAATAGATGAAATTGCCCTTTTATTTT
Organism: Eucommia ulmoides; assembly: GCA_016647705.1. NCBI lineage: Eukaryota > Viridiplantae > Streptophyta > Magnoliopsida > Garryales > Eucommiaceae > Eucommia > Eucommia ulmoides. Next base: position 3,112,306 of record CM028336.1, read on the forward strand.
AATTATTTTAAAATATTATGATAAAAAATAAATAAAAATTAAAATAAAAGGACAATTTCGTCTATTTTATCTAAAAATAAGATGAAAAATTTAATTCCACCGATTTTTAAGTATATTTCGTTAATTTAAACAGAAAAAAAATTAAAATTAAAATAAAAAGACAATTTCGTCTATTTTATCTAAAAATAAGATGAAAAATTTAATTCCACCGATTTTTAAGTATATTTCATTAATTTAAACAAATAAAAAAAAAATAAAAAATTCTCACTTTGTTCAAAGGTAGAAACAAGTATAATACAATTTTTTGAAGTGGAAAGGGGTAACGTAATAATTAATCAAAGTAGAGCGGGGTAAAAGACATTTTCCCCTACTATTTTTCATTTTACGAAATGTAATAGTTCAGTGTTTCGTTGTAAGAATTAAACACTTTTAAATTAGTTAGCTAATTATTTAAGTTTTAATTGAAATACAAATTTAATTAAACTAGAACAAATTTGATTAAATCGCAACCAAATAAAAAACAAGATAATCCATAAAATAGAATAATTTAGACAACCAAACGAGCCCTTAGCACTTAGTGTATCGCTTTATTTGTTTCGGTTCCAAGAAAAGTCTGGAACAAAATAATATAAATCTGCGAACAGAAAAAGATCTGCTTCTCTTCTGTTCCCAGAAACTTGTTATAAACATGAGGGCAGAATCGATAAATATTTTATTTGTTCCCATATTTCTGATTATGTTCTAGGTTATCAAACTGAAAAAAAAAAAAAAACCATTTGTGTAGTGTTTCGGTTCCCACATTTCTATTTCTGTTCCTAGAAAACTGGGAGCAGAAACAGATACAACAACAAAAAATTGTTTTTTTTTTTTTTTTTGGCTACCAGATTTTTAGAACCAATGTTTGGGCACAGAACAAAACTGTTCCCAGATTTTTGTTTCGAATTCTTGGAACAAAAACAGAAATCTGGGAAAAGAAACACTAAACAAATACCACTTGAAAATAAAAAATAATAAGAGAGAGGGAGTAACAAGAATACCTAGAACCTCCCGAGCCGTGAGCCTCTGAGAGGGATCCTTACAGAGCATTCTTCTAACCAATTCTTTAGCAGAACTGGATATCTGATCCCATCGATCAGATGAAAACCTCAAATCGGCTGTCCTAACTGCATCGAAAATACGAGATTTTGTTTTCCCCCAAAACGGCGGAATTCCACTAAGAAGAATGTAAAGGATAACCCCGGCACTCCACACATCAGCCGCCTCATCATACCCTCCCGCCAATACTTCAGGAGCTATATAAAACGGGCTACCAACGGTACCGTGCAAACTCTGCCCTGTTTTAACATAATTATATAAAAAAAATGTTGAGGCCTTTTGAGGATTTTTTTTTTTTTAACTATTTTCAGCTTTTAAAAAGTGGATGAATGAATTAATAGTTAATTGATGGAGTGCAAATGTCACACCACACCCTCGGCCCACACCAGAGGCGAGGCGTGACCTCGACCTGACATCACTAATCTAATATGTATAACCTGAATAAATAATACATATAAACTAGACTCAGAAATGTCATAAGCTTTCTAATTCACACACAAACCACACGCTACATCAGAGTAGCACAACGACCATATCAAACACAGATCTAGCCAACCAAAACACTATATATACACACACACATATACAGACACACATACATACATATATACTCATATAACAACTCTACTACAAAACCGTAAAAATCCAAACCTCTATACAACAAACAACGGCTCCATAGACGGTTTCCAAAGCCAAACCATGCCCCAACTCTATCTATAATACCATAAGTGGACCAATCTCTAACTCGATCACCTTAGATTACATATTTTATCTGTGCATTGTTTTCATTGAGCCTGGGGCAAATCGAGACAATGCATCGAATTTGAATTCATACTGAATAACTGTCATCTTCCGTTGTGTCAACTAGATGAATTCTTGTTCCATTTCATCTTAATAGGATTGATGAAAATATTTTCCGTTGAAGACAACAACATATTGATCTCAAGTAATATCATGACCTATAACTGAAATTAATCGCTTCATCTCATCTCACCAATGTTCAACTTTTTCTTTGAGTAGAAAACTGGCAAGAGGAACTCGATTGTCACCAATAACACCCATAGCTTCAAAAGTCTGTATCATGCTCCTCAACCAGTTTTCAGCATCATCACGGCCTTTAATTCCCTTGAAAATGGAGGATCAAGCTTCTCAAATCTCTCCAAAAGTATAGCCTGAGGATAAAATATTTTTGTTTGTGCCCTCTACCATTCCATTATCTTGGCCTGTTGTTCAGTCAATTGAGTCGCAACTTGTAAAACCCATTTTGTTGCATCTAATTCAACGAATTATCTCGATTTGTCCCAGACATGGTAAGGACGGTACACCGATAAAATATTTTATCTCAGGTAATCGAGTTAGAGATTAGTCCTACACCACAATTCACTACTACTAGTAGATAGAGTTGCGGTGTGATTTGGCTTCAAAGGCCGTCTTTGGAGCTGTTGTTTGTTGTATAGAGATTTTGATTTTTGTGGTTTTGAATTAGAGTTATTGTTATATATATATATATATATATATAGTGTGTGCGTGTTTTGGTTGGCTAAATTTGTATCTGATATAGCCATTGTGCTACTCTGACGTAGCACGTGGTTTGTGTACGAATTAGAAAGTTTATGATATTTGTGAGTCTAGTTTAATATATAATGTTTATTCAGACTATACATATTAGGTTTAGGTTAGTGACGTCAGGTTGAGGACATGCCTCGCCTCGCCTCTGGTGTAGGGTGTGATAGCAAATTACGCTACTTTTTTGGGGGTATTTACAATTGCTTCTTTAAGTGCAAAACAAACACCATTGCTCAAGCTAAAACTTTTCGCCTTTTTTTTTTAAAACCAAAAAAAAATAAAATTACCAAATAGTACCATACAAAATCTACCTGGATTTATATACGTTGCGAGACCGAAATCAGCAAGTTTTATTGGCGACGAAGACGATTTCGTCGCCAAAAGTATGTTCTCGGGCTTCAGATCTCTATGAACAACCCCCTTGTCATGACAATACAACACGACCTCCATCAGATGTCTGAATATAACCCTAGCTTCCCCTTCCGAGAATCTCCCGTGCTTCTCCAACTGATGAAAAAGCTCGCCACCCTCACAAAGCTCCATCACCAAATGAACGTAGTTTTCCTCCTCGTAAACCGCCTTTAAATCCACTACATTCGGGTGTCCGGACAACCTAGTCATTATCTCGATCTCGAGCTTAACGCTTCTAACATCATCTTGTGTAACCAATCGATCCTTGTTGATCGATTTGCACGCTAGTTCTTCTCCGGTTAACCTATCTGAGCAAACCCGAATCACACCGAATTGTCCCCACCCCAATTCTTCCCCAAGAACGTATCGATCTTTCAAATTTGAAGTTTGATTCGCATCCAATATCGTTTTTGTCAAGCTTGCTAGTTTGTAACAGTTGAATTTTCGAATCGATGATTCGTTATTACTGTTACTGTTGGCAACGGCCATACGATGAATCTCGGGGTAAAAAAGGAAATCGGGATCTAGAGTTGTGAAATCTGAAACCCTAATTTTTCAACTAATTTGAATTTTGAAAAAGTTTAATTAGGGTTAAGAGAAGCTCCTGATGGGTAGTTTCTGACATCTATCATAGAAGACGAAAGGTTTTAAGACAGCCATAGATCAAACCTCGGAGCTTCAGTTTTCTTCAATCTCTTACCAGATCACCTGGATCTGACAAAAAAAAATAAATCAAAATTCAAGCTTAAAATTTCAAACCTAGATGGGACTTCTTAGGTTTTAAGCTAGATTCCTCTTAGCGGTTGAATTCAACCCAATCTCAGAAGATAATTCAAATTCAACTTAATTAGCTTAATTTTTGAAAATGATCCCAAAAAAATACGAATCCGAAACCCTAAAATCTAGAAAAACGAGCTAATCGTTTCAACTAACAACCCAGAACAATCAAATTCAACACAGACCCATCAAAATTAGAACATCGGAAAACGATTCATATGCAAGATTTAGTCAATAAACACGGAATTAAAGTCGAATGATTGAAACCCATTTCTCGGAACATCGAGATTGCAAGTTCTTAAGAGTTGAAAGGTAGAGAGAGAGAGTAAAGCCAACCTGGTGTGAGATGTGTGAGAGAGAGAGAGAGCTGGAGAGAGAGAAGGAGCAAAATGAAGAGGATAAAGACTTACACGTTGGAGGTGTGACTTGAGAGAATCGGGAGGCCAGCTTTCGTGGGCTCTCCTGGTCTCCTCCTCAGTAGGCCACAAATGATAATCCCACTTTCTCTAGTTGATGTCTACATTTGATTCCATATATATATATATATATATATATATATATATATATATATAGTTTTATTTAAAAAAAAAAAATTATGATCACAAGCGTACCCTATCCACACAGTATGAAAGACTATCTATTTTGGGAGGGTGTTTTCTTACCTTCCTAACAAATGCTTTTCTACAAACTCAAATTCCTGACTTTGCAGAGATCTCTTAACTACTTTAGTTTAAATGTGTCTTGCCACTTGAACTGCACCTTATTATTATATAATTTTATTTAATCGTCTTAAGAATTAGAGTTTAAAATTTTTGTATGAGATATTTTAGTATAAATTGTTAGTTCATAGTAGAAACTACATAATATAAATTATAAATATTGTTTGATTTTGACCTTTGGATTTAAAATTTATCTCATGATTTAAAATTAAAATATAATTGATATATGTATATTTATTTTATTTTATTATATTATATTTTGGATGTTTGAGCCATTGAATGGGGTAGTTCTTTTAACTTTGTACATTTTCTATTTCGTTTTTTTCTTGTTTGGATGCTTTTGAAAATTTGACTTTTTTTGCCTTTTTAGAATTTGAACTTCAATGTTCACTCTATATAGAATTTTTGGGGAATGTCAATGCAATGAATGGATTTAAATAGTTTTTTTTTTTTTTTTTTTTTTTTTTTTAATTTTATATATTTATTTTATAATATTAGGTTAGTTTAGAGTTGTGATCCACTAATGTCAAAACAAATATACTTTAATCTATATTTTAAAGAGTAAAATATGATTGAATTTATGGATATGGTAGATGGGAGCGATGGCGGATCTAAAAGATTGATCGAGGAGAATATTAAACAAACAAAGAAACTACGGACAATGGTCAAAGGCTCTTCCGTTCATTTAAGTCAAAACGAGCTCTGTCATATCTTCTGTCGGGAATTCTATGGTCTTTAAATCAACTCTCATATTTATTCCATTATTTGCCAGGACATCAACACATTTATTCTTTTCTCTAGAGGCGATTTGAAGAACGTGATTGTTGTTCTTTAGGAATCTTTTGCAATCCCTAATCTATGATTTGAAGTTGTGTCTCTCTCGACAGTCACCAAGGATAAGGGACACCGTTGCCATTAGGGGTGTGTATCGGATTGGTTTAACCCACCCAAACCGCACCGCAAAAAATTCGTCTAATATTAACTTGCACATGAATGAGCGGATCACGGTTTGATCCATTTTTTACGGGTTCAACCCACCAACCATGTAGAATACAAAAGGACGTCATTTTGTGATGATATAAATAATATTTAAATTGTTGTCTAAGGTTTTTATTTATTCTAACCACCGTCAATAATTCATCTTGCATCTTGTTATATTCATTCTTCCTAAATCCTAATTCATTCTCCGCCTTTGTAAAGATTTCTTCCTAAATTCATTCGTCACCTTGGGCAATCCACGGTTCTAGTTAGTCCAACGCGAAAATAGGCCCAACTCACACACTATTGGATAGCCTACGGTTTAAACTAGTCAACCCGTCCACTCCAACCCGCACATAATTGGGCGGTTCATGATTCAAACTAATCCAACCCGCCTAGTATTGGTTTGATCCGCAGTTTTGATCTAAACCGCCTCAAACCACCCGTTGCACACCCCTAGCTTCCATGGAGTTCATTTCCACCACAACGCTTGGTATGTCTCTAATTAAGGCAATATGTATTCCTGCGTAGACTTTATATCTCAGCTTCGAGTGCGATGCATCCTTGGAGTTGGCCGTAATATCCCACAATCCAAACTCCGAGGTTGTCCTAAATTAGACCACCAATTCCTAATTTTTCTAGGTTTTCAGTAGCACTTCCATCAGTATTCAACTTATAGAAACCTGCAAAAGGAAATTTTCGTTGAGACGATTCCAATATGGCTCTATCATTTGGGGGGTACTTTTGGTAGAAAGTTTCCAGAAGCTCTTTACAAAAATGGGTTATCCTAGAGATTGTAATAAAGGTGTTGGTTTTTACTCCCTCTATTACTTCTCGATTTCTGTCCTTCCTGACCTCCCAAATGATTGCAAAGAAAAGAAAAGAAGAGGAAATAAGAGCGTTGAGAGTACCCCATTTGAGATGTTTAGGCCCCGTTTGGTTAGTGTTCCCAATCAAACCCAACCCACCCCAACCCAAAAATTATGAGTTTGATTTTTGGGAACGCGTTTGACAAATACAAAACTCAACCCAACTCAACCCAAAAAATAGGAATTGATTCTCAAAATGTTAAGGAAATGAGAAACAAAAAAAACTTATTTTTTTTTGTGCCCAAAAAACTCAACCCAACCCTCTCAACTCTGGCCACCGTCCAACGACCACTGGCCGCCGCGGTCACCGTCCGCCGTCACCGGCAACTTCACCGTCGCCGTCTGGGCGTCGCCGCTGGCCACCGTCTGGCCACCACCGACGACGACGGCGTCCTGCCATCCGACCACCGTCTGGCACCACGGTCGCCGCCGCCGTCCGCCCATTGTCTGCCGCCGCCAAACACGAAAAGAAAATCTAAAAAAAAAAAAATAGTTTTAGGATAAAATCGTTATCAAACGCGATTCTGTTCTCAGCACAAAACAAAAATTGTCATTACCAAACGCAATTTTGTTCTCAAAATTCTCAACCCAACCCAACCTAACCCATCCTAGTTGGGTTCAGAAAAATGGAAACACTAACCAAACGCCACCTTAGTGATCCATCGATTTAAATCAATGTCCAAATCCAGAATTCCGCCAAAGATATCCACAAAACAATATCAAAGTTTAGTTGCTTTCGGTCATTTTAACAAATATCGAGATCACTCTCTATCATTTTTATAATACCTGAAACATCTCTTATCATAATTTTTTGATAAAAATACAATTGCAAAATATATTTTTTTATTGTTTTATTTTCAATTTTTTTTCCTATTCTCTACTATTTTTCTTTTCCTTTTCTTTTCTATTTTTTCTTTTATTCTACGATTTCTATTTTATTTATTTTATTTTTAGTTTTATATTTTTGTATATAGTTTTTATAGAAAAAAAAAAAAGAGTAAAAAAATTAAAAAACAAAGAACATAAAAAAAACAAAAACAAAAACAAAATTTTAAATTTTAAAACAAAACAAAAAAAAAACTTTTTATATATATATATTTTTTTTCAGATCCTATTTTTTGATTTTTTTTGTTGTTTTAAATTTTTCGCATTTTGTTTTCAAGTTTTTTACTTTCGCTTTTTATTTCTAGAAATAACATACCAAAAAATAAAACAATTAAAATAAAAAATAGAATAAAAAAATAGAAAACAAGAGAGGGAGAGAGACAGTAGAAAATAGAAAATAAAAAATATATATATAAAATAAACAACAAAAAATATTTTGTTGAGAGAGTATTTTTGTCAATAAAATATGATGGAGGGTGTCATAAGTAATCAAACTGAAAAAATAAATAGTATATTATGTATTATGAAAATGACATTATGTTCTTGGTATTTGTCCAAATGAGAGTGTTTTGGGTTTAAACTCATATTTTTTTGCATAAATACAAGGTGTAAATTATAATTAATTTTTTATTAACTAGAGAAATGTGAGACTAGAGTGAGACATAAAAGATTGAAGAAAGATGATGTGAAATATTGGTCCAGTGAACTACCCAAGAAGGGAGGTGAATTGGGTAGTAATAAAAAATTACCAAATAATAATACTTAAAAAATTAAATAATTTATTTTATCCTAAATTAATTATTATCTTTATAGTAACAAAAATATAATATCAACTAGGTGCACACCAAATAACACAAATATAAATAAATTAAAAAATGCAGCTAGTTCACCAAGTTATTCTTGGCTAATTCAGTCCCTCGAGTTCCGCGGAGAGTCGCACCCACTAATCACTATGATTCCTTTAACCAGGTAAGAATCAAACATTTACACAATGATTCTTTTCACGAACTCAGAATCAACATTTACAATTCTTTTTCACAAACTAAGGAATAGCCCTATCTTTTTTACAATCTAAAGATTAACCTAATTCTTTTATGCTTAAACTAAGAATTAAACCTCACACAAAAACACTCCAAGTATCTTTTTACCCGGTAAGGATTGAACTGTTACAAATTCACTCATAAATTAATTCTATTAAGGAAGAATTAACACCTAATTTTTTTATACACTAGGCAAAGATTAAAATCTCAATTTTTTTACCGAAAAAGATTAAAATCAACTATCCCTTGATTAGACACTCCCAATAGTATTTAATCCGACACTCAACTCACCAATTACAAAATTTATAAGTGATTTTTACATTCGAAACTTCTACCACTCCAGATAAATTTGAACTCAATTAATGTCCCGATACTAGTAATAGAAATACAGTGAAAATTTTAAATATGATTTTAAACAAAAAACGAGTAGCAAGCAATTTAGCATGTAATCAGATTTCCTTAAGAAATCGTTTCAAAAATAATTTTCAATTTAAAATTCAGGAAAACGATTTCAACGATCAAATTTTCAAGTAATAGATAATAATATCAAATAACAATTAATAGTAAATAACTTGAAACGATCTCACCAAGAATCCACCAAATAAATAATGATAAGCAATGAAACTTCAAGTCAGCAATCAGCAATAATCCACTCCAAAATTTCTCAAGAATAAATCTAAAGAAAATTCTCACAATACTCTTAGTATAATCTCAGAATGATCACTCTTAAAAAACACTAGAACTAAATAACTTTTTAGAATTGAATGATTGAGATTATTGAAACCTAAAAAACGCAGGTCTATTTACATGGGATTAGAACAAGTTCTCTAACGGCTATGTTGGCCCAGTGGAATACCCAATAGGGTGGGTGAATTGGGTAATTAAAAATTATTGGAATAATACTTCAGTAAATCAAATAATTAATTTTAAATCTAAATTAATTATTATCTTTATATCACAATGAAATTAAATAATCAACTAGGTGCACATCAAATAGTAAAAATAAACAAATTAAATATTGCAGCACACTAGAGATTTATCCTGGTTTATCAAGCTACTCTTGGCTAGTCAAGTCCTCCGAGCCCCACGGAGATTCGCACCCACTAATACTCAAGATCCCTTTAAAGGTAGGAACCAAACCCTCACACTGATTCTTTTACAGGCTCAGAATCAATATTTACACTATTACTTTGCCAGATTTAGGAAGAACCTCTACTTTTTACAGGTTAAAGAATAACCTAATTTTTTTTAACATTAAGGCCAAAGAATCAAAATCTCACCAATCACTCCAAATATTTTTTTACTCGGTAAGAATTGAACCGTTATAAATTTTACTTAAAAACACAATTCTATTCAGGAAGAATCACTATCTCAATCTCTTTACAGGAAAAGACTGAAAATCGACTACCCTTGATTAAATACCCTCAATAGTATTTAATCCATCATACTACTCACTAATATAAATTGATAAGCAGATTATCTCACTTGGAGTTTTTATCACCTCAGATAAATTAAAACTCGATTAATATCCCAAATCTAGTAATAGAAAAGTGTGAGATTGAAAATCTGATTTTAAACAAAAGATGGGTAGCAAATAGTTGAACACATAATCAGATTCAATAAATTGTTTATAAAATATTTTTTCAATAAAACTTAGAAATAATTTATAAAGATCAATTTCTAAAATTAAACAAGTAATGCACAATAGAGAGTAATTGGAAAGATCTTACCCGAAATCCACAGAAAGAATAAATAGAACGATGTAACTTCAGATCCGGTAGCAGCAAAAATAGCAATGAATAATTCTCAAGATTGCCTATTAGAATAGCGCACACAATATTTCAGAATGATAACTCTTGTAACAGCTCAAAAATGATTTTAACTATTTTAACTCTCTCTTAATGTGTTTTACTGCTTAACGATATATGAAATTCGCAGGTCTATATATATGGGAAATAAATCAGTTCTCTAACGGCTAGTTCCCATGTGTCATGACAATTAAATGCTCTCTTAGACTCCATATATCATTATGACTTCATTTTAGTTCAATACACTTAATAATAACTTTTAAAACTTTCAATTAAGCCCCCCAAATATTTCTCAATCTCAATTAATTAAAATAAAAACAATTTTATGTACTAAATTGAGAAACACTAAAATTTAATGAACCAAATCAATAGGATTTAGATATTAGGTGAAGCATATCTTAAATATAATAATATCTCTGAAATCTCTCTCAAATCCTAACAAAAAACAGCTGTTTTTGGATATAATCTCGGAATACACAGAATCTTGAAACAGCGCGTCCAGTCGACTGCCCAATTCAGGATATAGCCAAGCCATTACTGTTGTGTTCATCGGTCGACCTACCTGTTGACTTAGAGATTCAGAGAGTTCAGTTTACCTTCACCGGTCGACCTACCTGTCGACTTAGAGATATAGAGAGTTTAGCTTCTCTTCACCGGTCGACCTGTCTGTCGACTTAAAGATACAGGTTGTTTCTGATACTTGGTCCGGTCGACTCATCAATCGACTTGTATATGTTGGATCTTTTCTTTGAACTCGTTTTTAACTAATTATTTTTTACGTTTTCGCCCCTTTAATCATTTTCTTTTCTGAATAAGCTCCACTAATTTCTTAAATTCTATTTTAGTCAATTATAAATATTTCTTTTCAAGTACACATAGGAGCAAATAATTTCACCTTATCAAAACACACATAAACAATAAAAACTTTTGTGTCATGTGTATTCCTAATTGGGATATTAAGAGTTGAAATTCACTTGAGTTGTTTTTCCTAATTTCTTCAAACTCTTAATTCTTCATCATCTTTGACATCATCATTTAGCATCCATTTATAATTTGTCATCTCATCTTCATTACTGAAACTTAATTAACTGAAATACTCAATTAAACCGTTAGTTCCACCAAAACATTAACACTTAATTGTTCATCAAAATCTTAGGATCAACAATCTCCCCCTTTTTTATGATGACAATTAATTTTGATATTTTCTTCAAAACAAAAATATAACCACACTCCCTTTGAATCTGAAGACGAGTTCCTTAATTCATTTAAGCATTATAATGACAAATTTAAAAAAAAAAAAAATCAATAAAGCACAATAAACTTTCCCTTAATAAAAATATCAACAAATTCTCTCCATTTGTCATCTTAAAAAATAAAAAAATAAAAAAAATTAGGGAGGGGGGAACACATAGATAATTTACTCTAGGCAATCATATAATATACTTGAAAGAGTAAGCCTGATTGAATTAAATCCGAATATATATAACTCTTTTAAAAGCACATTGAATCAACTCATAAATTCAACTTTAAAAATCAAAACTCAAATTAACTTTTAAGCACAAAACATCAACACTATGTGGATCATTATTATAACTAAATATCAAGTTTACTCAATTTATCAAAATCCACACTAAAAACATCAGTATTAATCATACAATCTCCCACTATATAAGTGTGAATAAACTAATTCATTTTAAGTAGAAAAATATAATCTTTGAAGTACTAAGACACAAAACATCTCTCAATGATAGTTTATGAAGCTTTCTATATAATTCATACTTATTTCATAAAAAATTCAGTTTCATTTTTTCAATAATAATCATTAACACTCAAGAACATGAATCATATCTCAATAATAACATGCGTATTAAGGATGTTATCTCACAACATGCTAAATCATTTCCACAATAATAATTATTTAAAAATCTTTTAATTCACCTCAAATAACATGCATTTTAATAAATCAAGATTAATAAAAAATTTAGCTCAATTCAACCCATTTGTATAAAAGTAAATAGCATGAATGATAGCACATTATACAAATAATCCTACTAAAAAACACATGCAACAAATAATTAGCATTATTTAGTAAGATCACAAATACTCAATTAATCTTCTAAATCACATAACATATTTTAAAATTAACACATGATCACTACTTGATATAAGCATATAAAAACATGTTAATACCCCCTAACTAAATGTGATTGTCATAATCACCATAGAACTTTTCTAAGACAACAGGAGAACACACATCATTTAAAATAAGTCTTAGAAACCATTACCAACTTACCTATTTGGCAAGTCGGGACTCTTCATCTTTAATAAATTTAAAATGCAGAGAGTTAGGAGTACCTTTTATATTTTTCGGGGCGACTTTACTTTTTACCTCATTTATACTCACGATTGTTTTGCGTGCATAATTCCTTTTGGCTTGTCTGTATCTGATCGTTCTCAATTTCATACTAAAATTTTTCCTAAATTTATAATTTTGTTAATCTTTTTATTAATGTTTAACTAGTAATAACATAATTTATTATTTTTGCAGAAATAAATTGGAAATAAAGAAACATAAAAAAATGACGAAGAAAATAGAGGAAAAAGAGCGAAAACAGGGAAAATGCAAATCGACCCGATCCGAGACCCAATACCCGACGCGAACTAATTGGGTGGCCTCTTCCAAGGCATGCATTGCGCATGGGAAAAGTACCTAGACCTCTTTATATATATAATCTATTCCTTTTTCATTTTGGGGAGACATCTTTTTAGTTCATCTTTTACCTTAAGTTATTTGTATTTTTTTCACTTCTTTTCTTGCCGATTTCTCGTGTTATTCTTCATGGGGCTATCGTTGAACATCATTTGGAAGAAGAACACGCCATGAACGGCTAAGCCGTAAAACTGGGTTTGACTATATTTGTTTTTAAAAATTTTTAATGTAGTTTTATATTCTTGTTTTATTTTACCTGTATATAAGATTTTATGACAAGAATTTAATGTTCTTATACAGTTTATGAAATCAATTATTATTTTTATCATTTTATGAATGTTATAAATAATTTATTGATACTTTTGGGTTAAATTTAATACCTGTGATTTATATCTAACCGTTATACAATTAATTTTATTGGAATCGATATGATTTAATAGGATGAGTTATGTTTAGGGATTGATTCATCGTAGATTAAGAATCGAATCTCGAAGATAATCCATACAGATTAAACCGTTAATTAATCGACGTATTTGATAGGATTAATTATATTTAGAAATTGGTTCACAATAGATTAGGAATCGAATCCTGAAAATAATTCATATCGATTAAATAGTCAAGTTTTCGTCGTAATTTTTCTTATAGTTGAATTACTTCACTATACGCAAAATAAAAATAAATAAAAAATTAGAACACATTAGGATAATCAAAAGCCGAATGCATGCCCTCAACCCGGTCGTTTATCATTTTATATTTTAATTTAATTATTTTTCTATTTTATTAATAAAAAAAATCCAAAAATCAATTTATTAAATTCAACTGAAAAATAAGAAAGAATTAGTAATTACAATCCAATTCATGTGGTTCAACACCCTTACTTAAGCACGCTACACTATAATATTTTACGCTTAAATTGGGTATTAAATTTGAGCGATCAAATTTTGGCGCCGTTGCCGGGGATTGACAACATTAATTATTAATTTTTCCTATTTTTCATCCATTTGTGTACATCCATATTTAATTTATTTATTTATTTATTATTATTATTACTATATTGCTTTGAATTGTTATTTTATTTTTATTTTATTTTTTGTTAAAAACTGTTACTGTTTTAAAACTGTTTTTCTTAAAAAACTGTTACTATTTTAAAATTTTGTGTTAGAGAAATTAAAAAAAAAACTGTTTTAATTTTTTTTAATTCCGAAAATCAGTTTTTTTTTTTTAAAAAAAAAAAAAAAAACTGCAAAAACAGTGAAAAAAAAACAAAAAAACAGTAACTGTTTAAAAAAACAACAACAATAAATTACAACCTCAAACGAATTTACATAATAATATTTATGTAATCCCATATTTACATAATATTTTATTATTAGATTGATACATTTGATAATATTAGATTGAGTAAATCCATTTATATTTTTTTTTTCACCATTATCGTGCAAGTGCTACTTTATCTTTACAGATTGGAATTTTGTAACCGGATTCTTGAATTCAATTGTCACTGCTATCTACGGAAATCAGGTTATACGTTCTAATTTGTAATTTTTATTTTTTATTTTTTTATTTTTTTGTAGTGTATCCAAAAAAAAAAATTAAAATTCTTTTAAAAAAATAAATAAATTGGAATTAGGGTAGATGGATAATACCCTTGAGAGATTGACCATTTCAATTGTGGAACTTATGCAGTCTAATCTCTCAAAACCACAACCCGACTTATATTCATGTAATATATATCAGAATCCAAATTAACTCACAAATCAATATCCCTACAATTTTCAAAATTCCACACGTTCCTATAATAATATTTATCCCAATCCATATTATCCACCTTTCGAGTATAATCAATATTCAAACAATTATGGGTGGGAGCAACATTATCATAGCGAACCTTCAGGGTCGAACTTATACAATCAACCCTTCTACCAACCCCAAAATCAACCGTTTAATCAATATACTCAAGCCGCTAGGAACCCACAAATTGATGAATTAATATCTATAATAAAAAATCAAACTCAAGATATAGCTATGCTAAAGACCCAAATGAATCAACTAGCTAATCAATCTCAAACTATAGTTAAGTTAGGGGCCCAAATCGGGCAACTCACTGAAGAGTTAAATGAGGAGAATGAGGGGGAGCTTTCTAGCCAACCAATTCATGAATCTAGGGATCAATACTTCATTGAGGAAATGAGCGAGTCTAACAAGCACGCTTAATCGAACATGACCCTTAGGAGTGGGGGAGAGGTTGACAATAGGGTGGGTATTGAGGATAGTGATCTAAAGTACGAGAGTGAAGATGAGTGGATGAACGTAAGAGTTGATAATATGTACATGGAAAAACTCATGGTAGAATATCATGAGGAAGATAAGATCAAACCCTTGAAGACACATTTAGATAATCTTCTGTTGATAGAGATATCCATTAATACCTGTGGTTTAGATCTAACCGTTATACAATCAGTTTTATTGGAATCGATATGGTTTAATAGGATGAGTTATGCTTAGGGATTGATTCATCGTAGATTAGGAATCGAATTCTGAAGATAATCGATACCGATTAAACGGTCAATTAATCGACGTATTTGATAAGATTAGTTATACTTAGAGATTGGTTCACAGTAGATTAGGAACCGAATCCCGAAGATAATTCATGCCGATTAAATAGTCAAGCTTTCGTTGTAGTTTTTCTTGTAGTTGAATTACTTCACTATACACAAAATAAAAATAGATAAAGAAGTAGAACACATTAGGATAATCGAAAGCCGAATGCATGCCCTCAACTCGGTCGTTTATCATTTTATATTTTAATTTAATTATTTTTCTGTTTTATAAATAAAAAAAATCCAGAAATTAATTTATTAAATTCAACTGAAAAATAAGAAAGAATTAGTAATTACAATCTAATCCCTGTGGTTCAACACCCTTATTTAAGCACACTACACTATAATATTTTACGCTTAAATTGGGTATTAAATTTGAGCGATCAGTATCCTCTCAACTTTTGATTTTTGCCATTTGATTCATTAACGATTCCCTTTGCACGTATTGCTTGTGGCTTCCTGGTGATATCCCATCTTGGTTTTTGTACAACTTTTCTCTTTGCACATTTCTCTTGTGACTTCTTAGTAATTTCATATTCTGTCTTTGGTGCATCTTTTCGCTTTGTATGCATCGCTTGTGGATCTTTGGTGACTTCCTGTTTTAGCTTTGATATAACTTATTTGTTTGCTCCTTCAGGTCTACTTCCAACATTATGTAATTCTACACAAGATATTTTAATAGTTCTCTTCGATATCCATTTTATTTTGGATCCGTCCTTGTTAGACATCAACTTAGGGTTCTTGAATGGATATGATACTTTAAAATGCCTAACCCTATTACAATAATAACATCTCAAATCCAATTTATCATAGAAAGCACGAGATGTAAAACAAGAATTATTTCTAACAATTGCCACATAATTATCATTGACTTGTGATGAAGGATGAGACAATGAAGCATATCCACTTTACTTAAAAAAATCATTTTCAGAATCTCTCGAAATAGACTTAAGGTCGGATTTTGATTTTTCAAAAATTTTCTTAAGTAAATTGATTTTAGAAACAAGATTTGACCTTTGCTTGAAAATTATGTCAAAATTATTTTTTAAAACTCTATTTTCATTTTCAAGAGAATCCACTTTAGAGAGCAAATTATTAATTTAAAAAATAACGTCCGAAAACTCTTTTGTACCACAATAATCATCCAAATACATTTTAGAGTTGCGAACATTTTCTCTAGAAATTTCAAAAGAATTATTTTTTCTTTTTAAACTCAAGCTCTCTTTAATAAAAAGTAGTGTGAAAGAAAGTTTTTATTCCATAACCATATGAACATTTTTATTATTATCATCTCCATCACTACCACTAAAATCACAAGAATCATAAACCACATTGTCATATAAGGATCTATCACCATTAAGAGAAGATACACAAAAAATATTATCCATGATGTGTGCACGTGACCGGTTTAGCTAGGACGTTAAGCCTAACGAGCTAAAACTAGTTCTGATACCAATTGTTGGCCCAGTGGAATACCCAAGAGGGGGTGAATTGTGTAATTAAAAATTATTAGAATAATATTTCAATAAATCAAATAATTAATTTTAATCCTAAATTAATTATTATTTTTATATTACAGCGGAATTAAATAATCAACTAGGTGCACACCAAATAACAAAAATAAACAAATTAAATATTTCAGCATACTAGAGATTTATCCTGGTTCACCAAACTACTCTTGGTTAGTCCAGTCCTCCGAGTCCCACGGAGATTCGCACCCACTAATACTCAAGATCACTTTAAAAGTAGGAATCAAACCCTCACACTGATTCTTTTATAGGCTCAGAATCAACATTTACAATATTATTTTTCCAGACTAAGGAAGAACCTCTACTTTTTACAGGTTAAAGAATAACCTAATTTTTTATAACACTAAGGTCAAAGAATCAAAATCTCACCAATCACTCCAAATATCATTTTACTCGGTAAGGATTGAATCGTTACAAATTTCACTCAAAAACACAATTCTATCCAGGAAGAATCACTACCTCAATCTCTTTACAAGAAACGACTAAAAACCGGCTACCCCTGATTAAATACTCCCAATAGTATTTAATTCATCATACTACTCACCAATACAAATTGATAAGCATATTATCTCACTTGGAGCTTTTACCACCATAGATAAATTAAAACTCAATTAATATATCAAATCTAGTAATAGAAAAGTGTGAGATTAAAAATCTGATTTTAAACAAAAGATGGGTAGCAAAGAGTTAAACACATAATCAGATTCAAAAAATTATTTATAATATATTTTCTTCAATAAAACTTAGAAACAATTTCTAAAGATCAATTTTCAAAATTAAACAAGTAATGCACAATAGAGAGTAATTGGAAAGATCTCACCCGAAATCCACATAAAAAATAAATAGAGCGATCTAACTTCAGATCCGGTAGCAGCAAAAATAGCAATGAATAATTCTCAAGATCACATCTTAGAATAACTCACACAATATCTCAAAATGATAACTCTTATAACAGCTAAAAAATTATCTTAACTATTTTAGCTCTCTCTTAATGTGTTTAATTGCTTAACGATATATAAAATTCACAGGTCTATATATATGGGAAATAAATCAGCTCTCTAACGGCTAGTTCCCATATGTCATGATAATTAAATACTCTCTTAGACCCCATATATCATTATGGCTTCATTTTGGTTCAATACACTTAATAATAGCTTTTAAAACTTTCAATTAAACCTCCCAAATATTTCTCAATCTCAATTAATTAAAATAGAAACAATTTTATGTATCAAATTGAGAAATACTAAAATTTAATGAATCGAATCAATAGGATTTAGATATTAGGTGAAACATATCATAAATATAATAATAATTTTTGAAATCTTTCTCAAATCTTAAAAAAAAAATGGCTACTTTTGGATATAATCTCGGAATAAACAGAATCCTGAAACAGCGCGTCCAGTCGACTGGTCAGTCGATTGCCCAATTAGGGATATAGCCAAGCCATTGCTGCTGCGTTCATCAGTCGGCCTACCTGTCGACTTGGAGATTTAAAGAGTTCAGTTTACCTTCACCGGTCGACCTACCTGTCGACTTAGAAATACAGAGAGTTTAGCTTCTCTTCACCGGTCGACCTGTCTGTCGACTTAGAGATATAGGTTGTTTCTGCTGCTTGGTTCGGTCGACTCGTCAGTAGACTTGTATATACTGGATCTCTTCTCTGAACTCGTTTTTAACTAATTTTTTTTTATGTTTTCGTCCCTTTAACCATTTTCTTTTCTAAATAAGCTCCACTAATTTCTTAAATTCCATTTTAGTCAATTATAAATATTTTTTTTCAAGTATACATAGGAGCAAATAATTTCACCTTATCAAAACACACATAAACAATAAATTTTTTTATACCGTGTGTGTTCCTAATTGGGATATTAAGAGTTGAAATTCACCTGAGTTGTTTTTCCTAATTTCTTCAAACTCTTAATTCTTCATCATCTTTGACATCATCATTTAACATTCATTTATAATTTATCATCGCATCTTCATTGCTGGAACTTAATTAACTGAAACACTCAATTAAACCGTTAGTTCTACCAAAACATCAACACTTAATTGTCCATCAAAATCTTAGGATCAACAGGCTAGTTTCCATATTTCATGATAAAAAATTACTCCAATAGATCATGTTGGCCCTGTAGAATACTCAAGAGGGGGGGTGAATTGGGTAATTAAAAAATATATCAGAATAAAACTTGATAAATCAAATAATTAATTTTAAGCCTAAATTAATTATTATCTTTACAACACAGCGGAATAATATTATCAATCTAAGTGCACACCCAAATAATAAAAATAAACAAATTAATAATGCAGCACACCAAGATATATCCTGATTCACCAAGCTACTCTTGGCTAGTCCAGTCCTCCGAGCCCCACGAAGATTCGCACCCACTAATTCTCAAGATCCCTTTAAAGGTAGAAACTAAACCCACACACCGATTCTTTTACGGGCTCAGAATCAACCTTTACAATATCATTTTTCACAAGTTAAGGAAGAACCTCTACTTTTTACAGAATCAAGAATAACCTATCCTTTTACAGGCTAAAGATTAACCTAATTCTTTTTATCACAACGGCTCAAGAATCAAAACCTCGCAAAACACTCCAACTATCATTTTTTCAGGTAAGGATGGAACCTTTACAAATCACTCACAATGCAATTTTATTCAGGAAGAATCACTATCTCAATCTCTTTACAGGAAGAGACTAAAACCCGACTACCCTTGATTAAATACCCCCAACAATATTTAATCCGTCACAACTCACCAATACAAAAATTGATAAGAAATAAATCTCACTCGAAACTTCTACCATCCCAAATAAACAATAATTCAATTAATATCCCAACTAGTGATAGTAAAACGTGAGATACAAAAATCTGATTTTAACAAGATATGGGTAGCAAATTGGAGCACACAATTAGATTCAATAAATTGTTTGAAAAATATTTTCTTCAAAAATCAGAAACAATTTCTAAAAGATCAATTTTCAAACAATAATCAAATAATGTAATGAAAGAATATAAATGGAAAGATCTCACTCGGATAATACCGAAGAATAACAGATTGAAACGTTGGACAACTCAAATCGGTGACGCTTACACAATCAGCGCTTTAACTCAAGAACACCTCAATAATTGGTACCACAATATGATCCCTCAAAATAAATATCAGAATGACGACTCTTATAAAAACTTATGAACTGAATAGTTCTTGATATGGTGTTACTTCATTATGAAATCCGCAAGTCTTTTTATAGGTATATGAAACAAGCCCTATAACGATCAGTTTTCACAAGATATGTCTTCTAAAATCACTTAAAGACCTCATATATTAATGTCTTTCTTTTAAAGTATATTTCACTTAATAATAGCTTTCAAAATATTCAATTTAGTCACACAAAAGAATTTTCAAACTTAATTCCAAAAGATAAGAAGTATTAAAAGGACCAATTTGAAAAACACTTTAATTCCAAATACCAAATCTATAGGAATTAAACAATAGATGAACCATATCTTAAATATCACCAAATCTCTTAAATCTCTCTCAAATCCTAACAAAAAACGGCTACTTTTAGATATGATTTCGAATTGAACAATATCCTGAAATAGAGCACTCAGTCGACTGCCCAGTCGACTGGACGATTTAGGGAATAGCCTATGCAGTTCATCAGTCGACCGCTCGGTCGACTCTTCGATTCAGAGAATTTGTCTATCTTTTACCGGTCG
Organism: Eucommia ulmoides; assembly: GCA_016647705.1. Lineage (NCBI taxonomy): Eukaryota > Viridiplantae > Streptophyta > Magnoliopsida > Garryales > Eucommiaceae > Eucommia > Eucommia ulmoides. The sequence continues at coordinate 3,133,017 of CM028336.1, forward strand.
ACTTGTCAGTCGACTCTTCGATTCAGAGAGTTCAGCTACCATTGTCTGGTCGACCTGTCAGTCGACTTATCAATTCAGGATGTTTCAGCTTCTTTCTTCGGTCGACTCCTCAGTGGACTGCTACCTTCTGCATCTATTATCTGATCTTGTTTTTAACACATTTTCTTTTACGATTTCACCCCTTTAAATAATTTCTTTTCTCAATAAGCTCCACTAACTTTCTCAAATTCTATTTTAACCATTTATAAATATTTTTTTTCAAATCACATATTGGAGCAGATAATTTCACTTAATCAAAACACACATTAAAGATAAAATTCATTTTATGTCAGGTGTGTGTTCCTAAATGAGATATTAAGAGTTAAGATTTACCTGAGTTGTTTTCTCTAATTTCTTCAAACTCTTAATTCCTCTTCATCATCTTGATATCTTCACTTAGCATCCATTCAATTTGACGTCTTCATCATTGGAACTTTAAATATCTGAAACACTCAATTAAATATTAGTTTCACCAAAACATCAATACTTAATTGTTCATCAAAATGTTAGGATCAACAGACCCCTTATATCATAAAGACTCAATCCTGGTATAATTCATTTAATGATATCTTTTAAAATATCCAATTTAGTCTCTCAAACTTTTTCTCAATCTCAATTAGATATGATAAGAAGAAATTTATGAACCAAATTGAGAAATATTCGAAATACTTGAACCATATCTATACGGATAACAAAATATCAATAATATATCTCAAATTCTATCAGATCCGTAAGATATCTCCCATATCCTAACCATAAAACGACTACTTTTTGGATTAAAACCATGAAATTCTCAAATTCTGAAACTGTCCATCGGATGACCGACCAACACCTATCGGTCGACCGCCCGATTCTGGACGTAGCCCAAGTCAAAATCTCTTCGCCATAGGTCGACCACCCTTTATGTTTCTGTCGACCGGAAGATTCAAAGACTTTTATAGGTCGACCGTCCTGTCGACCTAACGATTCAGAGAGTTTATATTTTAGCCATAGGTCGATCTACTTATCGACCGAGCAATTCAGAGTTTGAATCGTTTTCCTAGGTCCTTCTCATCGGTTGACCGATTAACGTTGGTCGGTTGATCGATCCTGTTGGAACTTTTCTCCTTAAATAATTTTTTACTAAATTTCTTCGACGTTTTTGCCTCTTTAACCGATTTTTTTTCTCGGTTAACTCTACTAAATCCTTAAATTCAATTTTAATCAATTATCTTTCTTAAATCAATGTTTCTTCTTTAATTACACATAAGAGCAAATATGTTAGCTAATTAGGATCCTACTAAAAATACACCTAATTGTAAATTCATTTTGTGTCGTGGGTGATCCTAATCGGGATACATTAAGAGTAAAAATTTAACCTGACTTGTTTTCCTCTAGGTTCTTCAAGATCTTCGGTTTCTTAATATCCATCATCTTTGTCAGTTTCTTTAGCATCTATTTAGCAATCATCTCAATTTTTTCATGATAATATCTTCAATGGAACTTATAAACTGAAATACCCAACAAATCCGTTAGTTCTACAAAAAATATCAATATTTAATTGTCCATCAAAATCTTAGGATCAACATGAAATATCTTATTTGATAAAAATTAAGGTGTTTCAATCTATTTTATAAATAAGGACATATTTAATATTTTAAACATTTTGAATCGTGGAGATCCAACGGTTGAGATCGAACAACATTTTAAACTCTTACATTCTTAGATCATATAACATCTCTAACAAACTAACAACCTATTCTAAAATATCTCACACAAAAAAATCGCATTCCAACAATTAAGATGGTTGAATAAAATTATATTTTATACTATTTAAAATTTACATTTGTATTTAATCTGTCAACTCTTTTATCATTTATTATTTTTTTTATACTTATCCACAGGACATGATTTTTTAATATAAATTTTAAATGAAAAATTGAATCATTTTCTATGTATAGTTGTCTCAATTTTGGTATCTTTATTTTTAAAAATCGGAAGCATATTATTAGAATTATGAGTGCCTTCTTTGTTCTAAACTTGTTTTATTTACTTTCATAATGACAATAATGATTTTTTTTTTTCTTCTAAAAATTATTAGGTGAAATCTAAATCATTTTTTTAAAAGAAAAATTATAAAGTATGGGGGTGTGTATATATGTGGACCATTAAATTTATAAAGTTACCAATTTAGTACTTAAAGTTTCACACTTATTTCAATCCCTAAAAAAATAATGTTAATAATTTTAGATGAAAAATGGATTGCGATCAGCACATGACCTTTTAGTAGAGATATTTTTTATCACTAAGGATTTTCTGTTCATAAAGGCACTCTATCGATAAGTAGTAAGTAATATGAAAAAATAGTTAATAAAATACGCGTATAAAAGTTGAAGGGTACAAACTATAATTAAATCATTGAGTGGGTTGAGTGAGGTGAGTGGTGTAGAGCAGTTTGAAGTTCATGATTTGAGATATTGCATAAATTCAATCTCAACCATTCAATTTTAAACTTAAATTTAGACCGTTAAAACGTCTTTTCCTCTTGATTTATGAATAAATTTTATCACCCCACTAAATTTAAGATATTTTTTTCTAACCACGATTCTTGTGAAGAAGAATGAGTTCAAGAAGGTTGACTCATTGTCGAGAAAAACATCTTAAGTTTAACAGAGTGATAAAATGACGAAAATATCCTCATTAGAAACACAACCCATTTTTCCATCATAAATCACTAACAAAATTTTTAATTGTGCAGGACTGAAACAACTGTAGAACTTGAGAGATCAAATGTATAATTTGGGCAAACTTTAAGGTCCACATAGACATCCATTACATACATTAGGGGCCAAAAATGTAATTTACGTAACGATCATGAGATTCATGCGAATCAGATATGTATCGTTGAAGTACTCTGTTTGATTTCGTCTTCCCTCATATCGCGGTAACCGATTCCCCCAAACCCTAATTTTCTTCCTATTTAATCCCCCCATTCTCTTCGATTCTAGGGTTCTTCATTCAATTTCTCTGTTTTCATCGTTTTCATCGAAGAATTTTCGATTCGATTGAGGTAGAAACAGAGCCGGCCGCCATTGGAGACTTCATGAAGAAACAATGAGTTGCAGAAGCAGCTTCCGTTTGAATAATCTCTGTTCAAGTTCCAAAATGAAATCCTTCGAGAGAAATTCCGCCGCCGGTAAATTTCTGTTGCTTTCCGCCTTCAGTTCGTTTGCCGTCGCCGTTGAAGCTTTCTCCGATCACCTTTTTCTCTAGTATTCCATGCCTAATCCCGGTAACCACTGATTCTCTCTCTCTCCCTCTCTCTTCTCAGTCGAAATCCTAGTTTCGTTTTGTTTTATGGATTCGTTGTCCGGTGAAGAAGATGCCGTCGAGACATCTCCGACCGGCCGGTACCTCCGGTACGGCGAAGAGCTCGGCCGGGGAGCTTTTAAGGTTGTTTACAAGGGGTTCGACCAGGAGTACGGCAGAGAAATCGCCTGGAGCCAAATCTCCGTCGACGAAACCACGATCAAATCGCTGGAGCACCGGCAAGGACTCCTGTCGGAATCCGATCTCGTCAAATCTCTAAAGCACGACAACATAATCCGATGCCACCATTCATGGTACGACGGCGAGACCAAGACCATCAACATGATCACGGAGCTCTTCTGCTCCGGGAGTTTAAGACAGTACCGGAAAAAACACAGGAACGTCGATCTCCGAGCGATCAAGAACTGGGGAAGACAGATCTTAAAAGGGTTAAACTATCTCCACACCCATGATCCACCGATCATCCACCGCGATCTGAAGTGCGACAACATTTTTGTGAACGGAAATCAAGCCGAAATCAAGATCGGCGATCTGGGTTTCGCCACCATCATGAATCAACCCACTTCCCGGACCTTGATCGGAACGCCGGAATTCATGGCGCCGGAGATGTACGATGAGGAATACGACGAACTCGTCGACGTCTACGCCTTCGGTATGTGCATGTTAGAATTGATCACCTGCGAGTACCCCTACAGCGAGTGCAGAAACCCTGCTCAAATCTACAAGAAGGTGACAACCGGCGTAAAACCGGCGGCGCTGCAAAAACTGAAAGATCCCCATGTGAAGCTCTTCATCGAGAAATGTCTGGTTCAAGCTTCTCTCCGGCCATCAGCCGTGGAGCTTCTCAAGGACCCATTCTTGTCAATGGAGGACACCGTGTTTCAGTTTCAGACATTACCCAAAACCTTAAACCCTCCAAAAATCGAATCCCATCATTCTGCCATGGAAGCTTGGAGGGTTAAGGACGTGATTCAGTTCGGGCTAAAAGGGTTTAAGGTTGATCAGAACTCCATCTCTTTAAACCTTAAAATCATCGATTTATCCACCGGTAAGCTCGAGAATTCGACGTTTGAGTTCTATCTGAGTTCCGACGATGCGCCCTCCATTGCTGTGGAGCTTGTTAGAGAGAGAATCTTGTCGGTGAATGATTTGCCGGTTGTTTGTGAGATGATCGACGGGATGATTCTTGAGTTTGTGCCGGATTGGGAACCTTCTTATGGTTATTACAAGGATTCTGGGATGAACGAAGCCATGTCTGAAAATTACAGTTCGGAGATTTCTTTTACAGATTCATCATGCAACGCCATGTCTAAGGAATTTGGGTATGAGCATTTCTTTATGTAGATAAAGATCAATTGGTTGGGTTGGGATGAAAAATTGATTTAGGTAGGATTATTTTTTTGGTTGTTGATAAGTAATTTCATATTTTATGTTGATAAATAATTTTTTTTTTTTGAAAATTTGTTCTTAATTTTATTTGGTTAATTGTTTGATTCTAATGAAGAAGAAGATTTTTTTTCCTCAATTATTGGATATTTGTGAATTTATATTGATTGATCGTTCCATGGGTTGGAATTGGAAGAATGATGTTTTTACTCGGAATTGGAAGAATGATGTTTTTACTCAACAAGTGTTAGTCCGGTTGGCGGAGAGATACTTAGGTCCTTGTCAATTAGGGTTCGACTCTCTTAGAGAGTATTTTAAGAATTAAATCTTAAATGCACCATCCCGATATGAAAAAATGTGTCCTTAAGATCGCCTGGGTAAGCTCCTTTTGCTTTCCGATTGAGATTTGCAAGCATAAGATCAACAAGGTTTAAACTCTCTGTTTTGATGCATAAGATTTTTCTCTACCAGTTTGTGTTGTAGTCTACTGATAGAAGAAGCTTGAATGTTTCTTTATAAAATAAAGAAATGTTTGTTTGATTCCATTCATCCAAGATAATCTCTGAATAAGATAATTTACCCAAACAATTTTTTATGTGTAACTGATGGTGGTATTTTTGGGATTCATTTCGTCAGCATTTGGACGCCAAACACGTGTATATCCTTCTTGTTCTTCCCTGGTTTCTGGACGATAATTCTGGAAGACTTGACTATTTCTTAACAAAATTATTCTCTTCAAATAGATTGGATCAAGTTATTGGGCCTTCACAATGCGCCACAAAGTCCAAGTCCATTGATTATTTCCTCAAACATTCCATCGAGGGCTAAGTGCATGGTTTTCGACTAATTAATCGCGCTCACCACTCCAATTAGCAATGTTAATCGATCTCTAATTTCTATAAATACCAAGAGACATTCAATGTCATAAGGTAATGCTTATTATTCATATTACATCAATTGTTTAGCTATTTCTCCCGAGTTATTACTCTCACTCCGAAGAGGTTTCGCCAGACACACATCTAGAAGGTCTTTGTGAAGGTACCTGCTCTCAGGACGTTGCCTCTTAGGATCTCAGCTAGGCACTCAAAGAGCACTTAACGAATCTCCAAAACTCAAACTCTCCAGGACTCAGGACTTCACCTCGGCACTCCAACTCAGCACCTACTCCTACGTAAAATCTGACTAGATTATATTGCTGGTACTTGTCAATTCTCGACACCAACAATATCTAATGGTAAGCTAAACTTGTATTTGTAAAATAGGACCAAGTATAGCTGTATCTACATGCCACTGTTAAGGACACATGTGTCATTTGGCCAAAAAAGATTTTTATTTATTTTTTAATGTAATTTTTAAGTAGATTAAATTAAAATATACGAGAACAAATAAAAAATTTGACAGACCATGTTCAGAGATAGGGTTATCATGTTACTTTTCAAATAATAAGGGTTTGATTGTTATTTTTGCAAAGAGTAAATTGCTTTTTATTCTCCTCTACTTTATTTAATTATCACTTTACTTATTTCCGCTTCAAAAAGCCACAATTTACCTATTTTTACTTTTAAACAAAAATGAGATTTTTTTTTTTTTTTTTTTTCCGTTCAAATTAACAGAACATACTTAAGAATAGATGAAATTAATTTTTTCATCTTTTTTTTTATGAAATAGATGAGATTGTCTATTTATTTTAATTTATTTTTTAAATATTTCTAATAAAAAAATTAAATCAAAATTATAATAAAATAGACAATTTCCTCTATTTCATCCAAAACTTGGATAAAAAATTTAACTCCATACATTTTAAGCATATTTCTTTAATTTAAACGGAAAAAAAATTAATTTATCACTTTGTTCAAAAGTAGAAGTATGTAAAATGTAGTGATGATTAGACAAAATAGGAAAGGTGAAAGACAATCGCAAACGACGGTGGTAGGGGTCTATTTTTTTAGGCACATAGAAGGGGAAACAAAACACAACTACAAGCACCGGTCAAAAGCATTTGCATTCATCTTCGCAAAAACCATCTCTGTCATGTCTTCCAATGGATTCCATAATCTTTATTTTCACTCCACCATTCACGCCTAGATAATCAACACACCTATTTTCCTCCTAATGGACAAACTGGAGAATGTAGCTATTGTTCTTCAATAATCTCTTACAATTTTTCACCCAAGATTTATATCTGTACAGCTTTGGACAACCTCAAAACATGAGAGAAACCGTTTTTCGTGAGTCTGTCTCCACAATCAATCTCGGTAGGTCTCTTTTTGAGACTATGCCGATTACCATGTGAATGTTTCTCAGCTTCGCTTCTACCCTGTGCACTCCGATTGGAATCAACCTTTAACGGTACACAATCCAAAATATATCGGAATTAGGGTATAAAAATGTAATTTTCCCAATTTTGCACACCCACAAAGCAGGAACCAGAGAGCAACCCTTAACACTATCTCGAATTCACGTGGAATTCGTAATTCGCCGTTCCGACGGAACTCCTTTGTCTTCTCGCTGGCACCGATCGATTTTTCCGGCCATCCGCCATTTCAAGTAAGTCCTCTAAACGCTATCTTGTCTTTCCACAAATATAATAGCGTTGTTTTGAATTCTCGTGGTCATGAATCGAATTCCCGAAGCTGATTTCGTTTTCGTCGCTAATCTAGGGTTCTTTCTTCAATCATTTGTAATCCGATCTAATTTTGTTTCCTCACGCACATAATCGACTCCTTGATTTTGTTGTTATCTCCTCATTGAACAATTTGAATTTTGTATAATATTGATTTATACACATTGATTCCATTAGATTGATCTCCAATTTTGAATAGTTGAATCTAGAATCGTTTAGTGTTTCTGTTCATTGTTTTCCAGGAAATTTGGAACAAGAATAACAGATAAATCGGAACAAAAAAATCTGTTTCTGTTTATGTTTCCGGATTTCTAGCACAAATTTCTGGGATATAAACAGTAACAAGAACCCTAAAAACTTGATATAAGAACATTCTGAGATCACTGACAATCCCCTCTACAAATTTGTTTTCCAGAATCTTCAAATGGCCTACTCTCTAACTCTCTCTTCCACAAGCCTCATTAAATCAACCTTAATCCCTCCAAAAACTATGATGTTTCCTCGAAAAAACACGACATTCATTGTCCGAGCCGTGCAAGACGACGATCGCCCTCGAAGATTGATTGATATTATCCGATTAGTACCCGAAATCTCTAGAAATTACTTCAAAAGTCCCCCTAGAAGGGCACTTTTTGGGGGGATATCCTTGTTGGGTGGCTTCTACGTCGCTCAGACAATCTCCCTCTCGTTTGGAGCTCTGGGCGTGAACGATGTTATTGCAGCCGTTCTATGTGTTCTTCTAACAGAGTATGTGACTAGGTTTTATTACAGCCGTCCGAGGGTGACTTTCCCCGTTGCTCTACTCAACAATTTCAAGATGGGTTTCACTTACGGCCTCTTCATTGATGCTTTCAAGCTTGCCAGTTAGAAAACTGGTATGTGTGCACTGATGTCTCGTACGCTTAAATGGAATGGAATCGAATTTTGAATGCACAGTCTGATTCTTTTTATGAACATTGTACTATGATATTCTGCTCAATTTGTTTTCCCTGTCGGAAATCATGTGAAAAACACAGTGGGTTCAGGGCAGCCGCCCAACTTGTTAGGACTGGCCCTGAAATTTTAGGGTTCAGGTGAATGGTTTAAGCCCATAGGACCAGGCTCGGGCTATAGATTTAGGCTTTTTTTCAAATTTAGGGTTTCCATCGTGTTGAACGTATTTGGTGATGGCCCGGCCCGGCCCGGCCGACTCGTCATGAAACAATAATGTATGAAGATATTATGTCTATATTACTAAAAAAATGTAAGAGACACGGAAATCTTGTTCTTATTCTTTTTTTTTTTTCCTTAAATATGAATATTTAGATTTTCTTTTTTCCTTTTTTTTACAAATTCATTAAACTAATGTTGTACGTTATATATATTTTATAGGGAATTTTATTATTTGATCCTCAAAAGATAGTGTATTGAGAAAATGATCTTGTGTTGTATTTACAATTTATGGCATTTTGTTAAAAATTGTGAGTATTCACTTTTTCAAAACCCACCACATTATCAAAATCATCCCATGCAATTCACGGTTGATAGAAAATAAAAAAAAAATACACCAAATTAATTTTAATTTTTTTTTCTTTTTGACGATATGAATTTCAATTTTTTTGGGTAATTTTTTGTTGGTTTGTGAATGTTCATGCTTTTTGAAAAATTAATCTACGAAAAATCATCTTTCCAACTACATGAATATGAACATTTTTATTTTTATTTATTTTTTAATATTTAATACATATTGATACTAATTGTATTACTGTGAATGTTTATATTTTTTACAAAAACACATCAAAATATATATTTTTGCCAAAACACAAAAAATACTACGATATGAACATTCACTCAGATACATTAATAAAAATATTCACACAAAACAAAATGATTAAACAATCACAATCACAATTAATAAATCAAATTCCATTAAAATCATAACTGTAACACCAAAAATAAAACAATAAACATTCAACAAAAAACAAAACATAACCACATGAATATTCACAAACACAAAATCGATCAACAAGAGGTTCGGCACTGTCGCCGATAAACTCTAGCGGCCAGTGGTGACTACGGTGGCGAAATAGCATGAGTGGAGCCAAAGAACATTCACATGAACAAAAATTCCATATAAATCGGCAAAAAAATTAGATGAATATTTATAGATCTTGAATGCGAAGAGTAAACACATTCAATCTGATCTGAACATTCACATATATCAGAAATCTCATACAAATCACATAGCTAAACATTCACATGGTCTGAAAATTATCAGATCTGAAAATCTCACTGTTTCGACGTCCGTTCATCGTCGCCGCCTAGTCCATTCTCCCATAGATCTGAGGGACTGGAGTGCGACGACGAAGGGGAGGCTTGCGAGCACAGGCTGAGAAAGCGAGAAAAAGATCGAGAGAGAAAGAAAAGTCCGCAATCGACACCATCGTGAATAGGACGACCTTCCACCATCGACGCCATCGTCGATTGACCACCGCCGTCAGACGAGAGACGGCTGAGGACTGTTAAATCGACCGCCGCTGTCGTCCATCGATCACCGCCGCAATCGTCCCCCACCGTCGTCCATCGATCACCGCCGCAATTGTCCCCCATTGTCGCCCACCGCAATCGTCAATCTCTAGGTCGTCGTGACGGTCGTTGGCGACGGTGAATCGCTAGGTCGTTAATCAACGGTCGTTACGGCTTGCGAGCATCGGTGGTTTGCGACGGTCGTTCGGCTATTTAGAGAAAGCTAGCAAGCAACGATGGTTCGCGACGCTCGTTCGTTAATTGAGAGAAAGTTTGCGGGCACCAGCGGTTCGCGACGGTGGTTCGCCGATTGAGAGGGCTTGCGATTGAAGGGAGGCGGCTGAGCTTCAAAGGGGAATGAAAATATAGTTTCTTAGGGTTTCATGTATATATTAAGGGGTATAATTGTCCATTTTTTTGTTTATTTTTTGAAAATGACTTTTTTCTAATAATATTTAAAAAAGGGTTTAAAAAATAATCTTTTTCAAAAACAGGATAAATGAGGAAAGAGAAAGTTAAAAAAGGCATAAATAATAAAAACCCTTATTTTATATATATATTGTGTTTATTTATGTTATTTATGCACAATATTTCTACTTATTGACGCATCTCGAAAAATTCTTGAAAACTTAAGTGTCGTCTAAAACACTCATAGAAATAATCTGTGTTGGGTTTTTGGAAAAAAGTTTGAGCTTAGTTTGTAAAGAATACAAGAGTTACCACCTAGTATAGAGTTGAATTAGTGTCCTAGGCGAACGAGATTTTTAAAAATATTTTTTATTTATGAAATGACTGAAAAGTTTTAACTCCGAGAAAAGGTTTAATCAAGAAGATTCCAAAAACATTCTGGGTCGGTTATTAGATCAATTTTGGTTTTAAAAAATTGAAATTTCATCTCAAATAAAATATTTTTTCGGATTTTTTCAGAAAGAAAAAAACAATATGGGTATATATAGAGAAAAAAAAAAAGGTTCATTTGAGTAAACAATTTCCATTCCAAAGTTAAGTATATGATATGGTCCAAAGTATTTTTTTTCATTTATCAATTTAGGTGGATTTAACAAAAAAATCTAACTTTTACACTTCAGCCCAAAGTATATAGAGGTAAGGTGTCTATAAGGTAGTAAATTGAAAATGAGTTTAAATACGAGTAAACCCTAACTATCCGTAACAATAAATTAAAAAATACTATGTAACAAAAAAAATTTATCAAAAAGAAAAAAGAAAGAAAGAAAGAAATATACTATATCCCGACCCATGAACACCATTACTACCCAGCATTCAACTCTATAGAACTCCAACCGGTCGGCTTTTGAACATTACCCACCTCCATCATCTCCCTCATTTTCATCGCCTCATCCCATCTCCCCGAACTGGCGTACGCTTTCGAGGTCAAAACGTAATTTCCACCATTTTCGGGGTCCAATTCAAAAACCTTCTTACGCGCGATCTCCCCTAGGGCTAAATTCCGATGAGCCTCACAAGCACTTAACAACATCCTCCAAACGACGACGTCCGGATCGAAAGGCATTCGCTTTATGAACTCGTACGCCTTATTCAGCTCGCCAGTGCGACACAACAGATCGACCACACACCCATAATGCTTCATCTCGGGCACCAACCCGTGCTCTCTCTCCATACTATTGAAATAATCCAACCCTTTTTCGACTAAACCGGCGTGAGCGCACGCTACTAGAATCCCGACAAAGATTCCGTGGTTTGGCCTAAAATTTTCCCTGATCATCCGAGAGTAAAGCCCTAGCGCCTGATCAGCCATCCCGTTCACTGCTAACCCTGAAACCAACGAAGTCCATGAAATCGTGTCTTTATCTCCCATTGTTTCGAAAACCTGCATTGCCTGTACGATCGATCCACATTTGCAATACATGTCGATCAATGAATTCCCGACGTGGATGTCGGTTTTGATTTTGTGGGTTTTGACATATTCATGCACCGCTTCGCCCACGTCTAGGGTTCCTAGATGGGCACAGGCGGAGAGGACACTGGCAACAGTGATTTCATCGGGCTTGATCTTGGTGGCCATCATCTCTTTGAAGAGGGTAATGGCTTGAGAGAATCGATCGGCTTGAGAGTAGCCGGTGATCATGGATGTCCATGATATCACGTCTCTTTCAGGCATTTCGTCGAACAGTTTTCTGGCATGGACTAAACCGCCCGATTTTGTGTACCCCATGATCATGGTGTTCCATGAAACCGTGTTCTTCTCCTTCAACCGATCGAATACTTCTCTCGCCAATTCGATCGAACCGAGCCTCCCGTACATATCAATCAAAGTGTTACCCAAGTATAGATCATCAATTTGATTGTCTTTGATGTATTGAACTGCTGAATTGATCATTCTTTGATCGCCTGTTCGGCTACAGGCTAAGATGACTTTCACCATTGTTACTGCATCAGCCTTCACGTTTTCTCTTACCATTGATTCGAAAAGGGTCAAAACTTCCTTGAATTGGTTGCTATGGCTATACCCACAGATCAACGAGTTCCATGAGACTAAATCACGTTCGCGCATTTCGTCGAACAGTTTTCGCGCAAAACCCAGCTCACCACAGGCGGCGTACATGCTGATAAAAGCGTTGCGAACGTATAGATACGATTCAAACCCTAGTTTCAGAGCGTGAAGATGAATCTTCTGTCCGTATTTCAGATTCGAAATCTTAGCACAAGCCTTGGAGATGAATATGAACGTCAGGTTGTTTCCGTTGAGTCCTTTGTGACGCATTTTGTCATACAGTTGGACTGCATCGATGGGTCGATCGCTCCACGATAAGCCACGAATCATGGAGTTCCAAATTGATAGCGTCGGTCGATCGATCTGATCGAAGACGAAGCGGGCTTTTTGGAGGGTGGTTGGGGAGAGAGCGTAGGATCGAACGACGTCCGACATGGGAAATGGGTCGGTGTGAAGATGGGTTCTGATGAGGTGAGCATGGAGCTCTTTAATGGCGCCATTGTAGATGTTTGAATTGCAGGAGAGTCGTTGATCTGAGCTTGAGAATGTGGAGAACGAACGAGAAATGGCAAATTTCATGAGAAATTACTGATTTATGAACAGTAGAACAGGATTTTTAATTAGAACAGATGTGGATTTCTGGGGTTTTGACACTTTGTACCCTGAAGTTTGATTCGTATCATCTCTTCTAGAGATGATACGAATTTCTATGTGGATACTTTGAAGTTCCACTTCTAGATTTGTATACAATGGAATTAGGCCAAAATAGTCTTCCATCCAAATCCCAACTGGTCACGCAATAATCATCCAACTTCTCATCTTCCCAGAAAGTTTACGTCTGTGTTCACATTATAAAATCCTGCCATAGGAGCCGTCCAAATAGGTGAGGAAGAACAAGAAGTGCCATCTTGGTGAAGTTTGTTTAAGCAATTTTCTAAAAGGAAAAAAATACCTAGGTAATAGACTAAATCTATCATATGGCCCTACTAGTTTTTTTTTTGCACACAATAGTCCTAGATTTTGCGCTAGTTTTTACCAAAAAGTCCTGAATTTTTTAGTTGGACGATTTTACCCTTCCACATTGAAATTGCATGAAGTGAGATCTGGTCACTTCGTCACCTCCCTTCTCCACTGAGACTGATTGATCAATCGTCTGGATCTCACATCTTCACCATCGATCGCGCCACCATCTTTGCCGTCTCCGCTTTGGAGTTTGTTGCCGCTACCATCGTCGTTGTCGCCACTATCTTCACCCTCTCTCCTTTTCCCACTGAAATCGATCTATCAATCGTCTGGATCTCATATCTTCATCATCGATCTCACCACCATATTCGCCGTCGATCTTAACCGTCTTTGCCCTCTCTCCCTTCCCCGCTGAGATCAATTGATTGATCGTCTGGATCTCGCATTTTTGTTGTCAATCACGCCACCATCTTCGCTGTTGATCTCGCATGATTGGTCACCGAAATCGTCAGGTATGTCACTGCTCTCACTCGCCCGTCAATCTCGCATGATTGGTCAATTGATCGTTTGGATTGAACACAATCGGGTTTCTTGATTTGGGGTTTATGCATTTGAAATCGAAAATTCGATGATTCCGTTGAATGAACAAACTATTGGGTTTCTTGATTTGGGTACAAATTGGGTTTACGCATACAAACAATTGGGTTTTTACGGCGGTGAAAGTGGAATATAACGTGAGATTGTGTTATATTCCAATGTGCGGAAGGATAAAATTGTCATTAAAAGACAAAATAACTATTTTGTAACATGTGTTTAAAAAGGATGTATTCAATTGTTTTGTCTTTTTATGACGGCTTCTTGGTAAACGCTCTTTTCTAAAAACTCTTTGGCCAGCCTTAGGCATGTAAAGTTTTCTAATCATAGGTACATAGTTAATATTACCTATTAATATTAACTGAAGACTAAAAAATAAATTAATGAAATAAAAATTAAATACTCAAAAATTGAAAAATATATGTAAGAATTCCTTAATTTATTTTTTATTTTTTTTAAAGTTACAAAAAAAAAAAATAAAAAAAAGAGAAAATTACCACTAACTACCAAAATAGTTTTTTCCTTTACCAATAAAGCCTAATTAGTTAAAATTGAATTAAAAACTCCTATTCTAATCAATATTTGAACTGATTAGTCTAATTTTTAAAAAAATTTAAATGTCAAATTACCGTGCTGCCCCTGATGCTTTTTTACCCCTAATAGCTCGTGCTCGCCGTTCATGTCCATTCTCTCTGCCTCGTTGTTCGTCGCCGCCCGTGCCGACCGATATCGTCGGCCGTCGCCGTTCGATTGTCCCATGCTTCATTGTCGTTTTTCGCCGCTATAATCTTCCATTTTCTTCTCTGTCTCGCCGTTCAACCGTCGCTGCCATTGCCGATCGTTTTTCCCCTAATTCATCGCCGTCCGTTGCCGCCGTTGATTTTCGTTGATTTCTGTTTACATATTTCTATTTATTGCTTATTATTTGTTCCAGATTTTTGGTTTAGGGTTCCATATCTCTGTTCATGCTTAGTATTGTTCTAGATTTATTGGTGTAGGGTTTCATATTTCTATGTTTTCATCTATTTTTCATGATTATCATGTTAATTTAAAGCTGAATCGTTTAACTGACCGTATGTCATGCCCTAAATCTTTGATTTGTTTCTCCGAATTGATGTACATAACTAGGTTTTTGATAAAGCTCAAGAACGAGACCGTGTCGATTGAGCTCAAGAAATGGAACCATTGTTCATGGAACCATCACAAGGTAAACAAAATATTGATTATCGATCTCGCAGACATAGATTTCTTTTTTTTTTTCTTTTTTTTTCTTTTTTTTTTTTTTTTTTTTTTTAGCTTAGGTTATACGTTGGAATTGAGCATTTCTTGCTAGATCTTCGATTTTTTCATGTTCTGTTTCTTCGCATTTTGCTTAGGGATCCATGTACTGATGTGGCATTTGTGAAGTTTCAGGGTAGTCCTTGTAAATTGTTCCTGTGTTAGGGTTAATGTTAACTATGGTCGCCAAGGATAGGCAATTGTGATGGTGAGAATGTGGCACCAGGTAGTTTGTGGTTGTGATTTGAATTGTAAGAAATGGTTGACTGCTGGTACCGTTCGATTTTGAAATATCAGACAGTTATTATATTCAACACACGTTAAAATTTGAAATTTGACAATTTTTTAGACAATATTACATTCAATAAGCATTTCTGAAAATGATTTTTGAAATTAGTAGACAGTGTTACATTCAGCATGCACATTGAAATTTTGAACTCTGACAATATTTAGACAGTGTTACATTCAACACGCACATTGAAATTTGAATTTTGGCAATATTAAACAGTGTTACATTCAACACGTATATTATTTTTGAATCTTGGATACACTTGACAGTGTTACATTCAACACTCACATTAATTGCTGAATTTTGGCAATTTGTTAAATAGTGTTACATTCAACAAACACATTGAAATTTATTAGATAGTGTTACATTCAACAAGCATTTCTGAAAACGATTTTTTGAAAATTGTAGATAATGTTACATTTAACACGCACTTTGAAATTTTGTTGGCATTTCTGAAAACATTTTTTTAAGAATTGTAGACAGTGTTATATTCAACGCGCATTTTGAAATTTCATTTGTTGGCATTATTATTGAAGGTTTCAGGGAGAAAAGTGCAAAAAAGAAGTAAAATTTGAATCTAAAATAAAATAAAGAGGTGAAAAATATAATTAATGTTATTGAATTGAAAACCCTAGCCTTATGTAATCATGAACCTTCATCGTACGACTGTGGAGCTTCGGCGGTCTGTCAACGACGAATAGCGATGGCGAAGTGTTATTTTCAACACACACTGAAAAAAATGGTTTGCAATTGTTAAATTTCTAGAAATTGATTTTTTGAAAATATTAGACAACGTTACATTCAACACGATTAGACAGTATTATATTTAACACGCATTTTTTGAAAGGTAAAAGTTAATTTAACAAACCTTCACTAATAATGCCTTTGTATTCCTTAGATTTATTAGACAATATTACATTTAACACGCATATTAAATGTTGAATTTTGACAATTTCTTAATTAGTGTTACATTCAACAAGCGCATTGAAATTTGAATTTTCGCAATATTAGACAGTGTTACATTCAACAAGAATTTCTGAAAATAATTTTTTGAGAACTGTAGATAGTATTACATTCAACATGTACAGTGAAATTTGAATCTTGACAATATTAGACAGTGTTACATTCAACGCGCATGTATTTGAGAATTATAGACAGTATTATATTCAACACGCATGTATTTGAGAATTGTAGACAGTGTTACATTCAACACGCATGTATTTGAGAATTATAGATAGTGTTACATTGAACACGCATTTATTTATTTTTGAATTTTGGTAAGATTAGACAGTATTACATTCAATACGCATATAGAAATTTGAATTTTGGCAATATCACACGAAACTTGTTTTTTTGGCAATATCAGGGGTGTAAAGTGTAAGTTGGAATCCTTTTGCTGTGTATAAAATGTATTTTTATCAAAATCATAAATTGTAGGGTACAAAATGTATTTTTGTCAAGATTTTTGTGAATTGTAACACAATTGTCATCCACTAATTTGAAAAATACATCTTCCAAAGAATATGCTCTTCATCCTCCCTCCCCTCCCTCCCTCTCTCTCTCTCTCTCTCTCTCCTCCGTCAAACCATCCCTCTTCAGGCTTGCGGTTGCTGCCAAATAGCAATGGCGAAAGGCGGAGGCGACGACGACGGGCGAATGGCGGACAACACGGCGATGGTGGACAGAAACGGAGATGGCGACGGGCGTACGATGCATAGCGACGGCGGACGACAACGGTTGACGGCGACAACGAAGGCGACAGTGGACGGCAACAGTGGAGATATTTTGCGAAAATGGAATATGAAATTAGGCGTGTGAAAATTGAATGAAAGGTATTTTAGTCAAAAAAAATGTCAAAATCAGTTCTTGGTACAAACAAAAATCATTGGATTCGATCGGTACATGAAATCGTGAAATGGACAGCCCAAAAAAAAACAAACATTTTCCCCACAAAACCGAGAATAATATGAACGTTGTGAGGGCCCAACGTTTAAGGTTTTAATGAGAATGGCCCATTACTATTGTCTTCCATATAAAAATGTGCACAATCAAAATTTGAATTGATTTTTTTTGGGTCCTTGGTGTAGAAACTACCCACCGATTAATCCTACCGTCGACTAATTTGCTCCTATTAATGAATCGTTACCTTCCATACACGTTATCACCCTTAAAATACGGAACAAAATATGGTCATAAACTACCGATGAAACTCAAAATGAAGCCAACAACTTCTCCCATTTGTGATTGTTGTTCAATAATTTTTTTTACACCACAATGATCTATGGTCATAAATTACGATCTTTAAATTGAGATATTAATATTTTTTTGAGTTATAGATTAGAATACATGTGAATGTTATATATAAAATTAATTGTGATGTTAATATTATATATAATATTACTATAATCTGTTTGTCCATGTGAGTGCTGAATATAACATCCAATACAATAGGAATAACATTTATTAATAGTACAAATTATTTGGATGTTGAATGTAACACTAAATTGTGTTTTGATAATATATAAAACCGTATTAAATGTAACACGAACGTCGTGAAAACTAAAAATTCTGAAAATACCATGTTGAATGTAATATGAATGTAAGAATATGAAACTAATAAAAAAAAATAGTGAATTTGATATCATTTTGAAGATTTTATCTAAACGAATTTGAATATATAATTAGAATGTGAAAAATATATATACAATAATAGTTATTTTGATTTTAATAAAATAATTTTGTTGTGAAACCGTTAAATATGAAAAATTCCAATCCCGCGGATCTCGCAAAGGCAAATTCGTCATGTAATTTTTTCTTGTTTAAATTTGGGATTGGACGGTTTGAAAAATATGTAAACTGACATTGTTTGGTTTAGTTTAAAATAGTTGTAATCAATTGGTAATTTCGTATTTAAATTGGGATCACCTGACATATTTTTTTTTTCTTTCTTTCTCTTATTTTTTTTTGTTTTTTTAACATTTGGGTTGGTGCTTAAGTGGCTCATGATATTTAGCACTGGGTAACCGCTCATTTCTAAAAACTCTTTGGCCAGTCTTAGGCATGTAAAGTTTTCTAATCATAGGTACATAGTTAATATTACCTATTAATGTTAACTGAAGACTAAAAAATAAGTTAATGAAATAAAAATTAAATACTCAAAAATTGAAAAATATATGTAAGAATTCCTTAATTTATTTTTTATTTTTTTTAAAGTTACAAAAATAAATAAATAAAAAAAAAAAAGAAAAAGAAGAGAAAATTACCACTAACTACCAAAATAGCTTTTTTCTTTACGAATAAAGTCTAATTAGTTAAAATTGAACCAAAAACTCCTATCTTAATCAATATTTGAACTGATTAGTCCTATTTTAAAAAAATCTTAAATGTCAAATTACCGTGCTGCCCCTGATGCTTTTTTAACCCAACAGCTCGTGCTCGCCGTTCATGTCCATTCTCTCTGCCTCGCTGTTTGTCGCCGCCCGTGCCGACCGATATTGTCGGCCGTCGCCGTTCGATTGTCCCATGCTTCATTGTTGTTTTCCGCCGCTGTAATCTTCCATTCTCTTCTCTGCCTCGCCATTCAACCGTTGCTGCCATTGCCGATCGTTTTTCCCCTAATTCATCGTCGTCCGTTGATTTTCGTTGATTTCTGTTTACATATTTCTATTTATTGCTTATTATTTGTTCCAGATTTTTCGTTTAGGGTTCCATATCTCTGTTCATGCTTGGTATTGTTCTAGATTTATTGGTTTAGGGTTCCATATTTCTATGTTTTCATCTATTTTTCATGATTATCGTGTTAATTTAAAGTTGAATCATTAAACTGACCGTATGTCATGCCCTAAATCTTTGATTTGTTTCTTCGAATTGATGTATATAACTAGGTTTTTGATGAAGCTCAAGAACGAGACCGTGTCGATTGAGCTCAAGAAATGGAACCGTTGTTCATGGAATCATCACAAGGCAAACAAAATGTTGATTATCCATCTCGCAGACATAGTTTTTTTTTTTTTTAAAGCTTAGGTTATACGTTGGAATTGAGCATTTCTTGCTAGATCTTCGATTTTTTCATGTTTTGTTTCTTCGCATTTTGCTTAGGGATCCATGTACTGATGTGGCATTTGTGAAGTTTGTGATGGTGGGAATGTGACACCAGGTACTCTGTGGTTGTGATTTGAATTGTAAGAAATGGTTAACTGCTGGTACTGTTCGATTTTGAAATATCAGACCGTTATTACATTCAACACACATTAAAATTTGAAATTTGACAATTTTTTAGACAATGTTACATTCAACAAGCATTTCTAAAAACGATTTTTAAGATTAGTAGACAGTGTTACATTCAATATGCACATTGAAATTTTGAATTCTGACAATATTTAGACAGTATTACATTCAACACAAATATTAAAATTTTGAATTCTGACAATATTTAGATAGTGTTATATTCAACACGCACATTGAAATTTGAATTTTGGCAATATTAAACAGTGTTACATTCAACACGTATATTATTTTTGAATCTTGGATACACTAGACAGTGTTATATTCAACACTCACATTAAAATGCTGAATTTTGGCAATTTGTTAAACAATGTTACATTCAACAAACACATTGAAATTTGAATTTTGACAATATTAGACAGTGTTACATTCAACAAGCATTTCTGAAAACGACTTTTTGAAAATTGTAGATAATGTTACATTTAACACGCACTTTGAAATTTCATTTGTTGGTATTTCTGAAAACAATTTTTTTAGAATTGTAAACAGTGTTATATTCAACACACATTTTGAAATTTCATTTGTTGGCATTATTATGGAAGGTTTGTGAAGGTTTCAGGGAGGAAAGTGGAAAAAAAAAGTAAAATTTGAATCTAAAATAAAATAAAGGGGTGAAAAATGTAATTAATGTTATTGAATTGAAAACCCTAGCCGTATGTAATCGTGAACCTTCGTCCTACGGCTGTGGAGCTTCGGCGGTCTGTCAACAACGAACAGCGATGGCGAAGTGTTATATTTAACACACACTGAAAAAAATGGTTTGCAATTGTTAAATTTCTAGAAATTGATTTTTTGAAAATATTAGACAACATTATATTCAACACGATTAGACAGTATTACATTTAACACGCATTTTTTGGAAGGTAAAAGTGAATTTAACAAACTTTCACTAATAATGCCTTTGTATTTCTTAGATTTATTAGACAATGTTACATTTAACACGCATATTAAATGTTGAATTTTGACAATTTCTTAATTAGTGTTACATTCAACAAGAACATTGAAATTTGAATTTTCGCAATATTAGACAGTGTTACATTCAACAAGTATTTCTGAAAATGATTTTTTGAGAACTGTAAACAGTGTTACATTCAACACGCACAGTGAAATTTGAATCTTGACAATATTAGACAATATTACATTCAACGCGCATGTATTTGAGAATCGTAGACAGTGTTACATTCAACACGCATGTATTTGAAAATTGTAGACAGTGTTACATTCAACACGCATTTATTTATTTTTGAATTTTGGCAAGATTAGACAGTACTACATTCAATACGCATATAGAAATTTGAATTTTGGCAGTATCACACGAAACTTGGTTTTTTTTGCAATGTCAGGGGTGTAAAGTGTAAGTTGGAATCCTTTTGCAGGGTACAAGATGTATTTTTATCAAAATCATAAATTGTAAGGTACCAAATGTATTTTTGTCAAGATTTTTTTGAATTGTAACACAATTGTCACCCCCACTAATTTGGAAAATGTGGAGAGAGAACTCTCTCAAAAATACATCTTCCAAAGAATATGCTCTTCATCCTCCCTCCCCTCTCTCTTAGTCTCTCTCTTTCTCTCTCTTCCGTCAAATCATCCCTTTTCAGGCTTGCGGTTGCTGCGAAATAGCGATGGCGAACGGCTAACTATGACAATGAAGGCGAAAGGCGGAAGCGACGACGACGGGCGAATGGCGGACAGCACAGCGATGGTGGACAAAAACGGAGATGGCAACGGGCGTACGATGCAAAGCGACGGCGGACGACAACGGTTGACGGCGACAACGAAGGCGACAGTGGACGGCAACTGTGGAGATATTTTGCGAAAATGGAATATGAAATTAGGCGTGTGAAAATTGAATGAAAGGTATTTTAGTCAAAAAAATGTCAAAATAAGTTCTTGGTACAAACAAAAATCATTGGATTCGATCCGTACATGAAATCGTGAAATGGACAGCCCAAAAAAAAACAAACATTTTCCCCACAAAACCGAGAATAATATGAACGTTGTGAGGGCCCAACGTTTAAGGTCTAATGAGAATGGCCCATTACTATTGTCTTCCATATAAAAATGTGCACAATCAAAATTTGAATTGATTTTTTTTGGCTCCTTACCACCGATTTCTAAATCGGTGTAGAAACTACCCACCGATTAATCCTACCGTCGACTAATTTGCTCCTATTAATGAATCGTTACCTTCCATACACGTTGTCACCCTTAAAATACGGAACAAAATATGGTAATAAACTACCGATGAAACTCAAAATGAAGCCAACAACTTTTCCCATTTGTGATTGTTGTTCAATAATTTTTTTTACACCACAACGATCTATGGTCATAAATTACGATCTTTAAATTGAGATATTAATATTTTTTTGAGTTATAGATTAGAATACATGTGAATGTTATATATAACATTACTATAATATGTTTGTCCATGTGAGTGTTGAATATAACATTCAATACAATAGAAATAACATTTATTAAAGTTACAAATTATTTGGATGTTGAATGTAACATTAAATTGTGTTTTGATAATATATAAGACCGTATTAAATGTAACACGAACGTGAAAACTTAAAATTCTGAAAGTACCATGTTGAATGTAATATGAAACTAATAAAAAAAAAATAATGAATTTGATATAATTTTGAAGATTTTATATAGACGAATTTGAATATATAACTAGAATGTGAAAAAAAAATATGTACAACAATAGTTATTTTGATTTTAATAAAATAATTTTGTTGTGAAACCGTTAAATATGAAAAATTCCAATCCGACGGATCTCGCAAAGGCAAATTTGTCATGTAATTTTTTTCTTTTTAAATTTGGGATTGGACGGTTTGAAAAATATGTAAACTGAGATTATTTGGTTCATTTTAAAATAGTTATAATCAATTGGTAATTTCGTATTTAAATTGGGATCACCCAGTATTTTTTTTTTTTTTTTCTTTCTTTTTTTTTTTTTTGTTTTTTTAACATTTGGGTTGATGCTTAAGTGGCTCATGATATTTAGCACTGGATACATTCGGGCTCTAAATTATTAAATTGGTTACAACGTGGTTCAAATTTCAGATTTTATGTTTAAAATTAATTACACATATTTTTCTATAAATTTTTTATTTTATATTTTCCTCCACTTCTTTTTCCCCATCTTCTTCGGCAAAAATCTCCTCTTTCAGTGCCATCGGTGACACAACCACAAATAAATTTCCTCTAAAACACACAAATAAATAAATTATACTTAAAAATCTAATATTATTTAAAATAGAAAACTAGTTTTCAACAAATAAAAATTTAGGGTTTTAACACTTTGAACCCTTGAAGTTTGACCACTATTTCACTTTCATCCCCTTAGTTTTTAACACAAGACTCCTTGAAATTTAGTAATCATCCATTTCATTCCAAATCAATAATTTCATTACAATTTTTGAGCAATAAAAACTCAATTGTTAAGCACCAATTATTTTTCAATGACTTTTTTATGGATATTTTCAACCTTTTCCTTTCCTCCTCATAAAATTTTTAAAAATCTTCTTTCTGGATATTTGAGTTATACGAGGAGAACTAGAGGGAAGTAGGAGGTTGGAATTTCCCGTAAAGCCTCTTAAAAATAATCAAGTGCATGGTGGGTGACTTGGGCTGTAGTGGGATGATCAAAAAAATCGGCGGTCTTATATGTTCAAATTGAATCATAGGGACAAAATTGAGATTTTGGTCAAATTTCAGGTGTTCAAAGTGTCAAAACCCCAAATTGTATTGATTGTTATCTTTAGTTGTTGGAGCGCGCATACACCATCATTCATGAGTATGATGGCCATGGCGTGGATGTCATCCTCATGATGCCTAGACATCCCATTGATGGATTATTTTTATGCCTTTTTTTTAATTATTTATTATATTTTTTTCTGGGGTAGTGAGGTGGATGTTTTTGATTCTCATTCAATATAATCATCAAATATGATTGCCTATTTTTTTATTTTTTTTATTTGTAATTGACCATGAGGTTAATGTGATTTGACCATGAAACCACCCTTAATAATATCATGCCATGGGGGTGGGGGGTGGGGGTGGGGGTGGGGGGGGGTGTATCATATCCACTTTGACATCACACCCCACCATGGATCATGGGTTTAGTTCACTAAAAGCAAATTAGAGAATTAATTAATTATTTGAGAGAGAAAAAAAATCAATTATTTACTTATAGTGATTTTTTTCCCGAGAAAATTCTCTTTTTTAACTGATACTTGAAGTTCATATCGTTTGTGTTTTCCTGATCCTGAGGGATATATAATTTTTTTTCTTTTTGCATCCTATTTTTATTTTTACGTGATAACAGAGACATCCCTTTTGTCTGAAGGAATATATTGAATCCCACAATGATGTTAGGTTCCTCGATATCCCGTTCGCAGTGGTTTGTCAAAATTCACCTTACGTGTGAGGGGACATGTTGAATTTCACATCCCTTGTGTTTCCTGATCCTGAGCGAAATATAAAGTTTATGGCAATCCTCCTCTTACATTGCGTCTTTATAAGTGGGTTAGGCTCATTGAATTTCTACAAGTTAGATGAATCATGAGATTTTCATATTGTACAATCGATCACTCAAATTTTACATTTGTTTTACTCTCGTAAAATAAAAAACGTTATTTTTTTTTCTAACCCTTCACTGACAACGATTCGTCCAAAACGAGAGAGAGAAACATGAATCGTTGTTAAAGAAAAACGTCTTAGGATTAGGAAAGTGATGAGATGACAAAAATATACCCATTAGAAGGCTACGTGTTGATTACAACCTATTTTTTGTCCAAATTATTATTATTATTTTTAATTTTGCGAAATTAAAATAATCAAATTTAATAGATTAAATGTGTAATTTGATAAATCTTAAGATTCATATAGACGTTGTCCCATACTTGGACCAATAGTGTAATTTTCCTATGTTTTCTCATTGATTTATGAGTGAGGTAGCTTGTTCTTGTCAAAATAAGAATGCCCACAAGCCACAATAAAAATGGAAAGCAAATTGCTTAACGTTTCAAAATTCCATTTATTTATTTATTGAATGGTGAGAATAAACTTATCCATGGATAATTAAGAAATTATATGAAAAAAATACAATATAATCATATTTTTAATTATTTTTTCAATTATTGAGATAAATGTTCATGAGAGGAGGTGCATCTAGATTGTAGAGGGGGACCATTATTTTCTTAATTTTTAAACTATTTAGATTCCTAAATTTTATATATTTATTTGCACCACAATGGATACAAATTTTGGTCCTAATATGTTTCTATTCAAGGCTAAAAGTAATAATAAAAATGTTTTTACCAGGGTTTTGATCGGTATTCCGACTGTTACTGATTGTGATAAATAATGTATAAAAATTGTGATATTAAACAAAATACAAGATCGTTTACATAGGTACAATCTCGATTATGCAGGGACATATCTAAAAATAATTTTAAGTTGGGGATATTTGAAAAATAATAATTAAAGATGCGCAAGAGCTCAAAAAATGCGCGCTCTTACTTTTTTTGTTAGACGATAAGATATGTCTGGACCAACTTTATGTGCACATTAATTAACTATCTTATCGGGCGATCTCAAAGACACACTCTCCCACATTGGTCTGATTAAAGATTTAATTTATGGAGTGTTCCTCAGAACGATCGAACCCTGATTGATAATGAAATAGGGTATCTCTTCTCACCAACCACATTGACCCTCTTGGGTAAAATATTCGCTCTTACCTTTTTTGGTTAGACGGTAAGGTGTGTCAGGACAAGCTTTATGCGTACCTCGATTAATCACTTTATCGGGCAATTTTAAGGGCACACTTTCCCATATAGGTCAGCTATATTCAGGATTTCACTCATCAAGCACTCTCCAAAAGGATCGAACTCAAATTGACAAGAAAATAACATATCTAGGTGAGTAAATGTATTATATTATAGTTCAAATAAAATTATAAAAAAAAAAAACTAAAAAAAATATACACAAAACTTGGTGAATAACTAACTAATTAATTAATTAATTAATATATATATATATATATACACACACACACATATATGTTGAGATCAGCATGTTTGGTTTACCAAATCAAGTAAGATTAAAAATATGATTATATTGACCACGCGTCCTCTTAACAAAACAAATATTAGCACAAGTGATGTGATTCAGCTATCTACCTTCTCAATTCTATATATTTTACCAACCAAATATTATTTTTAAAAACACATTAAATATTATACTTTATTTTTATTTATTTTTTTGGCTTCCTTAAAAAGCCATTGTTGAGTTCAACTCATTTTTCGTCCAAAATCATTAACAACATTTTTCAATTTTGCGAAATTGAAACAAATATAGAACTTAAGGTCCGATTTGGTTACTGTTTTTGTTCCCTAATTTCTGTTCCGACTCCCAAATTTGAGATTAATGTACAGAAACGTGTTTGGTAAACACGTTTTTATTTCAAAAATTGTGGGAGTAATTCCTAAATTTCTTATAAGAATATGAGAAACAAAAAATGTTGATTCTTATTCACTCTGCACAAAAATATTCTCGCCGGTCACCACCACCTCGCCAATCACCACCACAAATGTTGCAATCAAACATGTTTCTTGTTTCTGTTCTCATAAATTAAAAAAAAAAAAAAAAAAAAAAAAAAAGACACATTTCAGGATAATGGTTGTCACTAAACATGTTTTTATTCCCGAAATACTTCAAAACGGAAATATAATTCCCAACCCATTTTATTGGAAGTAGAAATAGGAAAGCAGAAACACTAATCAAACGCCATCTACGGGATCAAATGTGCAATTTGGTAAATCTCGGTGTCTACATAGACATTACCACATACTTTAGGGGCCAAAAATGTAATTTTTTTAATTTTTTTCATAAAATTTATTTTAGTTGGTAAACATAACCATCTAAGCTTCCTTTGTATGGTGGAGTGATTACTTCAAAGTCTTGTAGACTTGAAGTCAGTCTTCATTAAGCTTTCTTTTATGGGGTTTTGATACTTTGTACCCCTAAAGTTTGACCAAAATCTCACTTTGGTCCTCATACCTTCAATTTGATCATATAACACCTTAAAGTTTCTTAATCATCCCACTACCGTCCTAGTCATTGTTCTCATTACAATTTTGGCCTAAAAAAAAAAAAAAAAAAAAAGACAGTCACATGTTATGCATCTAACTACTTTTAAAATTTTTTATGGACAATTCTAACCTCCTCTTTTCCTCTCATTCTCTTTCTCGCCCATTACTCAAAAATATATCTATAACATAACATAATATGTATGTGTGTGTAGCTTTTATTTTAGAAAAATTGTAAGGAAAAAGAAAAAGGTTGAAAATACCCATAAAATCTTCTTAGTTGGGGGCATGACAATAGACTATTTGTCAACCAAAATTGTACTGGAGTTATTGATTTGGACTGAAATGTGATGATTACAGACCTTCAAGATATTATGTGTTTAAATTGCAATTATGAAGACCAAAGTGAAATAATGTCCAAATGTCAGGGGTGCAAAGTGTCAAAAAGCATTATTGTGTTTACACTTTAACGACTTGTTCGGCAAACATTTAAATCACGTCTTTCTGAAAATATATATATATCTATATAATAAATCAGCTCATTTACATTCACAGCCGTCCGATGTCTCTGGATATTCGTGACCGTCGGATGTCTCTAGATATATACAATATATATATACAATATCTTATCCAAGGGCCATCAAATATTTGTAGCCTTAGGATCAATCATCATCAACAGTTGTGATTACATCTTCCCACTAGCCCTAATCATTTTCAAACCCATTTCAAATTTCAAATCCGTCTCTCTCTCTCCTCTCCCCATGTATTCTCTCACGACCTCCAAACCCATCTCCCTTTCAACGATCTCCCTAAATTTATGGCAATCGCCGTCGTCGTCGTCGCCATCTCCATCGCCACCGACATATCCTCCATCGCCAGCCTCTGTCTCCATCTCGCTCGCCATCGACAACCGCTACCACCATCGCAGTAGCCGTCGCCGTCGATTTGGTCAGATCTGAGGTCAACTTGGCCGGATCACGATGGCGATAGCCGGCGGTGGTCGGATCTGGATGTGATGGCTGGCGCCGGTCGGATCTGGATGGCATTGGTAGGAACTGGACGGCGTATGACGGTGTGCAGCCGGATCTGGACGGCGTACGACGGTGGTCGAATCTGGACGATCTCGATTTCTCACCTCCACCACCTCAGTTTCAACTCCACCAACAATCGACCTCTGCTTATTGCCGGACCTGCCGATATACAGGTACTCACTTTATCTCCATTGTCACAGCTTCGATTTTGGCTTCCATTTCGGCGACACGTTGAGTTAGCCTCCGAGCCATTGTCCTGAACCGGTTTAGGCAAACCCCGCTTATTGTTTCTAACCCTAGCTATGGTTTCTTCGTTTGAATCTTCGGTCCCGTGAGCCAAAGTTGCCCTGAACCGGTTAAGGCTCCGTTTGTAGCCAAAGTTTTTTGTTTTGGGTTTTTTGGAACAAAAACACTAAACAAAGAGCACTTTAAATTCAAAATCATTTCTTTGAATCCTGATACTTTTTTTTTTTTTTCAACCTCGAAATCTGATAATTGTTTTTATTTTTTCCTTTTGCCAGATCAAGGCAAAAAACACTTTGATGCAAATGGTTGCTGCAGATTGGGTAAGATCGGTCCCTGTTTCTGTCCTGTTCCTGTTACTGTTTCTGTTATGTTACTGTTGCTATTCCTGTTTCCATTTGTTGATTGTTTCTGTTCCATGTTTATGTTTCTGTTTATGTTCCCTGTTTCTGTTTCTGTTTTTTGTTAGTAAATGTGAATAATTAAAATGGTGAAATAGCACCGTTCCACCATTGTATTGGGTTTCTGTTTCCATTTGTTGATTGTTTATGTTCCCTGTTTGTGTTTCTGTTTCTATTCCCTATTTCTGTTTCTGTTTTTTGTTAGTATGTAGATTTTGTTTAGTTTAAAACCGGAAATGGAAATGAACAGATATTTGAAACTAGGCAAGCTCTTCAATCACAGGGATGGAAATATGAAATGCAGGTGAGAAAGTCGAGTTTTAATCCTATGGATATGCTTAAGCCCTGTTTGGTTGGTGTTTCTGTTCCCAGATTTTTGTTTCTGTCCTCAACTTTCTGTTATGTTCCCAGATTTTGTTTCTGTTCTGCTTCTAGCTTTTTATAACAAATTTCTGTTATGTTCCCAGATTTTGGTTCATGTTCCAAATTTTTAGGGAGCAGAGACAGTGCTTGCATCGAGACTTGCCCACTCCACGGATTCGTCTTCTTCTCCGCCTAATTCATACCCTCCCCTCCATAATTGCAGAGCTCTTTCGCCTCCACGGATTCGTCTTCTTCTCCGCCGAATTCATACCCTCCCCTCCATAATTGCAGAGCTCCTTCGCCATCACCATCGCCATCGTCGCCCCGATCTGTTGTAGTAGCGTTGCCATCGACTTGGCTGGCTGTCTTCGCAGAGCTCCTTCGCCATCACCATCGCCATCGTCGCCCCGATCTGTCGCAGTAGCGTTGCCGTTGACTTGGCCGGATCTAGATGGCGATGGCCGTCGGTGGTCTGATCCGGTTGCTCTATCTCTACCGTTGTGTCCTCTCCAAATTAGGGTTGCTCTCTCATCGCCAGAATAACAGCTGCCGTACCGCCAACCATCGCCATCACCACGCCATCCCTGCTCCATCGTCTCTTGATTGAACAATCACCATCGAAGCACTGCCCCTTCATCGAACCAAACTCAGTCCCTTCGGCCTTCATGGTAAGTATTTGTCCCAGAATTTTTATTTTTTTGATTTTTTGATTTTTTGATTTACGATTTCTAATTTTTATTCCTTTCAATTTTAATTTGGGGTTCCTTGACTCAGGGACTTGATCGATCCCATCGTCTTTCCATCGCCATCATCACCGAAACACAGCTTCTTCGCAACAATCAGCATCGAAGCACAATCCCTTCGTTGAACCAAACTCAGGTCAGTCTCCATTCTATTTCCATTCCCTAATTTGTTCACTCTAAAATTCATGCTCAATTTGTGAGTTTTCTGTTTCTGTTTTTGGTGCAAAATTGTATGGTGTTTCCCTAATCATGTGAAATTTCTCCAGTTATTAGTTACTAATTGGTTTACATTTGAACAATGAACACAATTACCTTTACTGTTATTCATCCTTCCCCTTGAATACCTTTACTGTTTTGTATCCTATTAAATATCTTTACTGTTGTTTACCAAAAAATAGTTTAAAGAGGTGAGTAGACGTAATGATATTGTTTTGTTGAAATTCCAATGAAAAATATATGAATGAACATTCAAGAGACAGAAAATAGAATCGCTTGATCTTATTTCAGGCCAATATATATATATATATATATATATAAAAAGAAAAAAGAAAAAAAAGAAAAGAAAAGAAGAGTTTAATCATTGAAATTCCAAATATAATATATATTAAGCATTATTATTGCGACATTTTTACGGATGCCCTAAATGTACGCTCTCTTTTTAATCTAAATCAACATTTCTTGATTTTTATTCTGAAAAATATGATTTAATTTTAGTGTTCCCACTGTTTGTTTGATTAATATGCGCAGATTTATACAGTTTGTTTGATTAATATGCGCAGTTAATTTGAGTGTTCCCACTGTCTATTTTGAATTTTTGTTTTTGTTTTTGTTTCTGAGTTTTCAATTGCTATTTCTGTAGAAATCTGGGAACTAAAACACCACCTAATTTGCTACATGTAAGGTTTTCAATATTTTTGGTGTATATTCCAAGTAAAGAAGAAAAAGAAGCGTATCCCATGCTATAAAGGTATGTATGCACTTCTCCATTTTTCATCCTAGAAAATATACATATTTAAATTGAAATATATATATATATATATATATATATACACAATTTTTACTTTTTATACATGTTGATTTTTAATTTCAATTCTAAATCCGTGCAACCAAACACGCGACACCACCTAAAATCAATGCGGAACCATTTTTGACAAAAAAACATACTCGAATGTTGTGATAGATTTGCTTGAATGTTTTTATCGAATTAAAGTGATTTGCAGCTTAAAAATTTAGAACAAAAATCGGCTCAAAATAGATCTTTGCCTCAACCAAAGACATAGCCAGTGGGGTTAAGGTATTGGTGCTAACGCTTGCCAAATTGTCTCTTCGTTGATGCCTTAAACAACGGTAATTAGGTACTGTTTGGTTAAATTTTGATCTTTTTTTTTTTCCTTCCCCCCCCCCCCCCCCCCCCTTATTTTAGTTGAATTTGATCGATTTTGGGTGTTGAATTTGACTCATTATGGTTTTTATTGATTTTTCTCTCAAATAAGTTAGTCACCTTTTGGACGTAGCGAGATTATCGGCCATTCCTCTACCATTGAAATGTTTTTGTATTCATCAAGAATTTTATGAGAACACAAAAATCTATATCTATTCAGTTTATAGTTTTTCAGAATAATATTCTGGGAACATAATTGTTCCTCAATTGCTATTTTTGTAGAAATCTGGGAACTGAAACACCACCTAATTTGCTGCATGTAAGGTTTTCAATCTTTTTGGTGTATATTCCAAGTAAAGAAGAAAAAGAAGCGCATCAAATAGAAGCTAATCATTTCAACATTGAATCCTTGCAGAATATCTCTAATGGGCATGATATTCATCCCATGCTATAAAGGTATGTATACACTTCTCCAATTCTAAATCCGTGCAACCAAGCACCGCAACACCACCTAAAATCAATGCGAAACCATTTTTGACAAAAAAACATACTCGAATGTTGTGATAGATTTGCTTGAATGTTTTTCTTTTTGCCCTTTTGGTTCTATTTTTAATTCTGTTTCTTTGTGTGTTTTTTCAATTATGTTTTTTCCTACATAAAACAGGGGTACAAAACGAAGTTGTCTCATATTTATGCTTCCGTTCTTTTTCAAAACCCAAACAAATGCGATCTAAATATGGAGAAGCTCGCGGTGGAGGCTTTGAGGTTGCTATGGTGAGTGAGTTTTGATCAATCAAAATAAAATTGTAATTGATACCTTGGATTGGCCTAGCTAAATTTTTTCTATGAGCCTTAGCTTCATTTTATTTCTTTATAGCTGAACTGCAAATTGCTCAATTGTGTTTTCTGAATTCTTTGCTTCTTATTGGTTTGATGCTATTTGCTTCTAAATTTGATAAGTTATCTCGCACAATACCCACTATGCACATGTTAGCATGAATCAGAGGTGGCATTTTTTTCTTCATATGTAGTTCATTTGTCCAACAAGTCCACCATTTGTTTTTCTCACTGCGTGTAGTCTTAAGTAGTTCATTAACTATTAACCGCAATATTAAGTTTATATCTGATGTAAATGTTCTTCTTTGAATACCCCAGCTTAATGATTTTTCTTATCTATATAAACATGATTTTTGGGATTATCTGCAAGTGGTTTGATTTTTGAGTTGTTCTGAATTATCTGTGAAACACAGTCTGTTGAGTTGTTCTTTTATTCACATATTTCTCTGTTTACCTTGCCTAATCTGTTTATGAGAATTCTAATTAGCCTGATCTGTTCCCGATTTTCGGTACCCGTGTTTTGTTACTGTTTCCTATTTACTATGTTTGGTGTTCTTAAAAATCATAGATAAAAAAAATTAGACTTAGAGCCACTGCTCTAAATCTAATTCTTGAAACTTGAATGTTAATAAACGGTTTAACATGGCCACGTATATTTTTGCGTCAATTTCTATGTATATTGATTGTTTTCTCCTTACAAGTTTTTTGTTCTCAATTTTTTTTCCCCGCAATGGAAACAGGAAATAAATGGGTTTCTATTTTTGTTTTTTATTTTTTGTTTCTGTTTCTATTTTTGTTTCCGTTTCTGTTTCTGTTTTTTGTTTCTGTTTCTGTTTTTTGTTTCTGTTTTTGTTTTTTGTTTCATGTTTTTTGGGGAACAAAAGCTTAAATCCGAGAAGAGAAACACTAAACAAATGCCACTAAACAGCTGTGAATTTCATTTGGGAACATAAAAGGTTATACGAAAACCAAAAAAAAATTGGGTTTCCGTTTTGGAACGAAAATATATGGGTTTTGGAAAGTAATCGTTTATAGATTTCTAACCATGAGTTGATTTATTTATTTGTTTGTCTTAAATATGATTATAATTTATTTGTCCAGTTGATAATTATTATGTTTGATTTTCACTAGACGGTATTCAAATATGTGCCACTTCAAATATTGAAGACAAATGGAGAAATCTATGGCTTGACATAGTATAATTAAGGTAAGTTCCAGTAGCCCTGGGTGGTGGGCTCCAGTGTCCTGGGTGGTGGACTTATATTACTAAATTTATAATGTATATACATAGTTATTATTCGTCGTATTGTTAAATTTCATATTGTAGATTATGGTCTTATTGTTGTCTGATATGATTGTGTTCGTTGTTTTCGTACTTGATTGATATTGGTTGTTTGTCAGTGTTGTGTTATAAAACAGGAGTTGATAATTTCGAATGTCATATAAATAGAGGGAGTTATGTCCAATTTTTTTTTTTTTTTTTTTACATTAATTATTGATCGTCTTCAATATTTGAATAACTTTCAAATATTGGAATGTGTCGTATAAACAAAGTAAATTATGTCAATATTTTTAATTTTTTTAATGGTGCTTATTCGATAGAGAATATGGTTGATTCATTACCCAAACTAGAAGTGTTTATTATTGTTGATTTTTAATAAAATATGTGTAGAATGTTGTATAAATAGATGAGTTTATATTGGTTTCTTTTAATTTCAATTTTTTTTTTTCGTTCGTGCCTTCAGACGGGTTATGCCCTAGTATATATATATAAAAGAAAAATAATAATTTAAATTCACCATGACGTGTAATGTTGATATTGGCTTGATACCATCTTGTTCATTTGCTTTTTAAAAAATTAAAATTTTAGAGTAATTATAGGGGGAAAAAAACACATTATATATGCTTTAGAACATCTATCATAGATGTGAAATTATTCCGACATATTTTATAATTATCATTAAAAAATATTAGACACATTTTAATTGTTTTTCTTCCATAATTAGTCTGCATGTACTTTAATCCTATTAAGAGCCCAGTAATAACTCTATTTCGTAGAAAGTATGGACGATAAATTTATGTTTTAACCAAAACTTATACTTGGGATCTCGTTGATCTCCCTTCTGAAAAAATTCCTATTGGATGCAAGTTGATTTTTAAAATCAAAGCACTCTTTGATGTTTTTGTTTAACGTTATAAAGCTCGACTTGTTGTAAAAGGATTTGCTCAGATATATGGTATTGACTACGAATAGACATTTGCTCTGTAGTTAGATTCATGTATGTCCGCGCTCTCCTTGCCATCGCTGTCATTCGCAAATTGGCCATTTTTCAGATGGATAAGAATGTCTTCCTTAACTTGAGGAATTTATATGCATTCCCCTCTTGATATAACTATTCCTCAACACAAAGTTTGTCTTGTTTATTACGCCTTATATGGTTTCAAATTAGCTCCACATGCTTGGTTTGCAAAATTCAACACCACCATCCCCCACTTTGAGTTTGCATCTAGTGTTTTCTTCGTCAAACTGACAATGATATTATTATTTTTTTATTCTACATGGATGATATGATCATTGCAAGGGATGATCTACGCAGTATTTTAGAATTTGAAAATTTTCTCAGTGGTCAATTCGAGATGAAAAAACTTGACATGCTCGCCTATTTTCTTGGCTTGGAAGTTTTATCTGTTTCAGATGAATACTTTATCTCTTAAGCTAAATATGCCTTTGCTATATTTTTCAAGGCTAGTATCATTAACTCGACCACCGCCAACACTCATCTAGATTCGAATATCAAACTTACTCACCTAAATTCGAATATCACACTTTGGTTTCCAAACTATAGTTCACGTCTGCTTTACTATTTTAAGTTTGAGGGAAAATGTTAATATATGTATATGTGTATTGGTCCACTAAGCTAAATCTTAGTCATTGTTTATATATATATATATATACACACTTCTGTACATCAGGCTTTGTACAATATATATATTTAGAAAAGTAATAAAAATTAAGAATATAATGGTTCATTTAATAAAAAAGACAAGCTTTTTTTTGCCATTAAAAATATTAATGTTTAAAATTGTTAAGTTATTTCTTAAGAAATTAGAAGTGCTTACCTGGGATCCTCTTTTAAACCTAAAATTACCAAACGAATCCCAATTTTTTTTCATCAACTGAGCAACCCTTTTAGAATATTAGATAGATCTGTCCATCTAAACAACAGTTACATTTCATACTTACGGTTCCAATAATTTCCCCAAATATATATTGTAAAATTTGAGGACAATTGTTATAATCGATTAAATTAAAATGTTTACTGTAAAACACATAATCACAATAATCAAACTTTCCTAATTAATTGGCCATGTTGAATTCTAATTCAACACAACCATGAAACTTTAAAACAGACGATCATAATTGTGTAATTTAATTACGTAAAGAACAAAACAAAGTTGATTTATTACGTAATTATTTGTAAAATTTTTTAGTATAATTAATTATGGTAAATGATCTTTTTCTCGAAATAGATATTTTGAGAACATCTACATTACCTTTATTTACGATAACTGTTTTATTTGAATTCAACTTAATAAAAAAATCTTAATAACGTGTTAATCATGAAAATCAATGATGATTATTTTGTCATACAAACTATAAAAAAATTAAAAATGGGATTATTTTATTTAAATTGTCAACTCGACGAGATTATTTAATTCATTTTTACATTACACGTATTGATGGATAATATGTGTCAAAAAATAGATATGGGTGTTGTGTTTTTTTATTTTATTTTATTTTTTTAATAAAAAAAAAAAGCGTTGGAAAGTCGTTACCCTATACCATTAAATTGGATTAGACTCTCTGACCCGTCGTGTACATAAAGGAGAAGAAAAGGCCAAAAAACAAAATTGCACGCACAAGTTTTTAATTCGTCCAAATTACACGTCTCAATACAGTCAAATTAAAAATTGTTTTTCAAGACGAGTTTATATATATATATATATATTGATGAAGTGGAAAGCTCATTCGTCGGATATAATATTTCTATCAACTCGGATTCTTGCAAAATAATACACTGCAGGTGAATCTACTGGCGTTGTACCTCCAACATGAGAATCAGTCGATTGTTCTGAGAAAATTTTGACAGACTATTGGTTAAGAAAAAGTGTGCGCATCTGGATGTAGCTCTCTTTTGATATTTATAGATGAAGGAAGACTTGTTTGACAAATTCCCCCCAAATCCCGACCCATTATTATAATTGTGGCATACATAATGAGATACGGAGTTAATGAACCGTTATTCAGGGAATGATAACGACTATTTTTTTAATAAGCGGGAAGTGTTACAACTATTTCCGAGCAAAATTAGTGGTAGCGACGCGTCTTGTGATCCCTAACTCTAATCGGGGAAAAGTGTCGAGACTTAAGAGCCTGATTAGGTTAATATCGGGGGTCGGCTTGCTCAGGGAATGATACTACTTGGGATAGTGCTCATCCCGGGGTAAGCATACCAGCTAACATAGAATATTTTGTAGTGCTTTGTAGACACGTGGCAATGATTTGAGTCGTGTTCGAATTTCCCCTCCTCGCATATATAATAGTAAAACATTAAGGGGGCAAAGTGAAATAATGGTCAAACTTTAAGGGTACAAAGTGTCAGAACCCAACAATTTTTTTTCACCATTTTTGACCTAACTGTTGCTGGCGTCTATATACCGTTGAACCCCACTCCAAGCTCTACCCCAACAAATACGGCCCATGACTCTGAAGTTCACCTCCCTCCCACCTGCTCCCCTCTCTCTCTCTACTCTCTCTCCTCCCTCTCTCTCTCTACTCTCTCTCTCTCTCTCTCTCTCTCTCTCTCCTTATATAACTTACCAATAAATACTCGCACAAACATAACGCTTATTAAACTTCCATTAACTTCCCCAACATCATCCTCAAACTCTGTCTCTTTCTCTCTCTAGTTCTTTCTCTCTCTATAGCTAATGGCGGACGCAGGTTCATGGTGCTGTGGGATTGTACTGTTGGGACTCGTGTTGTTGAGTTCCGTGAGGGAGGATTCTAATCCGATGAACGCCGCCGACGAGTGGGTACGGGGAAACCAGCTTCAGGGCCGGCCGTGCGACGAAATCTACGTCGTCGGAGAAGGAGAAACCCTACACACCATCAGCGACAAGTGCGGCGACCCGTTTATAGTGGAGCAGAACCCGCATATCCACGACCCGGATGATGTTTTCCCTGGACTGGTTATCAAGATCACTCCGACGAAGCCTATACACTTGCAGACGAGGAGGACAAGGTTGTAGTAGTTTTAATTATTACAAATTCGTCCCCAAAATTGCGATTTTATGGAAATTGGAAAATTGAGTTTTTAAATTTTCAAAATCGTGATTTTTGTGGTTTTTTTTTTAAAATACTTTTTTATGTTGTATTGTACCAAAGAAACTCTAAATTTGATAGTGAATGATTTTTCTTTTGTTTTTAAAATTTGGGTTGAAATGATACTGTTTATTAGTTGTGGGGTATAGTATGTAATAATAATAAAAAAAAAAAAACTCAAAAGATTATTAATATTAGAGTTTTAATTTCATTTATATACATGAAACAATTTGTGTTAAATTATTTTATCATTTTTCAAAATCAAAAGATCTTTCATTTATTTCCCGATCCTTGAGAATCAGGACAATAGGCGAAATTTGAAAACGGTGCTCCTTGATGTTTAAATATTTTTTTTAAAATATTGATATACCAACTAAATCAAGATTGAGATTTTTTATTTAAATTTATATTGATAAAAATATTTTAAAATAAAAAAATATTAATTTCGGGATCAATTTAAAGAGGTCTTCAAAATTTAGGAAGTTAGGTGACCGTCTTGATGGCCTAGCCCCATGACGGGCTTGCCTAATCTTAAGATAAAATGATTATGAAGGTAGAAATAAAAATAAATATGAATTTTATTTTTGATTTTGATTTTGATTTTGATTTTTTTGCACTTTGCATCCTTGAATTTTAATAAAAAACAGACTTTAGCTCTTATATTTTCAATTTGAACACAAATGTTTTCAAATCGTGTCAAGACAGTCTTTCCGTCATAAAAAATGATAGAGTTATTAATTTGGACTAACTTGACACGATTTGGAAACGTCAGCATTTTCAAATTGAAATTGAAAGTATAACGGCTATAGTAAAATTTCTTCGAAACTTAGGGCGCAAAGTGTAAAAGCCTCTTTTGGAGTATCATAGAAATAAATATCAACTTTTTTTTTTTTTTTTTTTTGAGTTGAAAAAAAATGTGAACATTGAATCAAAAGAGTTGGTCACGAAATTGAGAATGTGTATTGACCATTTTGGTCATGAAATTAATGAGATTGCGTAGTTGAATTTGGTTGTATTATGGGTTACTTCAAGGAAAACTACAAGGAGGGTACTATTGTCTTATCACAACTCCACCAAACAACTAATATTGTTTGCCCAATCATAATTAGGAAAAATTATTGCACATTCTAATTAATTTGTTAAAAAAAAAAAAAAAATTATTTTTTCTTTTAAATAAAAATAAAGGGGTTATAATAAAAAGTTTCAAAAAACCTGGGAGGACACTCGAGTCTTTCTTGAACGCTTAATTATTCTGTCCGCATCCTTGTCAATTGTCATATAAATCCTGCATTCAGGTCAACTGTCATATAAATCCATGTCGTATCGTAAAAATAAAATAAAATACTAAATTGACGAAGAATCCACGTGTTCATATAATTTTTTTTTATAATTTTTTTTTTCTATTTTTTGTTTAGTGATACGATTTGAACAAATTTATATAGTAGACTGAGTGGATGTTGCATCAGTTCGCATACAATATTTAAGATAATTCCATAAAAAAAAACTTCTAACACCCAATTATTAAAGAGTTAATGACACTTTGACCTTCTGGGGTTTGATACCGTGTGGTATTTTCGTCAGCATTTATTTCTCTATCATTTAGAGTAAAGTGCAACAGTAAATAATTAACATAAT
This sequence comes from Eucommia ulmoides, assembly GCA_016647705.1. NCBI lineage: Eukaryota > Viridiplantae > Streptophyta > Magnoliopsida > Garryales > Eucommiaceae > Eucommia > Eucommia ulmoides. The sequence continues at coordinate 3,171,883 of CM028336.1, forward strand.
TTTGTGAAATTTCAAATTTACTCTTATACCGACAGGACCTAGGAATAAATAAAAGAAAAAAATAAATAAATATTATCTGGACCTATCTGACCCAAACTGAATGTATAAATATTAAGAGTTCTTTACACTATTAATATATTTTTAAAAGAAAATTACTGAAATATGACATTTTTTAACTTATTTACATAACTAGTGCTACCCGGGGTTCGGATCCCCGGGTACGTGAGGGCGGTCATATACCCGGGGTTCGGAACCCCGGGTATACCAAAAAAAAAAAATAGTTTTTTTTAATTTTCGTATAAGGGCTTATACCCGGGGTTTGGCACCCTAGGTATACGACGATTATTTAAAAATTATTCACTAGTCCGTTTTTAGTGTTCTAAATTTTGTTATGTAGTGTTATGAGTATAGTTTATATACAAAAAATTTGGTCTATTTCTGTTACGGACATGCAATTTTTTATTAATTCTAAATTATGAAAAAAAAATTGTCGTTATCGAAACAGCTCATCTGGTCAACTTTGGCGATTTTTTTAAATTTATCCACTTGTCCATTTTTAATATTGTAAAAAGTATTATGTAGTGTTTTGAACTTAATTTATGCATAAAAAAATTAGATTTATTTAAAATATCGATAGACCACTGTTAATCAGTTTAAAGTTGCCAAAAATTTTAAAAATTTCTTGAGCAAAAGCGGATTTTTTTTTTTTTTTTTTTTTTTTTTTTTTTTTTTTTTTTTTTAGGGGTTATACCCGGGGTACCAAACCCCAGGTATAAGCCCGTATACGAAAATTAAGAAAAATAATTTTTTTTTTTTTTTTTTTGTATGTCCGAGGTTCTGAACCCGGTATACGACTGCCCCCACGTACCCCGGGATCCGAACTCCGGGTAATACTAGTTATGTAAATAAGTTAAAAAGTGTTAAATTTCTGTAATTTTCTTTTAAAAATATATTAATAGTGTAAAGAACTCTAAATATATATATATATATTTTACTTTCTGAAGTTTGATCTATTTTACTTTCTGAAGTTTGATCTATTTTCTCTTTGATTTCGTCAAAGAAAAATGCGAAAATGTAATTTTGAGAATTTTTTATTTCCTCGAGAGTGGATATTGGGTAAGCGTTAGTGGTTGATTTTTATGGTTCTCATTCAAATGCATTTTAGATAAATAATTGTCCTCATCCATATGTCATTTTGACCTATTCTATGGAATTTTTTTTTTTTTTTTTATATATATATTATTTTGACATTTTGACCTATTCTTTGGAATATTATATATATATATATATTATATTCATGAATATCCCTACATCTACACAAAGTGTAAGATTAATCTCGTTCGAGATGCGTGATTGTTCCTCCCAACAAGTATTTTTTCGTAGAATCGAACTTCTGATTTTGTAGAAGTCTCTCAACTACTTTAATTCAAGAGGACCTTATACTTGAACTACACTAATATATATATATAGAGATACATGGTGATTGAAAAAAAAAATGCGTGAAGAGGATGTTTTATTGATGGAGAAAATAAAAAGTAATTATTATTATTATTTTTTGAAAATACTTATATTATGTTTTTATTATTTTAAAAAAACAAGAGGCCAAAAAGAGGTGGCGGCATTTGGTTAGTGTTTTTTGTTTTTCTGTTTTTATTTCCAATAAATTGGAATTGAAATTATATTTTCGTTCTGGAGTATGCCGGGAACAGAAACATATTTGGTAACCACCATTTTTCTGAAATTATTTCTTTTAATTTATGAGAATAGAAACAAAGAAACACGTTTGGTTGTAAAATTTGTTCTTTTTTTTCTTTAAATGTATGACAATAAATATATACATTTTTTTGTCATGTGGCTGCGGCTGCGGCAACAGTGGGGTGGTGGTCTAAAAATATTCTGAAATATTCACAAATTTTTGGAGCAAAAATATGTTTACTAAACGCATTTTAATATATTAATTTGAAAATTTTGAGAGCGGAAATCAAGGAACGAAAGGGTTGAATTTTGACTGAGTTTATTATTACTTTTTTTTTTTTGTTTTTCTTTTTCCACGAAACAATAAAGGCAACTTTATATAACGTTTTGGACCACCAGTGACCTCAATTTTGGTGGATCATTCATGGACTTATTCATAATTTTCAATTTAGGTTCTTTTGAGCCCATTTTTTTGTATTATGGCCCATATATTATTTCTATTTTTCAAAAAGTAATTGTGACATTAGACTATCAAAAAAAATTAATATTTTGAAATTTTAAATTTAGTAAAAATATTTTGAGGCGAGTTACGGATGCGCTCCAATTTTCTGAAAGGAAAAAAATAGTAAATTTAAAATATTTTTGCGTTTTTTTGGAAAATAAATGATGAGAGTAGTTTTTAAAGTATCAGTTTTCTCGTAAAAAATACTTAAGCCAATTTTAGATTAGAAAAATGAGTCGTCACTTAACATTGAATTTAAATGGTGTGCTAGGTCACCCAATTTTTTTTTAAAAAAAAATGATTAAAAAAAATAGCTTAAGTAATATTTTAACTCCAAAAGGCACGGTTCAATTAGAGATTCATTTTTAAGGGTTCGGGGATTAGTTACGCTCAGGGAAGGAGTTAGGCACCCCATGACGCTTGTCTGAAGACAGTACTTTATCCAATTAAATCTAATCAAAATTTAATCCAAATATTTTATTTGGTTTTGAAATCTCTTCTTAGAAAATATTTTTTATTTTTTTGTACATAAAGAGCATAAATAAAATTACACAAATAAAAACGCAGAAAGACGCTAAACAAAAAAATACATAGAGAAAAATAAAAGCGCAGAAAGGCGCAAAATAGTAAATAAATTCAACAAAATAAAAGAGCGGAAAGACGCAAAATAATAAATAAATACAACAAAATAAAAGCACAGAAAGACGCAAAACAAAAAATAAATACAACAAAATAAAAGCGTAGAAAGGCGCAAAACAAAAAATAAATATAACAAAATAAAAGCGCAAAAAGGCGCAGAACAAAAAAAATAAATACAGAAAAGTAAACTTTTTTTTTTTTTTTTTAAATATTCCTATGGAACGTCCTTTTAAGTTTTGTCCAATTTTTTGTCCATCATTTCAAAAAGTTTAATGGCAAAAATAAAAATAAAAATAAAAGTGTAGTTGGAGAATAGAAAAAACCTACTTGGGCTTGGACGGTTTGTTCCCCTTTTCCGCTTCTTCTTCTCCCTTTTTTTTTTTTTTTTTTTTTTTTTTTATAAATCAAAACCTACATTTCCTTTATTTATTTTTTATTTTATTTTATTTTTGCCGAAAATCATAAAACCCAACCAAAAAAGAAAAAATCTCTCACTTTCTCTCTCTAATCTCTCTCTCACGTCTGAAAATCTGTAAGTAAAAATCTTAAGATCCTTTCTATCAAAACTCTCGACTCCAAACCCCCCACCCCCCAAAAAATATGAACTCCTCACTCTCTCTCTCTAAAACTCTTTGCCCCTCCCCATTTCTCTCTACCAAAACCCAAAAAAAATCCTCTTTTGTTGAGGGAATGGCTGCTTTTTATAGGCAGCCGCTCTCTTTTTTATTTATTTATTTTTTATTTTTTTCCCCACATATATAGAGAGGAAAGAGTAGCAGCCCCTCTATGGGCATATGTGCAGCCATCCTTTTCAACCTTAGGGGCTGCAAATGTGCAATCCCTTTTCAACTTTAGGGGCTGCACATGCAACCTCTTTTTAAGGGTTTAGGGCTCTTTTTTTTTAAAAAAATAAAAATAAAATAAAATAATAAATAAAGTAAAAAATATATTTTTGCGGGGAGGTCAAAATACCGTGTCTACAGTTACATTTTTTTTTTTTTATGAGAAGAAAGAAAACAACTAGGGAAACCTATCAAAAGCCTCCGCTTCCATTTCTGTCAAGACCAACATTTCTATTTCTTCCAAAGGTGACTCCATCATCTTCAGATCGGTGGTGTTTTTTGCTCCCTTCTTTGCCAGGTAGTCAGTGCACTTATTCCTCTCTCTGGGCATGTTTTGGAGGATGCAGTTGTTGGTGAGGAATCTTTTACAATATGCTATCCATGGTTTAAACCACTGCAGCTCGGAGCATTCCTCTAGATTTAGGGAGAGTGGGATACCGTCTCTTGGGAATTTGTTTTCGCCACCACTCTTGGTATGTCTCAGACGCAATTCGAATGCCCTTATGTTTACTCTTTATTTTAGCTTCAGGGGCCATGCAATTTGGTAGATGACCATAATAGCCGACTATCCATACTCTGAGATTGGCTCTGATTAATTCTTCAATTCCTCCTCTCTCGGGATTTTTTTTGGCACTCTCATCTGTGTTAAGTTTATAAAAACTTGCAATGCGAGGAAGCCAATTAGTTTGAGGAATACAAGGGTTGCCATTCCTAGGGTTCTTTGGAAGGAAAGTTTGGTTAAGGTCATTAGAAAGCTAGTTAATTTTTAGGAGTTTTGACATTTTGTACCCCCGAAGTTTGACAAAAATATTGCTTTGATCTTCATGGATTCAATTTGAACATATAACACAATAAAGTTTTTGAATCATCCACTACAGTCTAAGTCATTATCCTCATTATAATTTTGAACAGAAAATAGTAACTTGTGAATGAGACTATTTTTAAGAGGTTTTATTGGCATTCCTAACTTCCTCCTATTCGCTTTCCCATTTTATTTTCTATCCAAATACTCAGAAGTCTGATATACATACATACATATATATATACACACACACACATATATTCAGATTTTTCATAAAAGATTTTTAAAGATAAAAAAAATGTGATGAAAATATCCTTAAAATCCTCTTAAAAATAGTTAGGTGCATGGCGAGTGACAGTTTGCCATCTATAATTGTAATGGAGCTATTGATTTGTACTAAAGTGGAATCATTACGAAAATTTGGGGTGTCATGTGGTCAAATAGAAACTACAAGGACCAATGTGAAATAATTGTCAAACGTCAGGGGTGCAAAGTGTCAGTATCCATACTTTTTATGCTATTCACTCAATGTATTTCACTTTTACCCTCTAATTGTAATTATAGTTTTAAAGTATCGTTCCGTTGAATTTTTAGTTGAATTTCAGAGAATTAAATGTAACGGCAAACAAGTAATTGAGTTTAATAGTTATTCGTATAAAATTCTTGACTCTAGAGATATAATAATATGAAGAAGACAAAAGTGTTTCAAGTACCGACGGAACGATAAGCATCTCTTCTTCCAAATTTCAAAGAGAGGAGGACGGGTTTGAAGTGGACATGACATACATTAAGGATAATTTAGTATTTTAATCAATTTTGTGTTATTCATTATGTTTACTGACAAGCCCCGATTTTCCGAAAGGAAGAAATAAATGAATATAAAGTGTAAAATGAGAAGGAAATTTTAAAAACGTCGATTTTCTCATAAAAGTACTTAAATCAATTTTAGAAAAAGGAGTCGTCAACTAGTATTGTGTTTAAATAGTGTGCCAGGTTACTGGTTTTTTTAAAAAAAAAATTATTTGAAAAATGACTTAAGTAAAATTTTGACTCCAAAATGACAGTTCGACCAAAGATTCATTTTAAAAAACTCAGCGGTCAATTACGCATGTGGAAAGTGTTAAGCACCTCAAGATGCCCGTCCGAAGACGGTACCTTATCCAGTAAGTCCAAACAAAATTTAAATCCAAATATTTTATTTGATTTTTGAAATCTCTTCTTACAAAACTTTTTTTTTTTCATGAAATAAAATGGAAAAATAATTTTTTTATTTTTTTCCTCCAATGTGATCGCTTATAAAAAATATTGATGATTTAATAAGGATGACCCCTGGGAGGGTTTAATGTATCGGGTTTTAAGTTAAGATTTTTTTTTTCTTCTTCTTATTATTTTTTGGTTTTTTGGAATTTTTTATTTTTTTGGATTTTTTGATATAATAGGGATCGATTCCTTTTTTCATTTTTCTTATGCGAGAAAAATAACTATTTACATAAACACAATAACAGTACATAAAGTGCGTAAAATAAAATTATAGAAATAAAAGCGTGGAAAGATACAGAACAAAAAAATAAATACAATCAAAATAAAAGCGCGGAAAGATGCAGAATAGAAAATATGTACAATAAAATAAAAGCGTGGAAAGGCGCAGAATATGAAAAAAAATACAACAAAATAAAAGCACGGAAAGGTGCAGGACAAGAAAATAAATGCAGAAAAATAAACAGGTTTTCAAGTGTTCTAATGGAGTGTCCTTTTAAATTTTATCCAATTTTAGATCCATTCCTTCAAGCGGTTTAAGCAAAAATAAAAATGTAGTTGGAGATTAGAAAAAAACTTAGCTGGACTTTGACGGTTTTTTTTTTTTTTTTTTTCTTCACTTGGAAAAACTCAAATCCTCCTTTATTATTATTATTTTTTTGGGCCAAAATCCCACACCCAAATAAAAACCAAAAAAAGAAAAACCAAACTAAATCAAAAAGAAAATCCCCCCCAAAAAAATCTTTTTTTTGGACACCCTCAAAACCGAAAACCCACTATCCAAAAAAAAAAAAAAAATCTCTCAAAAATCAATCCCTTTCTCCCTGAAAATTTAAAATCTCCAAGTAAATCCACACTTGCTCTCCCTAATTTCTCTCACGTTCTCTCTTTTCCACCCAAAATCCTCCTAGTAAAATCCCCCCTTATTGCTTGAAATGGCTGTCATTTATAGGTAGCCATTTTTATTTATTTATTTATTTATTATTATTATTATTATAGCTATAGTCATATAAAGAATAAATAGGGGCTACTTTAGCAGCCCCTTTTTTCAATATTGTAGCTGCAATTACAACCTATTAATGGGCTGCATTAAATTTTTGATAATCTAATTACAGCTCATTAATGGGCTACAGTTGCACCCCTAGGTTGCATGCAAAATTGCATGCACCCCGCCATATTTTTTATATATATTATTTTATTTTTGTTTTTTCGTTTTTTTATAAATATGTAATTAGATTATCAAAAATTTAATCAAGTTTAAATTATTTGTTTCGCCAATTTCATGAATTTTCGAAAATACCCAAACTTTAGGGTCAAAATAATTTATTTTTTTTAAAATTGATTTCAATTGATTTAAATTTTGAAAACTAAAATTGACCAAATAAAAGATGATAAATGTTCAAGATTCATTTTAATTTGATCAATTTAGTCCAAAAAATAATTTTTATAAATTTTTATTTTGACCCCGAAACTTTTTTTTTTGAATTTCCGAACCTCAATTAGAGTTTCGATTCAAGTTTCTCAAGAATTAATCATTTCAAAAGATAAAGTTTTGAATCAAAATTGGTCCTTGCTAAACAACGATTTAAAATTTCTCAAAATTTCAATTAGATCCCTTAAACTTTGTAATTCGACAAATTGTTTCAATTAGCTTATTCGGGGGACCAATTGGAATTATGAGACTTTTAATTAACTTGTTTTGAGGATAATTGAACATTGCAAAGATTAATTTCAAAATACGAGTCTAAATATAAATCTTTCGAATTTTTAATTTAGTTCCAAAACTTTTTCAAAAGGAACAATTTTGATTCAAAACTCTCAATTGGATAACCTTTTGTCTTAATTGGTTTTTTGAGATATTAATTTAAATCCTAGAGACTTAATTTATTATTTCAATCCTCCAATTAAACCAAAAAATTTCCAATTGCAAAATTCAAATTTGAAATAATTCCTGAAACCTTCAAATTGACCCTCCATTTTGTTTGAATATTCTCAAAATTCATGAATAATTGACTTGGTAAAAAGAAACATTTTTATTTTTATTTTATTTTTTATTTTTATTTTTTTTATCTTTAAATGCCATGCATGGACGGGACAAAATGCGATGTCTACATTTATTCAAATTGTGGATCTTAACGTACACCCTATCTTAATAACCCTACAACCTTTAAAAAAAGAAAAAGAAAAAATAGTTAACTCAATTATTATTTTATTTTTTACATTATTAAAACACATCTTTTCAATTTTTTATTTTTTGCATATTCCTTACCCTCCATGTTTTCTGCTGATACACCATTGACGAGGCAATCGGAGCGGCGCCCAACACCAGCACCAACTCTCTTTCTCTCCCTGCACCCCTCACACCACCATCTGATTTAGGTTTTTCATAAAAGAATTTTAAAGATCAAAGAAATAGGATGAAAATATCCTTAAAACCCTCTTAGAAATAGTTAGGTGCATGACGAGTGATGGTTTGCCATCTATAATTGTAATGGAGTTATTGATTTGGACTAAAGTGGAATCATTACGAAATTTTGGGGTGTCATGTGTTCAAATAGAAACTACAAGGACCAATGTGAAATAATGGTCAAACTTAAAGGGTGCAAAGTGTCAATATCCCATCTTTTTATGCTATTCGCTCTTCTTAATATATTTCACTTTTAACCTCTAATTGTAATTATAGTTTTAAAATATCATTCCGCCGAACTTTTAGTTAAATTTTAAAAAATCAAATCACGACGAGTAATGGCAACAAGTGATTAAATTCAATAATTTCTCATATAAAATTATTGACTCTAGAGATATAATAATATAGAAAAATCAGAAATGTTTCAAGCACTGACGGAACAATAAGCACCTTTTCTTCTAATTTTTTTATTTTTTTAAAATAGGACGGATTTGAAGTGGACATGTCATACATAATGTATAATTTAGTTTTTCAATCAATCTTGTGTTATTCATTATGTTTACCTAATTTGAGGATATGAATGTACACCCTATCTTAATAACCCTACACACCTTTAAAAAAATATATATATTTAACTCAATTATTATTTTAGTTTTTAAATTATTGACACATGTATCTTGTCAATTATTCATTTTCTGCATATCCCTTGCCCCCCATCTTTTCCTGTGATACGCCATCGATGAGACAATCAGGGCGGCACCCAGTGCCAACGCTGGCGACTCTCTCTCTCTCTCCCTGCCGGTCCTCCCTATACCCTTCACCCCACACCACCATCTATCGACCGCACACCTCATTTTCTCTCTCTCTCTCTACGATAGTATCTTAGATCCATCGTAGGGATCTGCATATCCACGGCAGATCCTCAAGGAAACTATGTGGATTTGCGACGGATCTGAACAGATCCGTGGTGGATTTGTCTAGATTCTCAGTGGTTGTCCACCCCTACGACTTTGCGCTATAGTTAACTTTGCACCAATCAAGAATGCCAAGGTTTGAGAGAGAGTGAGAGAGAGAGAGACGGGGTTAATGCATGTTTAACGAAATAAAGGGAATAAAAAATTTAAAAAATTATTCTAAACCGGATAAAATGATAATTTCAAAATTAATTATATGTTTGCTTAAATGGAAATATAAATTTAGCAACATATAGAATTACCCTAACTTAAATTTATAGAAGACTTACTTTAATCAATTATTTTATTTATTTTTTTGAATTTTCAAAATTAATTTGATAGTTTAATATTATTATATGACTTCCTAACATTTGTAAATTAATATTCAAGATGATTTACAATTAAAATTTATGGAGCTTTAAAAAAAAAAATACATTGCATTAAATAAAAAGGGTACTTTTTGAAAAAAATAAAATAAAATATATATATATATATATATATATATATATATATTAAAATATATATATATATATATATATATATTAAAATAATAAGGATAAATTACCTTTTACTCCTTTCTACTTTATCTAATCATTATCTTACCCTCACCATTTAAAAAATTACATTTTACCTACTTTTGAAGTAGAAGTAAAGGATGCCGTTTGCCCCCACACTTCAAAAAAGATAGAAAAATACACTTGGAGTGAGAACGTTGTGCGGTATCTACTATCTAGTTATATCAGTATAGCTAAAATGAAGTGCAGTCTAAGAGGAGACAATTCATCTAGTTCCAGTGTCTTAAAGCAAGCAAGTAACTGAAGTAACAAGGCAAGCATAGCGATTTTCCCTAGCTGAAAAACTTAGAGATCACTTAAACCAATTTTTTTTTTCCTGTTTAAATTAATGGAATATTATACTTAAAATGGATATAATTAAATTTTTTTATCTGTTTTTTTTTTTATGAAATAGATGAAATTGCCTATTTACTTTAATTTTAATTTAATTTTTAAAACTATTTACAATAAAAAAATTAAATCAAAATTAATATATATATATATATATATATATAATTAAAATTAATTTTGTCTTTTGCCCTTGGACACAAGTCATTGACATATGATAAAACCCAGCTAGCATGATCAAATTTCAACACTACATATACAATTATTTGACTTCTGTTAGCTTGTGTTGAAGGACATAAGATTCATAAAAGATAAATCTTAATTTAATATAAAATCTTGACAAATTTCGAATAATTAGGTGGGTTAATTGTCCTTTATCCCTTGTATTTTGATCTTATTACATTGGGAAAATCACATTTTTGGTCATTTAGGTTCGGGATGAGTGTTCAAGTGGTCCCTTAAGTTTCGCAATTAACACATTTGGTCCCTTAACTTACAATTTAATTTTAATCTGGTCCAATTAGAAAATCTATTAGGAAAATTAGATGGATTACCGTTTGCGTAAGGGTCTTTTTGTCTTTTAAGGACCAAAACTTACTCCCCGTTTTCTATTTTAAATCTTCTGTGCCATTTTTCGATTGTACTAGCTATAAGACTATGTTTATTAACTGAATATACAACTTCTGTAGAAGAGAGAACGTAAATAATGGTCATTTTGCAACTATGAGAGGATATTAGATTCGAATATGATGTACGTGCCCCTAGCTAACAGATCATGTAACCATTCCGTCCAATTTTCATCACTGTTTACAATTTGGACCAAATTAAAATCAAATTGTAAGTTAAGGGACTAAATGTGTTAATTACAAAATCTCAAAAGTCACTTAATCAGGCACTCCGAATTTAAAGAGTCAAAAGTACCATTTTCCCTATTACATTTTATCTCTTATGATTGACGTGCTAATTATTGTACATGTCCTAATGTCAAATTTTATGGATAAAACTCGCTTATTCAACTTTTCGGGTTAACTTCACGAAAAATGTTAAAAAATGTATATATTATTTTTTTTGTCAAAAATTTACATAAATAAACAAAATTATCTTTTATTTTATTTTTTGTATTTTATCTTCAAATGGGCTGAGGGACAACGTCTATTGGCCTAATCACATCATACGATGCCCTATTCGTCACACACCGGATTGTATCACTAATCCGAGTTTAAACTCTTAATTTTCTGGGATTGATCCGACCCACTTGCCTATAAATAGCGGGGCAACGCACCATGTATTGCTTCTTCTTTTTTTCGTCTAAAACATTTGAACTCCTATATTTCTTTTCCATGCCGGGGGAATTTTGTTGGACACATCACAACAAGTCTTTATGCCCACGTCAACAAAACTCATCTCACAGTCCTCTAACTGGATCAACTGCGAATGTTAGGCAATTATAAATACCAACACCTTTACATATTAAATTTCAATTAAAAAAAATAAAAATCAAGTTATTCTATTTTTTTTAGGGACATTGGGTAGGAGATCATATATTTAAGCTCTAATTGGTCAAAAGTCCTACATGTGGTAAAAACTTTTGATTTCGTCCTATCTCTTTTAAAAACGCAGAAACATTATTCATGTGATAAGCACGCGTTAGTTACATGTAATTATTTTCTGTGTAATATCACTATATTAGTTACATGTAACTAATTTTTTCTTTTCTTTTATTTTATTTTATTTTTTTCTCAGTTACATATTCCAATAATATGTAACTTTTTAGTTACATGTCTCTGATACGTAACTAAAAAATTTGATATTTTTCAGTTATATATTTTAATAATATGTAACTTTTTAGTTACATGTTTCTAATTTGTAACTAAAAAGTTTGATATTTTTTCAGTAACGTCACAAAATATTATATATATTGTAACATGTAACTAATATTATATAAGCACATGTAACTAAAAATGCTCAAATATGTGTGAAAAGTAACAATTATGAAATTATAACTAACATTAGTTACATGTAACAGAATTCACTATAAAAATCGAATGTACTCACTAAAAGACTCCCTACAATCCCTGTAATATCCCTACAATTCCTGCAATATGAGACTAAAACACAAGTGGAATATAACTTAAAAGATTAAATCAAAATCTAATAACACAAAAGGACTTTTCACCAATTAGACTTAAAAAAAAAAAAAAGGACTTTTCACCAATTTTTCTTTGGTGTAAAATTTTTTTTAGTTTATGCACATTAATTATCAAAAATAAAATAAAATTAATTTATAAAAAATTATTATTTGTTTAATCCGTAACTGAATAGAATAAATAAAACAAAATAAAAACATAAATGATAAATGCAATGCTAACTGCACAACCGAAATATATTAATTAACAATAAATAGGGCATCAACTGGAGAAAAATACAAGTCATTATGTGGACCCTGAAGTTTTCGAAATTGCATATTAGGTCCTTAACATTTTACATCTGTTATGAGTTTGAATAAAAAATAGGTTATGCTTAACACATGGTCTTTTAATAGAAATATTTTTGTCGTTTTATCACCCAACTAAATCTAAGACATTTTTTCCTAAGCTTTTCCTAACAAAGATTCGTTACTAGGGGAAAACGTCTTACGTTTAGTGGAATGATGAAATGATAAAAAATATATCTATTTGAAAGTCATGTAATTAAATCTGTTAGTCTGATTTCCAAGAAGATATGCTCTCTTACCTTGTCAACCACGGTTCAACTCTTCTAAAGAGTATTCTAAGAATTAAATCTTAAATGTATCAAACTAATGTAGAAGAGTACGCCATCAAATTTGTTCAGTGAAGTGATTAGTCGAGGTTCGCGTAAGCTGGCTCGGATACACCTTACAAAAAAGGTCGTGTAATGAGCACAACCCATTTTCGGTCCAAAATTATTAATAACGTTTTCGATTTGGCGGGATCAAACAAATGTGCAACTCGACAAAACTTAGGGTCAACACAGACACTCACCCCATACTTTAGGGACCAAAAGTGTAATTTTCCCTTTAAAATTTATTCTTCTTCTAAAGGAAAGTCTTGCAAGTTATGCCAAATGCTGAACTAGCTTTTGCAGTGCGGAATGTGACACTTTTCACCCCCATGCAGCTAATGATTTGGACTGGCATATAAATTATATTTTGTACCCATAAAATTTTAATTTTTAATTTTGGTGCAATGAATCATAATATTTATAAATTTTACTTCATGGGTCAATTTAGTTGGTTAATTTAACGCAAAATCTCACTAAAAATGTCAAATTTGACTAAGAAATTATTTTTCTCGGTGCTGTCTAGAGCGCCAGAATCGATCAATTTTAGGGTGTAATGTACTATAATTGGAAACTTATGATATATAATGCAAATGAGTATAAAATTTAGGGGAGAAAAATGAATTTTTTATCTCTCTCTCTCTCTATCCTCTCTCTCTCTATATATTGTATATGTAGGGAAAAGGCATTGTCTGTATTTCAGCACTCTCTCAAGAGATTAACACAAACACAGTTTGATAATCCTCTTGTGGTAAAGCTTTACAATCCCATTTTTTTTTTTTTGAAAAGTTTTTATTTTTTATTTTTATATTATTATTTTAATTTTTCCATATATATATGTGAAGCTTTTTCGAAGAAAATATGGGAAGTTCAGGGTTGTGGACTCTTGTTCTTGGCGTCATCTTCTTCATTGGCTCTTCCTCTTCAGAAAAAGGTTCTCTCTCTCTCTCTCTCTCTCTCTATATATATATATAAATATCATAAACACACACTCATTTTCATTCCAGTTGTATTTACATGAATTTTAGTTCATTATCTCAGTGTACTCCCAGTTTTTTCTTGCACTAATTTGGGCAATAATAATTATTTTCGTTTTTTGGGGGGTGCAAAAGTTTTTTGAAGGCAAATCTAGCAAAAGAAATTGTAGATCTTTTAGTGTATCAAAAGTTTGGAGGTGAACTCAAGAGTTGTCAGTCCAATTGACAAGGGGAGGAGACGTTTGAGAGTGAGTTAGGTCTATTGGATTTTTACGTGGTATTAGAGCCAAAACTTTTGTATGATAACGGGTTTATTGAATCCCACATCGATGATGGGTCCGCGACAAAAATTCCACCTTGTGTAAGGGGGCACGTTGAATCCCACATCTATGTTGGGCCCTTCCCCCCGATATCCGTCACAGTGATTTGTCCAAGTCCACCCTGCGCATGAGGTACCGTGCTGAATCCCACATCAGCAAGGATTCGACTCTGTTGGGAAGCAGTTTAAAAATTAAATCCTGAATACACTAAGATTATGTGGGAGAGTGTGCCCATAAGGTTATTAATTAAAGTGCGCGTAAACTGGCCTAGACACGTCTTACTGTAAAACTAAAAACAATGGGGTGCGGAATGTTAAATAAGGTAAATAATATACGTAGAAAGTGTAATTTACCTAATGATAATTTTATTTTTATTTTTTTGTCCGAAGCTCCATATTCCACGTTCGCGAGAGACGCGACATCAGCTCCGCCGGTTCTCCACCACGACTACATAATCATCGGCGGCGGAACCGCCGGCTGCGCTCTAGCCGCCACCCTTTCGGAAAATTCAAACGTTTTACTACTCGAAAGAGGTGGCTTGCCGTACGGAAACCCTTCCGTCGAAGACATCCGCGGCTTTGGCCCGACTCTGGCGGACGTCTCACCGTCGTCCGCTTCACAGCTCTTCATCTCCACCGACGGTGTCTTCAACCACCGTGCCCGCGTCCTGGGAGGCGGCTCTGCCCTGAACGCCGGCTTCTACACGAGGGCCAGCGCAGATTACGTCAAGCAGGTCGGGTGGGACCCTAAGCTGGTGAACGAGTCGTACGAATGGACCGAGAAGAAGGTGGCTTTCGAGCCGGCGATGCTGCAGTGGCAGTCGGCGGTGAGAGACGGGCTTCTAGAAGCCGGAGTGTCGCCGTACAACGGGTTCACGTACGAGCATATACCGGGGACGAAAGTCGGCGGCAGCATATTCGACCGGAATGGGCACCGACATACGGCGGCTGATCTGTTGGAGTACGCCGATCCGGCGAGGATTGCGGTTTACCTGAACGCAACTGTTCAGAAAATCTTGTTCAGAACTGAAGGTATTAAATTTACAGATTTTTTTTTTTTGGTATATTCACGAGTCTCCCCACGCCAACACAGGGTATAAGACAAATCTCATTCGAGGTGTGTGATTGTCCCTCCCAACAAGTATTTTTTTGTATGCTTGAACCCCTAATCTTATAAAGACCCTTTAACCTTACCACTTGAATTACACTATATTAGTATTAATTTTTCACATTTATAAATGTAAAAAGAAATAATAAATAGAAAAAAATAAATTAATAAATTACATATACAAAACTTAAAGAATACAAAACGTAATTCAACTAAATCGATTTAAAAGTAGAGATAGGAAATTCTTAGACGATTTTTTTTTTTGCAACAAAATTCATAAGTTAATCTGATCTATCCGTTGATCTTGAATCAATCCCAACCTTTCAAAAGACATCTACTAATAAATTAGGACATAATACATTTTAACGGTCCGCGGAATACATTTTAACGGTCCGAATTTAAGTTTCAAATATGAATGGTTGAGATTAAACTTGTGCAACCTCTCAATTTATTCAACCCATATGAAAAGATGAGATATTTGGGGTGGGGGAGGCTGGGGGAGAGAATTTTTGCTTAAAAATTTCACACTTCTACTTTCTAAACGGTTAAATTTAATATCACTTTGTATCCTTCAAATTTCATCTATGTACTTTCTTAACTAATTTTTTTATACTTACAAATTTAAAAATCAATGTAGCATTTTTAGGCACAGAGAATTTATAGTCCATTAATAAACATGACGTATAGACATTTTAACAGTCCAGATTTAAGTTTCAAATGTGAATGGTTGAGATTTAACTTGTGCAACCTCTCAATCTGCTAATTTCAAACTTTCAACACTACTCAATCTACTAAACCCATATGAAAAGATGAAATATTTTGGGGGAGAGGCTAGGTGAGGGAATTTTAGCTTAAAAATTTCACACTTCTATTTTCAAAACGGTTAAATTTAATTATATTTTGTACCCTTCAAATTTCATCTAGTTCTTTATTAACTAATTTTTTTTATACTCATAAATTTAAAAATTAATATAGTATTTTTAGGCACGGAGAATCTGTAGTCAATTAATAAAACATGACGTATAGACATTTTAATGGTCCAAATCTAATTTCATAAAATGAATGGTTGAAATTGAACTTATACAACCTCTCAACCACCATTCAATTTCAAAGCGGTTGAATTTAATTATATTTTGTACCTTTTAAATTTTACATATGTACTTTATTAACTAATTTTTTTTATTTTTTTTATACTTGTAAATTTAAAAATCGATATATTGTTTTTAAGTACAAGAAATACCTAATTTAAAAAAAAAAAATCCTAATTTATTAATAGATTAATAATTAATACATATATAAATATAATTATAATTACTATATAATCTAAGATAAGTGATATATCTATATATAGTTGTTACTTCGTTAGGGTTCTTATTAAATATTTATTTTGGACATATATATATATATATACACACAGTAATTACCCGTGACTAAAGGCACGTTTTAGTATTATTCTGGAAAAAGAATTACCTTTATGAAATTTAAAATTATAAATTTGAAGTGTAATCAATTAATTACCTTATAATTTATATCATAAAAGTAGTGTACTCCACCAAAATAATTTATTTCGTGGATAAAAACACTAAAATCTCTCAAATTATATAATTTAAGAGGTGAAAATATTTTTTAAATTAAATAGTTGAGATTTATTTTTATATTTTCTTTAATAAATCTCATCCATTCTATTGACAAAAATTAATGTATGCACCACATACTGTCTCGATTTATAATATAAAATTCATATTTTTTTTATACTTTGTTCTCCTAAAGTTTGACCAAAATTCCACTTTGGACCCTATGATTTCAATTTGAACATACAACACCAAAAAGATTTTTAGTCATCCGGCTACAGTCGAAGTCATTATCCTTATTTCAATTTCAAACAAAAAACAATCACATGTCATGCACCTGACTGTTTTTAATGGGCAAATTTATTGTAGATTTTTTAAAGAGGGAATGATAGAGGTTGAAAATGCCAATAAAATTCCCTTAAAAACAGTTGAGTGCACGACAATTAATCGTTTGCTGTAAAAAAATGTAATGGAAATATTGATTTGGAATGAAGTAAAATAATGGTCAAACTTCAGGGATGCAAAGTGTAAAATTCCCTAGATATTATTCTTTAAACGAGAAATTACATTCCTCGTCCCTAATGTGTGGGGTGGGTGTTTATAAGTAGACGCTGAGGTTTATCAAATTGCACATTTGATGTCTTAAGTTTTATATTTGCTCCAATTCCGTAAAATTGAAAATATTGTTAATCATTTTAGACAGAAAATAAATTGAGCTTAGCATGTGCCCTTCAAATGGAGACACTTTCATCATTTTATCACTCCACTAAATCTAAGACGTTTCTTTGTAACATCGATTCAGTCTCCTCACTTCCTAATATGTGGGGTGGGTGTTTATAAGTGGACGTTGAGGTTTATCAAATTGTTTGATGTCTTAAATTTTATATTTGTTTCAATTCCGTAAAATTGAAAATATTGTTAATCATTTTAGACAGAAAATAAATTGAGCTTAGCATGTGCCCTTCTAATGGAAACACTTTCATCATTTTATCACTTCACTAAACCTAAGACATTTTCTTGTAACATCGATTCAGTCTTCTCTTCCATTCTTTAAAATAATCGTTACCAAGAAAATGATAGAAAAAAAACGTTTTATATTTAATGGAGTAATAAAATGACAAAAATATCCCAATTAGAAAGTCACGAGTTGAGCAAGAGTCATTTTTCATCAAAAATCATTAATGACATTTTAAATTTTGCAAGATTGAAACAAATATAAAACCTGAGAGACCAAATGTGTAGTTTTATCAAACCTCACGACCCACATAGACACCCACCCTCATACTTTAGGGACCAAAAATATAAGGCTACTTTTGGTTACTATTTTCGTTCCATGATTCTTGTTCCTGCTTCAAAAAATTGGGATTAATGTATGGAAATGTATTTAGTAAATATTTTTTTGTTCCCAAAATTTTGGAAGTAATTTTGGAGTTCCTCCTGAATTCTTTAAGAATTTGAGAAACGAAAAAATATATATATATATATGTATATGTCACTCCCACAAAACTATTCCTAACACCATTGCGCCAACACCACCACCTATCCCGTCAACCATCACTACCACGTTGGTCACCATACATATAAAGAAAAAAACAGAACAAATGTTGCAACCAAACATGTTTCTTATTCTGTTCTCATAAATTAAGAGAAACAATTTCAGTACAACGCTCGTTAGCATGTTTCTATTCTCAAAATTCCTGAACAGAAACAAAATTCTCATCCTAATTTATCTCAATTTATTAGAAGTAGAAACAGAAAAACAAGAAACACTAACCAAACGCCACCTAAATTTTCCCTTCTACAGGCGGACAAGCAAAGCCGAGGGCGTACGGAGTGCTTTTTAGAGATCGCAAAGGGAGAAGCCACGTGGCGTACCTAAATACTGGGCCCGAAAACGAGATCATATTATCTGCTGGGGCAATTGGAAGCCCACAGATTTTAATGCTGAGTGGTGTAGGCCCGTTTGAGCAATTAGAGGCCCATAATATTAAGGTGGTCTTGGCCCAGCCCGAAGTGGGCCAAGGGATGTCCGATAACCCAATGAATATATTGTTAGTACCTTCGGCCCGGCCCGTTGAGGTGTCGTTGATCCAAGTTGTGGGCATTACCCAGGTTGGTAGCTTTATTGAGGCAGCAAGCGGGTCACTCATCATCCCTTGGGCACATAAGTTGGCTACACAATTCTCCCTCCTTCAAAATCAGGTATTTATATGTATATATATATATATATGTATTGGTTTAGACTTTATAGGTTTCGGGTCGTTATATGTATTAGACAAGATAAACACGAAAATAGATAGATCATTTTTTGAGTTTACATGTGATGATGTCACAATTTGATTCGTCAAATATAGAACTTTTGGGAAAACAATGCACCGTGGATGGGTTTACCGGCGTTGCACCTCCGTTGTGAAAATCTTCAGTGTTTTCTCAAAGAAATTTGGCAGAGTGTTCACTAAGAAAATAACACTCTCCTACTTTAATATTTATAGGAGATGAAAAAATTGTTTTGTCCCTGAATCCCGACTCATTCCTTTTAATTTTGTGGATTTGGTGGGATACGGATTTCGTTGAGGCCTTTGGCCTGCTTCCCTTTGTTGGGACGATGTTTGGAGTCAGTCTAGTCGGAAACGATCATGCTCGAGATAGTAGCCTGTTCGGGGATAGTAGTCTTGTTCAGGTGTGGTATGTTTTGTAGTTCATTGTGCGTGACACGTGTATGTTGGTAAGGGATACGCGACAATGATTAGGCCTAATTTGGATTTCTCCTCATCAACTTGCTAGCCCGATAATTTTGAATTGTACCTATTAATGGGTGACACAATATACATGAAATAAATCAAGATAATTTTCTTAAAATATTTTTTCATTAACGATTTTGATTGATTTAAGGAAAATTTGACGGATGAGATTGACTTATGGAAGTTTTTGGAGGAAAATTCCTACCTAAAAATTTCACACTTTTACTTTCAAAGTGGTTAAGTTAAATTACATTTTTGTACCCTTTAAATATTTTATATATACTTTATTAGTCAATTTTATTTCCAGACAATAAAACCCTTGGCATTCGAAGCACAATTGAATGGCACATTTCCCGGCGGAATCCTCCTCGAAAAGATCATTGGACCCCTGTCCTCCGGCCACCTGGAGCTCATATCCACCGACCCGACTGACAACCCAAAAGTCACCTTCAACTACTTCGCCGACCCAACAGACCTCCACCGTTGCGTTCAGGGGATGCAGACCCTCCTCAAAGTAGCCGGATCCAAACCTGTTTCTGAATTCTTCTACCCGTTATCTTCCGTACAGTCTCTAATCGACCTAACCCTTACCATTCCCGTGAATCTCCGGCCAAAACACGTGGACGCTACTTATTCGTTGGAGAAGTATTGCTTGGATACGGTAATGACCATATGGCACTACCATGGGGGGTGCCAAGTGGATCGGGTTGTGGATCGAGATTACCGGGTTATCGGATTGGACGGGTTACGGGTTATTGATGGGTCCACGTTTATTAACTCTCCGGGTACTAATCCACAGGCAACGGTCATGATGCTAGGAAGGTATATTATATTATTTTAATCTTGAGTTTTCTTGCCATGACCGCCAAATTCTACCTTACGGGGATGATTTTGAAGATCCAAAACCAACTCGATATTCAATCAAATCATTCGATATAGTAATTTTTTAAGAAGTTCAACAATTTTGTCGAAAATCCGAAGTTATCGCAAGACATGAAAATCGCTGTAATTTTTTATATGAAAAAACAACAGTGATTTTATATAATGCAGTAATTTTGAACTTCTGAAAAAATTACTATAATACGTAAACTGTATGGGTAAAAAAATTTAATTTAAGAACTATTCACCGAGAACTCCTATTTTATTTTAACTCATCTGCTTAAAAAACTCACACATTATCCATTTTACCATGGAGAAACTCGGATTTTATTCAAAACAATGTATATATCGACATAATTGACTTTTAATTTTTAAATCTAAGTGTAATATATGACGAAAAAACTAATATATTCTCTCTCTAGCTCTTTTTTCTCACTATCTATCTATTTTATTTTATTTTCACCAAATTTTTTTTTGACATATTCAGTTAAGTTAAATAAGAGAAAATATTACTTTTCTTCTAATTTACTATAAGTAGAAAGCGATAAAGTGCAATTTTTTTAAAAATAAAACAAATGTATAAGGGGATAAAAGAAAATTAATACTTTAGAAAATCATTTTCGAACCAAACCTTAAGTCATGATTTCTAAAATAAAAACAATTATGTCCGATGGCGGATCCAGAAAATTAGTCAGAGACTATTTTTTTTAAATTTATTCAAAAATAAAGTGAATCGGGGCGCTAATTGTCAACTATTTTGAAAAAATACGAACTTTTTATCCTCCTAAAATTACACAAAGCACCCCTAAAATAATTAAAAATCTAATTTGCAAATTTTTTTGTGTGATGCAGATACATGGGACAGAAAATTTTACGTGAAAGGTAACACCAGAAGAAGTGACTAAATATTTTTCTACCTATGTAATATAATTTGGAAAATATTATTAGCACTCTCATAATGTTTACTTACATTCCGATTATACTGTTTCTACAAAGAATAAACAAAATATGAAAATAGAGTGTAATTGTGGAGCACCAATAACGCGTCCATACAAGTTTCGATAAGTTTATAGATATTATGAATTTAGTCTTTGATGTTTTTTATTTAATCAATTATGTTGTTGAAATTTAGAAAATGTTTTTGATTGATTTTCCTTTTCAATAATATGGATTTCTTTATTTAAGGGAAAATTACATTTCTATCCCTAAAGTATGGGCTGAATGTCAATGTGGACCTTTAAGTTTGTCAAATTGCATATTTGATCCCTCAAGTTCCACATTTGTTTCAATCAAGCAAAACGTTTTGGACGAAAAATAGGTTTGCGCTCAACATGTAACTTTCTAATGGTGGATATTTTTATCATTTCATAACTATACTAAACCTAAGACGGTTTCCTCAATTAACGATCCAAACTTATTTCTCTTACTTTTCAGACGAATCGTTGTTAGGGAAATTTAGAGAAAAATATATTAGGCTTAATGGAGCAATTAGATGACACAAATATCTTTGTTAGAATGCTAGATGCTTAACACAATCCATTTCAAAAAAAAAATTAACAATGTTTTTAATTTGTGAGATTGAAAAACATGTAAAATTTGAGGGATCAAATGTACAATTTGGCAAATCTCACGGTCCACACATACTGTCACCCTATGCTAGGGGTAGTCATGGGCCGGACTTTAACTAGGGTACTACAAAAAAAATACTAGGCCCTAGCCCAACCCGGCTATATGATCAGGTCCTACTTTCATGCCCAAACCCGGTCCTACAAAAAAAATTTAAGCCCAAGCCCGGCCGGCCCAACCCTAATATATATATATATATATATATATATATATATATATATATATATATATATATATATATATATATATATATTAGTTTCAAAAATAAATACTAAAATATAAACATAAGCGATCGACGACAAGGCAATACTTGCGGCGAAGAAAAGTGATCGACGGCGAACGAAATCGGCGAATAGAAGCGAGCTACAGCGAAGGAACGTGATAGACGGCAGCAGCGAGGAAATACAAGTAGGCAGGCAGGGAGGGAGGGAGAGAGGCTTCAGGAATGAAGATGAATTAAGATTGAAGAGGTAGGCATGAAGCGCTAAGCGACAGATGAAATGAAATGAACTAGGATTGAGTTTGTTGATGTGTTATATATATATATATATATATATATATTTATTTTATTTTAATTAATATTCGGGCCGGGCCTAAAAAAATTTAGCCAGGTCCTAGCTCGGCCATAAATTTAATCAGGCCTGAAAATCAAAGTCCAAGCCCTAAAAAATTAGGACCAGGCTGGGCAGGCCAAGCAGGACCCCAGACCCATGACCACCCCTACCCCATAACCTCATAAACTGAAAATATACAGGCCTTGTTTGGTTATTGTTTCTATTCTCTAATTTATGTTCCCACTCCCAAAATTTTGGAATTAATGTACAAAAACGTGTTTGATAAACTTGTTTCTGTTCCCAAAATTTTGAGAATAATTCTTGAATTCTTTAAAAATCTGATAAATAAAAAAATGTTATTCCCCCCCGCCGACCACAATATATGTAAAGAAAAAAATAAATAAATATTACAACCAAACGTGTTTCTTATTTCTGTTCTCACAAATTAGAAGAAACAATTTCAGAACAATGGTCGTTACGAAAAATGTTTCTATTCCTGAAATACTCCAAAACAAACAGAATTCTAATTCTAATAGATTAGAAGTAGAAAAAAAAACACAGAAACACTAACCAAAGGACACCTAATTTTCCACTTTCTTAACCACCCATTGAAGGGTATAGGCCATACTTTCTTGACTCTGCAAAAATGGGGCCGAAAAGTCCCTCCAATTTCTTGATCTTTTTGAAATTTTCAACCACAAAAGAGTCAACATATTAATGAATTACAAAAAGAAAATAAAGAATATGAAGAAGGATATGCCATAAGAAGCTACCTTCACACATAGCTTAAACATTATCTTTCTCAGTTGCTTTTTCTTCCTTTCACCTGCAAAATTCACCCAAAAAAATCAATAAAAAATTAAAAAAATGATGAGGAATCAGATTTTTACAAATCTTTGAAAAAAAAAAGGGTGAAATTCAACATGTAGAGGAAAAAAAAATTGAAATATCTGAAACTTCGAAAACCGAAGGGCCAATATGAATAAGGATACGCGCCTTTACGCTTTGCCAGCATCTTATTTTCGACCTCTTTTTTCTGCTTCTTCACCTAAAATCCACGGCCAAGAGAAATACGAGCATCTGAAAATCGAACCCAAAAAAAAGTAAAAAAATCCTAACTAGCATATGCCATTGGTACATTCTTCAGACCTTATATCAGAGCTCTTATAAAAGGCATTGTAAGGGGGGTGATCAGAACAAAACAAGAGCATTTTCGCAAAACAATTCCATTCAGAAAAACGGGAAAACGGTTCAGTAAGCAGAATCAGTGATAGGGCTGCTCTCTCTTGGCATATAATTTTTTTTTGGATTCCAAAAAAAAAGGAAAACAAAAACGATGAACATGCCAAAGGAGAGTTGCCCTGTAACTGTTTCTGCTTTGTATTTTTCGGTCTTGAAGCTCTACTGCTTGATGCTGCACAAATAAAACAGGTAAACCCCGTTTGTTTAGTGTCTCTGTTCCCATA
The DNA here is from genome assembly GCA_016647705.1 of Eucommia ulmoides. NCBI lineage: Eukaryota > Viridiplantae > Streptophyta > Magnoliopsida > Garryales > Eucommiaceae > Eucommia > Eucommia ulmoides. The sequence continues at coordinate 3,195,922 of CM028336.1, forward strand.
TTTATGTTTCTGTTCTGGGAAGGAAAAAAGTATTTTTTTTCTTAAACTCCCACATCTTGAAAACAAATTCTAAGAACAGAATAGAATTGTTTCCCAGATTTAGAAACATTAAAAAAAAAAGCTGCCTAAAGACAAATCCACGTTCAATGATAAATTTTTTTTTCAGGCAAGCCGCCTAAAGACAAATCCACATTCGATGATAATTTTTTTTCAGGCAAGTGATTAATAAATCTATGTTTTTTAAGCAAATATGATAGCAACATTCCAGAAAACCGAAATTGAAGACAGACAAAACCAGCTTATTTAATAACAGTACAATGCAAGTCGATAGATTTCCCACATTATTATTTTATTTTTTGGTGGCGTTTGTTTAGTGTTTCTGTTCCCAAAAAACTTAGACCATAACAAAAAATATTCCTACAAAAAAAAAAACGTTTTTGTTTCGTTCACAAATTTTTAGAACAAAATTTACTCGAGTTAAAACAAAAACACAAAACAAATGCCACCTAAAGAAGTAAAGAACCAAGCCCCAGGAACAAAAACAAGAATCTGGGGACAAAAACACTCAAAACATGAATAGCAAAATTGGAACTTGTCAAATTTAGAGGCTATACAAAAAAAAACAGCGAGAATATGACAAAATAATTTAATTGTTGTGGTGAAAGGTCGTGTTCTTGAAAACATCGATTTTATTTATTTATTTTCTAATTCAACTGGGATTTTTTATCCAAAAAATTAATCAATATTTGCTACCTATGGCATAAAAAAACATTAAAAATCCTAACTTAGAACAACTTAGCGCGAGTCACCATTAATTATACTATCATTAACAACATGACCTAGTCCAGTTGGGAAGAGGAGGTGTTCCCTTTCCTTGTCAACCGGGGTTCGAGTCTCCTGAGAGCACTCCCGGATTTAAATCTTGAATTTAATCCTGAATGCACTAGGCCGATGTGGAGAAATGCACCTCTAAAATCGTCTGGAGAGGTGTTTAGTCAAGGTGCGTGTAAGTTGGCCCGGATACACCTTACCGTAAAACAAAAAAAAAAAAAAAAAAAGAAGAAGAAGATGACCAAAAGCTCCACACTTTCTTAATTAAATTCTCCTTTTCAACCCACCCTCCCACCCCCCAAAAACAAATTAAAAACTCCTCCCATAATTTTTTAAATAAGCATGCTGATTAACCATATTCAAAGAGCTTAAACAACAAGATTAATCATGAGATTAAATTGGGGAAAACTCATTGGCCTGCTGTGGAAATATGTCAAATTATAAGGTCTAAAAACAGACCCATTCTAAGCTTTTCTTTAGTCCAGGGCCAGCTTTTAATGATGCCGGCCAATACAGGAAAGGCTCTTTATCACTGCACTTCCACTTGTTCGCATTTGTATTTCCATCTATGACCTCAGTAACGTTTCGATATTACGACAAATGCCAACAAAACCACCAAAACACACACTCACGTCCATGGGTATAAAGGTGAAACGGAAAATTATAGTTTTGGTGACCTCCGAGTTTTAGTAACTATTCTATTTAGTCCTAAAATAATTTCACTCATTAACTTTGCAAATAAAGTCTATTTGCAAATGACATCGCACATATGAATGCATCATCAATATATAGGGTTTGAATCGGAAAGAAGAACAAAGAAAATTGAAGAAATTGATTTTCAATTTCAGCCATCGGAAAACTGAAGAAATCAAGACGGATTTCGTGCGGGTCAGGCCAACCCGCTTCCAAAGGGAAAAAATCCACCAACCGCCCACATATTGCGTGGGTTCTAGCTTAAAATCCGCATAATGCGTGGGTTAATCTAGGTGGTTTGGCTTTCGGTGCGGGTATTGCGTTTTGGGTTGGTTTGGCGGCTTGACCTGGACCGTTGCACACCCATACTTTTATCCTTCTATTTTAGAAATAAACTAATTGAACCCTTAAAATTTTATATAAATCTGACTCTAATTTATAGATGTAGTCAGTAGACCCCCCAAATTTTTTTTAGCCCCCAACCAATTTTCTAGATCTGCCATTGATTGCACTGAATGCCCTTCTTGTTCATTTATGGTTTTTTTTTCATGATTTTCGTTTATGTTCTAAGTTTTTTGGGAACAAGAACACTAAAAAAATGCCAATCTTAAAAAGAAAAAGGAAATGGAAAAAAAAAAAAAAAGGAAAAAGAAATCATTTGGCTTTCTTGTTCTCGCACAAATGTTAAAGTAAGGCTAAGTCAGCTTTCTTAAGCATGGAAAAAAGGACAATTTGGTAAAACATGACCAATTCAACATAATCATTTGATGTACCACCCATTCAAACCATGCTTTTGTTTTCTACTTTTCTTAACCAATAAGACTCCCTATTAAAAGCAATGAAAATTGGTTGATTATAGAAAAAAAGAGCAAAAACAGAGCAGTATACAAGGCAACAAACCAAAGAGCAAGAACACACAAGTTTAAAAAAAGAGAGGAAAATATGCAGTCACCTTGCTTAGGAGAGTCACCACAGGTATGCCTTCAAGGTTGTTGCCCAAACCCAATTCCTTGTTTGGATGATCACAAAAAACCAATTCCAAAATCCAGAAACACATCTTCATCCTCCAAGCACGATTTTGCAACAAAAACAACTTCTTCTTTCTTCCCAAACACGGCCTTCACAAACCATGAATCTCTCCCTTCCCCACAAGAATCACTCTCCCAATTCTTCAAAACATACCCACAATTCTCAGACACAACCCGAATCGATCAAATCCGAGAAAAGGAATACATTCATCTCTCTCAATCAAACCATGTTTGTCTTGATTACATAGGCATAGGCCTTTTCTCATCACCCGAAAATTCAAATTTTCCGTTTTTTAACGTCTCCCACAAATCTGTGAATCTCAAGTCGGAGCTCCTCCACGGCGGCGGCGGGGGATCGGAGTTCGAGTTGGCAATCAAGAAAAGAATCATGGCGTTTCTTAATATCTCAGAAAATTATTACTCCATGGTTTTTACAGCAAACCGATCGTCAGCTTTTAAACTAGTGTCTGAATCTTACCCCTTCAAGTCGAGCAAGAGGCTGTTAACGGTTTATGATTACCAGAGCGAGGCGGTTGACTCCATGGTTAGTGTTTCTGAAAGACGAGGAGCGAAAATCATGTCGGCTGAATTCAAGTGGCCTAGGCTGAGGATTCACTCAATCAAATTGAGGAAGATGATCGTTCGGAACAAGAAACAGAATAACAAGAACACAGGATTATTTGTGTTCCCGCTCCAATCGAGAATGACCGGAGCAAATTATTCTTACCAGTGGATGAACAAAGCACAGGAAAACGGCTGGCATGTATTGCTTGATGCATGTGCATTGAGACCAAAGGATTTAGGCAGTTTCGGGTTATCTCTTTTTCATCCCGATTTTCTTGTCTGTTCATTTTACAAGGTTTTTGGACAAAACCCAACTGGATTTGGTTGCTTGTTCGTCAAGAAATCGATAATCCCGACCTTGGAAGCTTCCGATGGAACAGGTGTCGTCACCCTAATCGAAGCCGAAATCCAACGGCCGTCGAGATTCGAATGCAGGGGTCTAGATCATGTGGATTCATTGGGGTTGATGCGGACAAGTACAAGAACAAGGTGTCTGATCAACTGGCTGGTAACTTCATTGATGAAGCTCAAGCATCCTAGCACAGAGAACACGACAGCTCTTGTAAGAATTTATGGTCCAAAGGTGAAGTTTGACAGGGGACCGGCATTGGCCTTCAATGTTTACGATTGGAAAGGCGAGAAAATTGAGCCTGCTCTCGTTCAGAAGCTTGCCGATCGGAGCAATATATCTCTAAGCCATGGGTTCTTGCATCAAATTTGGTTTTCAGAAAAGTACAAAGAGGAGAAAGAAACTGTTCTTGAGAGAAGGAGAGGTGAAGAAAAAATACATAAAAAATCGAACCAGGGGATTGCGGTTGTCACGGCTGCACTAGGCTTTCTGGTAAATTTCGAAGATATTTACAGGCTATGGAGTTTTGTTGCGCGGTTCTTAGATGCAGACTTTGTGGAGAAGGAGAGATGGAGATATACTGCATTGAATCAAAAGACAATTGAAGTGTGAGATAATGATGTTTCTGACGTTTTGAGATTATTGAGATTATTATGCTCTTTATGTTAAGACATCAAAGATTGCTTCAAAGAACACACTCCATGTCTAACAGGCATTTCATCAAACAGATTGTGCGCATTATAGCTTTGATCAATGAACAGCACAGTCCACAAATGTTAATAAACTCGTTTTGTGTAGAGATTATTGAAATTAGAGTGTTTCTGTTGCAAGTCCCATATTTTACCCTTAATTTTAAAAAAGTTTCATATGCAATTGCAACATGTGTTTTTGTTCCGCGCATTAAAAAAAATACACATGTTGAACTCTCACAGTTACATGTATTGAACTTAAATGTAACGGTTACATGTATTTTGTAACATGTAACTAATATTACACAAGTACATGAGCACATGCGGGACTAATACGCAAAGAAAACCAATTTGAGAGATTAAATCAAATCTTGTGTTTCAAATGGGACTAATAACATATTAAACCCGCTATTTGGGACAAATCTACAATTATCCCTTAAATTATTACGCTCTTTCGGTTAAGACATCAAGAATTTCTTCAAAAAAAGAAAAAAAAAAACATCATCGCTAACAGGCATTTCATCAAACACTTAGCTTGGATTATAAAACAAAAAACACTACAACTCTAACAGGCATTTCATCGAACACTTTGCTTGCATTATAGTTTTGATTAATAAACAGCGCAGCTCACAAATGTTAAGAAACTCGTTTTGCACGAAGGGATCATACATTGGTTAAACTAAAAAATGATATTAACAAAGACCAGCGTCAATTGTGTTAGTGTGTTTACCTTGAATCGCGGAAAATGGAGCTTGACTAAATCAGTTCAACGTAACTGCCCACATCGAGAAAAAGTGGTTCTTGTATGATTTTCATGCCAATCAAATCGATCGATTAACGGTAAAAGTTGAAAATTATTAACAGAAATGCGTAAAATATACGATACGACTTTAAGTCATTAGAGAAGAAGAGAGATGACTGAAAGAGGGTATGACAGAAATGCGTAAAATATACGTTGTCGGACAATACCGATGAATAATGGCCATGGTTGAGTCTAGGCTCAAGGTCATCCTAGGATCAGCGCCCATGTAGCCTGACATGACACCGGGCAAGACCTTGACATTATGTTAATGCAACAAGCATTAATATGTGTTTACACGTGTCCGCAAATGAGACGTCGTTGAACAATACCGATGGACATTGGCAACGTTGAAGTAAGGTGTTTGACAAGTGTTGGCAAAATGTGGTCTCATTGGACAGTGCTGGTGGACATTGGGTCGCATTGGAGCATGGTGCGAGGTAAATCTACGGGCAACGCTAGAATTGGTTTTCATGGGCACATCATGAAATCACGGGAAGAACTTGGCACTAGCCCAAGACAAGGTGGGCGGAATGTGAGCGCAACACTACGTTCTTGTCAGTGTCATGCATGTGACGTGGTAAGCCGTTGGGGCACAGTGGCAGAGCGAATATGCATCGAGAATGAGCGCAATATTAGTTTGTCAACGTGGTGTTGTTGATACTTGGTTAGAATAAATTCTACCCCAAATAACTATTTTCATTAGTTAAAATACTATTTTTGGCTCATGAATAATATTTTGCCTAATAAAAAATTTAGAATTGTACTCAGCTCATGCTAGCCAATTGAATTGGATATTAATATTTTAATTTTAATTTTGGATAAGCAAATATTTATCTACTGAATTAGAGTAAATAATATTGATATTGAATAGTCAAATTGATGGTTAAAAGTTCTGAGCAATTTTAATCTAATATCGCCACTTTAGATATAAATGGCTCTTGAGCAACTCCAACCCAATAGCAAAATAACTTTTTATTATTTTGTCCTTATATAAGAGATCATTTAGAAAAAAAATCATTTTCAACTGTTCATGTAAGAATTAGACCCCAAGGTAAAACTAATTAAGTTTTTTGTTATATGGCAGACAAAATAAGACGTAAAAAGACACATATACCCCAATTTCTCTCATTTACGTTAACTTTCTCTCTTTTATTTCTAATCCACAATCCTCACTTTCTCTCTCTCTCTAAGCCATACCCACAACGTTGTGGTTCACTCTTTCTCTTCTCTTTGTCAGTTGAACAGTTGATTATGATGGTCAATGGTGCTGAGGTCACCGGAGACGAAGATGAAGATCTTCACGTGAAGGCTGGTCGGCAAAGGCATGTAGACGGCGTCGACATCTAGATCTTAGATCCGGCGAAATCGTTCCGATCGTTCAAAACGGCGATATCTCAGATCTGGACGATCATCTTGGCGAAACCGTTCTGGAACCACATCTCAAATCTCAGATCTAGGGTCTAGAACTACATCTCAAATGTCAGATCTATGGACGATTGTTCAGAACGGTTGCCGACAATGGTATTTTAATGGTGGTATTTCAACAGAGTTTTCGATTCGGCGGTGTTGTTCGTTTTGGTGGTATTTTTCAAGCGACTTCCATTGTCGTTGAGACACCGTCGTGGTTCATTCTCTCTCTCTAAACCAGATATGGGATTTCCATGTATCTCTCTCTCTCTCTCTCTTCGCACAGATCTGAGCTCTGTGGTGTTGATGTTCCGATTCGGCGGGAGTGATGTTCGTTTTCGATTCGACGGACTTTTCGATTTGGCAATGTTGTTCGCACAGATCTGAGCTCTTTTCCCCCTGAAAAAGATGATGAAGATGGTGTTATAATTACATTTTCACCCCATATTTTAGTTTTAGTTTTGATTTTTTATTTTTTTTTCTACAAATTAACACTCTCACCTTCCCTTTCACATTCAGATCTGGATTTTCTCGATTTGAATTTTTGAGATGTGGTTCGAAAATGGTGTTGGTAGTGATGATGGTGGCCATATGAACGGTGGTGGAGGTGGATGGGGTGTTTATTTTTTTTATGTTAACGTTAGTGTTTGCTTGATTTTTTTCACATATAAGGTATCCCAGATAACATAGATGCGTTAGCGTTAACATATGGGGTGAAAATGTTCATTAACGTTAACGTATACCCAACTGAAAAAAAAAAGAAAAAAAAAAAGAGACAAATATCACACACGGTAAGTTAACATTAATACAGAAGATAACCCAAAAAAATGTTGTAGTTGATGTTTCTATTGTAGACACGACATTTTGATAGTACCGCAAAAATTTTATACTTTATTTAAAATTTATTTTATTTTTATTTTCAAACAAAAAAAAAAGAAAAAACTAAAAAATGGAAAAGAAAATGTTTCTTTGTCAAAATGGGATTAAGTTTCCTTTTCCCTTTCCTTTTCGGTTTTGTTTCCTTTTCCTCGTCAAATTGGGACTATGGACTAGGGTTTCTAGGATTTTTAACTCTCCATCCTTATTATAAATAGAACCATATTCTTCATAGACAAGACAAAAATTAGAAGAGAAACCCTTCGGAGACATTCAAAAATTGAGAGAAAAATCCCGAACATCGGGATTCTTGGCCTAGAATAGGTATGTTTTCTGATTTCTAATTTTTTTTTCAATTTATTTTATTCTCTTTGCAATTTAAATTTTTGTAAGTTCTATTTTTTTTATATTTGTCCGATGACTCGATGAAAAATGTCGGGATGAGATTCCTCATTCTCAATTTGAATATTTGAACATTTAGACAAGGACACCCACTGTTTTTTGTTTTGTTATGTTTTTTTATTTCTGCATTTTTTTTTATTTTTTTGTAATTCATATATAAAAAAAAAAGTCGTCCGATGATCCGATAAAAACGCCGAGGTGGGTTTCTTGCATTGAGCTTAACCCCAAGCATTAGATAAATGATGTTTTATTATTTATTTTGTTGTATTTTTATTTTGTATATTTTTTGCATTTTTTTTGCATTTTTATTTTATTCATTTTATCAAAACCCTAAAAAATAAAAAAAATAAAAAAATCTTTTATTTGTAGGAATTAATCCTTACAAATCTTAAATTGAATTCGACGATTCGATAAATCGTATGAGAGTTTTTCATGACCTCATTTCCATTCACTGACCCGAGTAGAATTTAGAAACGAATGGTTTTAGGAAATCTCTTCCCTCAGTAATTTTTTTTGTGAGATTTCATTTAAGTTTCGGAAAGATTGATTTCAAATAAATTATTTTCGCGAACCTCTCTCGATTCTCATATCCATAAAATTTGAGGGAATTTCAAATCGGAACTTTTTAAAATTAATTGGGCAAACTTAAAATAGATATTTTTGCATCCATCTAACATATTTACTTTTTGCATTATTTAGACGGCATGTTTAGTACACTTTCATCACTCACACATTTTTTTCTACACATAGTTTTTGTGTTTTTTTTTTTTATTTTTTATTTCATAAATCTATGTTACTTTTTCATATCTAACCACGACACGTGCACCACTTACATTTTTTGTTATAATTAAATCATTATCACATATAATCAAGTTAATTCACGTAGTATTAATATCAGTTTGCATTGACATATTTAAATTAAACTATTTAGTTCTTTTTTGGTCATTTTTGCATATAAAATAAATTCAAATAATTTTAGTTTTTGCATTCATATTTTCATATTTATTCACTTATTTGAATTTGTTCATTAAAATAAAGAATACCTCCCAGGGACTATCCTTATCGAATCTTTAATATTCGATAAGAGATTATACCCGGGGAACATTCCAAAAAATTCAAAAACTTGTCTCACCTTATTTGTGAAAATACCAAAAAGATTTTATAAGAAAGAAATGATTTCAAAATAAAATAAAACACTTGAATTAAACTAATTAGACTAAATTGGACATAAAGTACCTTTTTCGTACGGGCATTTTGGGGTGCCTAACACCTTCCCCAAGTGTAACCGACCCCGAGCCTTTAAATGAATTTTTGGTTTGACCATAGTTTTTTGAGTCAATTTTTTACTTAGGACTTTTAAATTATTTTCTAAAAATTCGGTGACCCAACACACCATTTAAACTCAATGTTAGGTGGCGACTCCTTATTTTTAAAACGGCCTAAATATATTTTTTGAGAAAACCGCCGCTTAAAAAAAAAAAACTTATCCTTAAGCAATATTTATTATTCTTTTTCTTTTCGGAAAAAGGGGCGCATCATCTGAACTGGATTGGGTGTTATCAGATCTCAAAATTAATTCAAATCGATTTTTCTCTCTCTTTTTTTTAGAAGACATTTGGGTGTAACAAGCAACGGAGATGGTACTGGCAGTGATGATGGTGGGAATAGGAATAGTGGTCGAGGTGGAGGGGGTGTTCATTTTTTGATATTAACGTTAGTGTGTGTGTGTGTGTGTGTGATTTTTTTTCACACATGTGTTTTTCAGACAACATGAAATACGTTAACGTTAACACAGAAGAAAACTAAAAAAAATACATTTACATTAACATTAACGCAAATCTAACCCAAAAACATATTCAACTCAAAAGGACATAACAGGATGTTAATACACAAAAAACCAAAAAATAAAAGTACGTTAACACAAAGAAGCCAAAAAATATGCATTAACGTTAACGCATACCCAACTAAAAAAAAACTCACATACGGTGGTGAAATGCGTTAATGTTAACGGATAAAACCCTTAAAAATACATTGACACTAAAAAACATGCAGCGATGGTTAAAATGCGTTAACGTTATATGATATGTTAATGTTACCTTATAGAAAAATTCAAAAAAATAAAGATACATTAATGTTAACACACACAAAATAAATGGACAAGATGCATTAACGTAAACATACAAAATACGTTAAATATTCAAGCAAAAAACAAAATACGTCAAGTGATGAAAATGAGTTAACGTTAACGTAACACACACAAACGGATGAGAGAACATGTGTTAACATGCAAAAATAAAAAAAAATATGAATACAATAACTTTAATGTGAATTTAAAATGTAATTTTGTAATATAGACAAGGGGTAGTACTTGAATAGTTTTACGTTAACGTTAAGACTCTGTTGTTCAGTTTTGTCTTATTGCGTTAGACAAAATGGCAGACTCGTAAATATGAGTGGATAGAGTGACCAAAATGTATGTATTTTTTCCTAAAATTTTTTTGGGGACTGAAAACTTAATTATAGATGGTGGGGATATGAATAGTGGTAGAGGTGGAGAGGGTGTTCATTTTTTTTTACGTTAACGCTAGTGTATATGTGTGATTTTTTTTCACACATGTGTTTTTCAAACAACAAGAAATACGTTAACGTTAACACATAAGAGGACTAAAAAAAATGCATTAAGGTTAATGCAAATCCAACTCAAAAACACATTCAACTCAAAAGGACATAACATGACGTTAATACACAAAATCCCAAAAAATAAAGGTACATTAACACACAGAAGCCAAAAAATATGTATTAACGTTAACGCATACCCAGCTAAAAAAAAACTCACATACGGTGGTGAAATGCGTTAACGTTAACGCACAAAACTCTTAAAAATACGTTAACACTAAAAAACATGCAGTGATGATTAAAATGTGTTAACGTTATATGATATATTAATGTTAACTCATAGAAAAATTCAAAAAAATAAAGATACAATAACGTTAACACACACAAAACAGATGGACAAAATGCATTAATATAAACACACAAAATACGTTAAATATTCAATCAAAAAATAAAATACGTCAAGTGGTGAAAATAAGTTGACGTTAACGTAACACACACAAACGGATGAGAAAACATGCGTTAACATGCAAAAACAAAAAACAATAAAATAAAATATGAATGCAATAACTTTAATGTGAATTCAAAATGTAATTTTGTAATATAGACAAGGGGTAGTACTTGAATAGTTTTACGTTAATGTTGACACTCCGTTGTTTAGTTTTGTTTTGTTGTATTGGACAAAATGTCAGACTCGTAAATATGAGTGAACAGAGTGACCAAAATACAAAGATTTTTTCCTAAAATTTTTTGGGGGACTGAAAATTTAATTATAGCTAGTGGAGGTCTGATTTTTCAATAAAATCTCTATATAGGACTAAATAATAAAATTTTCATAACAAAAAGCAAATGAATTAACTATCATTTTGACTCTTTTTTTTTTTGGTAGAAAAGAGACAACAAAAAAAAACTAGCAGCTAGACGAAATGCCTTCAGCCTCCATATCAGCTAGCAGGATGCTCTCGATGCCCTCCGGAGGTTCTTCAAGATAGTGCATATCTGACATGTTATTAGTTCCCATTCGAGCAAGAAAGTCCGCGCAGCGATTGCTCTCCCTTCTGACAGCACGAAACTCGAAATCATGATTCTCAGCAATATATTTGCAGTCCATAATCCATCCTCTTAAGAGATGTGTGTCCGGGCATTCCCCTTTGATAAGATCGATGGCTTCTTGAGAATCTGACTCAATTATCACTCTTTCAAATCCCCTGGAAATCGCCAGGCATATACCCGCATGTATTCCTCTCATCTCTGCCTCCAAGCTAGTGCAAGTGCTAAGATGCCTGAAGTAGCCGATTAACCAAACCCCTTCCTTGTTCCTAAACAGACCTCCAAAGACACCTCTCCCCGGATTACCACGCGCACTTCCATCCGTATTGAGTTTGAACTGACCTGCAATAGGGGGAGTCCATTTAGTATCCGGAATAAAAATAGTGCCATTGTGGGACTTAAAGGGATGAAACGCTTCCAAAAATATCCCGTGCACTACGGTTAATTTTGGAAGCGACCACGTAGGAATCCAAATTAGTCCCTTCGATGACCTCTTTATTGCGACTTTTCCAGATATTCCATAAGATGGCCACAAACAAGTAAAACGACGAGGGATTAATGGATTTTCCTTTGGTGTATTTAGCAATCCAATTTTGGATACTCATGTCATGTTCGCGCCACAAGCTATTCCTGTCAAGGAACATGGCCCAAACAGTCCAAGCCTTAGGGCAATTTTTGAGGGCATGGTCAATGGATTCAATAGCTCCATTACACCTCTTGCAAATAGCCGACGAATCCATTGACCATTTAGCTCTCGTCTCATTTGTCAATAGCAGCTTATGGAATATTTTCCACAAAAAGAATTTAATTGATTGCGGGATTTTTAACTTCCAAATCCATTCCCATTTGAAAGTGGAATTAGAAGCATTGAAATCCGCAGCTAATGAGTAGGCCGATTTAACCGTAAATTTTCCCGAATTTTCCTGAAGCCAGATAGCTACATCTTCTTCCAAAAAATTTGGGGGCTCAGAACTCAGGATGTCATTGACTTGATCATCCGAAATTAGGTGAATGATTGGCAGAAGAAACCAACTACCTGAATCATCCAGAATATCGGCAACTTTGAGATCAAAATTCTGTTGGAGTTCATCATTGCCTAGGTGACCATTCCCACACCACCAATCAGTCCAAAGGTTGACATTAACACCATTTCCAATTTTCCATTTAATACCTTTGGCAATGATGGGGCGGGAATGATAAACACCCCTCCAAATATGCGATCCACCAATATGTTTCTTCCAATTTTTTGGGTTTCTATCAATGTTATATTTATTCATAAATACATTAACCCACAGTAAGTTTTTGCTTTTTGATGTAATATTCCAAGCGAGTTTAACCATAAAAGCAGCATTAATAAGTCTGGCCTTTCTAATGTTTAGGCCTCCCATGCTAATAGGAGCACATACCTTTTCCCAACCGACAAGGTGGTATTTTCTGCAACCATCCGATTCTCCCCAAAGAAAGCTTCTAACCAGTTTGTCTATCTTATCACAAAATAAAAGGGGAAGGGGAATGGTTTGCATATAATATAATGGAATCGATGTTAGCACTGACTTAACCAGAGTGACACTGCCTGCTATAGATAAATTCTTAGCTTTCCAATTTGAAAGTCTTTTTTGCATTTTCTCCAAAATAACATTAAACTGACTCCCTTTAAGTCTGTCCAAAATGAGAGGGGTACCTAAATAAGTCCCCAAATCCTTGCATAACCGAATATTTAAGTTATTGCTAATGTCCCGAGCAAGTAAATTATTAACTCTAGGGGCAACAAACAATTTCGATTTATCAAAGTTAATGGTCAGACCGGATGCTGCAGAAAAAGCCTCAAAGGTAAGTTGAATAGCCCTACAAGTCTCCTAATCAGCTTTAGCAAATAACAGAATATCATCAGCAAAAAAAAAAGATGGGATAAAACAGGTCCCTTTTTTGCCACTTTCAGGCCTTTCCACATTTTTTTAGAAACTTCTTCAGAAATCAGGAGAGATAACATTTCCATACATAATACAAACAAGTACGGGGAGAGGGGATCCCCCTGACGGAGACCTCTTTTGAAAGGAAACCCATCGAGGGGTTCCCCATTCCAAAGAACTCTCGTCGCAGCTTTCCTAACACAGTTCATAACAAGATTAATCCAGTTAGAGGGAAAATTGAAGAATACAAGAGTGTTCTCAAGGAAATCCCAATTCAATTTATCATAGGCTTTTTCTAAGTCAATTTTTAAAATCATTCCCCCTTTCTTACTCTTAGATTTCTTGAGTTTATGAATCATTTCTTGGGCAATAATAATGTTATCTGTAGTTTGTCTGCCTAGAATGAAACTGCTTTGGAAGGGACCAATAATATTAGTCAAGTAGGGTCTTAGTTTAGTAACCAGAATTTTTGTAACCAATTTGTAAGGCACATTACACAAACTAATCGGACGGAATTGGTTGATTTTTTCTGGAATATCAACTTTGGGGATAAGAACAATAAATGTCTCATTCATCTTAGGTGGTATATCCCTATCATTAAAGCAGGCTTTAACAAAATCACATAGGCTTTTACCCACCTTCTCCCAATTCCTTTTATAGAAGATGGCTTGGTAGCCATCAGGGCCTGGGGCTTTTAGGTCCCCCATGTTAGATAAGTTAAATTTTATCTCCCCATCATCTGGCACCGAGCAAAGGAAGGGATGATCACTAGACTGGATAGGGTTGACACAGAGCTGATTATCAAAGAGAGGGCTAGTTTGCACAGGAGAGTTTTCACATAATAGGTCCTGGAAATATCCCCTGACATGGTTCTTAATGTCCTCCTAACTATCCAGCCATTCGTTGTGATTATTTTTAATCATAGATACTCTATTCTTCCTACGTCTCTGGTTTGTGGCAGCATGGAAGAATTTGGTGTTCTTATCCCCAACATTAAGCCAGCTTATTCTAGATTTTTTATGCCAGAGAATTTCCTCTTTACGCAAAATCTCAGCATATTGATTTTTAAGATCTTTTTCCAAAGCATCTAACCAGCTAGAATACTTAGTGTCCTGGTATCTTTGAATCCCTGAGATTCTAGCTAAAAGATGTTTTTTGATTTTGAAGATATTTCCAAAAACGTTTCGGTTCCATTTTAGAACTTCCTTTCTGAAGTTATCTAAATTACTTTCCAAATTACTGTGTTCATTAAACCAATTTTCCTCCAGAAAAGATTTGAAGCAGGGGTGTTCAAGCCACATAGCCTCAAATCTAAACGGGCGGGCGAAATTGTTTAAACTAATCCCAAGAGTATGAATGAGAATAGGAGAGTGATCTGAATACGTATGTGGGAGGTTTTCCACCCTAGCATTAGGAAAAGAGGTACACCATTGAGCATTGGCCAAAGCACGGTCCAGCCTTTTGTTGATCCGAAGCTCGTTTTGAGCCATTCCAGACCAAGTAGTAGCAGACCCGCTGGCGCCCAGATCATTCAATCCACAAAAGGAAATATTGGCATTGAAGATGTTAATGCGACGAATGTCCTGTGTACTAGCAGTTCCAGATTTCTCAGCCTGGGAGTAGATATTATTGTAGTCACCCACCGCCATCCAGGGAGAGTCATTGGTCTGGGAAAATTTTTTCATCTCTTCCCAGAGCTCTCTTCTCCGACTGGGGTTTGGGTTTCCATAGATAGCTGAAAGCACCCAATTATCAAAACCCACTTTTATAACTTTAGCATGAATCACCTGGTTAGTGGCATGAATTTGGCTGAATGAAATTTCATCTGGGTTCCATAACATTCATATCCCACCAGACCGGCCAATAGGGTCAATGTAGGTCACAGCTTTCAGCCCCAAGGTAGTAAAAAAATTTCTCATTTTTTCAAAGTTCACCTTGGTCTCCAACAAGATCACCATATCAGGTTTTTTGGAGTTAAAGATGTCCCGAAATAAGTTTCGGAACTGGCTGTTACCAGCACCGCGACAATTCCAAACAAGGATCCGCATAGAAAAACTAAGAGGGATAGATTGGGAAAACAGAAACGCCTGATTATTGAGCTTCAGAAGGCGCAAGCACCTCATCACCAGCACGTCCCATGCTTCCACACTTTTCAGTACCATTTTCATGGATGATGTTTTTGAAGCTTGATTCTCCATGATTTCCATGGTTAATCTTACCTCTTCCATCATCCAGATCACTTCTACACATTGCATCAGGTCCTCCGCTTTCTCCAATAGCAACGACAACGGCCATTTTTTAAGGAGATTTGTTCGTATCTCTTGCATATTTCGGTCTCAAATTTAGCTGATCGTCTGGAGGTTTCAAATTTTGGGTCAGAGTTAAAGTTGGGATGGGGTTTGAGTATGAAATGGGTTTAGATGGATTTAACAAGTAGACCGTATCTTTGTAAGGGCTGGGGAGTAGGTCAGTAGCACCCTTGTTTGATTGATTGGGCGGACACTGCACAGACTCCCCCATCACTACTCTGCCGTTCCTTTGATCAATCAAGACGTTCGGCGTGATCTTGGGAATAGGTAGCGTCTCCCTTCCTCGAGCCCCATGAACTCCTTCATTACCCATGAGATGAGATTCCTCCTTGTAAGTGACTGTCCTAGTTCCAGACGCCTTCTGGAACCATCCGTTCTGATTAGGGTTGTTGGGCAGAGTTTTATTCCCTTGAGCTTGTTTCAGTTTGCCCGTCTCCTTTGGGTTAGTATCCCCTTTGGGCCCATTTTTCCTGGGCTTAGTTTCCTGGGCTCTCTTAGCCTTTTCTTGTTCCCCAACTCCTCTATATGAGAATCCACTGGTAGTAAGCCCCTTTGTAATACCCTGGTTGTCCCTTTTTGTTTTGGGCTTCCTAAACCTCCTTTGTTTTTTGACAATCAACCAAGGCCCATACCCATCATCCTCATCAGTAGCCACGACAGGCTCATTTGCCCCTAGGACCATAGTTGAAACTAGAGGACTGACTTCCTGATTGGACATAGCCTCGAGCCCAGAGTTCACGCCCGTTGGAATGCCGGCCCCTTCTCCGGTTGTCTTCTCCGTTTCCTTCTCACTTTTTTCTGGTGAAGTGATATTCTGCTCCACCTTAGAATTTTCATATGGGCACATCTCCGTTCTGTGATGTACTCTCCCGCAACTGTAACATAGCCCATGTAAGCTTTCGTATTCAATTCTAAAGACCATACCCCTCATTCGGAATCGAGCAACTAGAGGTTTGTTGAGATCAATTTCCACACATATTCTCGCAAACTTACCTCTATATGCTGCCGCCGTATTGCCGTCTATCTTTATCGCCCTCCCAATCTTCTTTCCAATGCTATAAAGAACAGGAGGTTCATAATATTCAAATGGGATGTTCGGTAACCTAACCCAGACAGCCGTACGAGATTCCGTCGCAAACTCCGGTCTGAAATCCGGTTCCCATTTTCTAACTGTTAGGTAATGATCCAAGATCACCCAGGGACCTTCAGTGAGCACTCAGTGTGCATCTGTGATCCGATCAAATTTTGCTAAGTAAAAACCATAATTAAGATCAATGAGTTCAAAGTCACCTTGTAGTTTCCATATAGCCCTAGCCCTGTCACAAAGGATTTTGTATCCAATTGATCTCCCCATAAGCCTGATAATAAGGGTGTCCTTCCATCTTTCCCTGATTTGGGATAAAACAGAGTCCGAAATGAAAACTTTCGGAATGCCTTCCCCCTGAGCAGTTTCATTCTCCTTCGAAGGGCTTCCCTCTTCAGTTGGGTCCTCCTTTTCTTCTGCAAAGTAAACCTCCTCCAGAATTTTTTTTGGGAGATCATTGCTCCCCTTTAAGGCATCTCTAAACGATTTAGCCTGCGGTTGCATGGGAATTTCTTTGTCTTGCATGGTTATCTCATTCTGGGTATTCATGGAGGGCGATGTCTGGATATGCATAAGTGGAGCCATCGACATCATTTGAAACCAACTTTCCTCCCTTGCTTCTTCCTCATTTTCCATATCCTCTTCCTCTTCCGATTCATCCGACTCCTCCATCTCAGTGACAGGATTCGGAATAGTATGGCTGTTCTTGATCTTCTTCTTGCTGCGTTCAATCCCATCTTCTTCTTCCGATGTGATTTCGCTTAGCTTTGCTTTAGGTCTCTCTAGTTTTGCCATCACCATTATACTATAAATAATAATCTCTTCATGACTGTCATTTTGACTAAACAAGAGTGAAAAAATGAATTTCAACCAACTATTGTCGACAAAATGCCTACCTTTAAACATTAAGCATATTTGGAGAATTTTCATGGTAGAAGGTCGCTCTCTCTTTCTTGTTTCTCTGGGGTTCGACAGTTGAGAAACAAAAAATAGGGAATTTGATCTCTCTCTCCCTCCCTCCTTCTCTCTGGGTTCGATTGTAGAGAAAAAAGAGGGAATTTGATGCTCTGCGAATTCGGCGATTCGATCGGAAACACTGATCCTGACGATAATCGGACACTCGATGTCAAAAGACCTCGATTGGAGCTCCGATCAGACCTCATCTCTCTCCGGTAACTCTTCTGTTCATCTTACATCATGAAATTCCTTTTCTCTCTATGTTGATTTCGTGAATTTGAATTTCGAACCTCGTTCAGATCATCTTCTAATCAAAACCCATTTCGTAGTTCATGTTTTTGTTTTGTTCCCAGAAATCACTAGAAGTGTTTCTGTGTTGCAGGACTGGTTCCTCTGTTTCAATGGAAGGTGAAATGGACATGACTGAAGATACACCAAAGGATTCTGATTCTCTTCTCCAATGGAGTCAATGGCAGCTTCTCGATTCGATTCTTCCGACCGGCGGTTTCGCCCATTCGTACGGTCTCGAGGCGGCGATTCAAACCCGGTTAGTCTCCGGCGCCGACGATCTCCATACCTACGTCATCCATCTCCTCGATAACACCGGTAGTCTCCTCCTCCCGTTCGTCTACTCCGCCGCGATTTCTCCCGACATCCAAACATGGCATAAGCTCGACGCGACGTTGGACGCTACCTTAACAAATGAGATAACCCGCAAGGCCTCGGTTTCGCAGGGATCGGCGCTGATGAGAATCGCCGGCTGCGTGTTTTCCGATCACCCTTCTCTCGGAGCAATGAGGGACGCGTCGATGGCCGGTTTGGGCTCCGGTTCGGTTCGTTTTCATCATGCGCCGGTTTTCGGGATTGTTTGTGGGGTTCTTGGATTCGACCCGGGAATGGCTCAGAGGGCTTACATGTTCGTGACGATGAGGGACGTTATATCGGCCGCCACACGGCTGAATCTGGTGGGGCCAATCGCCGGGGCGGTTTTGCAGCACCGGGTGGCGGCGGCGGCGGAGGAAATGGTGAAGAAATGGATGAACCGGGATGTGGAGGAGGCGTGTCAGACCTGTCCGATACTTGATACGGTTCAAGGATGCCATGGCTACTTGTTTTCCAGGCTATTCAGCTCTTGACAACTTGATTATGTAATGCCCTGTTAAGTGAATTCTGTTAAGGCTGTGTTTGGTTGAGCTTATAAATTAGAATTCAAAATAAACAAAAATAAAGTTCAAATTTTACATGTTAATTTTTAATCAATTTCTGACATGATATGCAATGATATTCGAATAATATTGTTCGACGTGAAAACAATTAGACACATCAGTCTGGATATATCTCAACAAAAAATATCTCAAACGTGAGAATAAGTATCTAAGCCGACCAGTAATAGCGGGCAAGAAAGAAATAGATGCAATACACGAGCCTTTCATGAGGGTAAATACATACAAGTGAAGGGCTTCGAAATTGGGTGAGCCCTGAAACAAGTGAGACAATACGGTTAATTCTAATTCGATCCGATTCGAAGTTAATCCGATCTAATTATAAGTTAATCTTGGAGAAAGGTTATGGCCTAAGAAGCCTGGAGTCGAGAATAGTCCACTAGGAGCAACCAGGCCTACCCACGTGGCCCAACAGGAAAGATCCAACAAGGTCCCAACAGATGCGACCAAATGTCCCAACAATGATTCGTGGGTCACAAGACATTGGTCCAACCAACGGGCATGGTCTATGACACGTGCATGGAGCAAAGTAGGTCATTCATACATAGAACAACCCCCCCTCCCCCCTCCCCCCAAGATCCAAGAAGATCAAGGTCGGATTTGAAAAATCTGAGGTCTTAATCAAAATTTAAAAATGGAAACCTCGATGTTTATATATATTTGATGAGGGTATTTTTGGGCTTCTCCGAGTCAGTACTTGGGACCCAGCCACGTGTCCGTCATTGTAGTGACAGGGATGCATTATGAAATCCACAAACGCCACACTGGAGCATACGCCGACCACGACTCCTCCCTGGAACCTCATTTGCATCCAAGGAGAAGCGAGGAGCCCTGCTGGAACGTGTCGCTCTGAGCTCTGCGCCATGCCCTGGATAGTCAGTTCCAGGGACTCAGTTGTTCACCTCGACCGGCTCCCATTTTCACCTTGTTTCTTCTTCAGGACTCCACGGATCTCCGCTCTCCTCCACCATCTTATCGCCGCAGGCTTGACAAAGGCCCGCGGGCTTCGCCAAATGGGCCCAAAAGCCCAAGCCCAACGATTATCTCCTAAACGCCTCAGATTATCGGCTAAACACAGGGTTTCGACTACTTAACCGTGTTTAAACCCGACTAATCATCTCCAACGCCTATATATATCGGGGGCTATGTAAGCCCGAGGTACGCTTGAATAACTTACATTACACGCGAGTTCATTTGGTTTGCTTACTATATTCTGTACATTTTCTTTCTGAGCACTGATTACCACGCCGGAGGGGCTTTACCGGGACAAACCCCGGTCTGAGCCTTCTACAGGTACACTCCCTGAGGAGCAGGACTCTGGACATAACAGGTCAGTCCTCCCAGGACCCAGCAAGAGGACTCACCTGTCATCCGACTGAGCCATACTCGAGGTGTGTACCAATTTTATGCACCAACAGTTTGGCGCCGTCTGTGGGAACCGAGCAAAAAGCCTTCCCTTGATCATTGCTCTCTACTCAGCTAAGCTTGAGTGATCACAAGGTCCAGTTAAATAGATACAAAATTGAAGAACGAAAAGACATGTCAAAAAATCCAAGCACATACCCGCCAGCTCCCACCAACGAGGATAACTGCCTCCCCATGGTCAGGCAGGACCATCAACTCTGCCACCTGGGGTTGCGGGACAGACCTCAGAAGCTGTGGATGCATCTTGGGTTGATCTCCTTAAATGCCAAATACAAGAGTTCAAGTTGTATGTACAGCTCCTCCTCACGTACCTACTGCTGACCCCCGTCCAGGGGGGACCATCTCTCTAGACTGCACGGCTCGAGGAGTGACCCCAATATCACAATGCTCGTGTGGAATCTTCAAATGGGCTTGTGCCCGAGGGCCGCCCTCCATCTTGCCATATTGGGGCTATCGGCCTGGAGAGCCCCCCCGGACCACGTCAAGATCCCATTATCCACGAAGACATGGTGTCAGGGACTGACCAGGGCTACCATTGGGCTCAGCTTCCCAGCCACGCAGTAAGATCCGACCTGAGGGCCCGTCATGGGCGGGGTGAGGCGTCTACCCGCCACCCTCGCGCCACCACGACGTTTGAGCAGTGGCCAACTGTGAGCATGCAACTTAAAAGCGGAGACAAGCAGTCCTCCATCCTACCAGAGATGGAGACGAGCGCCCTCCATCCTGTCTCTAACAACGACATTCTGACAGCCTAAGTCGCGGATGATTCTCCAGATCTGCGTCCCGACTCTAGCATCGCGAATGGTTCTCCACGGTTGTATTCTGACCCCCTGAGTCGTATCTTGGCTTTTGGCGTCACAAGTGATTCTCCATGGTTACATTCCGACCCCCTGAGTCGTATCCCGACTCTCGGCGTCGAGAGTGATTCTCCACGGCTGCATTCCGAACCCCTGAGTCGTATCCCGGCTCTCGGCATCGCGAGTGATTCTCCACGGTTACATTCTGACCCCCTGAGTCGCATCTCGGCTCTCGATGTCGCGAGTGATTCTCTACGATTGCATTCCGACCCCCTGAGTCGTATCTTGGCTCTTGGCGTCACGAGTGATTCTCCATGGTTACATTCCGACCCCCTAAGTTGTATCCCGACTCTCGGCGTCGAGAGTGATTCTTCACGGTTACATTCTGACCCCCTGAGTAGCATCTCGGCTCTCGGCGTCACGAGTGATTCTCTACGGCTGCATTCCGACCTCCTAAGTCGCATCCTGGCTCTCGGCGTCGCGAGTGATTCTCCACGGTTATATTTCGACCCCCTGAGTCGTATCCCGGCTCTCAGCGTTGTGAGTGATTCTCCACGGTTGTATCCCGGCCCCCTAAGTCGCGGATAATTCTCCACCCAACATTCCGACCCTTGGCGTTGCGAGTAACTTTCCACAGCCTCATCCCGGCGCTCAACGTCGAGGGTGACAACCAGACCCTCTCCGGAAGTCAATAGTCCGTATCTGGGGATAAACTGAGGTCATCCACCAAGGGCGGGGCATTAATTGGGTCTGAGGGCCTACAGCTAAGTACTTCTCCCTACCAGTCGACTATTAGTCCGACGTTCTAAAAGGGAAGGTGCTCCTGCATAGACTAAATGGAGATAACCTGAAAGGGTTCTTGAATGAGCCTAACTACGGAGAACTCCCCAATGACCGGAAACGAGGGTCCAACCACCGCGTTACGCCCCTGTGGACCGAGAGGATCAGCTACCCTGGGAAACCCTACTCCTAAGTCCACGACACGATTTCCTTGCAATCAGCTCGTGTCCCGGACTGGGAGGGCTAGTGGTCTATGGCCCTGAACAGAGACGAGAAGTTCTTGAAGTTTTTGTAAACTTTTCAAAATTTTACGACTCTGAAAACAAAACCAAGCAGAAATCGACTTGGAAAAAAAAATCGGGAGAAATGAGTCAACTTTGAAATACCCTGTCTATGCCGCTCAAAAGTTTAAATGCTTGCGTGTAGAAAAATAGGAGTAAGCGAAAAAGAGTCTGCAAAATCCTAAGTCCTGAAAAAGCGATGGTCCGAGCTCAGTCCTCTCCACCCTTGTTGTGAGGGGTGTCTATGCGAGAGGAAGTGGCGTTGATATTGCCTTCCTCAGCCCCCTCGTCAGCACTGTCCTCCACGACATCCCTCTGCCCGGTGCCCTTGTACGTGGCCCCGTCTAAGGCATCAGCCTCGATGTCCCATATCCAGAACCATCAAGTTTGACGGGCACTGCCCGGCTGCGCTACTCCTAGCCGGCATGGTCCAAATAGCAACATGCACCTCCCTGCCACTCTACTTTGAGTCGATAGGGTCCAGGTAGCGACAGGCAGCACCCTGTTGTGCTACTCTTAGCCGTCAGGGTCCAAGGGACGACCTTCTTCAAGAACATCATCCAGGAATGTTGTCCAAAAATTTCGCTACACCACCTCGGGCCAACGTCATCTTATCCTGCCCCCCTTACCTACCGTGCTACCTCAGGCTGGCAGGGCACAGATAGTGACCTTCTCTAAATATATGGGCCATGGGTCCAAGCGAGCAACGCCCTGACGTGCTCGATGCTCCCTCCCCGCAAGCCTCACTAGTCGAGCAAGTCGCAGTGAAAAATGCCATGCGTCGGAGTAATAAAAAAGACTAAGGGGTGCAAGGGTACAAGGTAAACCAAGGCTACAAGAATTACAAATTGTTGATACCGAAAAGTGGTCGCTGGTAAACAGTGTGGTCCGGGAGGATACCTAGGACACGGGGCGGCCACTAATGCTGTAGCAAGTTGAGTTCAGGGGTGATGACGGACTCCGAGCTGAACTCCACTCTTCTGCGCACAACACCTGCACAAAGACCCACCGGGGTTATCCCCAGTAAAGTCCCTCCGGCGTGAGGATAAGTATTCCGAGATGGAGGGCTGAAAATATATATTGAGTTCAGTAGTAGTCACATACCGTTGGGCAGTGAATGCCCCGTTATAGTTATAGGCGTCAGTACCTGATTAGTGCCGCGAAATTATGGGGCCAGCTCAGGTTAATTAACCTAATCTGCTGGATAACCAATGAGCAGACAGGTCAGCCCTCTAATCGTTTGGGCTGGCTTTTGAGCCCATAACTGGAGGCCCATGGGCCATGGCCTCACAACGGCCTGGCGAACTCCCGAGTGCTGTGGTGGAGAGCAAAGGGTGCCACAGATCGTCAGTTCGGAAGGTCGGACCTTAGCTCGTCGGTTCTGATTTCTTCACTGAGACAACCCTCAGTTCGGCTGGAGGACACTCCAGCTCGGCACTGAGGGGTTTTTAGCCCTCGTTCTGGTCTCTCTTCTATAACTGGGTGAACTTTTAACCTTGTGATATTCCTTACCAGATTCCCCTATATCAGTTGCCCTCCAAGTCCCGAGGGCAGGAGTGAAACGTGACGACCTCGGGATTTTGAAGGAGCAAGTAAGTAGTAGGAGGTGAGGATATCGGGGTCAAAATACAACAGTGGCACACCACGGATCCCTGGGGAGAGAAACGGCTAGAAAACGGAAGGTAAAGAGTGGAGTCTGGGCTGATGAGAAAATAATTTCTTCTGTTCGGCAGGTCGGCAGTACGAAGGAAGCGGTAGTGGTAAGCGAGAGTTTGGAGAGCTTTCCCCTTTGTTGAAAGTGGCCGAGCTGAGAGCCCGTAGGGTCGTGAGCTCGGCCAAATTATTATTATTTTTTAATTAATTATTTTTTATTTTTATTTTTTTTTGGCCGGCTTCCTTGGGACTTTGTCTGAGCTAAGAGGCCATCAGGTCGTGAGGTCGGTCATTATCACTGCCTCTGAATTTTTTAAGGGGTGGGGAGTTTGAGAGCCTTTCCTATTTGATTTGTCCAAGCTGAGAGCCCGTAGGGTCGTGAGTTCGGCCATTTCCATGCCTTAGAATTTTTGGAGGGTGGAAAGTTTGAGAGTCTTCCCCCTTTTGATTTTGTCCGAGCTGAGAGCCCGTAGGGTCGTGAGCTCGGCCATGGGCATACCTTAGAATTTTTTGAAGGGTGGAAAGTTTGAGAGTCTTCTCCTTTTTGATTTTGTCCGAGCTGAGAGCCCGTAGGGTCGTGAGCTTGGCCATTTGGCATGCCTTAGAATTTTTTTAGGGTGAGAAGTTTGAGAGCCTTCCCCCTTTTGATTTTGTCCGAGCTGAGAACTCGTAGGGTCGTGAGCTCGGCCATTTGGCATGCCTTACAATTTTTTGAGGGTAGGAAGTTTGAGAGCCTTCCCCCTTTTGATTTTATCCGAGCTGAGAGCCCGTAGGGTCGTAAGCTCGGCCATTGGGCATGACTTAGAATTTTTTGAGGGTGGAAAGTTTGAGAGCCTTCCCCCTTTTGATTTTGTCCGAGCTGAGAGACCGTAGGGTCGTGAGCTCGGCCATTTGGCATGCCTTAGAATTTTTTGATGGTGGAAAGTTTGAGAGCCTTCCTCCTTTTGATTTTGTCCAAGTTGAGAGACCGTAGGGTCGTGAGCTCGGCCATTTGGCATGCCTTAGAATTTTTTGAGGGTAGGAAGTTTGAGAGCCTTCTCCCTTTTGATTTTGTCCGAGCTGAGAGCCCGTAGGGTCGTGAGCTCGGCCATTTGGGATGCCTTAGAATTTTTTGAGGGTGGGAAGTTTGAGAGCCTTCCCCCTTTTAATTTTGTCCGAGCTGAGAGCCCATAGGGTTGTGAGCTCGGCCATTGGGCATGCCTTAGAATTTTTTTATGGTGGGAAGTTCAAAAGCCTTCCCCCTTTTGATTTTGTCGAACTGAGAGCCCGTAGGGTCGTGAGCTCGGCCATTGGGCATGCCTTAGAACTTTTTGAGGGGGGGAAGTTTGAGAGCCTTCTCCCTTTTGATTTTGTCCAAGTTGAGAGCCCGTAGGGTCGTGAACTCGGCCATTGGGCATGCCTTAGAATTTTTTGATGGTGGGAAGTTCGAGAGCCTTTCCCCTTTTGATTTTGTCCGAGCTGAGAGCCCGTAGGGTCGTGAGCTCGGCCATTGGGCATGCCTTAGAATTTTTTGGTGGTGGGAAGTTCAAGAGCCTTCCCCTTTTTGATTTTGTCAGAGCTGAGAGCCCGTAGGGTCGTGAGCTCGGCCATTTGGCATGCCTTAGAATTTTTTGAAGGTGGGAAGTTTGAGAGCCTTCCCCCTGTCACACGTGACAAAATGCGCCACACGTGCCCTTTCTTCTGAATCGGGTGATAGGCCATTCCACCATCGTTGGATGGGTGCCACGTGGCAGGGGCGTTTAAACCAAGGCATCCCCTGCCATTAGTCTTTACGACCTTTCGTCTGGGCACACTGTCCTTTTATAAATGGTGGCCCCTACCTTTCATTTGACATTTGTGTAAAATCCAGAGCTCCCTCTTCCTCCTCAATTTTGGTACTTCTTTTTCATTATCTTTTTTGTGTCTGAACAAAATGTCAGGATCCCCTTCTTACTCTTCTTTTTCAACGTCTGGCTCTGCTGACGACTCGGAGTCCGGTTCCTCAGACTGGTCGTCCTCCAGCTCCCTTCAATTCAGGGTGGAGAGACGTCCCGCTCCAGGAGATGCCTCATCGAGTGCTATGGCCAGGATCCATGAAACGAGCGGTGTTATCCAGTCATGCCTGGAAAACCGTGCATTTGTGGTGAGCCGTGCCGACGAGAGTGGTAGGGCCTCCACATCCCTTGACGCTGGGGTCGGGGTCCCTCCCGAAACTGTCACAGTGGTGGAGATCCACACCGACGTCTCCATTCCCAAGTTGCTTCGTGAAAACGAGGTGCACAACGCCGGGCCAGAGAAATTGTTCATAAAAGTCCCGCCCTCGAGTCCGGTTTGGAAAATCAAAACAACCATGACCGAGAAAGTCGTGTTGTCCTGCCAGAGTGAATTCTTCATTCCGGAGGAGGTCACGACACTTGTTCCTGGGCCCGATGATCTGGCTTGTATGCCATTAGCTGGATTTATGACAGTATATAGAAAACAGCTGGAGGCGGGTCTTCGATTTCCTCTCCATTGGTGGGTCAGGGCCATCTGTGAGGAGTACCATTTGTGTCCATCACAAATTGCTCCGAACGGCATGAGAGCCCTGGTGGCTTCGTATATTATCTTCCGGGCCGAGGGACTCGAGCCGAGCATTGAGTTCTTCAGGGCTTTGTTCTTCCTCAAGCCACTCCCCGGGGGCGCTGGGTAGTGTTATATTTCATCCAGGTCAACTTTCCTGAAGGACCTAGACTCTTCCATTCATTGATGGAAGCCCCAGTTCTTTTATATCGGAGGGAGCGGTTGGCAATCTGGCCTAGAAGAAAAAGGAAGGTATTCCCTCCAGATGGAATGGAGAAAAGTTGGTAAGGCTGCGGCCCCGTAAGGGGAGTTTTTGGTTTCTTTGGCTTTACATACTGCCTTATGCATTAATACCTTTGTTTCCGTGACTTCCTGCAGCTAAGGAGACGCCCAAAAAGAAAAGACCAGAGCCGAGCAGAACGATTTGTGAGCAGAGAGATAAGGTCTTGAGGACTGCCTTCAAGGATGTGAACACTCTGATCGCTTCGCAGCTATTTTTAGCATTCTAGTTTTCTCCACCAGACGTCTCAACCTCACCCGATTTCTTTCTCGATTCGGACAACGGTAAGGAATTTTCTGCTATGTCAATTGTCCATACTTGGTAATTTTTACGCGTGTTACGCTTAATTGACGCAGATATCCTTGTATAGAACTGGATGCTGCCGGCCTGGACAGAAGAATTTCTAAAAATCTTATTGAATATTGCAGCTATAGATAAGGCAATGGCAGTACAGAAGATTCTGGAGAAGAAGGCAAAGGAAGCTGCCGAGGCGGAGAAAGCGAAGAAGAAACCCGGACGGCTTCCCAGGATGCCAGCCCAGAGTCGCTCACTCGCCCTGCCGGGCGTGGTTATCCGAGACACGCCCCAATCCAAATCGGGATCCCGACAATCCGTGCAAACCTTGAGCGGTGACTCTTCTTCCCGCCGTTCTGACAAGGGGAAGAGGAAAGCTCACAAGAGGAAGCACAAAAGGCACAAGTCCTTGAAGAGAGTGAGGTTTGTGCCCGGGGCGTCATCCGAGCTAACAGTGGATGGATCCTTCTTTGGGGTGGCGAACACCGGGCTGCCGGCCGATCGTGCGCTACTGAAGAGCCCGGAGGTGATGCCAGGCTATCTCCGTCGTATGACGCATCCCAACGATAAAGAACTTATGGAGGGGGAGAGCACTGGTAACCTGATGCGCCAGGCCATTTGCGACCAAGTCGCGGTATCACTTTCTCACACTTTAAATTTTTTTTTGCTTTGTATTTTGTGGCTAAATTTTTCTAAGTATGATGACATTCTCTTTCTCACGCAGGGCATGCTTCGAATGTCTGTGGTTTTTTACCGGATCTCAAAGAGTGTCATGGAAGAGGCCATGCTAAGGTCTGAGAAGAACGCTGCTGAGGCAAAGGTAAATCGCCTGACGGACGACCTTCAGCTTGTTGCCCAGGCCCATCAGGGCCTACAAGCTAGGCACGTCCTCGTGACCAAAAAACGGAACGACTTCGAGAGGCAGAAGGTGCAACTGGAGAAGAGGGTTGAGGAGCTAGAGATGAGATTGAAAAAGGAAGAGTAGCAGAAGGGAAAGGCCATCCGTCAGGCAGAGCAGAAAGCCGTTGAGGACTATAAAGCCGACGAAGAATTCGAAAATCTAAAGTACAAGCTTGCTGCCGAATTCATGGATGACGGGCACAAGGCCACGCTCCTCTACCTTCAGTGCCATTACCCGGAGTTCGATAGCTCAGGTGTTGGGATGGAATTTCCCCATCACGGCGAGTTGAGCAGCCAGTTGAAGGGGCTACCGAGGGTCCAGCACGTGAAGCCGGTGCTGAAGGGGCTGGTAGAGAGGAAGTTGAGGGTGAGGAAGACACCAACGTTGATGTTGTGGGCATCGAAGGTGCTTCTGGGGAAGAATAGATCTTCACCTCGGCCTTTTTTGAAAACTTAGAAAAAAAATTGGGATTTTGGATTTTGTTAAACTCCCCTTGTACGTACTTTTTTTCTTTTTTTTTTTTAATACGGGCTCGAACCCCACCGATGTAAGCCCTTGTTTATTTTGTGGGATTGAATACAACAAAAAAAAAAATAAAAAATTGAGCACTTGTTCCCAATTTAAGTGTTCAGGATAGGGTTGCAAACCCTTACACATTCACGACCCCACCTTTCTGCACGCGTGTCAAGTCTTTAAAGACCTCAATTCTCAACGCTTACAACTTTAAACATGTTATGGCATCATTTTGGTGATTAACTGTCATGGTTATGACCACCCTGCCCCCCAGCCTGTAGTAGGAGTGCCTTAGTGTGCCAGAAGGCCCGTTTAAGTAACAAGGTCGTTATATTATCATCAAAATACTCGATACTTGGTGGTATATAGATGAAACAATTACAAAATAACCTCAGTCCTATAGTGGTATTGTTTGAGATGGTCGGCGTTCCACGGGTGTCGCGGCGGAACGCCTTCCTCAGTTTCGAGTTCATATGTACCCGGCCTTGCAATTCTTATCACGCGATAAGGTCCCTCCTAGTTGGGGGCCAACTTTCCTGTATTTGGCTCCTTTGTCGCTAGGGTTACCTTTCTGAGGACTAGGTCTCCGATGTCAAAATGTCGTGGTCGCACCCTTCTGTCATAGTATCGAGCTGCCCGTTGCTGGTATGCTGTCTGGCGCATTCGAGCGTTCTCCCACCGTTCTTCTAGAAGGTCCAGATTAAGGGGCAGCATTGCGTCGTTCATCTGCTGGTCCTGTCCATTAGGCGACGTTCAGAAGGTCGGTAATCCAATTTCCGCAGGAATTACGGATTCGGATCCAAAAGTCATCGTGAATGGTGTCTCTCCAGTCGGGGTCCGGGAAGTGGTGTGGTATGCCCAGAGGATTGGGTAAAGTTCCTCTACCCACCTCCCTTTGTCTTTGTCAAGTCTGGTCTTTAAACCATGTAGAACCGTCCGATTCGTGACTTCTACCTGTCCATTAGCTTGTGGATGACCAGGAGACGCAAAGTGTGTTCGGATACCCAGGCTAGAGCAAAAAGAAGTAAACAAGTCATTGTCGAATTGAGTACCGTTGTCGGACACGATTACCCTCGGGATTCCGAACCGGCACACCATGGACTTCCAGACAAAGTCCCGGATTTTCTCCTTGGTAATGCGGGCCAGGGGTTCAGCTTCCACCCACTTGGTGAAATAGTCGATAGCGACCACGAGAAATTTTCTTTGACCAGTGGCTTGTGGAAAAGGGCCCAACAAGTCGATTCCCCATTGGGCAAAGGGCCACGGACTCGCCATGGGTACCATGGTCGTTAGCAGTAGATGAGGGTGGGGACCGAAACGTTGGCATTTGTCGCATTTTTTTACAAACTCACTCGCGTCTTCTAGCATTTTCGGCCAAAAATATCCTTGGCAGAGGAGTTTGCCAGCCAAGGCCCTACCCCCCAAGTAATTGCCACAAATTCTCTCATGGGTCTCTCTCATTACATAGTCGGATTCTTCCGACCGTAAGCACCGTGAGTATGGTCCAGAGAAGGAACGTCGATACAGGACCCCGTCCAGAATGCAATATCTGGCTAACCTGTACCGCATCCTTCTTGCTTCGTTGCGGTCGTCGGGGAGCGTTCCGTCTTCCAGATATTTATGGATGGGGTCCATCCAAGTGGGATGGTTATTAAGCTCACAGATTGGAGCCACCCAATCAGAAACTGTCGTGCTCGGAGCATCGAGATACTCAACTGGCACACTTCACTTCAGGGTTAACGCTACTGCCGAGGCAAGGTTTGCCAAGGCATCGGCGTGCCGGTTCTCCTCCCGTGGTATTTTGGATACATTGATTTCTTCGAATTCCCCCATCAGGATTTTGACCCTCTCAAGGTACGTAGTCATACTAGGGTCTTTCGCCAAGTATTCCCCATTGACCTGGTTGACGACCAGCTGAGAGTCGCAAAAGACGGACAACGCCGTCACATTGAATTCCCTGGCCATGCGGAGCCTGGCCAGTAGAGCCTCGTATTCCGCCTCGTTATTAGTTGCTCTAAACCCCAGTCTCAGGGCGTACTCGACTTCCTCATTGCTTGGGGCAACAAGCACCATCCCTGCTCCACAACCACTGGTGTTGGATGATCCATCGGTGAACAGTTTCCATGTCGCTAGACCATTATCTAGGCTGAAGTCACCCTTCACCTCCCCCTCTTCCACCCTTCTTACTTCTGGTTGAGCGGTGGATGGCTCGGGGTCCTCAGGAAATGTGAGCTCAGCGATGAAATCTGCTAGGACCTGACCCTTAATGGCCGTCCTAGGGCGATATTCAATATGAAACTGACCAAGCTCAAGGCTATACTTCATCAACCACCCCGAGATGTCTGGTGAATGCAAAATTTGCCTTATTAGTTCGTCCGTGAGGACGACGATCTGGTGTGCTTGGAAATACTGTTTCAATTTCCGAGAAGCCACCAGTAGAGCATAAGTCAGTTTTTCAAACTTAGTGTACCTCGTTTCAGCATCCAAGAGGACCCTGCTAGAGTAAAAAACCAGATGCTGGGGCCAAACGTCATCCCTCATAAGAGCAGCACTCACCGTTGTTGCAGACGCAGCAATATACAGGTAAAGAGTCTCCCCCTCCTTCGGGGTGCTGAGCAGAGGAGCAGAGGACATATAGTTCTTGAGTAATTGGAAAGCCGACTCGCACTCATTGGTCCACCCAAAATTGTCGCTGCCCCTTAGCACTTTGAAGAACGGCAGACACTTTTCCGATGCTCTGGATATGAAGCGGTTGAGTGCGGCGAGTCTCCCCATCAGCATCTGTACCTCCTTTTTGTTCCGAGGGGAGGCCATTTCGAGGATCGCGTGTATTTGATCAGGGTTAGCATCGATGCCGCGCTAGGAGACTATGTACCCCAGGAACTTCCTGTAGAAACCCCAAAAGTACATTTGTTTGGGTTGAGTTTCATACGGTGGACCCGGAGTTTCTCGAAGCAGTCGTGAAGATGTTGTGTGTAGTCAAGGGCTCTCGAGCTCTTGACCAACATGTCATCAATGTAAACCTCCATCATCCTTCCGATCTTTTCCTTGAACATTTTGTTCACCGGTCGTTGATAAGTAGCTTCGGCGTTGCGCAAGCCAAACGGCATTACTTTGTAACAGTATGTACCCCTGTCGGTGATGAACGACGTTTTGCTCTTATCGGGGGAGAACAGTGGAATTTGATTATACCCAGCATAAGTGTCGAGGAAACTCAGGCGCTCATACCCCACTGTGGCGTCTATGATGATATCAATCCAGGGTAGGGGGAAGAAGTCTTTCAGGCAGGCTTTATTTAGATCTTTGAAATCAACATAGAGGCGCCACTTGTTGCCAGCCTTGGGAGCCAAGACCACATTCGCCAACCAGTCCGGGAATTTGACTTCTTCAACGATGCTAGAGCTGATCAATTTATCCATCTCTACTTCAATTAACTTCTGGCGTTCCGGATGAAATTTTCGTCGTTTTTGTCGCACAAGAGGATGATGTGGATCAGCATGGAGGTGGTGCATTACCACGCTCGGATCAATACCCGGCAGCTCGTCATGGGACCAGGCAAAGACGTCGTAATTGCGTTGGAGTAGTTGGATGAGTTCATCCCTCTGTTCGGACGGGAGACTAGCGCCGATCCTAACAGTTCGCTCTTCGATGATTGGGTGTATGGAAACCTCTTCCAGTTCCTCGTGAGGTCGGGGACCAGCCTCCTCCTTCCTTGGATCATCAATGGGCACAAGCACCAGCCCCCCACCCAGAGCCATGAGTTCGGAATCTCCGAGCTCTGGCTCTACCTGTGATTACTATTTCTTCCTCTCCAACACTCTCCACGCACAAGCCCGGGAGGATTCTTGGTTACCCCTCACTACTCCCACACCTCCCTCGGTGGGTAACTTCATCGCTTGGTGATATGGGGAACAGACGGCTTTAAGGGCAGCCACCGTAGGTAGACCCATGATTGCGTCATAGGGCGAGGGCCTGTCCACGATCAGAAATTTGGTCCAAACAGTGGAGGTCCGTGGATGGGCCCCGACTGTCACTGGAAGCGAGACCCACCCAGCGACGTTCACAACATCCCCTCCAAAACCGACTAGGGGGGCCGTCGACGGTTTTATCACACTGGGATCCACGTTCATTTTCTCAAACACCCATTTGAAAATAATATCGGCGGAACTACCACCATCTACTAGAATCCGTCCCATTTTATAGTGATGGATGATCGCCACGATGACGAGGGCGTCGTCATGGAGCACATGCACGTCCCTAAGGTTTGCCTCGCTGAATAAAATAACATTGTGCTCCGCAGCATCAACCGTGCTGACCGCGAAGACGTCTTCGCTCACTTTTCTTTTGGCTTTGTGCTCGTACCTCTTCTTGGATGAGAGGGTCTCTCCCCCAAGGCCTAATCCTCCGTGGATGACGTTAATCTCACCATCAATCTTGTACTCGTCATCGTCCCTCCCTGCATCTGACCTAAGAGGGGGTGACTTCTGTTTCTTCTTCTTCTGCGACCCCTATGTTCTTCGCGGGAGTCGCGCTCATCCGTTTTGGGAGCTCGGTCATCCCTTCGAACATAGCGACCTAGGTACTCCCTGCTAATGAGGGTTTCAATTTCTTCCTGAAGTCGAAAACAATTCTCGATGGAATGCCCCCGGTCTTTGTGGAACTCACAGTATTTGTCCATAGACCTCCCCATCGGTTTTCTGCTGGGTGGAGAAGGAGGAGGAAAAAAATCCCTCCCTGCATTCTCAGCCAGGACGGTGGCCACCGAGATCGTGAGAGGCGTGTAGTTCTGTTGGTGGTTTTCCTGGGGCGGGAACGGTCTCCTATCTCCGGGCAACGGCCCTAGCCTCCCTTCCGCCTGCAGCCTTTTGGATCCATGGTGTTTGTTCGGCCCTTCTTCTGCCTTCTCTTTCTTCTTGTGACTGTCTCATTGGTCCTTCCTCGCTGTTTCCCGCTCATTAGCATTATGGAACCTCGTGCCTCTCTCTAGAGCAGCATCCAGAGTAGGAGCTGGGTTAGAACAGAGGTCATACATGAGGCATCGATGTTTCAGGACATCGATGAATGCGCTCATCGCGACCACGTCATTGAGTTCATCACACCCGATGATCTCCTTGTAAAACCTCTCTACATAATCCCCCAGCGACTCATCGGGTAATTATTGGAGTGCGAGGATGTGGGCCATGGTTTTTGGTCTACGTCGTGATCGCCCGAATCGCGAAAGGAAGAGTAATTCTAACTCATGAAAATTGGAGATAGAAGTTGGTGCCAAAGTTCGGAACCAAGCCCCGGCGGCCCTCGTGAGGGTGAAGGGAAATGCCTTGCACCTCATTGCTATTGAGGCGGTGTGTAGATCCATATACGACCTGAAGATAGACAAGTGGTCCACCGGATCAGTGACACCATCATAGAGGACCATTTGGGGATGGGTGTATCGCGCGGGCAGGGGCTCTTCCAGAATTTCATTAATGAAAGGAGATCTTACCTCCGAGGGAAGCCCAGACGGGCCCCTGGTTCCCCGGATCTGTTGCAAGGCCGCCTCCATATCAGTTAAGCGCCTTTCCACCACCACCTCAGCCCCTGGCTAGGCCCGAGCTTGACTGAAAGGGCCCGAGGTGGGAGCTGTAGCGCTATGGGCGGGGGGTAAGTCAGCTCGGTCGCCTCTCCTTCACCGTGGTGGAGGTGGCGACAGGGATCCCGAGATCTCATGGGGTGCCATCTCTACTTCCCTCAGATCAACGTTGCGGGTCCGAGGCGGCGAGTCACGTCCGTCGAAATGGATAATACGTTCTTCACCCACAACCGCCCAACCCTCTCTGCTCGTAACTTGGACTGTAGGAAGATCCATCGGAGGGACTGGTGGCAAGCGGGCCAAGATGATCTGGAAGAAGGTTTGGAATTCACCGAGCTGATGCTCCAAAAGATCGACGCGGGCTGCCTCAGGAGCTCCAGAGGCCTGCCCAACAAGCTGCCCTGGAGACAAGATAGGTCCCACTTGTGCGGCTTGCCGAGTGGTCAGTCCCTCCAACCCGGACGGCGGGATGGCGAATAGGCGGAGCCCCTTCTCAGGAGGTACCGGGGGATCCGACCTGGGAGCTCTAGACATATCCTGCACGGATATAGAGGGTGGATTGCTGTTGGTAGCGGGCGCTTGGTCGGCCTGGCGGATTTCCTTCCCAGACCTTGTGATCATCAAATCTTAACCTCGTGGGGAGCTGACGATCAAGGGAGGCTTTTAGTGCGTTCCCACAGACGGCACCAAACTGTTGATACCGAAAAGTGGTCGCTGGTCAACAGTGTGGTCCGGGAGGATACCTGGGACACGGGGCGGCCACTAATGCTATAGCAAGTTGAGTTTAGGGGTGATGACGGACTCCGAGCTGAGCTCCACTCTTCTGCGCACAACACCTGCACAAAGACCCACCGGGATTATCCCCAGTAAAGTCCCTCCGGCGTGAGGATAAGTATTCCGAGATGGAGGACTGAAAATATATATTGAGTTCAGTAGTAGTTACATACCGTTGGGCAGTGGATGCCCCGGTATATTTATAGACGTCAGTACCTGATTAGTGCCGCAAAATTAGGGAGCCAGCTCAGGTTAATTAACCTAATCTGTTGGACAACCAATGAGCAGACAGGTCAGCCCTCTAATCGTCTGGGCTGGCTTTTGAGCCCATAACTGGAGGCCCATGGGCCATGGCCTCACAACGGCCTGGCGAACTCCCGAGTGCTGTGGTGGCGAGCAAAGGGTGCCACAGATCGTCAGTTCGGAAGGTCGGACCTTAGCTCATCGGTTCTGATTTCTTCACTGAAATAACCCTCAGTTCGGTTGGGGGACACCCCAGCTCGGCACTGAGGGGTTTTTAGCCCTTGTTCTGGCCGTTCTTCTATAACTGGGTGAACTTTTGACCCTGTGATGTTCCTTACCAGATTTCCCTATATCACAAATAAATTGTAAGTTTTTAAAATGTGCTTTGCTCTCCCCTTCTTGCTCCACCCTCTATGCTACTCCCTCTGCACACATCAAAAAAGAAATAAACATTGAGGGTGGGGGGTGTTTAGGGGGTTTTTGAGGGCAGCGCCCTCCCCCATTCAAAAAAGAAAAATATATTAAGGGGTGAGAGGCGCTGCCCTCCCCCCCAATTCAATAAAAAAAAATAAGAGGGGGCAAGCCCCTTGGCTTGCCCCCTGACCAGCGCCCAAAATGGGCGCTGGTGTGAACGGCTGGGCGTTGTCCCCAGCACCCAATTGGGCGCTGGTGTCTGACCAGCGCCCAAAATGGGCGTTGGTGTGAACAGCGCCCACTAGCGCCCAGCCCAAAACTGGGTGTTGTCCCCAGCACCCAATTGGGCGCTGGTGTCTGACCAGCGCCCAAAATGGGCGCTGGGGACAACCCAACGCCCACTTGGGCACTGGTCAGCCCAGGTGGGCTATCGCCACTTGCACGGCGGTGGTCAGTGAGCTCCCGGTCACTCGCTGCGTGCCTGCCCCATGTGGTTCGCATTTATTTTTCCCGCGGTGAAAGTCAGTCCATGCTCAGGGCCTATTCACGGTGAATGTGTGTCATCTTGAAAATCGTCGCCGTGAAATCTAAAAAATTCGGGATCGCCCTGCCGTGCTATCTGATCCCGGACCCCGGCGATATGGGAGTGTATTTCAAATTAGCTCCTCTAAAGAAGTTAAACTGCTGGAAAATTATCGCCGTGAATTCGAAAAAATTCGGGGTCGCCCTGCCGTGCTACCTGACCCTGGACCCTGGCCGTAGGGGAGCATATTTCAAATTAACTCCTCTAAAAGTGTTCACTCTTGAAAAATCGTCGCCGCGAAATCTAAAAAATTCGGGACCGCCCTGCAGTGCTACCTGACCCCGGACCCCGACCGTATGGAGACCTATTTCAAATAAGTTCCTTAAGAAAAAACTAACTCCTGAAAAAATATCGATCAAAAGTGTTTCTTGCGCTACAAAGTCTCTAGGATGCCCGTTTAAACCAGGAATTGATATCTCTGACCGTCTCGCTTCTCTCGTCGCACAGGGCTAGGGGCTACTGATGAGGGTATTTTTGGGCTTCTACGAGTCAGCACTTGGGACCCAGCCACGTGTCCGTCGTTGTAGTGACAAGGATACATTCCGAAATCCACAAACGCCACACTGGAGCATACGCCGACCACGGCTCCTCCCTGGAACCTCATTTGCATCCAAGGAGGAGCAAGGAGCCCGGCTGGGACGTGTCGCTCTGAGCTCTGCGTCGTGCCTTGGGTAGTCAATTTTAGGGACTCAGCCTTTCACCTCGACTGGCTCCTCTTTTCACCTTGTTTCTTCTCCAGGACTCCACGGATCTCTACTCTCCTCCACCATCTTATCGTCGCAGGCTTGACAAAGGCCCGCGGGCTTCGCCAAATGGGCCCAAAATCCCAAGCCCAACGATTATCTCCTAAACGCCTCAGATTATCGGCTAAATACAGGATTTTGACTATTTAACCGTGTTTAGACCCGACTAATTATCTCCAACGTCTATATATATCGGGAGCTATATAAGCCCGAAGTACGCTTGAATGACTTACATTACACGCGAGTTCATTTGGTTTGCTTACTATATTCTGTACATTTTCTCTCTGAGCACTGATTACCACGCCGGAGGGGCTTTACCTGGACAAACCCCGATCTGAGCCTTCTGCAGGTACACTCCCTGAGGAGCAGAACTCTGGACATAGCAGGTCAGTCCTCCCAGGACCCAGTACAGCTCACGCGAGGATTTTTCAACCGACATATATATATATATATATATATATATTATAATATAAAAAAAAATATTTAATATAGTGATTGAACCAAAATTGAGATTTATTTATTTGACGTGACACTGATATCAATAAAAATATTTTGAAATAAAAAAAAATTATAGGGATTAATTTGAAAGAATTCCAAAAATATGGAGGCCTTGGGCAAGGTCCTCTTGGTTGCCTGCCCAAGGGGCGGGCTTGGAGGAGATCGGCTTGTCTAGGTGTAAAAACACCTCCATCAAATACATATACAATTCAAGGGAATATTCGAATCAGGTCCAAATTATCACCACGTATCCACCAGGCAAGTGTCATGCACAAAAAGCTACAAAACGGACTATGATGAACAAGATTACTATCCCCCAAGATGGACTACTCTTTCAAAAAAAACTCTCGAGCACAATTGTTCCTGACACCCCCTTGACCAGGGAATGCAGGTCTTGGGCCTTCGCACCTTACCCTAATCAGGGTTATCAACCCCGAGACACGTTGACACTGTCATTTCTATTCAGGGGTAATTATAATGTCTTCCTCTCATTAAGAAAAAAATCGCTAGTGCTCAATAAATAATGACTCATTACATCATATCCTACCAAATCCACTGCATTAATGATAATGAGTCGGGATTCAAAAGCAGACTTGTCAAATCAGTCTTCCCTCGCCTACAAATATCAGAGAAGAAGGGTCTAGTCAGATACACACAAATTATTCATAACCAACACTTTGCCAAATTCATTTCGAAACATTCTACCGATAATCATACTAGAGGTGCAATGCCAGCGGGCCCCACCCGCGGTGCATTATTTTTCAAGAACCAAAATTAGGAAGACCAAACTAATCGCTCTCACACCAAAATATAAGGGGTCAAATTGCAATTAACCCTTAAATATAACATTAAAAGAGTAAAAATCCAAAAAAGAAAGGGCAAGATCACATAAACCGCGGTGTCACCCCCCAACTCCCAAGTTCCTTGGCCGAATTAATTGATGGCCAACCCTTCT
Organism: Eucommia ulmoides; assembly: GCA_016647705.1. NCBI lineage: Eukaryota > Viridiplantae > Streptophyta > Magnoliopsida > Garryales > Eucommiaceae > Eucommia > Eucommia ulmoides. Next base: position 3,233,950 of record CM028336.1, read on the forward strand.
AGTTGGGCCCGCTACGTGTCACCATCTCGTCATCCACGCGATTGAATCGAGAGTTTTCAGCCGTCGATTTCATCTCCTTCCCTAATTATATTAGGGTTATGAGGGTCCCTCCTCCCTGTAAGAATTTCACAAGGATAAGTGGGGTTTGTTCTCTCTCTCTCTCTCTCTTAATTTTCTGGTTTTTTTTTTTCCTTAATTTTTACTCGTTAATCACTGTAGTGTAGTTCTGTTAATTTGTTTACTGTTCTGAAACAAATTTTGATGCCGATCAAATTTGTTTCTCTCTCCATTCCCCCCTTTCTCTCTCTTGTTTCTCTCTCTATTCTGTTCATGATTTCTGAAATTAGCGTTCATGGTGGGCAGATTTAGTCTGGGTTTTAATTGATTTTTTCTGGGTTTCAGCTTAATTTTTCTGGGTTTGTTTGATTTGAGTTCGATTCGATTCGATTCGGCATGGCGTCGATTGCGACTCGCCGGAGTTTTGAACGAGAGAAGGAGGAGGAGGAGAATAATGGTATCAGCGACAGCGTTTTACCGTCTGATCCCTTGATAAGGGACCCACAAAAGTATACCATCACGGCGGTGGAGCCCCCGGAGGAGACGGCGAGGCGGGTCCCACCACCGTCGTCTGATATTGTCCCTGTATTGAAGGAAGAGCAGCGGAATAACGATGATTTGGAGGGTTTAGCTTCGATGTCTATGGAGATGCAGAGGGTGGAGAAGTTGTTGGCGGTTCAACCGCCGAAGAGGGCTTCCAAGGACCGGCATACCAAGGTGGAGGGTCGCGGTCGGAGAATCCGTATGCCGGCGACTTGCGCGGCGAGAATCTTTCAATTAACACGAGAGTTGGGGCATAAGTCCGACGGCGAGACGATCCGGTGGCTCCTGGAGCGCGCCGAGCCCGCCATAATCGAAGCCACCGGCACCGGAACTGTCCCCGCTATTGCAGTCTCCGTTAATGGAACTCTGAAAATCCCGACTACCCCATCAGCCGCCGCCGCCGCCGCCGCTTCTTCCACCGATACCACCAAAAGGAAACGGAGGAGACCCTGTAACAGCGAGTTTTACGACGTGAACGACTTGAGATCATCTAACCTCGCCCCCGTCGCGCCGATTTCGCCGCAGGGATTCGTTCCCGTATGGACTGTCGGCGGCGGCACCGCCGTAGTTTCGTCGAACGCCGTTCACGGCGGTGCATACCTCATGATTCCACCCCATTCCATGCCGTCGACCCACCCTCACTACTGGGCAATTCCGACCACCGCGACGCCATTGATCAACGTTTCCGCCAGACCCATTTCGAATTACGTGTCGCCGATGCAATTTGAGGCTGATATCGGCGCCGCCGAAATCCAAACTCCGGCGGGCTCTGTTTCAACCAAAACTAGCTTAAAGAAATCCGAAAAGGCTTCATCAATGGCGCCATGTTCAAGCTCCGCCGCCGCCGCCGCCACCACCACAACTCAAACGCTGAGAGATTTTTCTCTGGAAATTTATGATAAGAAGGAGCTTCAATTCATGATTGGTTCTGGAAATGACAAAAGACCATCATCGGAATAATCTTAGTCTAGTATGAAATGGACAAAAAAGGTTTATAATTTTCAATTTTTTTTTTTTTTTAAATTTAAATCTTAATTTTTAGTTAAATTTTTAGTGTTAATTGTTCAAACTTCAAAGGGCCTTTTTGTTTTTGAGCTACCACTTCTTTTTGTTTCTTTGTATATAAAATTGGCTTTTCGTTGGATTGGGAAATTTAGGAGAATATTAAATTGAGGTTTACCATTTTCCCTAGGTTTAAAGTAAATTATTATTATAACATATATTCGCGCTCACACACACATATATTTTTTTTTTTTTCTAGACAGTAAAATGTGTTCGTATCAGTTTAATATTTTTTCGGGCGATCTTAAGGACGTACTTCCCATATTAACCGATTGCAATTAAGATTTTAGTGAAAAAGTCCTCCCTAGAAGGATTGAACACTGATTGACAAAAAAAAAATCATTTTATTAATTGGATTAACTCAAGAGGGTGATATTTCGATTGTATGAAATTGTGAGTATTTTGATGAGAAATTATCATTGACGTTCTCTATATTTGAGGGAGTTGCGACGGTAATTTCATGTCTTTGGTCAAATACCACGAAGGTCATCTATCTTTTTTAATTGGAACACTAACTTTCTAAATCAGATTTGTCTGGCTAGTTCAAACATTTAAATTTTAATTTTATTCGTACATTATAAAATTTATTTTAAAATTACTAAATTAATTTTTATCTTGTGTAAAATGACAAAATTATTGTTCATTACTTATATATATTTTTTTCTTTTTATCCTCTCCTTTTTTTTCTTTTAAAAATAAATTTTATATGGTAAGAATGAAATTAAAATTTAAATGTTTACATCAACTGATTAGTTGTCAACTCTCATTAAGGAGGTTGACTGTTTAGATTAAAAAACAGGTAATTTTTGTTTGGTATTGTATTGATATTTTTAATGAATGAATAATTTCATACTTGTGAACAATACACACTGACGATGAACAATGGAATATGTGTGAATAGTAAATTTTGCGTGAATGATAAAACATGTATGCGTGAACAGTAAAACATGCTTTTGGACTTTTCAAGAATACTCATTTTGTCCTTCTTTTAGATTATAAATATGCTTTGAATTCATAAGTTTAAATAAATCAAGACAAGAGGTAGCCTTTCAAAGAGAAAAGTAAGGGCCTTTGGTCATGGCCAAAAAGAGGCCATGGGTTAGCCTTCAGAAAGAGAGGGATATGCTCAGATATTGAATGAACACAGATAAAAAACTTCACAAAGAAAGAATTGAGTGGGTGAGTTAAGAATATGAAGATTTACCTCCCTTTTGTAATTCCTCATGATATAGTGAAATTGGTTTCTCTCCGTAAACGTAGGTAAATTGTTAGTTAAACCACATTAAATCTCATGTATGAATTTGTATTTGTGTGACTCATTTTTGAACTGGGAAATGTCGTTTTCATCCCCAACAATTTTCGTAGTATTTGATAAAAGACAAGTGATTATCGTTATATTTGTCACAAATATAAGGAATATTACTAATTTTGATCGTTTAAAATTGTGATTTAATTAAAATATGAAATTTTATTTTTAATGTGTAAATTTATTTTATAATATATTATACCTAATTTGAAATTTAAACATATAAAATTACAAATTATTGTTTATTATTTTTTAATTCACTATATTAAAATTTGGACATTTTATGCCAAGACTTGTAATCTAATGGATAGCTAGTTTACCTCTTTTGTAAAATGTTTAGAGTTCAATCTAGTCCCCCAATATATATATATATATATATATATATATATACAAAAAAAAAAAAAAAAAATTGGACATCTTAATTTAATGAAGAAAAGGATGGGGCCCACCATTTGATCTTGTGACCCCCTCTGGGAAAGTGGGCGCGTTCCAGTTCCACGAAGCCCGCCGCGTGGTGGTCCATCCTTTTCGCTTTCTGTGTCTTTCATTTTCCCTTTCATCTTTTGGGAAAATTATACTTTTAGCCCCTAAAATATGGGATGTATGTCTTTGTAGACCTTTAAGTTTACTAAATTACATACTTTTCCCTCTAGTTCTATATTTGTTTTGGTCGCACAAAATTAGAAATATGGTTAATAATTTTAGATAAAAAAATAGATTGTGATCAATACGTAGTTTTCTAATAGAGATATTTTTTGTCATTTAATCGTTCCACCATTATTATAAACCTAACATGTTTTGTCACATTATTTTTCTAACAATGATTCATTTGAAAAATGATAGAAAATAACTTAAATTGTTGTTGGAGAAACATGAAGGAGAAACGCTTCAAGGTTAATGGAGTAAGAAGATGACAAAAAAAAAAAAAAAAAAATCCTCATCAAAATACTACATACTAAGCACAACCTATTTTCGGCCCAAAATCATTAGTAAATGTTTTTTTTTTTTCAGTTTCCCAAGGTATTCCTGTACCACGGTTGACGGTGACTGATCCGTCGAGATACTGTTGGGCACCAGAAGCGGGACATCCCTTTCAACATAGCACTTTTCATTCACAACCTCTCAAGATTCGATCTCTGGAGGTATTGTTTAAGGAGGCTAAGCCCCTTCTGCTTGGAATTGTAAAAAAATGTAAAAGTTGAAGGAATCCAATGTGTAATTTAATTAGTTTTAGGGTCGATATAAATACCCACCCTATACTTTAGGGGTGAAAATGTAAGTTTCCGTTTTCTTTTCTTTTGGAGGTGCGCTTCGTGGGGCCCCAACGAGAAGGCCCTCCTGCTGACAAGCGTCCGCTTCTAGCTGTTCTGTTGGGAGCGAATACTAAGGATTCGACACGTGGAAGCTCCAGCTGTTGCGCGAATCCTTATCGTGTATCACACATTGTGGAGGATTTTTTCCCCTGTGTGCGCGACCCCATTAAGGATTGTAGTTGATCAAGAGGTTAATTGCACTTCCACCCCCTATATTCATGGATGTTATAAATTTATGAAAACAATAATTAAACGTCCTATGATTAGACCTTTTTCTTTAACTTCTTGTATTTTTTAATGTAAGTATTAAATTGATATCCCCACTTCCAATTGGTCTACCCCTGATGCGTGTTTTTTTAAATTAAATACGGATGGTTGTGTCTTGAAGGTAGGGATGGTCATGGGCCGAGATGGACCAAGTTTGGGCCAGACTTAAACTAGGGTATTATGAAAAATTGCTAGGCCCGAGCTCGGCCCGAACCTATGGTCGGACCTTAATTCCATATCCAAGTCCGGCCCTATAAAAATAACCTAAGCCCACAATCCGGCCCTATAATTTTTTTTTCAATTTAAAAACAATATAACAGAATTGAAAAATATAATTCTTTTATAATTAACGAAAAAAAATAAATTGCAATCCAATTCATAATAGAATACACTTATTAAACACAGATTTATGATTCTGATAAATCCTTATAGCTAAACACTGAAATCCAAACCATTTTTTTTATTTTATTTTTTATAATTAATTAACATATAGTATAATAATATCAAATAAATCAAGAATCTAACATGTAAATTACAATATTTTCACATGTAAAATAATATATATATATATATAATTTATTAATTTTTTTAATGACCGGGCCGGCCCTAAAAGAAAATAGCCAAGCCCCAGTCCGGCCCTAAAATTCATCGGGCCTTCATTTTCAAGTTCAAGCCCGGCCCACGGGCTCAAAACACAAACTCAAGTCCTAAAAAAGAGTGGGCGGGCTTGGCGGGCCGGGCGGGCTCCCAGGCCCATGACCATCACTAGCGGAAGGTAACCCCGAACTGGGAGATTTTGGAGGCTTAGTAAGAGATCACTTAGGACTTTCAGCTTCTGCGGATTTGTCCTGAGTTGTAACAGTCTGGAAGCGAAAATTAAGGCCATCCACAAAGGGATATCAGTTGTGGCGAATGAAGTCTAGACCAAAGTGATCGTGGAAATAGACACGATGGAAGTGGTAAAGCTGCTCACAGAAGAGTACCTGAGATCCCACAATTACAAAGTCTGAATCGACGATAACAAAAGAACCATGAAAGGCAAACAACTACGCAATTCAACTAATGTCAAAAGAAAAAACAAGTGTGCGGACCATCTGGCTAATAGAGGAACTTTTGTGAGGGAGAAGAGTTTAAATTTATTTTTGATCCTCTGGAGGATATGACGGACTTGCTTTGTTCAGAAATAAAACTGAGAGTCTTTGATAGGTATCCGTGCGTTTGTTTTCTTTTCTTATGTACTAGAGAAAACAAAAAACATATAAAGCCATCTAAAATCCCTAAAGACATCTATATTATAAATCAATGGAAATTATATTTTTGGTCCTCGAATTATGGGTGGGTGTCTGTGTGGACTCTGAGGTTTGCTAAATTACACGTTTGGTCCTTCAAATTTCACATTTATTTTAGTCCCGCAAAATAAAAAATGCAATTAATGATTTTGGATAAAAAATGTGTTACGTTTAGCACATGGCATTCCAATGGATTTAGTTCCCCTTATAGATTAAAAAATCAATAATTTTTTATTTTTATTTTTATTGTAATGGTAATTTAACTCTTAGTAATTTTAAAATAATTAAATTATATAAATATCCCTTTATTTATTTTTATATATTCATCCCATTTATCTTTTCCATTAACATCCCTATTTAGAAAATAAAAATAAAAAATTCAACCCTTTATTTAAAAAAAAAAAAAAAACAAACCTCCCCCTCACCCCCACTAATCCCCACCCCGCCGAAACAACCACCAAAATCCACTGGACCTTATCGGAGTCCTCTTCCTCTTTTTTTTCTTCTTCTTCTTCTCCTTACCTCTCTCATTCCCCCTATCTCTCTTCCTCTCCCTCCTCAAATTCGTGTTGGATCTGTGCTTACCAACACAAATTTGTCGCCACGAATTTTGGGGGGGAGAGAGAGAAAAAAGAAAGAGGAGGAGGAAGAAAAAATAGAAGAGCATTCAGGTAAGGTGTGAGATGATGGTTGTGGGAGGTAAACGTAAAAATAGGAATGTAAATAGGAATGTTAGTGAATTTTTTTAAAAAATAAATAAGAAAAAATATATTTTTTAAAATAAAAGAAAGATATTTATGTATTTTTATAATAAAAAAATAAATAAAAATTGGTCAAATAGGATAACCAATATTTTTCAATTGACTGGAGAAATTCGTGATTTTGTACAAAATAACAACAAGAAGAGTAAAAACCTAATTATTAGCATTGTTGACCCAAACACCCAGTGAATGGGCCTCAAACTCAATACATTTTTTAGTAGCATATTTTAATTGAGGTCCTTTTTATCTCGATAAATCTTTATTTATTCAATTAATTAGAAAAAAATAATAATATATATATAAAAAGAGAAAGCATTCCCTTAGGGCCCGTTTGGTCAGTGTTTCCATTCTATTCCAACCCAATCTAACCTAAAAATTTTGGGTTTGATTTTTGGGAATGCGTTTGGCAAACACAAAACTCAACCCAATCCAACTCAAAAAATAAAAATTGATTTTCAAAATCCTAAAGAAATCAGAAACAATTTTTTTTTTTTTTTTTTTTTTTGTGCCTAAAAAATTCAACCTAAAATTCTCAACTTTTGTCTTCATCCGCTGGCCGACCACCACCACCCGTTGCTGTCCGCCGTCGCCGGCAGCCTCCGGCAACCGTCCGCGCCGCTAGCGTCCACCTTTGGCAACCGGCGACTGTCGCCGGCCATCTCCGCCGCCAAAACAAAAAAAAAAATAGTTTTAGGATAAAATCGTTACTAAACACGATTCTCTTCTCAGCACAAAATAAAAATTGTCGTTACCAAACGCAATTCTGTTTTAAAAAAGAAACAAAATTTTCAATCCAACCCAACCCATCCCAACCAAACGCCACCTAACATACAACCATCCAACCACCACAATAATAATTATTATTAGTTATTTATTAGCACAATTTAATACAACAAATGTATTAATAAATAGTTGAGTATACCCTGACATTTTTTTATTGTTTTTATAATGCTTAAAAACCTCTTTTCGGTATGTTTGGTTGGAAGAGTAGAAAAGGGAAATGATTTTTATTTTTTTTTAATTTTTTGCAGAGGGAAAATAATTTTCTTAATATGTTTGGTTTGAGAGATATAGAAGGGGAGAAATAATATTTTGTGTGTATTAAAAAAAATAGTAATATATTTTTAACTTAATTTACTATTTTACCCTTCTTACAAATTAAATGAGTATTTATTATATAAAATAAAGGGATAAAATGGTAATTTTGACTTTTTTTCTGTAAAACCTAAGTTGTAGAACGTACGTCATAGATAACCGCATTATAAGACGTCAGAGAATTTTAGGGTAAAAAAAAAAAAAAAATCAGAAAAAAAAAAATGTTAGGGGCAAAAATTATGATTTTGGAACTTTTAAAAATAGAAATATACTAAAATAAAAATCCTAAAGAAAATGAAGGGAGGAAAGTGTAATTTTTTTTTTATTATTTTTTTATATATATATATATATATATACATACCCACACGGCACACCGACGGCAACCCACCGGCCAAGGAGGGACGATCGAGGGGCGACGTGACAAACTCAAAATTGGTTTAAACCACTAATTTCATGTGTTAAAAACCATCCTACATGCGCTGAAATGAGGAAATCGGGGAAAAGAAAGGAAAACTTGAAAAAAAATCTAGAGAGAGAGAGAGAGGAGGAAGACGTCGGGGCTCCGTGATCGACGTTCCGCCGGTGAGAAAGCAGAGCGTGTATCCCGTGGCTGCTTGGGTATGTTCCTGTGGCCACTGCTTTGAAAACGATCGTGTGAAATTCCCGGTGGTTTGCTCGGCGGCCGTGGGAAGGGATGAGATCGTCAACGGTGTGATCGATCGCCGTCCGTCTCCATTGTTCGGTGAGTCTTTATGAGTATTCTTTTTCTATATTTTCAGTGGGTGATCGGCCATTGGTCGCCGGCCGACGGAGGTTAAGTGGGCAGGGGTGTGCACTGTTCATCAGGTGGGTAGACATGGAGGGTTGTCGGCGGCACTGTTGGGTCGCCGGCGGAGTGAGTGTGTGCGTGCGGGGACCGCGTGTGTGTGTTTGTTCAGATCTCCGGCGACAGCTGCAGACGATGGCGGTGGTCGGAGCTGTTGCGACGTCCATGTTGACGAGAGTATGTGTGTGTGTGTGTGCAGACCGGGTGTGTGTTGGCTGTTCGCCGTTAGTGTAGGAGTTTCGCGTGTGTGTGGGCCGTTCACCGTTCGTGGGTGGTGAGTCGCCGGCAGTGGAAGTTGGTGAGAGAGGGGTTGTGTTGTCGGCGGCGAGAACTGGAGAAAACCGTGAACGTAAAACAAAAGAAAGAAAGAAGAAGAGAAAAGGGCAAAAAAAAAACTAATTACACTAACAACCCCAAATAAAAAAATCAAAACCCAATTAGGGGCATGCGGGTGATTCAGAACAGATAATGATTTCGTTGATTAATATTTTAAATCATTAATTATTATTTCCATCAAATTAAATTATTAGCATTAAATTTTATAATCGCTACGATAATTTCGTAACCGCTAATTTTAATAATATCGTACAGTTAATATTAATGCAGAAAAATGGGTATAAATAACAATTTTGTATAATTAACTTAGGGAATGAGAAATATGAAATTTAAGGTCTGCATTGTATGTTAGGTTATTTTAAAATAAAATATTAAAATAAATATTTTATTTTAAAATAAAATATTAATTTAGACCCTATCATTATTAGGTTCGCAAACGCCAGCATCCCGGTAGGCTTTGGACGGTGCAATTACTGTAACACAAGAAGTGAGGTGAGTGTACTGTCTTCTTATCAAACTGTTTTCGGTATTTATGTAATGACATATGTGTTTACTTATGTTGTACGATTTCGTGAAAAGAGTGGATTATGTTTCTCCCCGTAAGGGGTGTGGATTATATTTCTCCCCAAAAAGGGGTGTGGATATTTCGTAGGAAGGCATTCCTATGAATGTTACAGTACCGTTGCAACTCCTGATCGTGAGGTTAAAACGATCACTATAGCTAGCCAGTATGTGTGTAGTGGTGGAGTGGTGGTTTGAAATGTGATATTTATTCATACTGGGTGATTTATTATTTTGCTGTAATGGTCAGTAGGATATTTACATTGGGTAGTTTTGAAATGGAACTTATAAACATTGCTTTATTTTCACTATATATATTGTGAAGACTTTTACACGCTATGTGACATCTAGATATTTGTGCTTAAATGATGTATTTTTTTTTTAAGAATGCATTATTATTATATAAAGAATGTTTTATTAAAAGAAGGCAGTACACTCACAGGCGAAATAGCTAAGAGTCGGTCCCCTATTGGCACTGGGTAGAGTCCGTCGGCGGTTTAGCAAGGGGGAATTTTGGGAGGTGCAGCCTGAGGCGAACCTAGCAGAGGTTCATTGTCGTTTTTACCTTTTGCCGTATTTAGAATATCAGGGACGGGTGTGTCCTTAGTAGAAGAAGCTGTTTTATGACTTGATTTTATGATTGTATAATTATGAATGCTTTCTGTCGCCTTCTAATTTGATTGGTCGCCCAAGTGATGTCATGTCAACGTCACGCTGGCCCCATGGGTGACAGGCGCCCGGGGTGAGGTGTGACATTTTCTCTCTAACTTTTCATTTTCACCTCCATTTTTGGGGGGGATGGCGGGAAGACCATTTTTCACCTCCATTTTTATTTTCTTTTTACATCCAACTAAACACACTATCCACCCCATTATCCATTTCATTTTTCAATCCATTTTATTTTCCACTTTAACAAACACACCCTTCACTTTGATTACAAAAGACGTCCTCCGTCACATTTTATTGGCAAAAGTACTTTCTCGATATATATCTTATATTGTTTATTTCATATTTCCTACTCTCTCTCTCTCTCCTCCCTCTCTTGTTTTCTATTTTTACTTTTTATTTTTTATTCTATGTTTTGTTTTTTGTTTTTTTTCTACGGTATTTGTACAAAAAAAAAATCGAAAGTAAAAAAAAATGAAATTTTTTTAAAAATTGATAAATAAAATAAATAAATTAAAAAAGGAAAAAAATATGTTTTATTTTTTGTTTTTAACTTTAAACTTTTCATTTTGTTTTATTTTATGTTTTTCCCCCAAATTTTTAGTTTTTATTTTTTTTTCTATAAACACCATATACCAAAAATAAAGAAATGAAAATAAAATAAAATATACAGAACAAAATGAAAAAATAAAAATAAAAAATGGAAAACAAGAGAGTATAAAATAGAAAATAAAAAATAAAAAATTAAGAAAATATGTTGTAAGAATATTTTTGTTAATAAAATATAATAAAGAGTATTTCATGTATTATGAAAACTATAAGGATGATTTTTGTGTAAAAGTTGGTGTAAAAGTTGTTTCAAAATAAGGTTAAGGTTGGTAGTTAATGTGTTGAAAATTTGGAAGTTAATATTTAATTATGCTATTTTATTTTGACTTTAATGTAAAAGTTGGTTTAAAAAATTAATAAAAATATATATATAGGAATACTTATACGGCATTTTATCACCGACAACCATGTATTTTTTTCTAGTACCACAAAAATTCTTATTGTTTACCAAATACCAAGGAGATCCTTACCAGAGAAAAATAACATTCAATTACCTTTTTACCCCTACCTTTCTCATATATCTCATGCAATTAAAAATTAAAAACAAGTATACTAATATTATCCCTCTTCCATTAAAACCGTTTTTAATTTGCCACCCATCTCCACCGCCATCTCCACCATCATCTTCAACCACCATTGCCATTTATAGAACATACCCATACCGGTGGCAAAGAGCAAGAGAGGAAGAAGTCTAAATCTAAAAATATCAATTTCAAGGACAAAAGAAAAAAAAAAAAACCCCTGAATTTAAACAAATCCACATCAAATCTTCATTTCATCCTCTTTCATTTTGATATCCATATTGATTATTTTTTAATAAAAAAAATTACTCAATGAATGTTCATTGAATCAATTATCTCTAACAAAGACTTATTTTAATGAACTTTCATTAATCAAACCACCAACTGAACAAAATATTACTTACTCACTCAATGTTCATTTAAACAATTTTATTAACAAGCATTCATTTGTTTATGAAGTATCAATTATAATTTTGAATTTTGAAAAGGCTTTTCAACCATTTGTAAACTATTTTTAATGAATGCTTACTTTTTTTTCCACTAGAAAATAATCAATATGGATATTAAAATGAAGAACACGAAATGCAGATTAAAATTATATAATTTTTTTGAATTTAATCCACTTTGAACGTTGAAAAAATGAATTTATTTATTGGTATTTATTTCCATAATTAGTGAATTGTTAAAAAATTGACATTAACATTTTTTAGTTAACATTCACTTTTTATTTTTTTCAATAAAAATAATCAATGGGATACCAAAATGAAGAGTATAAAATGTAGAGTAAAATAGTATAATTTTCATAAATTTAATCTATTCTAAACGTTTACAAAATGACTTTTTTGTTAGTGTTTTTCTTTTTTTTTTTTTTTTTTTTTTTTTTTATGAGTTATTGATAAAATTTGGCCATTTTTTAACAAAAGGGTGACATCAATTGTAAATTTGATGACCAGACAATCGTTTAAGAAAAAAAATGAGGACTTTCTAGTGAATGCAACTTCTATATGTACACATTTTTTTTTTTTTTGCTAAACGTACACCTTTTTTAAAAAAAAAATAAATCAAAATTATTTTAAACTTACTCTTTTATCCTTTTTAAAATAATTTTATTTTTTACCCATAAATTTTATAAATATACACTAACCCTTCATCTCTTCCACCTCCCCCTTCGTTTTTCCTCCTCCCCCATCTCTTTCTCTCTCTCTCCACCCCCAAGCCTCGTCGTCCCCATATTTTTCTTCTTCTCATCCCCTCTCTTACGGAGAGAGGGTAAGGGGGTGAGTGATTGGCCTCAATTTCGTATCAATTTTTCACTCTCAATCTATAATTTTGTTAATCTATTAACCATTTTTTGATTAATAATAATACGATTTAATATCTTGCAAGTACAAGCACGAAAATAAAAAATACCCAAAAAATAACAAATAATATGAGCAAAACTATGCCATGGGGTGCATAACAGGTTGCACCTGCGACCTGGAGAAGAGGCAAGTCACACCCCACAACCTCCTAGGTTGCGCTCGCTACTTGCTTAACGGAAATTAAATGTAATTTCCCAAATTCAGGGAAAACATTACAAATCTAGGATTTTAGGGAATTTAAGGGATTTTGGGACATTTTCTGGAGATTCTTGACATCCTCTTGAAGCGAAATACTCCATTGACATGATATGTTCTTACCTCGTGGATGGCTAAAACCGAGTTAGGAAATGTATTTCTTCTACATTTCTCAATATATTTCTATTTTTGTTCTATTTTATTTGTGTGTAAGGTTGTATAATAAGAGATTTATGTTTTTACATTGTTTAATCAATCATTTTATAAATATTAAAATCAAATTATTGACATTTGTGGGTTAGATTTAATACACGTGATGTAGATTTAACCTTTATATATCCCATTTTTATTGGAATCGATACTATTTAATTAATAAGATGGATCATGCTTAGGGATTGATTCATTGTAAATTAAGAACCGAGTCCCAAATAAAATCCATGTCGATTAAATGGACAAACTTTCATTGTAACCTGCCTTGTAGTTAGATTACTTCATCATACACAAAATAAAAATAGCTAAAAAGTAGAATTCATTGGGATAATCGAAAAACAAGTACATACCCCTAATTCGATCATTTATCATATCGTATTTAAATTTAACTATATTTTTTCGTTGTTAATTTAAAAACTCAAAGACCAAATTTGTTGAATTCACTCGAAAAATAAGATAAAATTAATAATTATAATTCAATGCTTGTGGTTTGACACCCTTATTAAAGTACATTGTACTATAATATTTTACGCTTAAATCTGAGTATAAACTTGAGCGGCCAGTGAGAAAGAGAAGAATTAGGAGAAGGAGGATAAGAAGGAGGAGGTGTGAATAACAGAGGGTGGGGGAACAGCGTAGGAGGCAGGTGGTGGTAGGGGGAAACTTGGAGAGAGGGAGAGAGATAGAGAGAGAGATTGGCGATATCATCATAGAAGATGGGAAGGAGGACGGAGGAGGGAAAGAAGTAAAGATAATAAATTCAAAGAGTATATGTTAGAAATTCAAAGGGCAATAATAATTTAATTAAATATATATATATTTTTTAAAAGAGTATATATTTAACAAAAATACCAACATGAGTTGGTTCAAGTGGAAGGGATTTAGGCTTTTTAAGCAACACTTTTAGGGATCGAATTTTGGGGGTTATGAATGGAAAATGTTCTGTTGGGAGAGATGTCTCGCTTCTGGCGCCTGATAGTACTTCGATAGATTATTCTCCACCGACCATGGTGCGGTGATACCTTGGAAAAAAAAAAAATATATATATATATATATATTCAACAAAAATGAGTATACATGATACAGAAACTTTCCCTCATTTAAATTTTGTCAACTAAAAATTTATATTTATTTATAACTTTTTTTTTTAATATATATATATATATATATATATATATATATATTATATAAAACATGATTTTTTTTTTGCTGACTATGACAAATTTATGATTAAGACAAAAAAATATGATTAGGACAAACAAAATTGCTGACTAAGATAAACAAATTTATTGAGTAGGACATTTTGACGACATTAGTTAAGGATCATGAAAGGAAATTGGGATTGCCAAAAAGGAAATAAGGTTAAATATATTTGGACATTTTGGCTTTATTTCGGACGAAAATTCACCTTAATTGCTCTTAATTACCAATTTTTTTTCTATTTTACAATAATTATTTACTTTATTATTTGTTTTCCCTTTAAGTTTTTTTCCTTATTTTTCTCTCCTTCGCATTCTCTCTTCCAATCGGAGTGACCAATCCGAGTGGGCTTTCCTATTCTCCAATTATCTCTTGGATTAAACAGTTTATATATATGGACATGAGGTTATATATATATATAGAGAGAGAAATTTTGGATTACAAGGACATTTTATCCTCTTTCTTAGTTCTCTCTCTGAGTCAAACATTTTGTCCTCTTTCGGATTCCTAATTCCCTAAACCGAGTATATAATTTCTTAATTCACCTTGTCCTTCATAGCCTCAATCCGAGACCTAATCCCCTAATCCCCTCTATTGATCTCGGCGACTCAATCGCTTGATCTCTTTACCTAATTATCTCGGTTTTCTCTCGATCTGTCTATATGTAGTCCTCACAACAAACACACTACTCACACAGCTACACGTCACCGTCGTACAATTGCCGTCGCACGTCAGCCGTCAAGCACATCATCCTCTGCCATTGCACAAAGGTAAGTCGTCGTCGCACACAGCCCTCCATCATCTGTTCATTGACTTCTTCTTTTTTGTGTTGTTTGCTTTTACCGATTGTATGTTTGTGCTGCTAATTTGTCGTTCTTTCGAAGGTTTTGTGTTGATTGATTTGATTTTTTTGTAAGTATACCTGCTTAATTGCTCTCCATGTGTGTTAGTCTAGGGTTAGGTCACCGTCAGTGCAATCGCCATTATCAATCCTCTGCTCTTTGTTTCTGTTCCCATTTAGCTTTTTGTTTGGTGTTTCTGTTCCTATTTGTTCTAAAAGGTAAACGAACAAATATTAAGAATAGAACAGAAAACTCCAGCAGGTAATCAAACAACCTTTTTTCTTCTATCATGACTATTTTTTAATCTTTTTTCTAACTTAGTTGATCACCTCGCGATCAGAAAAAATCTTTTAATTGCTGGGAGTATTTTTCTAAAGACCTTCCACTGTTGACAAAGTTTGTGTAACTTACTGAGTTGGAACTTTTACAAAGGAGAAGAACTAAAATAGGTGGGCTAATGGTAACTATAATTCTTTTTATTTTGTTCAACTGGCAGGCTTCATTTAAGTAGCTTCATTATTTCTTTATTTTTGTAGAATGATGGTAGACGAAGAACATGAAACCCTTCCGCTCCTGTCCAATGTGAGTAGAGTACTTAATTGATAATTGTCAGATTTTGTATCATGTTGGTTTTGCAATAAATTGGAAACTTGAGTTGTTTTTTTGTTTTCTATTTCCAGAACAAAACATCCAGCATTGAGTGAATATAAGCTTGAGTTCATACTGGTTTGGTATTGGGTACTATATTTCATTTTATTTTTTATTTTTTTGGCGTGATTTAAGTGAAATTTCTATTAAATTGCAATGGAAGAGGTAGAACAGTTTTGTTTTTTTTTTTTAATGATTTTGTGTCCTAATTGATGTTTTCTTAAAAATTAAGGGGGAAAACGTGCTATCTAGAAAAAATGTGGGATGGGGTTCAAATAGCCTTTGCTTAGATTTTAGTTTTACTTTTATTTGCAGGATTCGGTTATTGTAATTATGTTTGCATTACATGTATGTTTGAATTTGAAGGACATGGACATAAATATGATTTATAAGGAAATATCATTTTATCATCATAGAAATTTTCTTTGAATTTGAAAGGTAGGACGGGGTGTACATAAGGAACAACCGATACATTTTTACTTTCATGGTATAAATATAGCTGTGCCTTCATGGTATATTCCTTTTAGGGAGGACTGAGGAGTGTGCCTTAAACTCCAGTGTCGGTCTTATATAGACCTATGCCTTAATCAAGCGGTTATAAAAGGAACCCTTAATTAAGGGTTGAGTCCAATTGGCAGAATACTATATTATCTTTTGGTTGGGTTTAAATATCTATTCTCAATTGTCCATATACATAGGAAATATTTGTTCTACATCTTTTTTAGATGGGCTAATGCCAATAACTTTTGACAATCTCAGATTTTTGTTTCTGTTTTGGGAATGGATACAACATTATGTGAAATTGTTTTTATTCCAGGAATCGAAATAATTACTTTCTACTTTATTTTATTTTTTATGACATCCATTAAAAAATTTAAAAATGTCAAAAACTAACGATATTCCATTTATAAAACAATTTAATAAAAATATATTAAAAAAAATCAAAATATCAATACTCTTACTAATATTTGTGTTCTAAGAACGTAAAATATTTCATTGTTCTCAATCTATATTTCCGTTGTTTTTCTGATTGTTCTAAAAAATTATTTTTGTTCCAGGAATAGAAACAAAAATTCGAGGAATTAATTCGACCCTATTTTATTTTTATTTTTCGTCTGCATCGATAACAATTTTTTTTGAAAGTGGAAACATATTGTTTTTATTTTTTTCTTTTAGTTTGTTTTTGTATTATTTCACTAACAGTAGGTGGTGTGGTAGAGGATGTTTCAATCCTCCATTATTTTTACTATTGAGTGGCTGGAACAATGAGCATCCTCATTATTCAAAGGAATTATACATCCTCTTTATTCTTAAATCATTCATTATTCATTTCGATACATCCTATGGTTTAATCATTCACTGTTTTTACTGTTAAGAAATTTTTTGAAAAAAACAATAATAAAGTTCTATTAGTAGTGTTTGTTTAGTGTTTTTGTTCTAAGCCAAAATTCTATTTTTGTTCTCTGTCTGTTCCCAAACTTCTGTTACTTGATTTATGTGTGTGACTTCCCATATTTTTGTATTTTTGTTTCCAAATTTCTATTTTATGATTTTTTTTGGGTTGCTTGCTATAGATTTAATTAGTTTTTTGTTTTATAATTTTTTTTTCTGATTGCTTATTTTCTACGTAAATTTTATTTTTAACCTTATACCCAATAAATTTTTATATGTTTTGTTTTCACAAGTTTAAATTAAAGAAGTTAAAGTTGACTTTTGTTGATGAAAAACAAAATTGGAATTGTTGAGAAAATAATGCAAATTTCTTTCACATTTGAAATTGCAAAGTTTTTTTTCTATCTCTGTTTGTTTGATTTTTTTAATTTTAACCTTTTCCTATGTAACTATATTTTTTTATTTTTAAATTATTAATTATTTAGTTGTATTTGTAAAATGTGGCATTGAAGTAATAAAATTTGGATAAGTAATTGTAATTTTCGCTTTGATTTGTTTCGGTTTGACATGCTCAATTTTGACATTTTTTTAATAGCGGGCTACCTACGTTATTTGATATTAATTGTGTTGTATTTGTAATATATATTAGTTGATGATTGTATTTAAATATTAATTTTTTATTGATGTTTTAATATAACATGTGTAGAATATTGTATAAACAAAAAAAAAATTATGTCAAATTATTTTAAATTCAATATTTTTTTACATCCGTATTTTTAAGCATGAGTTTTACGTTAGTATATAATAAATTATAGACCTTTTTAACATTAAAAATCCTTGAACCAACCATATGAGAGCCACGTGAGAAACTGGATCCCATTGGTCGGAACGAGTACACACAGCTTATTACAACCCAATGCCTTGCCTGTCAGCTATTGGCTGATCAATCACTTCACAGTACGATGATGATGGTGATACCTTTCACTCACTGCTACCAAACCCATATTTATTTGTCGATAAAAAATAATTAATAAAAAATATAATCCTGTTTAATTTTCAGGCAAGTTTGGAAAACATATCTACATGTGTTGTCTGAGTTCTTCTTCTCCTCTGCCCTGCGTCTTCTTTTCTTAACTTTCCTAAAACAAGAAAAACAAATAGAATTTGAGGTTTTTCCTTTTTTATTTTATTTTTTTATTTATTTTATTTTTTTAACCAGTCCTTTGCTTTTTCTCGTTATTGGGTTTTGTTACTGTTTTTAGTTGCTGTTTTTTTGGTGCTTTTCCCCCTCTTTATTATTGTGGGCAATCCTTAATAGATAAAGGAAAGAATATGAAACTTTTATATCATCTATAAGGAAAAAAGATTTTGTTTTTGTGGTCTGAAAATAAAGAGAATCTTCATGTTCTAGCGATATATTTCTGTATATGTAAGCCATTTTTGGGTTACTCTTTGTTTCCGTTCTTTATAGATTCCTAGGGTTTCACTTTTATGATCTTTACTCCATTATTTTGATTCCATTTTTGTGCTTCTGTTATTTATAGTTTCTAGGGTTTTGATTTCTGACTACCCTAAAAAATAAAAAAAGATTTCCTGCCAATCAGCTGTTCTTGTTCTTTTCCAAGTTCAGATACATCTCAAATTTCTGGGTTCTTGCTATTGATCATAGGTGGGTTTCATTTTCTTCTCTCTCTCTCCTCCTCCCTCTCTCTCTCTCTCTAGATTTCAGTGAAGATATGTAATTAGGGTTTGTGTGTGTGTGTGTGTAGGAGATCGAAAATGGTGAGAGGGAAGATTGAGATGAAGAGGATAGAAAAAGCAACAAGGAGGCAAGTGACATTTTCGAAGAGGAGAAATGGGTTGTTGAAGAAGGCTTATGAGCTATCGGTTCTCTGCGATTCTGATGTTGCTTTGATCATCTTCTCTCAGACTGGAAGGCTCTATGAATTTTCAAGCTCAAAGTATGTATAAATTCCTTCAAAGATCCCTAATTAATCCTTAAATTTCACAAAAAAAGAAGAAATCAATTATTTTTTATGTTTTTTTTAGGTAGTCAATGATTCTGTCCTTTTTCTTTTCTTGCTCTTTAATTTTGTTTAATATTTGCACATATGCAACCGGGCATGGCTTGGTGTACTGGTGCAGTTCTATATCAGTACGATGACACACACACACACACATGTGTGTGTGTGTGTGTGTGTCTGTGAATGGTCTGAATCAAATCTCACCAAAGAGATTTGAATTTAATGAGTTTACATATTGTTCATAAAATTGATTGAATATATATTTTCTTGAAGAATCCTTTGCATGTATCTATCCACATACATACACGTGTGTGTATATACATATATATATTACTTCATATGAAGAATTAAAAAGGGAAGAAATTAATCTTAATATCTTATGATGTATAGAGACAATGAACCCTAGTTGATGTTTTCCTTTTGAGATTCACGATTACTAGCTGTTTGGAAGAAAGGATATAAAAAAATTAATAGAGTTTAGAACGACAGTTTGAAGTATCCAAACAGCAAAATGGTTTTTTTTTTTTAGATCAAATCTCTCCAAGATGAAGCTATTTTGTTGTGTTTGAGCTAAAACTACTAACCCTTTTTCAACTCAGCCCTTCTAAATCTTGTTGTGGTTAGAGTTAGTATTATATTTAATTTGTATTAAGTTTAGAATCTAGATTAGTCTTTTATGCTGTCAAGGAAGAGAGATTTTCATTACAACACTACATAAGTTAAATTTTTAGGTGTTTTCATTTATATTATAACTTTGTAGTGATTATTTACTATTAATAATAAAACCCTTAAACTTGTTTTCATAAGTTATTTGATGATCTTAATAGTTTAAAATAAACTTGGTTAATAAATTTTGATCTTTCAAAATATTCTATAAGATATTTTAGGATATTATATCAGAATCTTCTAGAATATTCAGATGCATAATTAGTGTAAACCCTAAGTCGATATACATAATTTTGATATAGAAAAGAGTTTGTATCTTTCTCCATCATTTTCTTTTATTCTCTCTATGTCGATATTATACATATTCTCTTTATTTCGATATGGTATCTAAAGCCAACGATTCGTGGGCTTATGCATAATTTTTTTTCAATAAGTAGTCATTATTCATCTACTGAATCATCGCATGTTCATTTGTCGCCACGTTTGTTTTTCGTCGATTTCTATTCCTTTCTCTACTATTGATACTTCCAGAGTCTTTAAAGCCATCCAAATTGCAAACCAAATACATATTTTGAACCCTCGTTTCGAGACAATTCCAACACCAGCCACACCTTCGTATGATGCCACACGCGCTCATATGCGTGACCTACGGCCGTAGTTGCTCCATCGCAATTCCCCACGCGTTTCCATTGTGCTATGTCAACCCTAATCCTTGTAGCAATCTGAGTTAACACACGTGGAGGACACATCTGTTGCCACGTCATGAGATTGTTCTTTTTTGTCATGTTATCATCTATGTGGTAGCCAAGTCAACTCATACGTGTGAGTTTGCCACGTTAGCTCACACATATTTGACACATGGACTCCAAAAATTAATTCTCTATGTCAGCTCGTGCGCCACGTCCCCTTGGCTTTGTTGTTCGACCTAGTTCATACATCAACTAAGCAATGTTATACACCACCAATCAATACATCAATACAAAGGCTAACAACCAAAGCATACAACCAACAACTCCGAACTACGAAAACAACTACTAATACATCAACTAAGCAATGTTGTACACCACCAATCAAAAAGGAAAAAAGAAACCATAAGTGATCAAACAAAAATGCTAAATGACAAAAAAAGAATCAATGAAACGCGAAATAAATCAACATATAAAGACAAAAAGTGAGCGGAGATATCAAGTTAGAGAAAAGCAACAAAGGTACTATCCAAAACACCTCGAAACCAAAAGAATTCTACACCAATTATACTACTACTATAACCAAAAGTCCATACACCTCAAAAACTATTCATATGGAAGAGCAAGTACGATTAATAGAGCGAGGGTAGTATTCCGATCTTCCTTGCTGTTGGATTACCGCGATCTTTACCGACGTCGTTGTTTGGGGATTCGCGCCACGCCTTCTAAAACCCATCCAAGGGGTAGATCGAGAACTGTGGAGCATATCTACTACCCAGGGTAAGGTGAATCTGATTCATAACTCCTCGATTGTAGAGGAGTGTTTAGGGCTATTGGAGGTGATTTTATTTGATGACATCTAATGGTGGAGAGGTGGATGTGTTGATTATCAGTGGCGGTGTCAAGAGAAGAAGCAGACCAATGGTGGTGTTGCTGATGTTGGCGACGAAGTCGATTTGGGGCAATAATTGTAGTCAGTAAGAATTCAAGATGGGGCAAGGTAGGCGGAATTCCTGGTGGCGCAGGTACTCTTGCTTGAATCAAAGTAAAGTGTATGCCCTTTTTGTGGATAAGCTCTTATTTGCTATGAATAATCTTGGACTTCACTTAATGTTTAGAGATTTTGGAGAAATTCTTGATGTTTTCATTCCTAAGAAACGAAGGGTGGGTGTGAATTCCGCTTTTGGCTTTGTTATATTCGGTTTAATCAATCAAGTTAGACTTGCAATTAATTGTTTAAATGGGACAAAAATTTGGGGAAAGTAAAATTAGGGTAAAATTTGGATTGGAAAATAGAATTTGGGAACCCACAAAAAATATTTAGAGGCCATCGTGTATTAATGCCCTGGATAGGTGTTTCATCCATTGCAGGAAGTCTTTGGTTGCAAAAGCCAACGTTAATCTTATTTGGAGAACTAAAGAAAAAAAAAGTTTCATTTTTACCGGTGACGAGGAGTGTAAAGGTGATGTTTTGAACGGGATGCTTGGGAAGGAACTTGGGTGTTTAGTTCGCGACCTTCCAAGGGTTTGAGTCCAATAATATTGGTGAGTTGAATCTTCCGACTGTGGTAGGAGATGATTTGGTTGATCATATATCTTTAGTAAATCAGAGAGAGAATTCCTTGTCTAAAGGATTTGAACTAAAGAAGGTCTCCGGTGGATATCTTAAGATCAAATTTAGGGGGGAAGAGAGTGAAAAATTCAGGTGATAATGTGAACAAAACGATCTCATTCAGAAATTTTTCTTTTCTGATGAGAAGATTTGTTCTAAGATTGTTTTCCAGAGAATAGTGAAATTATTAGAGATAGGGAGAAATTGGGCATTCCCGTGAAGCTCAAAGAATTGAATTTCAAAGAGAAAATTTCTGAACTGATATATTGGAAACGGGTTGCCATGAAGTAAGTGTGTACCCATCTGTTTTATCATATTCATGTTATAATAAACTCTCCTTAGACAAATTACCAATTTTTCAACACATCAAAAGCAATCAAATCTTTCGATTTGAATTTATAATCATTTGAGAACAATGGGAGTATAAGTGCTGATAAATAACTTATCAATTTAAGATCAAGTGCCAAGCAACTCAAGAAACCAATTTTGTACTAGAATCAAATATTTCATCAATAATAATGAATAGTACGAATTGGATATTTATTGTTGCATATTATTCTCAAATATATTATGTGTGTCAAACAATAATCAATTCAATCAACTTCACATGATATATCATAATCCAAGTATATAACTATTATATTATTTAAGCATGATGGACTAAATCACAAAAACATGTATTCTCAAAATATCATAAGGATTTTAAGCATATGAGAACATCCTTAATTAAATATGCAAAATTTGATTGCATAATAAATTAACTCATTGTATATGAACATATAACACAATATTAGAGCGGGATTCAAACGAGTTTATAAAGATGATGATACTATCGTTAAGAACTATATTTATGCAACATAATTTATCTATTGTTATATGAGTAATGAATTCAATGGATAATCCAACTTATATGATACCAATCAATTATAATAATCAAAATATGAGTTCATCACATAAGTTTAAAGCATATCATCTTATCATGTCATATCATTAAGAATAAGCATATATAGTGATACCAATGGCAAAATGAACTAAATGTAATTAGTCAAGCAAATAAATTTTACATGTGATGTAAAAATATTTCACTACTATGGATTTTCAAATGAATTTCACCAACTATAAAATAGTCACATTATATCCAAGGATATATTGATGAATTCACAATTCATTTTAAATATCCACATGATCTTAAACACATTTAACAAAGATTTCATGCCACACAAAGAAAATTATTCAATCATGTAAGGATATCATCAACATCGCATTGCTATTGTTTGTAAATAGACAATCATAAATGAATATAATCCATAAGATTAGAATGATTGTTCTATTAGGATGAACTTTGTTACTGTCGGATTAAAGGAAAATTTAACTCCATCATCCATTGAAGTTCTTGGGAGTTTCAACAATCTATGAATCTTCATAGTCGTTGATAAAAAGGATTGAATTCTTAAAAACCTGAACTCTTGAAACATACTTACCAAAAATATTATCAATAATAGCTTATTCAAGTATGAATTCAACAATAATCAACAATGATAATATATATTCTTTTAAATTGAATAATATCATGTATTCAATATATATCACATAAATTTCATGCAATTAGTAAACAATGAATATAGTTGTATCACATGCATGAATTTAGAATTTTCAAATTGAGACAATGGTGTAAAAAATAGATCGTTAAAATCAAAGTCAAAGTCAACAAACGTGATCTATAAGTTGAATTTTGAATTATATTAACTCAAATTGTCAAATTAAGGTTCAAAAACTCACAATGAAATGCAATATATATTCAAACTATAATTAATTAGTTATGGAAATCTTGATATGTCAAATCAACTCAATCAATAACATGTTGTAGTATTTATCATGTGTACAAGTCAATACACTACGACTCTCATGAATTAAATCAACTTCATTATATGATTTTAGCATATAAATGCATGATAAACAGATTCAAATAATTACAGAATTTTTCAGCATGTTTATACATTCCAAATAATGCATAGAAGTCATTGGTTTACCATTTGGAACAATACAATCAAGTTCAAAAGATAATACATTAACGCTGTCAAATAATTTCTTGGACAGAAAATGTTTTGGATGCATTGTAATTAAACCAATCTGAATTTTGAACAAATAAACATTTAAAGCTGTTTTAGACACCTTTAATGTTGTCCAAAACCACACAATTTTTTTTAGGTTAATCCGATAAGTAGAATGAAGTTATAGCAAAAACAGTGCAAGACTATCGGATTTTCTGTTAGAAAATTCTGGTCACAATTTTTATATAACTTTTCAGAAACGGTTAATCAATTTCATCCAAAAACTCATTTATTTCGGTTCATTTTAAGGGTTTAAGCATATGTGAACATATAGATCATTTAAAACACTTAATATGATTCAATATCATGCAAACTTGAAGAACATAAACATAAGATCAATTAAAATCATATAATTGCAAATAATAATGTGTTAGTCCAATGCATGCAAGTTTAGATATAAGTCAATGCAAGCAATGTAACTATAAATGATTAATGCATATTTAGACATATAATGTTATTACTATATAAAATATATATCATAGAATAGTATTATCTTGTAAATCTTCAAGAATCACCATATCATGTTTCTTAAGACAATAAAAATAACCATTAAAGAGCATGTCTAAGAAACCCATATCGACTTGTTTAATTAACAAGCCGAACATCTAATCATTTCACAAATTTTATAAATTTAGGAGTATTAGAGTTTAATGTACCTTCATTTGCCGTTGCAATGGATTTACATTTGTGGATGTAGTCATTGGTAATTATTCTTGGTTTGGATGCATTATTCGGTTTAACATTTTTGTATCCTCCAAATCTCTTATTGTGAATCTTTGATATCCATTGTTGAACTTCTTTTTGCTAATAAGCTCATTCTTCACAACATGTGGAAACTTAAATTTCACTTTGGATGGTCTCTTCGATTTAGATGTCTTATCCATGACTACATCATGAGCTTTATTCATGATAGTGTAATTTCCTACAATATTACACTTTGTATCCCCTTTCAGTATCCATATCATTTTGGATCCTTTTTTGTTAGTCTTAAAGTTATGTTTCCTATACGGGCATGAGACTTTATAATGACCAATCTTGTTACAATAATAACATTAATATTTGGAATAATCATTATTTCTTTTAATATGATGATTAACATGTGATATAGATAGGTCATGATTTTTCGAAAATGCTAATATATCATTGACAATATGATGAGAAGGATTAGAAGATGAGACACAACATCTATTGCAATTCTTAATTATCTTAGAATCAAAATCTCTATGTTTTCAACAATCGATTTAAGTTTTAATTTTGATTTCTCGAGATCTTTCTTCAAATTTTCAAAATTTATTACCAAACAAGATTTCTTTGAAGTAACATTTTCAAAATCATTTTTCAAAGATTTATACTCACTTTCGAGAAATCGTATTTTTTATGAAAGATTTTCTTTTTCAAGTTTAGACTTTTTAATATCTTCATTTAATCAATTTTCAAGATTTCTAAAACTTGCAATATTATCCTTTAGGTTATTTATATCATTTTTCAAAAAATTATTTTCATTATCAAAATATTTAACTTTATCAATCAAGTTGTTTATTTCCACGACAACATCACAAAATTCTTTTGTTTTCAAATAACTTTCCAATAGATGTAACCTTGAATTTTTGAAATCATTTTTTTTTATTTTCAAATAAATTTATTTTTCTTTTCAATTTAAAAATTTCTTTAGCAAAATATTGAATAAGAAGTAATAATTTCTGAATTGCAACATGTGTTGTTTCATCATCATCATTATCATCTCTACCACTAGTACTATAACATCTATCATTTTCATCATTGATTATAGGTGTTTCAAAATTAGAATTCTCAATGAGTATAGAAGATGTAAAAAATTGTATTTCTGAACCAAAGTTGTTTGGTTCATTTTTCACCTTTGATACATTTCAATTGTAGTTGCTCACCGTATTTATTTGTTGTGCACAATGGGACAATAATTTTTTTTGATCTTTTCCACGAAGCGGTTAAGCTCGATCCTGTAGACCGAGCTCTGACACCAATTGTTGGCCCAAAGATTGACCCAAGAGGGGGGTGAATTGGGTATTTAAAAAACTTTTCGTTTCAACTATAAAATCTGCCTACTAAAATCTCAATTGAAACTTAGTTAGTTCTTGTTATTGTGCGCGCAACGGAATAATCAATTAAACCACAAGACATAAGAGATTTATAATAGTTCGGCAAAACCTTTTTGCCTACTCTGCTCTTCCATGCTCCCGGTGGAGAGTTCTAATTCACTAATCCTTAATCTTCTTACGGGGGAAGATTAAACTTTTTACAATCTTCTTACGGGTAAAAATTAAACTTATCACAATCTTTTTTCGGGTGAAGGTCAAACCTTTCACAATCTTCTTACGGGTGAAGATCAAACCTTTCACTTGATCTTCTTTCCGGTGAGATCGGTCCGTTATAATCAAATGCTCCTCATTTGGTCCTCTTCAACTTCTTCATGAGATGATCTTTGATGTGGTGTTCATTGAGGATCTTCTTGTTTTGATGTATCAATAAAGTACAATCTCTCAAAATAATACTCTAATGGTTTTGTAATCTAACTTATAAAGACCGACCTTGGAACTCTAAACACTCTTTATAAAGATTGCAACACTTTGACTCACTAGTGTTTAGTACTTCTCACAAATGTCAATTAAGAAAAGATAGATGAACTTTAAGTACAAGAGTGATCACACAAGACATAAGAGATTTATAGTAGTTCGGCAAAACCTTTTTGCCTACTTTGCTCTTCCGCCCTCTCGATGGAGAGTTCTAATTCACTGATCCTTAATCTTCTTACGGGGAAAGATTAAACTTTTTACAATCTTCTTACGGGTGAAGATCAACCTTTCACAATCTTCTTACGGGTGAAAATTAAACTTATCACAATCTTCTTTTGGGTGAAGGTCAAACCTTTCACTATCTTCTTACGGGTGAAGATCAAACCTTTCACTTGATCTTCTTTTCGATGATATCGGTCCGTTACAACCAAAGTTTTAAATTGCGGTATCAGGTTAAGTAACGGTAACGGTCGTGGCGTAATGGTATCTAGAATATCGGCCTGTCCGTAACAGGAATCGGTCGTAACAGTCGTGAATTTTTTAAAATCACAAGAACATCCTAAAAAACTCAATAAGAGTAATTGTTTTACTCATTTAACCTTTAGTAAACACATTATAATAGGTATTATGACATTTTAGGGTTATATACAACACAATAAAGACATAAAAAAAGACGAAAAATCGTCGTACTTAACAATCTTAAAAGAATAAGATGATGCACACAATACTTAATAAAAATATATTACACAAACATAATAAAAGAGTAAATTGTACTTCTACATCATATTACAAAAACAATACTCATATAAAATTATCAATACCAAAACGAATTGCGCGCAGACTCTTCATAGTCGGCATCAGCATAATTCATACTATTTACTAAAATCATAATTAAAACTAATTAACACTAAATTAACCGTTATACATATAGTTATGTATATAATGTCATAAATAATAATGACAAAAAAAATGCTATAAAAATCGAAGTTAGAAAATTTTAAGACTAAATTGTAAACAAGCCATTTATCATTCTATAAATCAATATTATTTCTAAATCCCCCTAATTATCAACCAAACACACCCATGACCCACCCAAAACAACTGACACACTCACTCACACGCCCAAATGAGATGGAGAGAGAGAGAGACAAACGGAGTGAGGCGAAGACAAGGAGCTGCGACGGAGAGAGCTGCGACTGTGACATCGCCAGCGATGGCGAGAGCTATGTTCGGCGACGAGTTGTTTCTATTAGGGTTTGGCGATGCCGCGACTGATATCTCAACTTTTAGCGAGGAGCTCTTTGATTTTCTGCTAATTGGTAAGTTTTTTTTTTTTTTTGTCTTCTACTATTTTTTTCTTCTCATCTGATCAATTATATGGAAGATTCTCTGAAGAAAGCTGAAAAACTAGAGCTCACATGGGTGTCGAACCTGAAAATAGAGCTGTAACGGCCGTTACGGCTGTTACAGCACCATATCGGTTCGTAACGGCCCGATACGGAGCGAATTGTCCCTAAACTTCGGAATCTGCCGTGTAACGGTATCGGAGGGTTCGATTTCCGTTACGTAGCGTAACGGCTGATATTTAAAACCTTGGTTACAACCAAATGCTCTTCCTTTGGTCTTCTTCAACTTATTCACGAGATGATCTTTGATGTGGTGTTCCTTGAGGATCTTCTTATTTTGATGTATCAATGAAGTATAATCTCTCAAAACAATACTCTAATGGTTTTGTAATCTAACTTACAAAAACCGACCTTGGAGTTCTAAACACTCTCTATAAAGATTGCAACACTTTGACTCGCTAGTGTTTAGTACTTCTTACAAATATCAATTAAGGAAAGATAGATGAACTTTAAGTACAAGAGTGATCACACAATAAGTGTAAGAATAAAAATCAAAATGATATTGCTAAAGAATATAGTATGAAAATTTGAAGATTTTTTGTATATAACTCTTTTAAGCTCTTGTATGTGATTTTTTGTATCCTAGCTGTTTGGCCTTCATTTATATAGCCAAAGATGGTATAATATTAGTCAAGAATAGATTTGAAAGTCCTTATGACCATTGAGACTTATCCTTTAAAGAGTAGAAGTAAAGAAGACTCCTAGGCACAAGTGTACTAAGCAGATTCCAGAAATTCTGCAACTTTGTTCCTGAGAAAATTGATCATATCTTTCAAATAATATAAGTAGGACCCAAATGCATTTATTATGGTTTTAAATCCCAATAAGCTTTCCAACTATATGTGGTGCATCCGATTTAGATAAGATTTGAGAGAGAGATGCTATTTTGAATAGACAAAGGTCCAACTCAGATTTTTTACTGGTAGCTACTAGTTGTTTGAATTAATGAGAATTTAACCAGATATTTCAGTTTCAATATGTGCATGTCAAGAACACTTATAAATATTATTGAATTATCTTTCAAATGGCTCAAGAATCTACTTATTTAGACATGAAATAAGTGAGATATGTTCGTTTTAGTAAACAAAGGTCCATACAAGATTTTCAACAAAAATCAGCTGTTATTTTCTAAGAAAACGTTCAGATTTGGACAACCCAAACAACTTGTATCGACTTGCAATTAATATGGTGTGAACTATATTTAAATTAACTTTCCAACCATATAAGATTCATTAATTTTGGACAAGTACTGAGAGAGTTATGCCATTTTGAATATGCAAGTGTCAAGATCCACATTTTCTAGTGGTAATTTGAATAAAGAGTATAAAGCTATTATAATGATCATTAATACAACTCATGCTTGATATAAAGTCTAGACAACAAGTAGGTAAGGCAATAAATGTAAGATAGTGGGAAGATTTGGCTCTATGGCATTAATGAGAGTCATTATAAAAGTTAAATAAAGTTGTTGAAACAAAGATTTGTTTATACTCTCATAAAATCTTGTATGTATGTATACTGTATATACAAATTTCTTGTATGACATTTAAATACCATGTATACGAGTCATATTATATATATATATCATTACATAATTTATTTGTTTGAGACAAAACATGATCAAACATATAGTGCAACAAATTTCATGCAAAAACATGATTTTTCATGCGTTAGAGTGAAAATTTTAATTAATTATTAATCCAATGTTATCAACTTGATTATATAACATACATATCATGAACATATCTTAACTAAGCATATAATAACATATTATGAACAATGACAACAAGATTCGTCATGAGAAACCAAGTTTTCTCATTTTAAGAATATTGATCAAAATATGAAAATTCCATATATACATGCATTGATCAAATCAATCATATATATCATGATATAAACTCATATTGGGCATGTTGAACATATTATATTATGATGGAAATATATATTGAGCATTTTTAGCATGTTGAATCAAGTATTGCATGTAATGTGTGTTATGATCGTATTGAAATAAGTTTTCTCAATTTAAGCATATTGTGATCAATATGTGATTTTTTCAAATAATCATGTGTTGACCAATCCAATCACATATATTATGATATAATCAAATAATGAATATGTTCAAAACATAATATCATGAATGCATGCACTCTCGGTGTGTGTGTGCATCTTAATGAGTCAAGGTATATAATCTCTTCAGAAGTAATATCCTATAGATTTAACCTTATAGACTTAATCTTATCTAAGTCTTGTGCTCTTCATATCGAGATTATACCTGTATTTCACACTTAAAAATTCTGAAGTGGTTAGCATGCGCAATGTATAATTGAATCTTAATACCCGTATTTAAGATATCACTTTGGTTAGTACACTCAATGTACGATTCAATCAAAATATATTGAAACCTATAATTTGTGTTTAATAATATTAATGTGACATTATTATATCACTAATATTGACATCATTACAATACATATATGACATCATCAAGACACATATAACAACAATCTTTCCCTTTTTGATGATAACAACCATTTGATGGATTGTCACACAAATTATGTGAACAAACCCCCTAAATATATGCACTATATAGAAAATATCAACAACAAAAATCACCAAAAGGAAAACACAACTAAGAAGACTAAAACAACATTGGAGAGAACCATACAATGTCGAACAAAAAGACCAAAACTCGATGAAAACAAACTAAATAAACATACAATTAGGCAACAAACTAAGAAATTATAAGAATACTAAAAGACCAAGATCAAACCAAAATATGAATTAAATTTGCCGCATTGAATACAAATCAACAAATAAAAAGAAATGAGGGATACACCCAAGACCGAGTGGTAGATATGAGGCATTATAAAAAACTTTGTTTAACAAATATTATATTTACACCAACAAAAATACCACCTAGCACTAGTTTAACTCGAAACAAGTAGTGATGTAATTATCCCACAAAGCTCAACAACACTCTTATAATACTCCCACAGTCTAAAAGTAGAATAAAATAGGCATGACAACCAAATTCACAATCAACAAAACACAAAAGAAACAAAAACAATAAAACACAAACATAAAACAATCAAAAATGAAAAAATACTCCAAATAAAATATACTTTAACCAATTAGGGGAAGAGTATAATTGATGTACATCTCCAAGCTCTCTATTCCTCAGAACAAAGATTATAGATTTGAACCAAACTTAGCTTGATTGAGAAAATTGGAATATTTCCAAAACAGCAAAATTAAGTAATGAAAAAAATTTAGAGCACATAGAAGATACAACAACGCTTCAACGAAGCCATTTATTAGAGCCAATCTATAGATCTACTCACAAATGGAGACACCGGTACTTTTTGAAAGAGAAACCCGTAGGAGTCTCATGTCAAATGGGAATCCTCACTTTTTCATTTTAATTTCTTCACACGGTTACAGTATATATAAAACTATACAAGGAAAAAAGAAAGATATCTAGTTGTACAAGGCAAAGGCTGTCTATGGAAGGCTATAAAAGAGAAATAATAATTTCCTATAATCACTATAATTTCAATGGAAAGCATTAATATTCTATAATTACTATGATATCAATGAAAAACACCAATTTGATAGGTCACGCCAACACTCCCCCTCAAGTTGGTGCATAGATATCTCTAATGCCCAACTTGTTAAGTGAGTTGTAAAAGACTTTGCTTGAAACTCCCTTCGTAAGAATGTCTGCCAATTGGTCTTCAGATTTCACGAACAGAAAGCGAATTATCTTGTCTTCGAGATTCTGTTTGATAAAATGTCGGTCTACTTCTACATGTTTAGTACGATCATGCTGGACTAGGTTATGGGCAATATCAATGGCTGCTTTATTGTCACAGAACATATTCATCTCAGAGTTAGGAGCCATACCAATTTCTGTTAATAGTCTTCTAAGCCAGATAAGCTCACAAAGACCTTTAGCCATTCCTTTGAACTCAGCCTTTGCACTTGATAACGATACCACCTTTTGCTTCTTGCTCTTCCTTGTGAATAAATTACCTCATACAAAGGTAAAATAGCTTGACGTAGACTTTCTATCATCAACACTTCCAGCCCAATCTACATTTGTGTACCCCTCAATATTACAATGATTGTTCTTGGAGAACATCAGTCCTTTCCCATGTGAGGATTTTAAGTAGCGAAGAGTCCGTACTACTGCATCCATGTGATCTTCACTCGGACAATGCATAAACTGACTCAAGATGCTTATTGCGTAGGCAATGTCTGGGCGAGTATGGGATAAATAGATTAGCTTTCCCACTAGACTTTGATATTTTTCTTTATTTTTTGGCACTTGATTTGTATACTGGCTGAGTTTGTGATTCTGAATGATTGGAGTATCTGCTGGCTTACAGTCCAATAGCCCCACTTCAGACAGTAAGTCTAATACATATTTCCTCTGAGACAAAAATATACCTTGTTTTGATCTTGCCATTTCAATTCCCAAAAAATATTTAAGCCCTCCAAGGATCTTCATTTCAAACTCGGTTGCTAATTGTTCTTCAAGTCTAGCAATTTCCTCTATGTCATCTCCTGTAATAATCATATCATCAACATAGATAATAAGAGTTGTTACTTTGCCCAGTCAATGTTTCAAGAACAAGGTATGATCCGCGTTACTTTGTTGAAAACCATATTTTTTCATAGTTAGGCTAAAACGACCGAACCACATACGGGGTGATTGTTTTAGCCCATATAGTGCTCTTTGTAACTTACAGACAACCCCAGTCTTATCAGATACACTAAACCCTGGTGGAATATCCATATAGACCTCCTCCTCGAGATCACCGTGAAGAAATGCATTCTTTATATCAAACTGATGTAAAGGCCAGTCTAAATTAGCTGCAAGAGATAACAAGACTCTGACAGTATTCAGTTTCGCCACTGGTGAGAAGGTCTCTTGATAATCTACACCATAAGTCTGTGTATATCCTTTTGCTACCCGCCTCGTTTTGTATCTTTCAATAGAGCCATCTGCCTTGTATTTGATGGAGAACACCCACTTACACCCGACTGTTTGCTTTCCTTTGGGTAAAGGAACAAGAGTCCATGTTTCATTTTTCTGCAGAGCCTCCATTTCTGTTTTTATAGCTTGAACCCATTTCAGGTCTGTTAAGGCTTCTTGGATCCAATTTGGAATGTGACACAAGGACAATTTATGTGCAAATGTCTTGAGGGGTTCTGATAGCTTCTGAGTGGAAACATAGTTTGCAATTGGGTATCTGGATCTTCTATCTTCAAATTCTGGTGAATATCGATTTGGTGGCTTGGCATGATTATGCCTGAAAGGTAAGTTGTAACCCACAGAAGTATCCAAATCATTATTAGGAAAAGATGTAGTAAGAGATCTTACCTCATGAATATTCTCAGGAAATGGGTCATTAGCTACTGATGAGTAGGGGGTTTAATTTCAGTTTCAATTTCAGTTTCTGGTAGCTTCATGTCATTATCTTCTTGTGGTTTCTCCTCTGGTACCATAACAGTTGTACTCTTATTCTCTTCATTTTTTTGAATTTGAGTACCCTTATGTTCTTTATTTGTCTGTGTACATTTAGTTGGCCAACTCCACCAATTTTTCTCTTCATCCTGTATCTCCTCCTGAAGAGAAGAATTGGATACTGAAGGAGAGAAATAAGTTTTAGATTCCACGAAAGTGACATCCATGGTGATATATGTATGTTTGGCCGTGAGGTTGTTACAACGATACCCCTTTTTATGAGTAGCATATCCCAAAAAAAATACATCGAACTGCACATGGATCAAGTTTAGTACGATGATTTTTATGGATATGTACGAAAGCAACACATCCAAAGGTTCGTGGAGGAATCATCAATATAGTTGGTAAGGAGACATGATGAGAAAGGACCTGTAGCGGGGTTTCAAAATTCAATACTTTTGAAGGCATATGGTTCAATAGATGTACTGTGGTAACAACAACATTTTCCCAGTACCTACTAGGCATGTGTGTGCCAATCAAGAGAGCACATGCTGTTTCTAAGATATGCCTGTTTTTCCGTTCGACGACTTTATTCTATTATGGAGTTTGTGTACATGAGGTTTTATGGAGAAGACCATGAATTTTGAAGTAAGCTTGAAAGTTGTTATTAGCATATTCGCCACCATTGTCTGAACAAAGAATTAAAACGTTTGCTGAAAATTGATTTTTGATCATGGTATAAAAGGATCAAAATATGCCTAACACTTCATCTTTGTGTTTCAACAAGTATAACCAAGTCATTCGCGTACAATCATCTACAAAAGTTACAAACCAACGAATACCAGATAAAGTAGTGATTAGGGAGGGTTCCCAAACATCTAAATGAATTAAGGCAAAAGGAACATCACTTTTATTTGAGCTTATGGGAAAAGGTACACGATGACTCTTTGCTAAAATGCACGCCTCACATTTCGAGTTTGAATCGTTCAAATTAGAAAATAAGTCGGGAAATAAGTACTTCATATAGCCAAAAGATGGATGTCCCAATTGATGATGCCATAGCCAAATCTGCTTCTCCTTGTTACTAGTGGTATGATTCATAGTATTAGCTTTTCCATAACTGAAATCGTCCATGTAATATAACCCCCCTTTCTTAGTACCACGCCCAATGATCTCCTTGGTGAGAATATCCTGAAAAAGACAAAAAGTTGGATAAATTAAGACAACACAATTTAGTTCCCTTGTGGCTTGACCTACAGATAACAATTTATTTGAAAGAGAAAGAACTAGTAGCGTATTAGATAAAGAGAGTGATAGTGAGAGAGTAACAGTTCCAGCCCCTGGAACTGGATATGTAACTCCATTTGCATTTGCGATACTAGCTCTTCGTGGTTGGGTGATTTTAACGAAGTCACTTGGACTAAATGTCATATGTTCGATTGCCCCTGAGTCGATTATCCAGCCACTGTAATTATTCTGGTTAGAACTTAGTAATCCATAACCATTGTTAGCTTGTTTATTTAGGGTGTTTTGGTCATCTGAAAAATCTTCTTGTGTAACGAAGGATAATTGAGGTGTGGTTGTTATCATGGCTGCCCGTCTTGAGCCTCCATTTGAAACACCTTCCCGTTATTTACGTGCTTTGAGCTCGTTCCACCACTCTGGATACCCGTGTAACTTAAAGCATGTTTCACGGGTATGTTTTGCATTTCTATAGTGTGTACAACCACTTCCTTCCGATTGAGCTTTGCCTTTGAAGATGGTTGTTGGCTTTCCCATTCCTGTAGGAGACGACCCATGTTTGGCCGTTTGAAGAGTTAGTGGTTGTGGTTGTGGTTGCCCTGATCTAATTCCCTTAGATGCCATGACGGCGCCAGTGGTGGGCTCTATGCCCATTCTCATCACTGACTGTCTGATATCTTCTCTTCGAACGTAAGCATATGCTTGTTCGACAGTAGGAAATGGTTGTAGTTGTAGCATGTCACTTCGGATATTATCTAATCTATTATCCAATCCATCAAGAAATAAATAAACTCTGTCTTCGTGTAGGATTGAATTATATTTCTGAATATCATTGGCGCACTTCATCGGGTTGGGATGACGAAAATCAATCTCCCTCCATAGGCCTTGCAAATCATTATAGAATTTTTCAATGGATCCTCCATTTTATCTCATTCTAGTCACTTTTTTTTTTTTAAATCATAAACCTGAGAAGTATCAGTTCCATCAAAATAAGTTGTAGCAATAGAGTCCCATACCATTTTTGCAATCAGAAAGCGAATAAAGTTGCCGATCAATGTCGGGTCCATCGAGTTGATCAGCCATCCTTTGACAATTACATTTTCAGTCAGTCCATTTTCTAAAGCTTTGGTCTGTTGGTGGAGGCTGTGGAAAGTCTCCATTGATATATCCCAGTTTGTGTTTGCCGGAGATATACATCTCGACAACCTGAGACCATAAGGCATAGTTGGTGCCGTCTAACTTGATGCCAATCTATGCAGTAGGAAGGTCGTGGGTTGATGTGTGAGACTGAGTTTGGTTCTGGGATAGAACCTCTTTCATTCTCGTCTTCATATCGTCTAGTATGGAGCTAGCAGTATTTCTGCTGTGTTGCACCACTTCGAAAGAGGGGTCTCCATAGTTTCATATTGAAGCTATGGTGTTTCCTTTTCTTTTCTATTTTTTTTTTCAGTCGTAGTATAGGTCTGAGAGATTTCTGCTCTGATGCCATGTCAAATGGGAATTCTCTCTTTTTCATTTTAATTTCTTCACACTGTTACAATATATATAAAACAATACAAGAAAAAAGGAAAGATATCTAGCTGTACAAGGCAAAGGCTGTCTATGGAAGGCTATAAAAGAGAAATAATAATTTCCCATAATCACTATAATATCAATGGAAAGCATTAATCTTCTATAATTACTATGATATCAATGGAAAGCACTAATTTGACAGCTCACGCCAACATCTCATTCACAACAATAGCGACATAGATTATGAAGCCAAGATGTCGTAGAAGGAACAAAATAAAATGGCCAAGAGAGGGCAAATCTATGACCTATAGATCTGGACGGTGGAGAATTTTGGCTCCAAAATAACATATCTGAATGAGCTAGATGAAGATCCATTGTTGCGGATTTGGGAAGACAAAGATCTAGATAATGGATCTGAGCCTGAAGCTGGTGACAAATCTGAAATGATCGAATCTCCATCGGCTCAATCTATAGAATGTAGATCCTTCGGACCAAATTGCAAAACTAACTCTCAAGATCTTAAGGGTAGCAATACTTCTTCACCCAAACCACCACCACCACCCATCGCCCACTCGTGATGAAGCTAAAGAGATTGGATTCCAGTGCGATGGCATCATGGACGAGAAAAAAAACAATTTTGGTCGACGAAGGTGACCTGATGTTTGATCTGATCGATAATGGCGTAGATCTAGTTGGCGATGATATAGATCTCACCTTTAGTTATGTAGATCTAGTCGTTGATAGTGTAGATCTGGCCGCTAAGGAGATATCTAGTCTACAAAACATAGATGGTGGTACTTCATGATGACGACCGATGCCTCATCATTCAGCTTTGGCGACTGGACTTGTCAAAATCTCTCTGACAGCATCTTCTTGCTAATGACTACATCTTGCTTCGGTGGCGATTTTCTTAAACACGGTTCACTTTGAAGGTGCTTGCACATGCAACATATCTACTATATATAGTGTTGAGATTTTCGACAATATTGACAAGAGAATTGTCTTAACGATCTCATTTGTGATATTTCCACTTCCGATGGGGATATCGTCAATTGGACAAACGTTATTTTTCAAAAAATGAGTAAAGTGATAGAGGTTGGGAGGTAATTTGGACAAACGGTAAATCTTAATGAAGTGGATTCTCGAGAGAAATTGTTTGAAATGGTTTACAAAGAATGGGAATCAAAGAAACGAGGCTATCTCATTGATTGTCTGCCAATTATATCTACATGTTCCATACTCTTTGCCACTCACATCGTGATTTAACATTACTTATAGAGAGTCTGACACATCTCATCCTATATCCACAATCCTTGATAAGTCTAATTACATTTTGTGGGCTTAAGAAATATCCAGGTTTTTGCGTGCTCAGGCATATTGTTATTAGTGATATCTCTAAACCTAAAATTCAAAAAAAATGAAGAAGAAAATAAATTTTATTTAACTTCTCGAGGATTGGGATATTAAAAATCACCAAATTATTACATGGTTTTGTAGTAATATTGTTCCATCCATCAAAATTTAATTTTGTCGATTTGAGAGCACTAAAGAAGTTTGGAATTTCCTATCACAATAATCTTCAACTGCATACCTTTCTCATAAGTACCGGCTTCATGGTGATCTTCATTGAATGAAACATGAGCCTGGTTAGTCTATTGATATTTTTTGTTTGAAATGCATGCCATTTGGGGTTAATTGGCACTTTCCGAGACAGTTTGAAAACGTCTAGTTGATGCTACACTTTCTACTAAGTATCGTGATAGGATGCGGCTAATGTAATTTCTTTTGTCTCTTACTAATGATTTTGAACCATTTTATGCTTCTCTATTACATTATGTTCCATTGCCAACGCAAGATAGTGCTATTTCTGATTTATTTTCTGGGGAAACTTGGCTTGGGACACAAGGGGGCAATGATATCGTATTGATGTTGTTTTTGCAATATCATCTCGCCCTTCGAATATCCATTCTGCTTTATTTCCTCGAACCACACATTACTCCATTGTGATTTACATCATTCGATATGTTTAGGGAACCTTATTGCATGGTCCTCAATTTTTCTTGCACTCTACCCCTACGTTACATGCTTATTTTGATGTTAATTGGGTTGGTGATCCTACTTATAAACAATTATACTAGATGTTTTTTTTTTCTTGGGGGACTCGCTTATCGCTTGGTGTCGTAAAAAGCAAGCAGTTGTTGCCCGGCTTATTATTGAAGTCGAACATCGAGCATCGGCTGATGCGACTCAAGAATTACTACAGCTTCGTTGATTACTAGCTAATATGGGGATTTCATCATCTTCAATTATTGTTCTTTATTGTGACATCAAAGTTGCTTACAATGATGTCTTTCATGAGTGTACTAAACACATTAAGACAGATTGTTACTTCATTCGTCATTACATTTTCTATAATATTGTTTGCCTTTACTGAGTCAGTTCCTTAGATCAAATTGCTGATATTTTTACCAAAGGTCTCACCTACCGTGACGTTTTCATGTTTTGATTTCCAAACTCAAGTTGTATATCTGCTCGACGCCTTTACCATCTTGTGTTCGAGGGGAGATGTTAATATATTTAGATCTTCTAGAATATTCATAAGATATTCTAGGATATTATATCAGAATCTTCTAGAATATTCGGGTGTATCACTAGGGTAAACCCTAGGTCTATATATACCTTGGCTATTGTTCAATTTTGATATAGAGAGTAGTATGTCTTTCTCCATTTATTGTATCTATTTCAATATTATATTTGTTCTCTTTATTTCACTAAACTTGAATTTTAAAAAAAAAATTAGTAATGATGAAAACGAGAATTAGTCGAATCACTCTATTCAGTAATTAACTTTTAGTATTAATTTGAATCTTTCTTTGAGTGTTGAAGGCGGTGGCCTATCGGAGTAATGACCATAAATTAACTTGGTATTGATATATTGCTTAGCATACTTATTTTTGGTAGTTAAGAAAATTACAAAACACAAACTACGGGCAAATTTCAAAAGCTCTTTTGTCCATTTTCAAAAATATAAGATCAGTAAGATTTTCTGTTGGGGTTTCAAGAATCCTCAACTCATTTTCATGACCCACTTCTTTCTTGGTCAACATGTCGGTGCACTTGTTTGCCTCTCTTGGGGTAACTTGAATTATGTATTTGTTAACAAGAGGACTTGTTTGCATTCCTCGATTAAGTTCTTAAAGCGATGGTTTTCCGGATAGGCTTCCTGGATAAGAGTCATTGCTTCCACCGAGTCAGTCTTCAGTACCACTCTCGAGTATTTTCTGGTAACAACAATGTTAATGCTAGTGATTATGCTAATTAGCTCTACTTTCAACGCAGTGCAATTCGGGATCACTCCAAAGTAACCCACCTTCCAACATCCAAGGTTATCTCTTAGTAGATCTTCCAAGCCTACCTTTCTTGGGTTCCCTCTCACATTGCCATCAATGTTCATCTTCAAAAAACATGTACAAGGAAAATACTAGTCAACACAAATAACACTAGGCTTATTTAGGAGATTTGGGCCTGCTGTGAGGAAGGTATAGAAATCATTATTCACGCGTTGGATACTATTCGTGTAAATAGTAACTCGTACGGCCCAGGATCAGAGATGAATTTAAAATATGATTACGAGAAATAA
This sequence comes from Eucommia ulmoides, assembly GCA_016647705.1. Lineage (NCBI taxonomy): Eukaryota > Viridiplantae > Streptophyta > Magnoliopsida > Garryales > Eucommiaceae > Eucommia > Eucommia ulmoides. The sequence continues at coordinate 3,273,928 of CM028336.1, forward strand.
AAATAGTATAGCAAACACACAAATAAATAGAGACAAGAATTTAAAAGTGGTTCGACTGGGGGCCTACTCCATGGGTGAAGATAGATCAAGGGTATTTACTATAAAGAAAATATGAATACAAGCGGTAACAACTCAACACTCAAAACCCAAATCCTAAATACACCCAATAATCCTTACAGATAATACACAAAATTGGGTATAAAATTAACTCTCAAATGGGATCGCTCTAAAAGGGTATTTGCCCTTTGGTCTCGCTCTGCACACCTAAAATGAACACCATATCGTCATATATATATAGGTGAGGAATGGCGGTTGAGGATGGCAGTACAACATGCTAAAATTAACTTGATCTTTGTTGCTAGCTTGGTTAATAATGGAGGCATAAGAAAGCCTGATCATTCATGAAAGTGCAAGAGCCTTCAAATGCATTGATCTTATCATGAATTGCACAATAATTGGTGGGCACCTACCTATTTCCTTTGTTATTGTCAAAGGAAGTGGGTAAGAAAAAGATTGGTGGCCCCCATTAGAGAATAAGACTTTCATTAACAAATCTCCCATCCAGTAGATATGGGGACAAAGAGCTGTAAGACAATTTTCATTTAATGGAAAACCACATAAACTTTGATCCAATCTTCTCTAAGAAACCCCAAAGGGTTTGCTACGTCTTTTGAGCACGAACCAAGTTCAAGCAATGCTGGAACTGGATAGTGGGAATAGACTTTGTCATTATATCTGCTAGATTTTCTGTTGTACCAATCTTCTGAAAGTTGACCAATCCTTTAGACATTGTAGAAATTTTTAATGGGCCAAACTCACTCTCAAAAGACGCCTTGTAAGAGGAGGATTGCCCTTGGCTTTATATATAGCCCAGGATCGGGTAACACAAGTGATGTGGGATTCAACACGCCTTCTCACGTGCAGGGTGGACTTTGACAAACCACTGCGAATGGATATCGGGAAGCCCAACATCAATGTGAACCACTGCGAATGGATATCGGGAAGCCCAACATCAATGTAGGATTCAATACGCCCCCTCACGCGCAGGGTGAACTTTTTGACAAACCACTGCGAACGGATATCAAGGACCCATCATTGATGTGGGATTTAACATGCCCACTATCAGACAAAAGTCTGGCTCTGATACCATCTAGAAATTTTTAATGGGCCTAACTCACTCTCAAAAGATGCCTTGTAAGAGGAGGATTGCCCTTGGCTTTATATATAGCTCAAGATCGGGTAACACAAGCGATGTGGGATTCAACACGCCCCCTCACGCGTAGGGTGGACTTTGACAAACCACTGCGAATGGATATCAGGAAGCCCAACATCAATGTGGGATTCAACAGACATAATATCCCGAATGAAGTGATACCTGACATCAATATGTTTGGTTCTTTCGTGATATATCTGATTTTTAGTCAAATGTGTTGCACTCTCACTGTCACAATAAACAACAGTTAAACTCTATTGTAAGCCTAAATCTGTAACCAAACCTCTTAGCTAAATAGCTTCCTTCACTGCCTCAGTCACTGGCATATATTCTACTTCTATAGTGGAAAGAGCAACTGTAGGTTGTAAAATTGCTTTCCAACTAATTAGACATCCTGAGAGAGTGAATACAAAACTTGTCAAGGATCTCCTGTCTAAATCCCTGCATAATCAGAATCCATGTAGCCAACAACACTTCCACAAGTGTCTCTACTCATCTCATATACCAAACCGACACCTGTAAAACCTTTTAAATAATGAAGAATCTATTTTACTGCCCGTTAATATTCTTTTCTTGGATTTTCCATATATCTACTAACAACACTAACAACATATGAAATATCAGGATGAGTACATACCATAACATGTATAGGATTGCCAACAGCACTTGCATATGGAACACATGACGTGTATTTCATTTCTTTGTCTGTCTGTGAGGACATTTTTTGTAAATAGGGGAAAGTAAGAAGTAAGTGGTGTACAAACGGATTTGGAATTTTGCATGCCAAAACGTTCAAGGACTTTCGCAATATAACTTTTCTGAGACAAAGAAAGTTTGCCAACTTGACGATCCTTGCAAATTTTCATTCCCAAAATCCTCCGAGCTGCACCTAAATCTTTCATCCCAAACTCAACGCTAAGTTGAGATTCCAATTTCATGATTTCTGGCATGCTTTTAGCAACAATGAGCATATCATCAACATATAATAACAAATACACAAAAGAATTATCCTAGAGCTTTCTGAAATACACACATCTATCATAATTACTTCTACAATAGCCATGATTAATCATTAAAGAATCAAACTGTTTATACCACTGTCTTGGAGATCGCTTTAAACCATGTAATGATTTATTCAACAAGCAAACATAATCTCTTTTCCCAGAACAATGAGTTGATTTATATAGATACGTTCTAGTTCACCGTGAAGAAAAACTGTTTTGACATCAAGTTGCTCAAGCTCTAAGCCAAGTACAACAACCATAGCAAGTAACACCCGAATCGAATTGTGTTTTACCACTGGTGAGAAAATTTTGTTGAAGTCTATCCATTCTCTCTGACTGTAGCCTTTAGCTACTAGCGTGCTTTGTACTTGGCATCCTCGACCCTTGGTATTCCTTCTTTCCTTTGACAAACCCATTTGCAACTGACAATCTTCTAGCCTTTTGGCAATTTAACTAACTCCCATGTATGATTCCTGTGAAGACACTCAATCTCTTCTATCATAGCAATAGTCTATTTTGCAGATTTATTGCTTGTGATGGCATCATGATAAGTGGAAGTTTCATTTTCTTCCTCAATAATTCTTGCCATAGACAAAGCATAAGCAATTATATTTTCATAAGCATACCTTTAAGGTGGTTTAATCTGTTTGCGTTGTCTCCTTGTAGCAATACTATATTGTTGCGGTTCTTGTACAACATCATGTTGCACCTCCTCCTTGTTGGGTTGTTCCAAATAAACTTCTTGCATCTGTTTAGAAGTATCAAACTTTACCTCCACCTGTTGTTTGACACTTTGAGAATCACCTGTGTCAACATTTTCTTTTCTAGAATGAAGCATAGAAGATTCATAAAAAATAACATCTCTGCTGGTAAGAAATTTAAGAGATTTAAGTTCAGGACACTACAACCTGTATCCTTTCACTCCATGTCCATGCCTAAGGAAAATACATTTCTTAGCTCTTGAATCTAATTTTCCTTTATTGACATAAGCATAGGCTGGACATCCAAAAATTCTTAAAGAGGAATAACCAGCAGGAGAACCATACCAAACCTCCTTAGGTGTTTTGCATTTAATAGCAGTCGATGGAGACTTGTTCACCAAGTAACATGCCGTGTTGACTGTTTCAGCTCAAAATTTCATAGACAGACATGCATTAAAGAGCATACAACGTGCTCTCTCCAAAAAAGTTATGTTAATACGCTCTACAACTCCATTTTGTTATGGAGTATCCTTGATCGTACGATGTCCAACGATGCCTTCATTCCTGCAGAACTCTTTAAATTAATCTGAACAGAATTCCAAACCATTATCAGTTCGGAGACGCTTCACTTTCTTACCAGTATGATTTTCAATCATTGTCTTTCAATGGTTAAAGTGAGTGAACACACCACTTTTATTTTTTGAGCTATAAATCCAGATTTTACGAGAAAAATCATCAATAAAAGTCAATAAATACCGAAAACCACCAAGAGAGGGAACTTGTGAAGGACCCCAAAGATCCGAATGGATGTAGTCCATTGTTCCTTTGGTCCTGTGTACTGTAGTAGAAAACTGGATTCATTTTTGTTTACCAAAAACACAATTATCACAAAATCCAAGTTTACCAACTTTCTGACCACAAAGCAAACCTTGTTTGCTTAATATTTTCATACCTCTCTTGCTTACTGCCCTAAGCGCATATGCCACAAATGAGTAGTATTTGAATCTGAGTCCACAGATAAAGATACTGATGCAGAGCCGAGCATTGTGTCACCTACACAAAATAAAGATCATTCATTTTGCTTCATTTCATCATTGTTAGAGCACCTTTCAAAATTCTCAAGATTCCTCCTTCAACGGAAAACTTACAATCGTTAGAATCGAGAGTACCTACAGAAATTATATTTTTCTTCACATCTGAAACATGCCGAACATTTGTCAATGTTCTTATAATACCATCATACATCTTGATTTGAACGGTTCCTATTCCAACTATTTTACATGCCATATTATATCTCATTAATATTATACTACCATTAATTGATTCATTAGTAGAAAACCAGTCTTTATTCGGACATTTATGGTAGGAAGCACCTGGATCAAGAATCCACTCATATTTTTGAGCTCAAATCACCAATGGTAACAAAAAGAACATTTTCAGCATTAGATTTATTTTCCACAACTCCAACGACATCAAAAGAATTACTAGTGGATTTGTCATTTTTATCCTTTTCCTTAAGTTTTTGACAATTCCATATAGTGTGCCCCTTTTTGTGACAATAGTAGCACTTAATGTTTTTGTTTGATCTAGACTTTGACCTAGATCGATCTATATTTTCATAACCCCTATATTGATTTCTCCCCTTCACAATAAGACCTCCATCATTTTCATTTGAATTATTGCTACACTCTCTTTTTCTCGACTCTTGAGAATTTAACATATTCCATACTAATGGTGTCTCTTCCATAAAACAACATTTTGACAAAATGCTCATAGAAAAGAAGCAAAGAACATAATAAAGTAAGGGGTCTGATCTTTATCTTCAATTTTAATATTAATATTTCTCAGATCTATGATTACTTTATTAAGCTCATTATTGAAATATTATATTTATGCGTTAATTTATATTTTTGATATCTTTATTGTAGGGCTTTATTAAGCCTATTTATTTCAATAATATTCTTCCTAATTTAGTTTGCTCCTGCGGCTATATAATTAGGGGAATAAGACTCATTCTGAATGTACAAAATTATCAATATAATTTTCTTCTTTCCCTATATTCTTTATGGTATGTAGAGCCAATATTTTTTTCTCCAAACCCTAAAAGTCGTTGACTTCACTATTTACCACCACCAAGCCGCCGCCGCCGCCAATCACGAAACCCTAGCCTGCAAAACCAGCCACCACCGCAACCCTAACCCTTCGAACCGATCGCAACCAACCTACCGAAACCCTAGCTTGCCGTTGCTGGACAAACCCTCACCCTACGCATCTCAGCTTCGCAACCGAAACCCTAGCCTGCAAAACCAGCCACCACCGTAACCCTAACCCTTCGAATCGATCGCAACCAACTTCGCCCGAAGCCAAATCAGTTCGCCACCAAAACCCCAACTGCGATTTTGCGACCTCGCCATCTTCGCAACCCCCAACTGCGATTTCGCGAACCACTGATCTTCGCGACCCCCAGCTGCGATTTCGCGAACCACCCATCTCTGTACCCCATCTCGAGCAAACAAGTCAATTGCTCCTTATACTCTGCTTGCGGCCAGACCCTGCAGCCATTAGTCCAACATCATTGCCGGCAGCCATCTCGCTTCTGCCCCTGCTGCCAATTGCGGATTGTTCTCCAGTTGTTGGTATTCTGGTTGTTCTAAATACATGGCCGCCTCTTTGATTTCCTGAATAATTGGGTAACTCTGTCTCAAGTTCGCTTCTCAAATTGTGCCTTCTTTCTCCGGAGTCAGATCATTCTTCCGTAGCATTTTGTCTGTGTATTTCATTGCTACGGACTCATCACATCTGTATTCATGGCATCCGGAAGAGAAGGTGACGTCCCATCTCGAACCGTTCATGCTCCACAGTTATCCACCTGCTTGGATTCTACTCGTGCCTCTAAGGCCACGGTCCAACGTGTTACCACCGTCTTACTCAATGGAGTAAATTTCCCTGCCTGGTCCCGCTCTCTCCGTCTCTACCTTGGTGGAAAACGTAAGACCGGATGGCTCAACGGCACTGAGCCAAAGCCAAACATCAACGATCTCAAATTTGCTCAATAGGACGTTGATAATTGTACCATCCTCGGGTGGATCTTCAACTCTATGGAGGAACGGATCTATAACATCTTCATGTTTCATGAGACGGTCAGTGGATTATGGTCTGCTCTTACGAAGATACATGCTCATTCTCGCAATGAATCACGGATTTTTGAGCTCTACCGTGAGATTTCCCACGCCTCCCAGGCATCCTTGGGACTTTCAGTTGCAGATTACTTTGGTTACCTTCAATCTCAGTGGGAAGAACTTGCGCAGTATGAACCTCTGAGTGAATTCTCTGAAGATGCTGCTAAGATCGAAGCCAAGCGCCAGGATCGTTGACACACATACTATTTCTTGATGGGTTTAAATCCAGAGTACGAGAATCTTCGCACTTAGATTTTGAACACATCACCGATGTCGGATCTATACAATGCATTCTCTATTGTTGACAATGATTCCAAACGTCGGCTCCTTCTCCCACCTGAAGTCCCTCCCTCAGTCCCTGAGCAGATGGTTTTTTCGGCTCCTTCTGGTCCGCAGATGGCCTTTTCGGCCCCCCCTGGTCCTCGCCCTTCAAGCACAAGGCCATATTGTCAGCACTGTCGAATGCCTGGTCACACCATTGATCGTTGTTACAATCTTCATCCTGAATTGAAACCCCGAAACCTAGGAGGGAGGAAAGGAAGAGGAGGACCACGTACTGGTGTTATTGCCGATATTGTCCCTGGTTCAGAAAATTCTCCATTAGCTTCGCTGGATATTTCCCACGTCCAGGCCCAACTTGCCCAACTTCAGGCTCAGTTAACCACTTTGGCATCGTCTTCCGGCCCCACGGCTGCTCTTGCCTCCGGTACTCCTACTGCGCTTCATGGTAAGTCTGGTCGCCCTAGTTGGATTCTGGATTCCGGGGTTAACAATCACATGAGTGGTGAGATTTCTACCATCACCTCCCCTGTGTCACCTATTAACAAGTCTGTATGCATTGCCGATGGTACCTCTATCCCTATTCGTTGTCAGGGAAATGCCTGTTTGTCCCCTGATATCACTCTTCACTCTGTTTATTATGTTCCTAAATTTGCCTATAATCTTCTATCCGTTAGTTGTCTTACAAAAAATCTTAACTGTGCCGTTGTGTTCTTACCTGATCGTTGCCTCTTGCAGGGCCTGACTACGAGGAAGATTTTTGGCAAGGGATATGAACGCGATGGCCTCCACTACTTTGGCAGCCCTCCACCTCCACCTGTTCCACCTTTTAGTATGCAAGCTTCTGTACTACCTGTTTTTGATTCCTCTATGTGTTCTTTCAAAAGTTTAAACTTGTGGCATGCTCGTTTAGGACATGCAAACTTTCAGTATTTGTGTTGATTGTTTCCGTCTCTTAATAAAGCTTGCAAAGACTTTAAATTTCAATGTGTAGTTTGTGAATTGTCTAAACACACACGTACCTCTTATATTCCTCGCATGCACCGTGCCCCCCAAGCATTTGATCTTATCCATTCTGATATTTGGGGACCCTCTCCTGTTATAGCCATTTCCAAACACCGCTACTATGTCACCTTCATAGATGATTATAGTCGGTGTACTTGGGTTTATTTGATGAAGCACAAATCCGAGGTTTACACTCACTTTACCCACTTCTTGCAAATGATACAAACCCAATATAAAACCATTGTGTGCAATATCAGGTCTGATAATGGCCGAGAATACTTATCCAATGAATTTCGAGCTGATCTTAATAAGCAAAGTATCCTTCAGCAACTTACCTGCCCCTACACCCCTGAGCAGAATGGTGTGGCGGAACGTAAGAACCGTCATATCATTTCTGTCGTCCGTTGTCTTTTGCGTGGAATGAATGTTCCCGAATCTTTTTGGCACACGGCTGTTCTTACTGCTGCCTATCTCATTAATCGCACCCCGAGCCGTGTCCTTATTGGTAAAACCCTCTTTCATATATTGCAACCCACTAGCACCCTTTTTCCTATCTTACCCCGTGTCTTTGGTTGTATGTGTTTTGTCCAGAATTGGAGCTGTACTCGCACTAAGTTAGATGATAAATCTATCCGGTTTGTTTTTCTCGGTAATTCTTCCATGTCAAAAGGATATAGGTGCTACGATCCAGTTACCTACCGTACTTACCACTCTCTCGATGTTACGTTTCTCGAGATTGTACCATATTTTTCTGGTATTGTATCTTTTCCACGTATTCAGGCACCCACTACTGGAGATCATACTGTTGTCTACTCTTCCCCGCCCACATCACATCCACCATCGGATATCTCACCCACCCCCTTACGAGTCTACTCTTGTCGTCCACGTGTCTCACATCCCCTGTCGACATCTTCTCCGGACTCAGGTATATCTTCCTCTCCCATTATCTTTGACCCTGTTCCCCGCCGTTACCTGACTCGGGAACGTCACCCACCATCCCGCTACCTTCTTTCATGTTCTACTAATCATCCGATTTCTAAGTATTTGTCTTTTCAGGGTCTCTCAGATCAATATAAATCCTTCCTTAGACAAATTGATTCGGTTGTCATTCCTCGCTATGTTCATGAGGCCCTCCAGAATCCACAGTGGGTTGCCGCTATGCAAGCAGAGATGGATGCCCTACAGCAGAATCAAACATGGGACTTGGTTGATTTGTCGGTTGGTGAACGGCCGGTTGGTTGTAAGTGGGTCTTGAGTGTGAAATATCTAGCTGATGGTTCGATTGATCGGTACAAAGCTCGGCTTGTTGCTAAGGGCTACACATAAATCCCGGGCAAAGACTTCGGTGCCACCTTTGCCTCGGTTGCTAAATTGACTACTGTCTGATTTTTTATTTTGTTGGCATGTCATTCTTGGCCTCTGCACCAGTTGGATGTCAAGAATGCATTCCTTAATGGTGACCTGACTGAGACTATCTATATGGAGCCTCCACCGGGATTTCGGCCTCAGGGGGAGTATTCAGGCAAAGTTTGTCGACTCCGAAAATCCCTCTATGGACTTAAGCAGTCTCCTCGTGCATGGTTCCATCGATTCAGCGAAGCCATCCTCACTATGGGGTTTATCCAGTGTCACTCAGATCATACTTGCTTCATCCGTCGCTAACACCAGGGACGGTGCATCATTATCTCAGTCTATATGGATGATATTATTATCACAGGAGACGACGCACCTGGCATTCAGTAGGTAAAGAAAGATCTCGGACAGATTTTTGACATCAAGAATTTGGGTCATCTCCGCTACTTTCTCGGTATTGAGGTTGCTCGGTCTCGGAAAGGTATCTCTCTCTCCCAGCGAAAATATGCTCTTGATCTTCTTCAAGACACTGGGATGCTTGGATGTAGACCAGCCTCCACTCCCATGGATCCGAACCTTAAGTTAACAACAGACTCGGGAGAATTATTATCAGATCCATCAGTATATCAGTGACTTGTGGGACGCCTCATCTATTTGACTAATACAATGCCAGATCTTACGTATGCTGTCAGTGTTGTGAGCCAATGTATGCACTCAACACGTACATCACACCTGGATGCTGTCTACCATATCCTTCGATACCTCAAAACATGCCTCGGTCTGGGTCTCTTCTATATGACAGGGATACAGGAGGGACTCTCCTGCTTTACAGGTGCTGACTATGCAAGATTGAAGGACGATAGACGTTCGACCTCTGGTCTGTGCACCTTTAACGGAAGACACCTAGTCTCGTGGAAGAGTAAGAAGCAATCCGTCGTTTCCCGATCTTCTGTCGAAGCTGAGTATCGCGCTATGGCTCAAGGAACATGTGAACTCTTTTGGCTTCGTTCCCTTTTGACCGAGTTAGGACTTCCCGTTGGAAACTCATCTAAGTTGTTCTGTGACAACAAGTCTGCCATAATGTTATCCTCAGATTCAGTTCTTCATGAGAGAGCGAAACACATTGAGGTGGATATCCACTTCATTCGTGAAAAAGTCCAATCGGGAATCATCACACCAACCTTCGTCCCATCTTCAGAACAGGCTGCTAATATGTTCATCAAGTCTACAGGACCATCTCTCCTTCAGTCAGCTATTAGCAAGTTAGAGCTTATAAACATTTTTGCCCCAGCTTGAGGGGGATTGTTGAAATATTATATTTATGCGTTAATTTATATTTTTGGTATCTTTATTGTAGGGTTTTATTAAGCCCATTTATTTCAATAATATTCTTTCTAATTTAGTCTGCTCTTGCGGCTATATAATTAGGGGAATAAGACTCATTCTGAATGTACAAAATTATCTATATAATTTTCTTCTTTCCCTATATTCTTTACTCATCAATATGTTCTTTAATAGGTGTACCTTCCTTCATCTGAAGTGTATAGAGACTTTGTTTTAAATACAACCTATTGGTAAGAGACTTTGTCATATAAAGTCTTTTGAGCTCTGACCACAATTTTGCCGTGGTGTCTTCTTCTATGACTTCACCCGTCAACTTTTTTTTTTTTGATAAGCAGATGATTATATTAATAGGGAGAAAGGTCTCCCTTATTGCACGACAATAAATTACCATGTAGCCTGCAAGACCCCGGCAAACAAGACTGCAAAATAATTCAATCGGGGATCGCTAGCCCTTACTAGGGGATCCTCCTAAAACCAAACAAGGTATCCCAGGGCTCGGTCTCAAAAAACAACAGAATAATCATAGTTCACACCTACTGTACAAGGAATCGCATAAAAACACCACAATTTTGTAAAAGCAAAACCAATAACAGGAGTTCAAGGTCTTTGAGAGTAGGAGATCATCCCCTAGGTCCATATTGTAATACTACTCTTTTGATTCCACCAAAGGTTTGAGCAAGGCGCTTCCAAGTATAACTCTTACATATCCTCCCCTCTTACCAAAAATTAGGACCTACTAGGGTGACCCAAAAACTATTCTCAACAAAAAAGGGGGAAAAATCACTCCACTCCACAATCCGAAAAATCTTGACTGCAAAACAGTGGTTAGAAAACAAACAACTCCTCCCCAAGATTCACACTACTCCAACTTTACCCCCTCTCCATTTAGAGTACTATCGCGGTTGGATCTTTCTCAGCAAAAGACCTCCCTAGTGCTTACCACAATAAAGACTCTCTCCTTACCAACCATGATTAAAACATTTATCCCAATACACCCAAACAACCGAAGAATTCTTTTTTCCTTTCCTTTTAGGAACTGAGAATACCTCATTTTTAAATTGCCTACAATGATTAATATCTGTTGGTCTCAAAAAATTGTGAGCACCCACAATATGGTCCGGACAGGTAATACATGAGAATTTGTTGTTGCCGTGGAGGTGGCGAACTAATGAACCCGAGATCAATGAACTTCTTATGCTTTGAAAATCCTTGCGATCTGGCTTGAGCTCCTCGCTAGACTCCGAGATCCTGTTCAAACTTCGAGCGGGATTCCTCTCTGGATTCTATTTCGATCTTTGAGCTAAGCTCCAAACCTCACTCCGAGCACCTGCACAAAGGCCTATCGGGGTTGTGTTCGGTGAGACCCATTCGGCGTGAGAATAAGTATCTGGGGAGAGAAGGCTAATAGTGCTTTAGAGTGAATTAGAAGCATGTAACTTTGGGCATTGGATGCCAAGGAGTATTTATAGGACGTTGGGCTCAATTAGCGTTGTGAAATTAGGGAGCCAAGCTCGGTTAATTAACCTAATTCATCTGACATCCAATGAGCTTGCGGATTAAGGCCTTAATTACCTGGACTGGGATTTTAGGTCCATTTTGTAGAAGTCTATGGGCGGGCCCACTTAAAATGGAGAGTAATGGCCCGTTTTTAGCCCCCTGGACAATCAGGGGGTGGAAAGGGTGTCAAAACAGTTTCGGTAGTTTCGAAACGGCCTTAAGAGGCATCATATATTGGCAAATCTGAGCTGAGAGTGCTGGGGCACCTCAGCTCGGTTCGCTGATCCTCAAAGAAGAAAAGAAGCCCAACTGGAGAGGGTTCGAGCTGAGGGTGCTTGGACCCCTTAACTCGGACGTTGCTTCATTATTTGTTGGAAGGCCTCCCTTTTGCATAAGTCTAAGCTAAGAGTGCTCAGACACCACAACTCGGCAGTGTATCTTCAACTCCATTTGAGGATTCCCAATTTGCGTAAATCCGAGCTGAGAGTGTTCGGACACCCAGTCCAGCGGCATATCTCTAATACCATCTTGAGGGTTCCCAGTTGGAGGCAATCTGAGTTGTTGATGCTCGAACACCCCAGCTCGGTTATGTAGCTTCAACTCTTCGCTTGGTGGTCCCCCAGTTTGCATAAGTCTGAGCTGAGAGTGCTCGGACACCTCAACTCGGCAGTGTACCCTGAACTTTCTTTTAAGGGGCTTCATTCTGCATAAGTCCTAGTTGAGGGTGCTCGGGCACCTTAACTCAGCGTTGAGTCTTCAATCCCACTTGAGGGTTCATAATTTGCAGACAATTCGAGCTGAGAGTGCTCGGACACACCAGCTCGGCAATGAGACTTCCTTCTTCATTTGAGACCCCCCTTTGGGTAATGCCTGAGTTGAGGGTGTTCAGACACCTCAACTCGGTGGCGTATCTTGAATCTTCATTTAGGTTGCCTATTTGGATGATGTCCGAGCTGAGGGTGTTCGGACACCTCAACTCGGTAACTTGATATTTGGATGCCTTGGTGGAGGGGCTTGAGACATCCGCTTTAGCATATGTTCGAGCTGAGGGTGCACGAACACCGCAACCCAAATTATTTTTTACACTTGGATAATGTGGAGAAGAGAGGGGTTTGAGCCCCCATTTTTGGAGATGTCCGAGCTGAGGGTGCTCGGACACCGCAACTCGGACTTTTCTTCACACTTGGAGATTTGGAGGACGAAAGGGGTTTGAGGCTCCCCCTTTTTGAATATAACTGAGCTGAGGGTGCTTGGACACCGGAGCTCGGACATTTTTTTATACTCAGCCCAGGGAGGGGTCTCACAGCATGTGTGATTTTCATGACCAAATTTACCTTTTTATCAATTTCATTCTCTGATTTTGCATCATCGCTACCCTTCGAATCACTTGTGAATGACCATTCTTGGTTCACAAGATTAATATCACCTTTAGCAAATGTTTCGTTTGATTTGCTTTAGCAAGGAGACTTTGCAATTAGTTCACCCTCTTCTGAGCCGCGACAACCATCTTCTTGGTTTGATAGATCCTAGATCAACATTGTGAGAAGCTTCAGACACTGCTCCCAGGTTCAAATCACCATCTAAAGCAAGGTTGGATGCACCCACTTGATTCAATCCCTTGTTTTGATCCATAGGCAATACACCTTCAATACCTCGTGGCCCTACTGTGTTCCATTCCTTAAGAATCAGATTCACAATCAAATCTCTAAATTTCAATCCATTTGAAGTCATAGGCAAACCTAGAATTTTTCCATATTCCAACACATTTTCTACTCTATACAACACTAATTTGACTCTACAAATCATATCCATATTAGTGATAGAGACCTCACAAATATCAAGATCATTTGATGTTCGAACTGCTGAAATAATTCACAGGACTTTATGAAGTGGGGTTTAACTAATCAGTACCTAATCTCAACAAGGCTATAGTAGGCTTGACAGAGGAAGAAAAAACAACAATGGGCTCACAACTTGTAGATTCTAAACCACCTCCTTTTCTAACCCACTTTTTGTTCGCCCCGTATACCTGAGATCTCTTACTAGACGAAGCTAAATAAGCTTGAATTCTTTATTCTTTACCCTAATTCCATTGAGAACTCGAATGGAAGCCAAGGATTCAGCCAGAGTCGAAAAACGAACAAATCCGTACTTTGAATTTGTTCTAACCCTTCTCCACTTTGGTATATAGACATCACGAACCATCCCATGCCACTGAAACATAAATTTTAGGCCTTTTCTACACATCTTCTCTGGGATTGAATCCACAAAAATCGACACTAATTGTTCTTTTGACTCCATATACTTCATTTTCCAAATAGTGATTTTACTACCCATGATGATGATTTATAGTGATGGATTAGATATAAAACAATAAGAAGTCCGCACACTCTCAAGAACACTAACTTGATGGCATAAACCAGAGAAATCAACAACTATGAGCGTTTCTTACGCACAAAAAAATGATAGCAGCTTAGAGAAATCACCTATTTGAACTAGCTTGGTTAGCATCTTTGGTGCCCTGTCCCCTGATAGCTCCAGATCCAAGCATCTCCAGCACCACCACTCATCGAACAATTCGAAGGCAACACAAAAAGAAAAAATTGATTATCAGGCTAGCTATGGTTTTTGATGGCCCAAGAATTACTCAAGAGGGGGGTGAATTGGGTTTGGGTAAATTTTAAGATTAATTAAATCCACTCAATATAAACTATGTGTTTATGTGATTTGTGTCAAGTGTACAACGGATATTTAAACAAGAGCAATAATTACAAACACAAATAAATGCGAAAACATAAATAGTAGAGTTAGAAAGATTGACACTGATATTTTATAGTGGTTCGGCAAACACCCTTTGCGTAGTTCATTCCCCCGAGCTCCTTTGAGGATTTCACTATCTTTGATCTTCTTATGGGTGAGGACCAAACCATTTAAAGTCTCGCTTGAGAAGTTCCTATCGCAAGATTTTACAATCTAGAGTGAATATGTTTCACTTACAAATCTCTTCTCTTGAGTAAAATTTTTACTCAAGATTTACAATCAAAATTCTCACCGTCTCACGAAGTGAAGTTTCAACACTCACAAGATATAAAATTCAAGAATCTATGTGTGTGAAGGAAATACAATAATCACTCGAAAGAAATGAATTAAGAAAGAAATGAAGTGTTGTTGTTGCACAGAAATTTGCCTGGAAACTTTGGTAGTATCTCTTTGATCTTTGTAGCTCAATTGAAAGAATGATACTTGATTGATTGGTGAGTTGTAATACTTCCAACAATGCTCCTCCTTATATATATGTTGAGAAGTGTTGGGAGGATTTCACAATTAAAGTATTGAGTGGATATGACCTTTGAGTATGATTTCTTCAATTGTCAATACATAGGCTCCTTTCCACTTTCATTTTCTGTAGATTTGTCAAGATTCCAACCATTTTTTCCAACACCATAAATGCTAGATATATATAATTAAATGCATATGACTATTTGTCCATTTTTTTTGTCATGATGGTAGTGGAAAAATACAACAAATATTTCATATAATCAAAATGGATATTATTAAGTATGGTTGACATTTAAAACATATAGACAAATCATGATGGAGATATTTAAAATTGGATGAGAATCAGTAAAGTTATGGCTCCTCCAATTTGAATTATGATCAAGATAATAAATGAATGTGGTTGGCATGGGACAAAGCATGACATACATTAATTAGTCAATCCTACCATATGCATTAAAAACTCCAACCACATGTTGGTCAAGATAATGTATTTCATGTATATAATACTAGGACCACAAATTTATACATCAAATACATGATGTATAATCACATTTATACATGAATACAACAAATTTTATCAGTTAGAAGAATTTCAAACATGTTCCAACACTTATACATTTTGCATGAAAAACAGAATTTTCAGAGTAGTTCAACCAATTTGTCAATTAAATATGGATATAAAATTGAACATATCAATTGATCATGCATATATCATGTAGACATATTAAATTAACATATCATAATATGATTTGAACATTTCAAACAAGATTTGATATGTAAATTCAATTTTTGGTTCATGACAAAAAACTGCAAAATGAGTTCTTAAGAATTTCAAAATGTTTTGATCAATTCTTTTCAATTCAGTGTTGTTTTGATCAAATTGAATGATGATTAAGATGTTATACATCTAATATAATATATAGGAACCATCATACAACAATTAGAACAAGCAAATATCGCCAAAACGTCAATCCAAAAACAGAGCAAAAATAGGGTAGGAGAGAGAAAAACTACTGACATTTTTACAAATGGTTACTGTTTTATAGGAAAAACATATCAAAATTTTGCCTACTATGCACATAAATAAAGGTTATTGAGTTAGAGTTACATAACAAAAAGAATAACCTTATTTGGACTCCAAATGAGTGAAATATGATCAAATGAGTAAGTAAAGGTCTAGACATGATTTTTTTGCAAAAATTAGCCACTGACTTCTGCCGAAATGTAGAAATTTGAACAACCAAACCAACTTGGATTGATATGAAATTTATATGGTTTTGAAGATATTTGAATTAGATTTTCAACCATATAAAATTCATCAGATTTAGACAAATAATAAGAGAGATACGGACAATTTACTACAGAAGGTCTATTCTTATTTTTTGGACAGCAACAGTTGATTGTTACGGTGTTTTCAACACAATTCTATTTTTCTTCGCCCGTTCTTGGTTTTGGTCGATGTCTATGATCATTTTTTAGCCAAAAAATCTTAAAAACATTATTTTAATAATGTTCAAAGTGTTTTGATGATCCAAATATACAATGTGCTTTATGATCACATAAAAATCGAGTTTAAGCAATTTGAGCATTTTTGTGATCAAAATGTGAAATTTTCAATTGAGTAAGGTATGAACAATCTTATTGCATGAATCATGATATAATAATTATATGGACGTGTTCAAAATATTATATCAATGATATAAGTGTTTTCACATTAAGATTATGCAATGTACTATTTGATCACATTAAATTTAAGATTAAGCATATTAAGTACATTTGTGATCAAGATGTGAATTTTTCAAATTTGCATGATATGATCAAATATATAATACACATTGTGATATTTAGGTATATTGGACATGTTAAAAACAAAACATCACAAATGTATGCACCCTCGGTGTGTATGTGCAACCTATAGAGTTCCTATTTCAATATCTTGAGTAATGTTGTCGAAATGAAAAATTGCATTATTTAAATCATACGTTTCGAATTGAATGCATCTCCATGGTGTATTTCCATAATGTATGGATGATCTATACTTAAAACAATGTTAGTTTATTTAAAACGTCAAATGAGGCATTATCATCAAAATCACATTTTCCGGAGATCCTATGATTGAAACCGCATAGGCTAACAGTTTTGGTTCACAAAATTTGCCCAAATCAGTTCACATCAATGGTGGCGTTCGAAGAAAAAAAAAACTTCTCAAATACCACTGCAGGATCCAGATCCTCAGATCTGTTGATTGGGCGGTATGGCCAATGATAAAAAGAAAGGAAGGGAGAGGAGAGGAGGACGTCCAATTGACTTCCACAAACCACCATCGAAGTTGTTTCGAAGATCAGGTTTAGATCTAAGGTGAGTTGGTTCCCGTACGCCTCATCTAAACCCGATTGACAAACCAACGCCAATAGTTTCTATGACGATTTATGTAGATTTAAGGCGCGATGGTAATTTTTGTGTAGATCTAGATTTTTTGTGGTAAATCACGGCACTCTTGACAGTGTTCTAGAAAGGAAGTTAAAATCAGTCTATAACTGTAACTTTGATCTGTTTAGATCCCTAGCGCTTCGATCTTTTTCCAAAATACGGTGGAGACGGCTACGCCTGAGAGCACTTCAACGACGAGGAGGCGTACTTCACCCAACATCTTGTCTGCCAAATTGAGAATAATTGCAATGCGGGCCTTCTCGTCTATTTTTGCAAATTTGGCATCAGATATGGTAGCAACTGGAACCTTGGTAACAGTTGCAGGCTTGGCAGAAACCTCTATTCTGGCACCTGCGTTTGTGCCTTCTTAGGCACTTTTATTTGTGCCTTTTTCAATCGACAACTTTTCTCTGCACCAAAGTGCCTTTTGCAAACCTTGTTGGACTAGCAAAGCGTGTATTTTAACATGTCACAAACTGAAGCTGATTTTGCCATCAAATTTCTCAATCTTATATTTGACCGCCATTTTCTGAAAACTCCAAAAGTAACAAAGTTGAAATAGCTTTGATACCAGTCTATTGTGAGGTAGGTACCCAAATCATTATTCACGCGTTTGATACTATTCATGTAAATAGTAACTTGTATATATAGGTGAGGAATGTCGGTTGAGGATAACTGTGTGTTATGTACTTCAACCTAGAATGATTCATTCAACCTGCAATTATTCCCTCACACGGAAGTTAGTCTCTCGCATGGAAGTTATCCCCTCAATTGGAAGTTATCACATGGAAGTTATTGAGTTTGTAGTTATTTGTTCAGTTATTTGTTCCTATTCTTTAGTTAACTACTATTTTTCTTCCTTTGTTTTAGTCGTGCACGTTGCTGATGTATTGGCTATAAATACAACCACATGAAACATCATGAAATGAATTCTAATTCTTTTCTCTCTCTTCTTTTTTCTCGGTCTCCTTTCTTCCTCATCTCCAAATTCTAACATATCAATTTGGTGTCAAAGCACGTTTTTTTCCATGGATACCCGTGGGAAGATGAAAACTAAATTCCCCAACAAAGTAAATGAAGCATTGGCATGTCATGCGTCAAACTTCGATCAAGTGAATACAACTCTGTAGATAGTTTTGACAGAAATACGAGCCCTGCGCTTCACCAGAAGCTCCCACAACCAGAAGTTAATCCCCTTTCTCAGGAGGAATTTTCTCACCATCCACACGCCACACTGTCTGCTGCTAGCTACAACCATTCACCACCATATGCACTTAAGCTGCAATTTTCGAAGTTAAATCGAGAAGATCCAATGGGGTGGATCTATAAGGCTGAGCAGTACTTCGAATACCAAGGCATTGGAGTTTATCAGCAGGTGCAACTCGCCTCTTTTCACTTGGAGGGCATTTTACTACAGTGGCATCGTTGGCATACAAAATTTTGGGGACCTCTTACCTGGGAAGAACTCACAAAAGCAGTCTTGCTTCGCTTTGGTCCTACTGAACTCGAAGACCCCTCAGAAGCTTTGTCCCGTTTGAAGCAAACGACAACGGTTGCTGCTTATCAAGAGGGCCTTTGAAAGGCTGTCTCATCGGGTAGATAAATCATCGAAAACTTTTCTAATCAGGTGTTTCCTTGCCCGCTTAAAGGATGACATCCGCTTGGACGCCAAGATCAAGCAACCCCAAACATTGGCGGACACCGTTGGAGTTGCCTGATTGGTGGAGGAGTGAAACCAACTCCAAAGGTGACCTACCCCCATCAACAAAATGCAATCAGGGCCCCCACTGCCGAGAGAAAACTGCAACTGATCCGCGGTTCTGGGACCAACACCCAACCAACGCTCAGGAATGGGATCCAAAGCACTGTCCTCGCCTTTCCGCCGAATTACTAACCAGGAGGCCTATCAACGCCAACAAAAAGGCCTATGCCATTACTGTGATGAAAAATACTCCCTGGGCCATCGGTGTGAATGTTCCCTATTATTTATAATTGAATATACCATACATAGAGGAAGAAAATAGAGATGAGCCACCTTAGGAAGCAGAAACTCGGGAACTACTACCCGAAATCTCTTTTCATGCAATTGTTGGCGCTGAACATCCCCAAACCCTCCGAGTTTTGGGAAAGTTGAAGAAAAAAATCTTAATGGTGCTGAACGACGGGGGTAGTACCCACAATTTCATCGATCAACACACTACTTCTTGATTCGGCCTGCCGATTGTCCTCGATAAGAAACTACAAGTGGTGGTTGCAAATAGGGAAATGATAGAATGCACAGGCCAATATCAAGGGCTCACGCTTACTATCGAAGGTATACCTTTCACTGCCGACTATTACGTTCTTCTGGTGGCAGCTTGTCAAGCAGTTTTGGGCGTACAATGGCTGGAAACACTCGGACCCATCGAGATGGATTACAAGCGCCTCACTACGTCCTTCCATGTTAGAGGAACCACTCATACCCTCCATGGACTTGGCCGCATTGTGGAGGTTGCTAGCATCGAGGTTCTGAATGACAAAGACTTTTTAGGGCTATAGGGAACGGGGTTCTTCTTTCAGATAGTTTCGGCCGAACCCAAGTCCTTTGTTCAACCTTACCCACTGGAGATCAAGAGCCTTTTGGAGGAGTTCTCTAAGGTCTTTGAGACTCCCATAAACATTCCTCCCAAACGATTACATAACCACCGAATTATGCTCCAACCAGATGCACAACCAGTGAGTGTGCGACCCTACCAATATCCATACTACCAGAAATCGGAAATTGAGAAGATAGTCAAGGAGCTCCTGCAGACAGGACTTATACGGCCAAGCAACCATCATTTTTGTTCTTCGGTTTTATTGGTAAAAAAGGTTGATGGCACTTGGCGATTTTGTGTTGACTATTGGGCTCTCAACAAAATCACGGTGAAAGATGAGTATCTCATCCCCGTACTTGATGAATTACTTGACGAGCTTCATGGTGCCAAGTTGTATTCAAAGTTGGACCTGCGATCTGGGTACCACCAGATTCGAGTGCATGAAGAAGAAATTCAGAATACGGCATTTTGAACTCATGAGGGGAATTACGAGTTCGTAGTCATGCCTTTCGGACTCACCAATGCCCCGACAACTTTTCAGAGTCTCATGAACGACCTCTTCCGGCCATACCTCCGTAGGTTTATTCTAGTATTCTTTGCCAACATATTGGTTTATTCAAAATCTTGGGAAGATCACATCTCTCATTTACAGACTGTCTTCACTATTTTAAAATCTAACCAGTTGTTCGCCAAGGAAATAAATGTCATTTTGGAGTCCAAGAGGTCAGATACGTAGGGCTTATTATCATTGAATGAGGAGTGTCAGTAGATCTTGACAAGGTGCAAGCGGTGGTAGCTTGGCCAACCCCCCACCACGGCTAGAGAAGTGTGAGGCTTCCTTGACGTTACCGGCTACTATAGGAAATTTATCCGTCACTTCGGGAGCATAGAAGCCCCACTAACCAGGCTCTTGACCAAGGAAAAAATCCAATGGAATAGTGAGGCAGAGGCGGCATTCCACCAACTGAAGCATGCCCTCACCACACCACCTACCCTGCCCCTACCAGACTTCTCTCAACAGTTTATGATTGAATGTGATGCAAATGAAGTAGGGCTCAGAGCTGTTCTTACATAACAAAATCATCCAATTGCCTACTTCAGTAAAGCTCTCAAAGGATTTGCATTGGCGTTGTCTACATACAAGAAAGAAATGCTTGCAGTCGTCGAGGCCATCAGAAAATAGCACCCATATTTGCTCGGTAGAAGGATCATAGTGAGAACAGGCCACCAAAGCCTCAATTATCTGTCGGGGCAGTGCATCACCACTCCCGCCCGATCCCATTGGTTACCCAAGTTGTTGGGATACGACTATGCCATTGAATATAAAAAAAGGCCAGAGAACCAGGCTGTCGATTCTTTATCTCGAATGGGTGCTCTCCAATTCTTATCCATCTCTATTCCACATGCGGACTGGTGGCCGAAGCTCCAGCAGGAAGTCCGCGAAGATACCTTTTACGCGAGCCTAGCTAGTAGACAAGATGCCCATAAATTGACTCTGCGAGATGGTGTTTGGTTCCAAAATGACATGGTATTCTTGAGCCCTAATTCTACTTTAATTCCTCTAAACCTCACAAACAGCCACTCATCCCCTATAAGCGGTCATTTTGGGTTCCATAAAACCCTCCATCGTATCATCCAGAGTTTCATTTGGCCAAAGATGCGGCAAGTGGTGAAGGACTTCCTAAAGATTTGCGAGGTGTGCCAGCAATACAAAGTAGACTGTATGAAACTTGTTGGCCTGTTGCAACCCCTTCCCATACCTACTCAATCATGGATGGATGTGTGCATGGATTTCATAAAAGATCTTCCCATGGCCAATGGATACTTCGTCATCATGGTGGTAGTTGACCGTCTGACGAAATATGCACACTTTGTACCAATGAAACATCATTTTCTGTTGCCCCAGTTGCATGAGCCTTTGTCACCAATGTGGTGCGATTACATGGTGTGCTCGCATCCATAGTAAGCGACCGCGATAAGGTCTTTACCAGCAATTTTTGGCAGGCCTTGTTTCGCCTCCAAGGGACCAAACTTTGCATGACTTTCAGCTACCACTCTCAAACCGATGGCCAATCGGAGGTAGTTAACAGAACCTTGGAGCAATATCTTCGTTGTTTTGCAGGATCCCAACTGAAGAAGTGAGTAGAATGGATACCATGGCCAGAATTCAGCTACAACACCTCTATCCACTCAGCAACAAAAATCACTCCCTTTGAGGCCGTCTACGGCAAACCGCCACCAAACCTATTGACATACGTTCTGGGGACGGCACAAGTACAGACTGTGGATGAATATCTCCAAGACGGGGACCAAATTCTAAGGGAACTCTGGTGCAATCTGCAACTTGCTCAGGAACGGATGAAGACCCAGGCCAATCAACATAGGCGCAAGGTTTCGTTTAACATAGGTGACTATGTCTACCTCAAACTCCAACCTTACCGCCAGACTTCTGTTCCATTTTGTGGATCTCTGAAGCTTTCCCCTTGCTTCTATGGCCCCTACAAAGTAATTGAGTGGGTGGAACCTGTGGCCTACAAGCTAGAATTGCCGACAAGATCACTGATCCATGACACCTTTCATGTTAGTCTCCTGCCCAAACACTTGGGGCCTATTACTCCCACCTCTCCGGATCTTCCTCCAGTAGCAGATGATTCCACTATTCTACCTCAACCAGAATCCGTTTTGGCTCGACGAGAAGTACAAAAAGAGAAATACCGCCCAAAATCTGAAGTTCTATTCAAATGGGTCGGCACCCCAGTCGAGGATGCTACTTGGGAGACTGAATGACGATTCTGGAGGGCCTACCCCAGTTTCCATCCTTGAGGACAAGGACCATTCAAGTGGGGGGGACTGTTACGTAGTTAAAACTGCAGTTATTCCCTCACATGGAAGTTAGTCCCTCAATTGGAAGTTACCACATGGAAGTTATTGAGTCTGCAGTTATTTGTTCCTATTCTTTAGTTAACTGCTATTTTTCTTCCTTTGTTTTAGTTGTGCACGTCGCTGACGTATTGGCTCTAAATACAGCCACATGAAACCCAGTGAACCATCATGAAATGAATTCCATGTCTTCTCTCTCTCTTTTCTTTTCTTGGTCTCCTTCTCTCTTCCTCCTCTCCAAATTCTAACATATCACTGTGCAGCAGGCTGAAATTAACTTGATCTTTGCTCTTTCCTTGGTCGTCAATAATAGAGGCAGGAGGAAGCCCCATTTCCTTTGTTATTGTGAAAGGAAGTAGGTAAGAAAAAGATTGTTGGCCCCCATTAGAGAATAAGGCTTCCACTAACAGGGCCACATGCAACATGATTAGCTCATGAGCAAACTTAGCTATCCTAGAAACAACAATGTTCCATGGTGTGATGCAACGCCTTGAATCACCTCTTTGTTTCTGTCTTTCCCAATCTCCCAAATGAAACCCAAAAAAAAAAAAGTAAGAGATTGTGATGCGATCAACTTCCTTTAAGGTTGGATTTAATTCACTGGCGGACATCGGAGTGCCGGTTCAAATTGAGCTTCCTGCAACTATATTGTAGAAATGCGAATATGGTGTTCGCTATATATATGTGTGTGTACACTTTTCGCTTTTAATTTTGTGAGTTTTTTGGTAATCTTGATTGCTGATCACGATTTGGGTTTGATTATGTTCAGCTTGCAAACAATAATCGAGCGATACCGCGAATGTGAGAAAGATCAAAATCGAGACAACGGTCCTGAAATCGAACGATATATTCAGGTTCATTTAGTCTTCTTATTAATTTGTAACATTTTTTTTTTTTGAAAATCCAAAAAAGGAAACTGTTAAACTCATGCATCCATCCGTTATATGTATCGTGTGTTTTTGGTTTTTTTTTTTTTCTTTATTATAATGCCTTTGTACACATGCACCCGACACACACCTTCACGTGGATGGGATTGGAGACCCACATCCTAATATACATGGGAGGGGAATGGAACCCCTCACCACTAGTGTGGGAGTTGACAATTTCCACTGAGGCCAACTCCGAATCCCTTATATGTATCATGTTCAAGTCTAAATTTCATGCACTTATCGTAATCGATTATCATAATTTTCTTACAACCTAGTACTGATTTATTTATTTTTTCTAAATTTTTCTACAAAAAAAAAAACTACCGGTCTCACTGCAGCATCTGAAACAAGAATCTGCAGGCATGGCGAAGAAGATAGAGCACCTTGAACTCTCCCAACGGTTATTATCTTAATCATTTGTTAAGGGTCTGTTTGGTTAGAACAACTTCTTGAATGGCGAAAAACCTGCGACAAAATTTTATTTTTGTAAACCAAACAGACCCTATATATTCTCCTTAATTTTGAGATTTTGTATTTTTTATCAAGTAAGAAACTCCTTAATTAATCCCAAAAGTTATTACAGTTAATTAAAAACTGAAGTTTTTATGTTTTTAGGAAACTTTTGGGGCAAAATCTTGAATCATGTTCAGTAGATGAACTCCAAGATATTGGAAGCCAACTTGAGCAAAGCTTGAAAAATATCAGGAGGAGAAAGGTAAAGAATTTCAAAAAAAAAAAAAGGGGGGGGGGGTTTCCTATCAACTTTTTGATAATTAAGAAGGATAACTTTAGGCACGTTCTGTTCCCTGATTTCTGTTCTCGCTCCTAAAATTTTGGAATTAATATACAGAAACGTGTTTGGTAAACACATTTTTGTTTTCAAAATTTAAGGAGTATTTTTGGAGTATTTCTTGAATTCTGTAAGATTCTGAGGAAAAAAAAAAAGAATAAATGTTGCACACGTTTGTCTTGTTTTTATTCTCATAAATTAAAATAAGTAATTTCATAACAATGGTCATTACTAGAATGTAATTATTCCCGCAATACGTCAAAACGAAAACAGAATTTTTATCCCAGTTTATTGAAAATAGAAAAAAGAAAGTGGAAAGACTAACGCAATCGTGACCTTAATGATTTGTTTGGTTTACAGTCTAAAAATATTTAAAAACAAAACAAAAAAAAAATATATATTTTGATGGTTGTCGAATATAGTTTTACAATCAATTGATATCACTTTCCTGAGTTGCAAACCAAACAAACCCTAGAAATTAGTATTTTCATAGAGTTTTATTCTCATTATATCTTTTCTTGTATATTACAATGAGGACGTAATTCTTTTAATGTTTTTCATTAATGGTTTGGATTAATTTGAGAGTAATGAATGGTTAGGATGAGTCGATGAAATATTTAGGAGAAAAATTTTTGCCTAAAAATTTAATCACAAAGCGGTTGACTGTAATTACATTTTTATACCATTTAAATTTCATAAATATACTTTATTAATTAGCCAATTTTTTTCTTATTTACTATATTTTAACGCTTATAGATTTTCAAATCGATATAGTGTCATTAGATACAAGGAATTCCTAGTATTACAATGTACTTTACACTTTATTTCGCTTACAATGAGTTGTTTGATAAAATTTCAGGATGATTTATTGAAGGAGGAAATTAAACAATTAAAAGCAAAGGTATGCTTTCTATTATATATATATATATATATTTTATTTTTATTTTTTTATATTTTTTTTTTAATCAAAATAAATCATTTTACACCTCAATTCAGGAGAGATTTCTGCTAGAGGAAAAAGGCAGGTTATCTGAAAAGGTGAAGTTTCTTTCCCTACTTCCCTATTACATTTTTTTTTCTTTTTTGGCTTTGATACCCCAAAACATAATTGGTATATATATATATATATATGCACAAGCACTAGTAAAGACAACAACTTCTTCCTTATTTTCCTATGAAAATTAATTAGTATATTTTCCTAAACCCTAAACACTGGGAAAAAACAGTTAATTATAAAAACTTCTAGTGATTTAGTTAATATTAGTTAGATTGAATATACCGAAGATCAGTTTTAGTTCAGTTGCAAGGAGATATTAACCAGGGTTTGACTCTCCTAGAGGGCACTTCAAGAATTAAATCTTGAATTTAATTCTATGATCGCCCAGGAAGGTGATTATGTCGAGACGCATAAGTTGATCCGGATATACCCTTATCGTAAAAATCAAAAAAAAAAATTAAATAAATTGAATCTATCGAGATAATGTTAACATTTAATTTGCATTTAATATTATAGTTAATGTTAACTAAGGATTAAAAAATAAGTTGAAAATAAATTAATAAGAACTTAAAAGAAATTAAAAAACAAAAAGTAGAAATACTAAGAGCCCTTTTATTATTTCATAACTAAGCCTTCTTTTATTAAAAAAAAATAAATAAGGAAAATGGTTGGATCTTAATTTTTTTAAATTGCTAATAATTAGTGTGTAGCAAAGACGAGACAACCGTCGTTGTGGATGAATGAAGGTGAGAGATGCGGCCAAAGTAGCCCGAGTTCAGAAGTGGAGACTGAATTATTTATTGGTCTGCCTGAGATGCGTTGCACGTTGTAAAGAAGTTATCGTCCTTGATATTCGCTAAAAAATCTAACATGTTTCTTGTTTATATATTATTTTTGTACAATACCTCGAAATCAAGTATATATATATGTTGTGATATTTTACAAATTGGCATGTAATATTTGAATAAAATTGCAAATTTGAGTTATATGTTTTTGTGTGGGTATGAATTGATATCCGGTTGAATGCAGAGATGTGAGAAAGATATTTTAGTGATTTTTTTTTTATTTGAATGTGGTCCTAATTTTTCTCTCAGAATCACCATATAAATTGACTTTTAATAAATGAAATGGAATTGTAATGCACGTTGATTGTTTGTCATCTTTGTGTGGGTCTTGATGTTGCCAAAAAATTCCTAGCACGTGTTAAAAATTTTCGCAACCTGCATCTTTAATCTTATAGCCTGCAAAATCGATTAGTTCTAAAGGAACACCGGTATTGTGTTGGTCAAAGAACCTACCTTTGGCGAGAGAGTAAATCAGTTTGTTTTAGGATATCAGACAAAAGATTGATTGTGAAGATAATTTGATACCTTCTTTTTATAGACTTAGTCTAGATCACGACTGTTTTGTATGGATGATCTAGTTTTTGATAACTTGGTCTGCTCTCAGGAGCTATGTCATTTCGGCTGTTCATTATGTTGTTATTTAGTGAAGAGTTACGTCTTTTTGGCTCTCTCACTAAACGGGAATTTCTCCCGTATCACGTTTTTTGGCTTTCTACTTGATGGATCCATGCATAGATCACCGGTTTGGACCAACGTTCACAGGTCGACTCCTTTTGAACATTGGGCCTCTTTATTATGCATGCCCAGGATTACTCGTGGGTTTATCGTGATGGGTTTTTCCCGAGAAACTGGAATTTCTCCCACATCAGGTCTAATCTCTTTTTGGATTCGTAGCTTGATCAGTATATGAGATGGGTATTTTGTTACTTTGGCATATTGAATGTAATGTCATTTTCTCACAATCACCATATAACTTGGCCTGTAATAGATGAAATGCAACTGCAATATGTGTCGATTGTTTGTTATGTCTATAGGGGTCTAATCGTGTTTGATGACTATTTCCTTTTAGATTCTTTCATGTGCAACTAGGCCCAGTTTTATTAAAAAAAGAAAAGAAAATGTAAACTGATAGATTTTTTTATTTTTTTTTTAAAATTCATATTAATATGTTTAGCGAAGATGAAACAACCGCCATTGTGGATGAGAGAAGATGTGAGATGCGATTAAAGTAACCCGAGTTCAAAGATGGAGACTGATTTATTTATCTGCTTGCCTGATATGTGTTGCACATTGTAAAGACGTTATCATCCCTGATCTTCGCTAGAAAATCTTACTTGCTTCTTGTTTATATATAGTTTTTTTCAATGCCTTGAAATCAAGTATATATATATATCGTGTTATTATACAAATTGGCATGTAATAATGGAATAAAATTGTAAATTTGAGTTATTTGTTTATTATGTGAGTATGTATCGATATCCGGTTGAATGCATAGATGTGAGATGGATATTTTAATAATTTTTAATTAGAACGTGCTCCTAATTTTGTTTTTCTCACAATCACCATATAAATTGGCATGTAATAAATGAAATGGAATTGTAATGCTCATTGGTTGTTTGTTATCTTTGTATGGGTCTAATCTCTTTTTGGATTCGTAGTTTGATCTAAGAAGGATAATTTGGTACTTTTGCATATTGAATGTAATGTCGTTTTCTCACAATCATGATATAACTTGGTCTGTAATAGATGAAACGGAATTGCGATATGTGTCGATTGCTTGTTATGTCTATATGGGTTTAATCGTGTTTGATGACAATATCGTTTTGGATTCGTAGCTAGATCAATATACAAGAAGGGTATTTTGGTACTTTTGCATAGTGAATGTTTTGTCATTTTCTCACAATCACCATATAAATTGGCCTATAATAGATGAAATGGAATTGCAATACGTGTCGATTGTTTGTTTTGTCTGTATGGATCCAATTGTGTTTGATGACAATCTCTTTTGGGATTCATAGCTAGATTAGTATACATGGAGGGAATTTTAATACTTTTGCATATTGAAAGTAATGTCGTTTTCTCACAATCACCATATAAATTGGCCTCTAATAGATGAAATGAAATTGCTATATGTGTCAATTGTGTCATCTCTATATGGATTTAATCGTGTTTGATGATAATTTCTTTTCGGATTCGTAGCTAAATCAGTATATAAGAACGGTATTTTGATACATTTGCAGATTGAATATAATGTCCTTTTTTACAATCACTAAATAAATTGGCTTGTAATAAACGAAACGGAATGCATTATGTGTCCTTGTTTGTCATATATCCATATAGGTCTAACTGACAATCTCTTTTTAGATTCGTAGCTAGATCAGTATACAAGAGAGGTATTTTAGTACTTTTTCATATTGAATGTAATGTTTTCTAACAATCACCAGTTAAATTGGTTTGTCATAAACAAACTGGAATTGCCGTTGTACTTTGATCTTTTTTTTTTTTTTTATCTCTACTTTAAAAATCTAAATTGCACCCACTTCTACTTACAATAAATTAATTTTTTTTAATGTAATAAAATATACTCAAAATTGATGAAATTAAAAAATTTCATTTAGATTTTACATGACAAAACAACGCTTTATTTTGTTTTATCTTTGCTAAAAAAAATAGTAAAATTAAAATTTTTCATCTAAATTTTACATGACAAAACAACCCTTTATTTTAACCTTTTATTTTGTTTTGTCTTTCCAAAAAAAATAGTAGAAAAAAGCGTTAGTATTTTAACTTTTACTACCTTCTAAAAATTAAATTAAATTTTTCTTTTTTCTTTTTTTTTTTAAAAAAAAAAAAAAGCCGTTTAACTCATTTTATACTTGTTTCCCGAATAAGATGGGAATTTCTTGCTTCAGTCATTAGCAAAAGAGGGTAAATATAGAAATAATTTTAACATCATGAGGGGGCATGTTGAATCCCACTTCGCTTGTGTTACCTGATCCTAAGCTATATACAAATCTAGAGGTAATCTTTCTCTTTCAAGTCTTATTTTGAGAGTGAGTCAGACCCATTGAATTTTCTATGAGTTATGAAACAAAAATCCAAGTACAAGGGGCATGTATAAAGGTCAATTAACCTTAAATTTTAACATCTATGACAATTTTAAGGGGTTCTAAATATAGAAAGAAAAAAAATATAAGAAATCTTGGGGTCAATTTGTAGGAACCCAATTGACCTAACTCACTCTCAAAAAGACACCTCGTATGAGAAGGGTTGCCCTAGGTTTTATATATTCTTCAGGATAAAGTAACAAAAGCGACGTGAGATTCAACACACCCCCTCACGCGCAAGGTAGATTTTGACAAACCACTGTGAATGGATATCGAATGGCCCAACTTCAATGTGGGACCCAACAATTAAAAAAATTAAAATTGGGAACAATGGTATACCTGTTTACAAGAAGTGAGTCTTCATCATTCTTGACACAATTTTTTTATTTTTTTTTTAGCTTCTGCCATCATCCACATCAAACCCAGCCCCATTCCAACCAGTAGGAGGAGGAAATCCTCTGCCTTTAGGAAGAGCTCCAAGCACTTTCCCTCTGCCTTGGATCTGATTTTTTTTCTTTCCTCTCCCTTCTCCACCTACTACTGCACCACCAGGCTGTTGGTTTTCCACTTTCCTTTCTTCAACATTTCCACCGTTTGGCTGATTTGATACATTGTCGACTGGGGAATGTGCTGGTCCCACTGGATTCATATCCTAAAACCATGAAAATCAATGATATAAATATTTCATTTGATTTTATATATTCCCACATAGGTCCTGTTGGCCGTTTGTTTGGTGTTTTTTGTTCCCAGATTTCTGTTTTGGTTACTAGAAAATTGGGAACAGAAACAGTAAGAGAAGGGGGGGGGGGGGGGGGGGAAGCATTGTTTTTGTTCTGCTCACGGATTTTTTGAACAAAATTCTGAGAACAGAACAGAATTGTTGCCAATTTTTTGTTTCCATTCCAAGATTTTTGGGAACATAGATAATAATAATTTGGCAAAGAAAAATAGTTTTACTGGAAATCAAAAGTGAAAAAATAAAAAATATGTTTGATATTGTAGAGAGGGTATCTTATGCTTAGTTTGGCCCGCCTATGGCTTTTCAAAAAGAGTCGTTGAAAAAGAACTGTTAAAAAAATTGAAAAAGAGTTGTTTGAAATGAGTTGTGAACCATTTAGTAAATCTATCAAAAAACAACTGTTGAAAAGGAAAAGCAGGCAATGAGCGTTTAATAAACATTTGTGTAAGAACATGAAATGACTCTTAAATTACTAAAATAGACATATGCTATATTTATTTATTTATTCCTGATATTAACTAAACTATAAAAAACAAGATACGTATAAAAGAAATATTTGCACATATAAACCTATGATTAATATAAAATTTTACAACTGAAAGTATCTTCTTATATATGTTGAAATAAAAAACTTACATATTATAAAATAATTTTTTTTAGTATATTATATGTGTCAAATAAAAAATAAAATATTATCAAATAAGAAAAATTAAATATAATTTCGTAATAAGAAAAAAATAAAAATAAGAGTAATCTTGTCATACAAAAAAAAACTCATTTTAACTTTTAGAAACACTTTTCTCCTGATTTTTAAAAGAAGCCCGAAAAAGAATAAGCCCACTTGTGGCTTTTTCGAAAAAGCTGATTACAAAGGACACTTATGTCAGCTTCTCCTTTTCAAAAGGAGAAGCACCCCCAAATAGGGGGCCAAACTAAGCCTTAGTAATATCCCTATATAATCTTGTAAAATAAAACCGTAGATGGTCAAGAGAAAATAAGTGAAGGGGTCTACACTCTTAATCCATCGATCTCTTAAAATATAAAAATCGAATTTTTAAAAGTACTTCAAATTATATTTTAGTTTTTATTTTTAATTTTAAAAATATTTTAAAGTGCAAAACAAACACTATTATTTCTCTAGAAGGACTGAAAGAGGAATCAATCTTTTCTAAACAACTAAAAAAGTTTTTTGTTACTTTCTTGTTTTTTTCCTTTTTGGGTCTTCTTCTTTCTTCTAAATATGGTTACAACATTATTGTTTTGATTCCCCTTCTCTCTTTTTCCCCCCACCATTATTATTTTGATTATATCATGTGAAAATTCCAAGAGCCAAAGGTAAAACCTAGAGAGAAGCCTTCCTACCATGAATCCTCCTAAATTGGTAGAATTATGAATTTTTTTATTACTTTTCATGATGTATCATCATTGGATTATATATAAATCTTTTTTTTTCTCAAAAACAAATAAAAAATGAAGAAACATATAATGACCTTTGTAATTTAATTTCTTGATTGAGGTTTTTGCACTTTGCACCCTTGAAATTTCAGAGAAATTCCATGTTAGCCCATGTACTTTCAATTAGAAATTTTTAAAACATTAAATCCAAATCGTATCAAATCAATCCAAATCGGTAATTACCTCATTTTTTATGACGGAAACCAGCCAGGTGTCAAGCATAAAATCACCCACGTGAGTGAATTTCGTCATAAAAAATGACGGAATAACTGACTTGACACAATTTGGATACTTCAGAATTTAATGTGTCCAAATTGAAAAGACAGAGTTTAAAGTGTGATTTCTCTTAAACTTCAGGGATGCAGTGCAAAAAACTCTTTTTAATTGTATCATATTATCACAAAAAATTCATGTTTGCATCAAGATTATAGGATCATGGGGCCATATGGGACAAATTAACTAATATTTATTGTACATTTCCATGCAGTGATTAGTGCAAGTGTTTGTGCGCACGAGCGTGTTGTACAACACGGAGGTGAGTCAGCTTTAGCAAAAGAAGAAAAAATAGAAATAGTTACAAGAAAAAAAAAAAAATGAGAAATGGACAGAGGACATACAGAAGGTACAGTGGAAGACGATCGGTTTGGATTCAAAGCCTCTAGCCGCCTTTTTAGTTCCTCCAGTCTAGCAAATTGAGTGTTACTGCTTTGTTGAACCTATTGAAAATCATTAAGCCACATATATATAAAACTGAAAATAAAAATTAATCAAATGAAGAGAAAGTGAAAGTGCAATAGCAGAGTTTAGGTCATAATCATCAGCACAGTTCCATACCAGATTATTCAAATCCTCGCATAGCTTCTGCTTGATTGCTTCCTCGTCTTTTACAGACTTTGATGCAGCTTCCCATGCCTGCAAAAAGTGCCCTCTCAGATGATAAGAAAAAGAGAACATAAATGAATTTGATGATTTTCCGGTTACCGATCCCTCAACCCCCCCCCCCCAAACCCCCACAAACGGAAAAAAAGGGTAAAAAATAACCAGAATTTTTATTTAAAAAAAATGGAAAACAGGCTGAAAATATGGAATTAACTAGGAAAAGATTTTGGTACAATAAATGGGACAGAATCTGTTCGCCAGCAGCTCAAGCCAGGTTCGAAAAAGCTCGCATTTATTAAACGAGCCAAGCTCGAGCTCCATTTTCGTTCGTTTAATGTCAAAGCCAAGCAAACTATGTTCGCGAACAACTCCAATATGTTCGTGAATAAATTATACAAAGTATTCTATCATATTTTAATTTAAAGGTACATAATTATGTTTTCGAGCTCGAGCTTGTTTATGTTCTGAGTTGCACGAGCCAAGCTCAATGTCATGAACTTAAGTTTTCCCCAAGAACCTAAGTGGCCTTAGCGTTGTTCCTCCTTGTCGAAAGTGCTAAGTAAGCTTAACTAACTCTATCGCCAATGAAAGACTTGAATAGGGAGGGAAGGAATTTGGGAAAAGTAAGGATTTGGGAGAAAGAATCTCTTTATATATCTAGAGAGGAATTCACAATGATTGCTAAACTCCAAGGTCTTAGGAATGGTTTGGAGCAAATGAGCTCCTCACCTTATATAGGCCTTGGGCTTGAGAATAGACGGTCAAAATTGATTCGATCCAACGGTCGTGATTCAAAGCCCAGAACTTTTCTACAAAATATCCTACTAAAGAATCCTCTATAAACATATAGAAATGTACAAAGTAATCTACTTTAGACTTCTCTAGAGTTCTCTAGAAACTTCCGAAAACTGGAGAGCCTCCTTGGGTTGGGTCTTCCCCTGCACTTGGGCTTGATCAGAATTGGACTCATTAGGGTTCAAAGACTACGGTCGTGACATTGGGCTTGGCATATTTAAAAATCAAAATAAATAAACAAGTCTACACATCTACTACTCAGCTCGGCTTGTTTACATCTTTGTAACTATTTGATTGAGAAAACACCTAAAGAGAGTAAAAATACCATAACTACGAAGATTTGGGATAGATAACTACAACATAAGCAAAGTCTATTTATTAAGAGAGAGACAAACCTTACGTGCTTCTTCCTCCTTTATCTTAGCAACACGAATTCTCTCAGTTGACGTTTCTATTTTCTTTCTCATGTGTTCAAGTGCTGAAGGTATATGGAGACATGAAAGGGAACCGCAATAAGCACTCAGATAAACACTTCCAACGAAAGGTTGCAACATTTCACTGCGAAAATATATGAAAAAAAATGCCAACCTGCTTTTTTCGGCCCAGCTGTAAGTTTCATCTCCATCGTAAGATTTCCCAGCTCCCGTTCAACATCACGAATCTTGGAATAATTTTCTTCAATATATCTGACCGGAAGTATCAGAAGAAGATTAGGCAAACAACACGTTCAAAAATTAAGCATAAAGGGATTAAATAGCCAGTATGCTCGTTACTGAAAGGGAAGGCCATTATTAGTGAACTGCAAGTGATGCCTATGCAAAATGCTCCAATAATTAAGAACCAAAGGATTAAAAATCAAGAGCGCTTGTTAGTAGAGGGCAAGTGATGCCTAGCATATTGGTAGAAGGTTCATACTTTTCTTCCTATACCAATGTTTCCTTTGGCTAGAGGGGGAAAAGTAGAAAGCTAGGAGGGGAGGGGAGAGAGGATTGTTTTCATTGTGTTTGGATGTATAGGGAGGGATTCACTTTCCATTGTCTAATATGACTCATATACCCTTTATATATATGTATCTATGTAAGAGATTAATATTTAATGAAAGGTATTTTTTTGGTATAATATAAATTAATAGTAGTAAGAATGAAGGGAAATTTTGAAGGATTCAATTCCTTCCCCTCCCCTCTCCTCCCCTCCTCCTTCCCATGAAACAAACACAACGTAAGACGTATACAATTGGAGGTCTCATTAGAGCACTCAAAGGCTGGGATAGAAGCTGGTTCTGAAAATTTGGAGACAAGTGCAAGTTGTGCTACCTCTATATGATCTCATGTTGCCAAAAGGGTAAAATCGTGTAGGTTGTTAAGACCACTTCAAAGGAGGAAGGTAAAACCAACCTTGAGCGAGAGGAAGTTCTATCAATTCCCTAATATACTGGTGAGATGAGCATGAAGATTGGACTCCTAAAAGCCTACAATGAACTGTCCCCACTCCCCAATAGTAAGAAACATGTTAAGAGTAGAAGTCATCAAGGAAGAACATTGGTGGACGATTGTCCTTAATTTTTTTTTCTCCTTGAGATGTTTGACCTAGCTTTTCTTTTCATGTTCTAAGGTATGGCCCTTGAATTTTTGTGTGTGAAGGAAAATTTCTTTTTACAGGACAAGTTAATGAACTAAATGATTACTTGTGCCTCTAGAATTCAAAATTTCTGTTTAGTTTTTTCTTCTTCTACAATTACACAGCAAACAAACATAGAAAACACACATTCGTAATTAAATCTCACCAAGTTCTTAAGAAACATGCAAACAAATAAAAAAAAAGTCGTCGATTAAGACCAGAAGTGCACAGATTCAGATCAAGAAAATCATTTGAACTCGAACGAATGCGAAAAACCAGAAAAACAACGGCCAATTCAGCATTGAAGCAGCACGGCGACTCAATATGAAAAAATGGGACTGAATCTAACTTGAAACGATCAATAGAGACATAGAGCTAACAGATTGAAAAAACGATTCACACGTAAAATTCGACTTACTTCTTCAACTGAAGCTGCTCTGCCTCAATTATCTGAAAAAATCAAAAATAAAAACCAGATCAAACACACTTGCAGCAAATTCATAAAATATATATATACACATTAAACAAAGACATTACAGAGAGAATGACCTTCTCAGTGTAGGCGATGACAGGAGCTTCCCTCGCAAGGCCATCGGGGCCGATCTCGGGAAGCAACAAAGGCATCGGATGTCCAGAGTCCGCCATTTCTGAGATCTCCGCAATCAATCAGTCTGCAAATCCAACAAGTAAGCATGAATTATTGGGAAGAAGCCTTTTGCTTCGATTTCTCGGCGTTCCGGTGAATGAATCCCGATTGCTAGCCGTGTTGGTCGCTCTCTGTATTACGAACACAACCCCGCTGCCACGTTCCTTTTGGCGTATGAGGAGGATGACTATCGTGATTGATTATTGGGTTAATTGCGTTTTATCCCCTTGTTTTTTCATCTTATTTTATTTGGTTAGTGTTTCTGCTTTTTTTTTTTTTTTGTTTCTACTTTCTACTTCTAATAAACTATGAACTATGATGAGAATTTTATTTCTGTTTGACAATATCCTGAGTATATTTGGTAAGTCACAAAATTGCTTCTTTTAATTTATGAGAACAGAAACAAGAAAAACGTTTGGTTACAATAGTTTTTTTTTCCTAACGTATAGTGGGCGGCAGGTGGTATGGTCGGAGGAGTGATTGTGATAATAGTTTTATGGAAATGAATAGGAATAAAAAATAAATATTTTTTTCAAATTCTTAAGAAATTCAGAAAATACTCCCAAATTTTTTTTGAACAAATGCGTGTTTACTGTTGGTGTCAGAAAATAGCTAACACCTACAGTTGGTTTGATCAAAGTTCACGTGGATTGTTGATGGTGATTTGAAGGTGGCTTGCTCTAAGTAATAATCCCTTGAATTCCTTATCCTTGCGTCTTCGTGTGACCAAGGTGACTTGAGCGATTTTCGATCTGCGCTCCAAGTGTGTACCTGCATAGGACCCACCGGGTTGTGTCTGGTGAAACCCCTTCGGCATGAGAGTAAGAGCTCAGGGAAAAAAATTATATAAATGTTTTGAATATTCTAAAAGCAATACATTTTGCAACATTGTTCACTCTCGCTTTTATAGGAGAAAATCTTATTAGCGTTTTGGATATTAGGCGCCTTAAGTTCGGTTATCAATCTTAACATGGCGAGTGGTCAAAAAAAAGGGCACATGAAGAGATTAGAGCCTTGGGTCTCGACTTTTTTAGCATTAATGGAGAAGTCCATGAGCTGTTATGTCCATGAAGATAGAGAACCGACCTGAACACAAGAATCGAATAGAGGAGGATGTATCGGCCAAAATATCACCGACCAGAACTCCTTCAATTGTAGAAGACTTTTCAGGTATAATCGCTTATATTTAAGAATTTGCCGCCCTAAGTCAACCAAGCTGAGACAACCGACCAAGAGTTTATACCGATCAGAGCATAAGTTTTAGTATCCACATTGTTGGTGCTTCCTGCCATGTCAGACGCTTGATCCACGTAGAAGGTTTAGGTGCAATGATTCGAGGGTGGTTGGTTTTGGTTTTTACTCTCATCATTTACGAAACGCTTTACGTTAATCTCAAAATTTGAAAAGCATAAACATAAATCAAGGAACGTAATCAACAACCAAATGGCGCTTAACTTTTTTGTTTTGTTTTGTTGAACTTAGACGAATATGCTAAAAAATGGGTGAAATTAATTTTTTCATCTAAATTTTACATAAAATGAACAAAATTATCATTTATTTTAATTTGGATTAATTATATTTCGCCTATATGGTTTAGCCAAATTGTACTTTGCATCTCTGTGATATTTTTTCATCAATTCTCGCACCCTCTACGATTCAAATTTAAGTGTTATTGTTAAATATTTAACTGATTCAAAAATCAAATTGGAAAAGACTAAGAAAGATTGAGGAAAATAATTAACTTTCTCTTTCTTTTTTTGTTTTTTTCTTTTGAAGAAGAAGAGTAAGTTGTAGTCATAAGGTCCAAATTTTTAAGGTCTTTTATACCAAGCTCGCCAAATTTATTTTGGACAAAAATATCACTAGTTCTTAATTAAACTTACAAAAATAGTATTGTCATTTTTCATTTTCTACGAAAAGTTGATTCAATTTTAAAAACGAAATCGACCAATAATATGAAACTATTGAACATAATCTTTCGATATTTAAATTTTACGATCGATTACTATTAGAAATTAATAAGATAGCATATAAATCATTTAGACAGAACAATTTGACCTATTGCAAGAAAAAATAGATCACGAGACAAATCTGATAACTCGTTAAACTAGACGTATATTGAGCCCCAGAATTTGGAACCCGTGGCAAAAAAATCCCTTTTTTAATACAACAATCGGTTCATAAAAGCCGTTATTGCCCTCTTGAAACGGCTAAAAATTACATTAGCTTAATCGAAAAGAAAAGAAAAGAAAAACTACCACCGCGAAAAACGGTCATTTTTATTTATTTATTATTCTTATTATCATTCAAGCCGTTGATTCAGCCAAGACTTGAAGAACCGCCTCCCGGGTAGGTAGAGCTGGTATGGCTCCTTTCTCCATCACCGTGAGGGCTCCACACGCATTTGCAAATCGAAGCGCTTCTCTTAACCGCGTCTCGTCCTGGCCAAAATACTTATACACTTAGTAATCAAAAGCATGTTTAACAGTGTAAAAATTATATCTCACTATTATCTGTATAAGTGATCTCTTAATCCAAAAACAAATCGTAGATTTAAAAAAAAAATGTAAAACGGTGAAGAGGTCTCAGTCCATCGATCTTCAGATTCTTAACTGATCTCTTATAATATAAACAAACTATATGCCAAACACCTACTTAAAATGCAACACCGAACTTACTTAGTTCCCGTTTGGCAGACAATTTACCTTAAAAAGACTCAAATCGGAGGCTAAACCGTTGAGTATTCCACCAACAAATGCATCACCGGCTCCGGTAGTGTCAACAGCTTTTACCTTAACACCGGAAACTCTACCCTTAAATTGCTGTCAAAATCCCAAAAAAAATAAAAAAATAAGCCCCCGTTTGTTTTATATTTTTGTTCCCACAAAACTAGAAACAGAAACAGAAATATGGGAACAAAAAAATCTGTTTCTGTTCTGCTCCCAGATTTTTACTACCTGAGTGTAATACCGGCAC
The DNA here is from genome assembly GCA_016647705.1 of Eucommia ulmoides. Lineage (NCBI taxonomy): Eukaryota > Viridiplantae > Streptophyta > Magnoliopsida > Garryales > Eucommiaceae > Eucommia > Eucommia ulmoides. The sequence goes on from CM028336.1 coordinate 3,312,443, forward strand.
CCCTCTGAACCTTCAGTTACAAGCAAAAGCTTTAGGTTAGAATGAAAAAGCTTTTTCAAAACCACATTATCGTCATAAGGATCATCTCCTCCTGTCAAAAATGAAATCTCTTCCTCGCTTATCTGCAAATTCATAAATCATTTTCCGACAGCAATATATATATAGATATAGATCCTATGTTTTGGTAATGATTGATTGATACCTTGATGAGATCCGCTTGATCCCATATGCTCATTATGCCCTTTCGGGCGGCTTCAGCCGATGGCCATAACGCTAATCTCAAATTGGGATCATAAGAGAGAATGCTCCCGGAACGTTTTGCAATGGCCATTGCGGCAAGATGAGCTGATCTACACGGTTCTTCGATCAAACTAATTGATCCATAGTGAAAAATCTTTGACTGAAGCAAATATAAAACATAAGTGTTTAAATATTTCGAGTTTTTGCATGTGTTCATTGCATGAAACCAAAGAAATAAATAAATAAAAATACCTTTTTAATAAGGTTTATATCAAGTTCCGATTCGTGGAGAAGCATATCAGCACTAGGGTTACGGAAAAACATGAATTCACGCTCACCGTCGGATCGGAGCGTAACAAAAGCTAGTGCAGTTCTAGCACTTGGATCAAAACGCATGCCACTGTTATTCACCTTATTTTCTTTTAAAATTTCAGCTAACATGTATCCGAATTCATCCTGACCCACCTAAAGAATTGAAACCCGATTCAGAAATCGCCAAACAACACTAACAAAATGTGCTCGAAGTCTGTCGTTAAATTTTTTTATTTTTTGTTCCAAAAAAAAAAATGTTTTGTTCTGTTCCCAGATTTTTAGAACAATTTTTTTGCGAAGCAGAAGAAGTGAAGAACTAAACAAACACCGCCTGAAAGAAACAAGAACTGAAAAACGATTCAGAAATCACCAAACAGCACTTCAACAAAATGTGCATAAATTTTGTGTTTTGTTCACAAAAAAATGGGGGACAAAAACAAAAAATTTGGGAACAAAAAAAAATATATTGAAATTTTTAGGGGGGGAAAAAAAGTTGAATTTGACCTTTCCGATAAATGCTGAAGAACCTCCAAGCCTGGATATGCCTACAGCAACATTAGCCGGAGCACCACCCGGTGCTTTTCTAAAGGCCGGTGCTTCAGCAAGAGAAACTCCAGACACCGTCGGCACAAAATCAATCAACATTTCACCAAAGCAAACTATGAGCGAACCTAAACATGATTTATTTCATATCGATTTAGTGTTGTTTAAGAACAAATTAGAGACTAAAAAATCAATTAGGCAGCATTTGGTTTCATGGAAATGTCTAAAAAAAAAAATTAAAATTCGAAACTTCGATTTTGTGCAGCCAAATGCAACCTTAAAGAAATAAAAAGCCTTCATCATAAACCCGAACAAAGTCGGAATCAAACTGAAGTAATTTCAATTAGAATTTTTGTGCTACCGAACACTGCCTAATCGATTAGGTTGTGTTTGGTTTTATGGAAATGTCTAAAATCTTAGGCGGCATTTGGTTAGTGTTTTTGTTTGGTTTTATTTTTTGTTTCTATTTCCAATAAACTGGGATGGGATAGGATGAGAATTTTGTTTTTATTCTAGAGTATTCCAGAATTAGAAACATGTTTGATAATGACCATCGTCCTAAAATTGTTTCTTTTAATTTATGAGAACAAAAACAAGAAACACGTTTGGTAGCAACATTGTTTTGTCCTTTTTTTAAGTCTATGGTGGCCTTTGTGGTGGTGGTAGCTGGCAAGATGGTAGTTGAAATAGTTTTATGAGAGTGAATAGGAATCAATATTTTTTTGTTTCTCATATTCTTAACTAATTCAGAAAATAATCTCAAATTACTCCTAAAATTTGGGAACAAAAACGTTTTTACCAAAAGCGTTTCTCTACATTAATCCCAAACAGCAAACAGAAACAGTAATCAAACAGGGCCTTGGGTCTAAAATCAGTCTCCAAAATCATATGCTAAGAACATACTTCATAATAAATTATTCTTACTGGGATTTCTAAGTAAAACATAGCCAAAAAAAAAAGAACTATCTTTTTTTTTCATTGAATGAAAAACAAGAAGCAAATAGAAACGTTTCTGGATCAAAATATACAGACAAGAACAACCAAGAAACTTTAAATCTTGATCTCCAAAACAGGGATCAACCCGGCAGACTTTACGATGATGTGCCAGGCATAAAATGAAAGAAAATTCAGCAGCTCCAGACTCCCCAGAAATCACAGTTTTTCCCTTGGTAACAATGCATATATACGTATATACGTATAGAGAGAGATGGAAGAGAGAGAGAGAGAGGACGAACCTGAGGTGGGTTCCTCAGCCATGGGAGCAAAGCTTTTCCAAGATATCAGCAACGATTTTACAGAGAAAGAGAGAGAGAAGTGGAAGGCGATGAAGAATTTAAGGGGAAAAAATGAGAGGAGAGAGAGAAATCTTGGAGGGGTTTTCGAAGTTTTAGGCAATAGAAATAAAAAAAGCAAGCGCAGAATACTCCTCCCCTTGCCCCAACTTGTTTTTCACGGCATGTGTCTGAATCACTCTCTGCTTTGTATAATTCAAACTTTATGAGTAATGACACTTAATACCCCCCTAAATTTTATATTTATTTGTATTTCTTACCCTTAAATTTTAGATTGCATTGCAATTTGCATATTAGTGTTTATAAATTGTCTCTAAAAAACTCAATTGACGACCTCTGATTCAAAATCTTATCGCAAAATTTATGTTGTTCCATTACATTTTGAAATTTCTATTGAGATTTTGATCGACGGTCGATAATAAATTAAAGTTATGAAAGTCAAACTTTTTAAAATTAATAAATTGATTTTTTTTTTTGGGTTTTGTTGGGAGGGGGGGGGGAGGGGGGTTTATACTTTGATTCTTGTAGCTTTTGTTTGAACACATGATGCGGTGAAGTTTCGTAACGACCCCCCTTCCGTCAAACACAATAGCTCTATTAATTTTTTTGGACAGCAAATCGTTGTTGTGCACTCAACTATTCTTAAGAGGACCTTAAATGTATTTTCATCCTCTTCTTTTGTCTTCTAAAAAAAATTGTATGTATGTATATATATTATGTTGAGTTTTGAGTATTTGGGCAAAAAGGAGAATAGGAGGGGGAAAAAGAAGATTTAAAATACCTATAAAATCTCTTAAAAACAGTCACATGCGTGATAAATGACTATTTTTTATCCAAAATTGTAACGGAAATAATGATTTTGACTTTATTGGGATGATTAGATAACTTTAGGTGGTTTTGGTTAGTGCTTCTGCTTTCTGTTTCTACTTCCAATAAACTCGGATGAGAATTCTGTTCTCATTGTATAATATTCCAAGAATGTAAACATGTTTAGTAACGGCCATTATCCTGAAATTGTTTCTTTTAATTCATGAGACCAGAAACAAAAAACATGTTTCGTTACAACATCTGTTTCTCTTTTCTTTTTAAATGTATGGTGGCCGGCGTGGTGGTAGTGGGAATAGTTTTTTGAGAGTGAATAAAAATCAACATTTTATTGCATCTCAAATTCTTAAGGAATTTAGGAAATACTCCCAAATTTTTGTGAACAGAAACATTTTTACTAAACAGGTTTCTATACATTAACTCCAAAATTTTGGGAGCGAGAACAAAAATTAGGGAACAAAAACAGTAACCAAACGGGGCCTAAGGTGTTATATGTACAAATGGAAGCATCAAAGTGAGTTTTTGGTCAAAATTTAGGGTACAAAGTGTCAAAACCCATTTTTTTAATAATATTTTATCATTTTATGGAAGTCACAATCAAGATGAAAAAGAAAAAAACAAAGCAAAATGGGGCCTTCTATCTTTCATTTTTTATAGGAAAAATAAATAAAAAGGTAGCACAAAAAGGACTATAAAACAAAGGGCAGAAAAAAAAAGGTGTGAAATTTTTGGCCAAATGGTCATTGTCAGAACCGTGGAAGAAAAAAGGGCAAATTATTAGATTTTTTTTTTTTGTCTTGATATAAAACAAATATATTTTTCATTTTATAAGTGAACGAACCAGAATATAAAAAAATTAAATTATATTTATTAGTTTCTTTCTCTAAACTGAATCTATATGTATCGACATCAAAATAATAAAAGCAAGCATAATTAAATGAAATAATTAAATGAAATTTAATTTAAGGTTATCTTTTCCAACACTTCTTAATTCTCGAGGCGCAATTTGAGACAACTCTTCCGAGAGTTGCTGGACGCGATCAAGAACAAGTAGCGGACAACGATTATCTTAGAAGCAAAACGAGTGCATTGTCTTTAATAATATCCACACAGAAAATTTCAGAAAGAAAAATGTTATTGGGATTTCTAAAATTTTTGATTCTAATCCAATAAATTATAATAGCTCTGATTTGAATATAGGTGGTAGTAAGATTTAAATCAGACAGTGCAAACGCAAAAAAGAGAAATGTCACAGACAAAGCAAGGCTATGGCCGAAATTCCCGGGGGGGGGGGGGAATTCTAATGGTATGGGCGCCATTAGGTCTTCTCACCTTATAAAATATATTCAGGGTTCAAACCCTGTATTCTTTCTTTTTTTTTTTTTTTTTTTTTTTTTTTTTTTTCATATTTACACTTCGATCCCTGAATTTTTAAAGTATAACATTACTATCCGTTCATTTTTTAAGGATTTTTCTAACTTCAACCTTTTATTGTGTGTGATCCATTAGTTGAAGACCAGTTTTCAACAATCAAATATCGACTAGAAACAATTAAAAATATGAAATTACCAAATGTTTTTTATTTCCGTCTTTTAATCAAATTAAAAAGATAACATACTTCAATTTAATATGTAAGGTTTACAACAACAATGATATAATTAAATAATAATATCAAAATAACTTTTATTTATTTATTTGAGATTATTACGAGAAATAAGCCAGCCTAAGATGGGCTATAAGGCTTATCCCCGATATTAAATTTTTAATTAATATCAAATAGATTGAGAGTTATCCAATTTTGGGTGCTTCTCTTTTCACAAATGTGTTCAATTTTTTATTAAACCAAACTTTTCCATTTTTGAATTGCATTAAAAAACCATGACAAATGGTGCTTTCAAAAAGGAAAATGAGTATTTTTAATTAAAGATATTTTGTATGACACGATTGTTCAAATTTTTATTTTTTATCGCGAAATGATATTTAATTTTTTATTCAATGATATTTTTATTTAATAATATTTATTTTTTTATTTGCAAGATGTGAAATATTTTTATTTCAAAAAATTCATATTAATCATTGGTTAATATGAAAAAATATTTTGTTTATATGTATTTTATTTTTTATACTTACCTTATTATTACAAAAAAAAACATGTTATTATATGCCTATTTTAATAGTTTAATAGTTTTTTAATATTTTTATACAATTTTTTTATTTTTATTTATCAAACGCTCATTACGTGATATTCCTTTTCAACAATTGCTTATTAATAGATTTACCTAACAATTTATAACTCCTTTTGAAATGTCTCACGGGACCAAACTAAGTTTATATTTAATAGCATAGTTATGATTAATTAAAATATCGTTAAAAAAGTAAAAAATAATTTGATAAGGGATAACCTAACCACCATCATTTTTCACATCCAATATGGAATAAATCTAACAATTTTTCACCACACATTGAACCTCTGGTTGACTATTGGGTCAAAATTGTTGTAACCTGAGCTCTGATATCAGTGTATGGTGATTTTGGGCTTCTCTCAACTCTAAAAGTTAGCTCACGAAATGAGACTTTTCCTCACACTTATAACCTGATCATCAGCCCCTTTTATATTCGATGTAGGATAAAATCAATAATCTCCCTCTTACATATCGAGCCTATGGTAGGCTAACCCTCGATCAATCTCTCCCTTGTGGCTATTGGGTCAGAATTTTTGCAACCTGAGCTCTGATATCAGTGTAGGGGTGGACTTGGGCCCCTGTCAACCCTAAAAAATTAGCTCATAAGGTGAGGTTTTCTCTCACACTTATAATCTAACTACTAATCCCGGAATAAACCCAACAAGAACCTATATAAAAAAATATACTTTTTTTTTTGGGTGAAGTAATGCTGACATTTTTCAAATGATTTATCTATTTTACACTTAAATTTTGTCGCTGTACATGATATTTTTTTTATCCAATTTAATTAAAAAAATATCAAAAAGAACAATTTAAAAACGTAATAAAATATGCAGAATTTAAAGTGCGATGGACTAAAGTTAACGAACAACATTAAAATATGGTTAACTCTAAAATGTCGAAAGTGTGATTTTTCTTAGTAAAATTTAAATTAGAGATTGATATTTTTAAAGTACCAATAATATTTTTCAAATTGAAATTCAAACAAATGTAACTATTTTTATTTTATTTTTTATTATCTCGTCTCTTTAACAACAATTATATCATAATTTTGCAGTACTCGATAATTTTGTCTCTCATTATTCAGATGAATTGTTGTTAGAAAGAGAAGATTATGAACAAAATATTATACGTTTAGTAGAGTAATGAAATGACGAAATAACAAAATATTTCTACTAGGATGTCACGCGTGGATGAATTGTTGTTAGAAAAAAATAGAAAAAAATATTTTATGTTTAATGAAGTGGTAAAATGCTGAATTATTCATGTCACGTGGTTCACGTGAGGCCCTGACGCGAAGGGATCGCCGGTCGAGTACAGATAAGCGTAGACTAAGTACATGTGGCAGCCATTGGAGGTGTATCCATTTTCAAATATCTCTCTCTCTCTCTCTCGCTCTGATCGGTGAAACTCCCTTCCATTTTCCTCTTCTCTCTCTCTAGTTGCAGGGCAGCAGCAATTCGGAAATCCATGGCGTTCTCGGGAAGATTAGACTCAGGTTTGCAGTCGAATCCATTGCCTAAACTCGCACGATCATCAAATGCCGGTACTATTCTCTTTCATCACTTCCAGTCCCTCTCTGTCCTCAACTCGTCGCCTCTCTTCTCCGCGAAACTCTCTCTCAAATCTTCGCCGTATTACTTCGTCGTCAGAGCTTCCTCAACGCCTTCGTCTTCTTCGGCAACAGTAGCCGAATCACAAGGCCTAAAGGTGACCATTCTCTTACACGCAGATTTCACATTATTTGGTTACTTGGTTATGGATATGGATCAGTTGCTTATTTGATTTTGTTTTGTGTTTTTTTTTTTTTTTTCAGATTGATTTGATTCCTACAAAACCGATCGAAGGTCAGAAGACGGGAACTAGTGGACTTCGGAAGAAGGTACACGTTTTGCTCTATCTGTTTCTGCTGTTGCTTGTTGTATTTAGTGTTTCCTTGTATCAGTTGTTGATGAGTGTGTAATTTACACGTTCTCTCGTTGTTGTTAGGTTAAAGTGTTTATGCAGGAAAATTACCTTGCCAATTGGATTCAGGTTTGGGAGATATCGAATCATAGAACTTCACAATCCAGTGCATTGTAGCCTTTTTCCCTTTTTTTTTTTTTTTTTAATGATGACCGGGTTCATGTGAAGGCATTGTTCAATTCGTTGCCAGTGGAGGATTACAAGGATGGGTTGCTAGTGTTGGGAGGCGATGGCCGATATTTTAACCGTGAAGCTGCACAGGTATTATCGGTAACATGGCCAGTTTTTGGATATCAAAATTTCAGTTACTTCCTATTTTCTCTACTTCATTATGCTGGTCTGTTGTGAAATGCAGATAATCATCAAGATTGCTGCTGGGAATGGAGTCGGTAAAATTTTGGTTGGCAAGTGAGTCTTTCAATTTATGATTGTTGTTTCATTTCGACTAGTTATATTAGGGTGAATGCCATTTTTCTATGTATCTATTGTTTCTTCTAATATTTACTTTTATCAAGTAAACTTCATAGACTTTAAACTTTCTTTTCCTTCTGCCATACTATGTCACCATTGTGTGGGTTATACTTTAGAGTCAACACTATACGATTATATCTGCCGACCTCATGGACTAAAAGCAAAATGTAGCTGTTTTGGGTGTGTGAACTCATGTTGACAAAGTTCATTTGAAGGGCTTCATTTATATTCATGTGCAGGTTAACTTATAACCCTGACATTGAAAACACTTAAAAACAAAATGAGTGAGACTACTATTGTTTATTTATTGTATGGTCAATTCAATTTTGTGGCCGACCTTTGTGGGATGCATTGTGTTATGTTAAGTTACCAAATTATAAAGACAAATGCTAGAAAATAAAAAATTGAATGCCGATGACTATTTTTTTTCTTTGGTTTGTAAATTAAAATACTTGAATGATCATGCCACATAGACATTGCTTTTGTACTTGAGCAGAGTTACCTAAGAAACACTAGAGTAGAGATATGCGAAATGGTATGGCCGTTCCAAAACATGGTAGATTATCATTATGGATATTCTAACTTCGTTACTTTCATTTTTAAAGTTCATTGGGAAATGAGTAATTACTAGGCAGTATCTTATAATTATGCTTTTTGTCATTAGTATCACTAATGACTAATGGTTTACTTCTCATACTAAAAGTTTTACATGTATTGCAAATTAGAAGTACGTGATTACATTTCCATTTCCTTGTGTCAAATACATATAGAAGTCTATTTCTAGCATTTCAAATTTTAGGCTACACTTGCCCTACCTGTTCCACACAATAAAACATTCCGCTTTCCAAGTAACATTGTACTTGAGTGTATGTAAGCAGCAACCAAATTTATTACAATTGGTGGAATATATATTTATCTAGTGGAGCATATTGGAAATATTTAGTCATTATTGTTTCTCCTCCTTTGAACTACCACCTCAACTTTCACATCATTTTTCAGCTATATTGTGATTTCAATAGTAAGTATTGTGCACTGACCATAGTGAGGGTTCTAGTGGAAATTTAATATCAAATCTCATCGTTGCAGGGAAGGCATTCTGTCTACACCAGCCGTTTCTGCTGTCATACGGAAGAGAAAGGTACAAATGTTTTTTTGTTTCTCTTTTTCTTCACCCCCCTTTATAAATACTAAACCAAGTGCTTTTTGTCTACCATTTGCCATTGTTTGTTTGCACTTTGCAATCTTAAATTCTTATTTTTGCAGGCTAATGGTGGTTTTATTATGAGTGCTAGCCATAATCCTGGTGGGCCTGAATATGATTGGGGTATCAAGGTAAGTTGCTAATCTATTTGATAGAAGTGGCTGATCTCTATTTTAGATATCACATTTTTTTTTTGGCTTTATATCTTTTGTTTTACTGTTCGTAATGTAAAACGCAGTTATTTAATTGTTGACTTTCCAGTTTAATTATAGTAGCGGGCAGCCAGCACCAGAATCCATCACTGACAAGATCTATGGAAACACACTTTCGGTATGTATGTGCTCTTAAGCTTATGCTCAGAATCATCCAGAACCTGATGTTCACTTTCATCCAGAACCTGATGTTCACTTTCTGTTTATTTCTTGCTTTGTATGAATTCGATGATTTAAGATGTTCGTCTGAATTATGCTCGCACATGCGCATGTGGAGCTGTATCTCATATGGGAATTATTTGACTTTTAACCAACTTTGCACGGATATTAATACAATTTTTGTGAGAAGGAGGTAGCTTTTCCTGTAAGAGCTCTGGGGTAGTTAAGAGAACTGACTTGTGTATATTCTCTTGGCTGAGGTCACAGTTCGTAATTTATTATTCAACCCGTCACCCATCAGATGTTGAATAATTCATGAACATTGATCCTAATAATAATGCTAGGCTAAATTGACTATGCTTTATCTCCTAATTGAAGTTTACATAAATAGCCTGTCCAGATTTTATAGTTTTTAGCAATTTAATACATTCCTTTTCATGGAAGAGTATCCCATGGTGGGTCCTTTCTGCTGGGATGAATTTGTGAATCTGTGAGGGCTTTGTCATGTGGGTTTATGTCTTAACCAAGGCTCAAAAGACAATGCTGGGGTTGTTTTCTTTTTCCATAGAAAATTTTGCAAACTAAGACCTACAAATGTATTGTAATGGGCAACACGTACACCAGGTTGAACCTTCTTCTGCCCCCTCTTCTTTTTAAGACATGTTGATTGACTAGTAGATTTAAATTATTTGCAAGTTTCCATAATTCCATATGGTGAACTGCTGAGACAGAAGTTAATTGGAGTTTCTTTTTTCCAAATTTTCAAACAGAAGATAATATATATATATATATACACACTATATACGTGTGAAATATCTTCTAATTTCATTCCTTGTTTTTTTTTTCTTCATATAATGAGTTTTTATGTATTATTATATTCAGTTGTTGAATGTCATTATTCCCATTTCTTGAAAAGTGATATATAATCACACACACACACACACACAACACACATCCATGCCCGAATTTCTCTTTCGATATGCTTTTAATTGTAAAGAAGTTTAGTGCATTTAGATGTATGAAGATTGTTTCAAATCACGTCGTGGGTTTTCCCCCTTAATTATAATTTCCGCATCTGAGTTTCAACTGGCTTAAGTGCCATGCAGATCGCTGAAATAAAGGTGGCAGACATTCCAGATGTGGACCTCTCTCGTCTTGGAGTTACAAAGTATGGAAACTTTTGTGTTGAAGTCATTGATCCAGTTTCTGATTACTTGGAGCTAATGGAGGTGAGCAACATATGTGCATTCCTGTGACTTTTTTCTGAACTTATCTAATTGCATATCAACGATTGTTTTTTTGGAATTTCGCAGAATGTTTTTGATTTTTCACTCATCAGAAGTCTAATTTCACGGTCAGATTTTCGGTAAGTATATATATATCGTTTAACCTAGCTCCAACATCTTCAGTTGATAGGTGCTTGCTTGTTCTTGAGTTGCTTTTTCTTTTTCTGTTTTTTGTTGGGCATCACCATTGAATGGAATTTTCATTTCTTGTCAATCCTACCTACTACCTGAATTACATGTGATGACTGAAGGTATATGGTGGTAATGAAAGTTGTTTTTGAGGCTGATTTAGTTCTGATTATACTTTCAGGTTTGTATTTGATGCCATGCATGCAGTCACGGGTGCTTATGCGAAACCCATATTTGTAGACAAGCTTGGAGCAAGCCCAGTACGTTCTGTATTTCTCAGATTTCTGAAACAAAATTGAGTCACTGAAGAGTTTCTTTATTTCTGATGTTTTTATGTTTGTTTTTTGTGTGCAGGATTCAATTTTAAATGGACTGCCTTTGGAGGATTTTGGACATGGACATCCAGATCCCAATCTTACGTGAGAAACTGGTTACTTGTGCTACTGATAGAACTTTATCATTTTAAAAAAGAGAACTAATTTTTGCCTATTTTGCCCAAAAAACAAAAAAGATATGCCAAGGATTTGGTCAACATCCTGTATGGTGAGAATGGACCAGATTTTGGGGCTGCGAGTGATGGTATGTTCCCAAACAGTGTTGCTGGTCTATAATGTTTTGATTGTTCTGTTTTTAGGTCGTCTGCAATTAAATATGGTTTCTGTATTTTTGGAGGAGTTTTTCCCTTTTTATTTGTAAGACAAGAGGAAGGAAGAGAGTGTGTGTGTGTGTGTGTGTGCGCGAGCTTGTCCTTCCTGTTCCTTCTTGCGGTTTTTTGCGGTATCTATAGTGTTGAGCCCCAAGTATGATTTTGTTCTTTTAATTATCATTCAGGAGATGGTGATAGAAACATGATTCTTGGTAGACAATTCTTCGTCACTCCTTCGGATTCTGTGGCAATAATTGCGGCCAATGCTCAAGCAGCCATTCCGTATTTCCATAGTGGACCCAAGGTTGGAATTCTTTGCAGCTTGTCTTACAATGCATTCTTCCTGAAATTTTCTAAAAATCTCTCACACTTCTGTGTTTTTTTTTCTAGGGTTTAGCTCGATCTATGCCAACAAGTGGTTCTCTTGATCGTGTCGCTCAAAAGTTGAATCTTCCCTTCTTTGAGGTTTATCTCTTTTAGATTATTTATACGCGCACACACGCACATGCCTGCACGTGAGCACACACACACCCCACAGATAAACGAGGTGAAATCGATCAAGGTTGCCTGATTCCTTAAATGTTTAGAATGAGTATTCGTGGCTTTAGGTTCCCACAGGTTGGAAGTTCTTTGGGAATTTAATGGATGCGGGAAAATTGTCAATTTGTGGAGAAGAAAGTTTTGGGACGGGTTCTGACCATATCCGCGAGAAGGATGGTATATGGTATAGTCTGCTTTCACTGCAAATGAGGATCCTTTTATTTTTCTTGTGTTTGTCTAGCTCAAATGTTGGCGCATAATAAATTGCTCAAGTTTTCTTACTTTGAAGTTAGAATTGTAACTTTATCCTGATGGATACTCAACATGGTGGTGTTGCATATATGATTTTTCCCTGAACCTCTGGCATAATGATGATTGTGGTCATGTTTAGAAGTCGAGGTTCCGTTTGGTTACTGTTTCTATTCCCTGATTCCTGTTTCTGCTCCCAAATTTTTGAAATTAATGTACAGAAACGTTTTTGGTAAACACGTTTCTGTTCCCAAAATATTGGGAGTAATTTAGGACTATTTCCTGAATTCCTTAAGAATTTGAGAAACAAAAAAATATTGATTCCTATTCACTCCCACAAAACTATTTCTACTACTATTTTGCTAGCCTTTACCACCTCTCTGGCCACCACCACCCAGCCGGCCACCCCTTGCCAGCCACCACCACCCAGCCGGCCACCCCTTGCTAGCCACCACCACCCAGTCGGCCACAATACATTAAAAAAACAAACAAACAAATGTTGCAACCAAATGCATTTCTTATTTTTGTTCTCATAAATTAAAAGAAACAATTTCAGGACAATGGTCGTTACCAAACATGTTTCTATTCCCGGAATACTTTAGAACGAAAACAAAATTTCCATCCTAGTTTATTGGAAATAGAAACAAAAAACAGAAACACTAACCAAACGCCACCCTAGTTTCTAAATTAATTACAAATAATAGTGACATATATTTCCCTTATTTCTTATCTTCAGTTCTTCCTTCACCAATGTATTTACAAATCAACTTATTGATTCAGTTCTTATTGTTACCTTTGCTTTGCACTAGTCTGTATAACTGATCCTTTGTTTTCTTTTATTTTTCATCATTGGATTCAATATATATTTTATCTTCTCTATGATTACATTAAATTTCTTTTGCTACCTAGGGTGACTTGTGGTCTCTCCAATTTACAGGGCTGTCTTAGCTTGGCTTTCAATAATTGCACACAGAAACAAGGACAAGAAACCAGGGGAGAAATTAGTTTCAGTCTCTGATGTTGTAAAGGAGCATTGGGCTGTTTATGGAAGGAACTTCTTTTCTAGATATGATTATGAGGTCAGTTCATTACATGATATATCTTCCAATCATCTACTGATGAAAGGAGGCCAATTGAAAAAAATAAATAATAATAATATAAAGAATAGAATTTTGCTCAATAATAATATAAAGAATAGAATTTTGCTCAAATAATTCAATAATCAATTAATTCAAAGATGTTTTTCTGTTACAATGAATCCTCATTATATTGGCTTAGAAGAACAAATAATAACTGCTACTTGACAAAATAGGAATAACAACTACTTAACGGTTACTTTACAAAATAGGAATAATAACTACTTAATGATTACTTTACAAAATAGGAATAACGGCTACATGACAAAATAGGAATAACAACCACTTAACGGTTAGTTGACAAAATAGGAATAACAACCACTTAACGGTTAGTTGACAAAATAGGAATAACGGCTACTTGACGGTTACTTGACAAAATAGGAATAACGGCTACTTTATCAGTTATATTTAACTACTGCGGGAAAAGAGACGCTAATGATTTTTCTGCCTCCGCCGTATATAAGTTTAAAGCAACGGTCTTAGTCAATCCCCATCATCTACGAACTTGTGTTTGTTGGTCCAGTCTATTTTTTTGTGACATGTTCCTATTCAATTGTATGATCAGGAATGTGAGTCGGCAGGAGCAAATAAAATGGTAGAATATCTTAGAGATTTGATTTCCAAGAGCAAAGCAGGTGATAAGTACGGTAAGCGTCCGCGCTTTACTTTCTTTTGATTTGTTTATATTTCAAAATACATTCTTTTGGTATTTTAAATGATAATTTGGTTTCCTGTTGTAGGAAACTATGCCCTTCAATTCGCCGATGACTTCACATACACCGATCCTGTAAGTTCTTTATTATATTTTCCTGATAAAGAGAGGTCATTTGGGCCATTTCAATCTGTACTATTGGTTTCCCTGGGGAAGGAAGGACGTTGGTTGTTAAGTAATTTTCAAAAGTTCCTCTAGATATAGTTATTCGTAAGATTCTCAACATGTTATACATTTGTTTTCTCTCTCCCTTAAATTCGTAAATATAATGGTTTCCTTCGACTTATGCGATTATGCGTCTATAAATTTGTAACCAACTTCACCTGTGAGTGGTTTATGCTTTATTCTTCACATTGCTGGTTCCGATTCCGGGTAAAAGGAGAGTTGCGTTAGGTAGCTGACAACCGACGTAAAACTTTGTCAGAACTCTTATGACATGAATCCTATTAGATTAAACGTTAGGGCGTCCCCTACTTGTGACGCGCTACATTACCACCACCTGAATGTAGTGGGAATTAGGCAAGGGTGAGCTAGGGCGCCACTAGGAAGTGACTTGCAGTGTCTTCACCAGAATACAGTGTCAAACAAGCAAGGATTGCCGCATTATTGTGGACGATTGCGGATAAAGAAGTTAGCTCATGACAATAGGCTTAGAGAACACTTACGGGAAAGATAAGAGAATTGGTAGACGTGATGAGTAAACAGAGGATTAATGTGTTGTATTATAAGGATTAATGTGTTGTATTTGCAAGAAACTAAGTAGGTGGGAGAAAAGTTTAGGTAAATTGGGAGTACGGGTTAAAATTTGTGGTATATGGAAGGAAAAACGTAGGAATTTGGTGAGGAATAGGATAAATAGCGATTTAAATTATCGTGTGGTAGATATTAGAGATCAAATGTTGTTTTTGAAGATAGTTATAGGAGGGGAGGTGACTAATGTAGCAACTGTGTGCGTTTCCCAAGTTGGGCTGCAAGAAGATGTTAGATGAGAGTTTTGGGAGCAGATGAATGAAGTTGTTGAAGGTTTGTTTGTCCAAGAGAAAATATCTATTCGAGGAGATTTGAATGGGCACGTAGAAAAGAATGCGGGACATATGAGAAAGTTCACGGTGGTTATGGAATTGGAGAAAAGAACGCAGTAGGAGAGAGGATTTTAGATTTTGTAATGTTCGAATTTTTAATATTTCCATCAATATGTTATTTATTATTTAGTTAGAATATCTATTTTATATAGGTTATGTTGATCAATTCTTCTTTTCCTATTTTCATGTTGACCAATTATTTTTTTCCTAGTTTTTAGGATTCTTGTTTTGATTTATTTTCTTAATTTAGTCTCCTCTTTAGGGTATATAAAGAGGTATATAGATCCTATTTCATAGATATACAAAAAAATCTTCCTTTTCCTATATACCTTTTGGTGTCAGAGCATAAAAAAAGAAAAATAATGGAGACGCAGGGGAAGAGGAAAACCTAGCCCTCCTATGCCTCGCCATCCTGCGGATGCAAACTACCTTACGGCCACCGCCTTACCGCAACACCAAACCATTGTTGTTGCTGCACCTTCTGTCTCACCGTTCTCTCACTGTTGCACTTGCTGTCTTGTTGCTGAGCCCGCTTGTCGCCCAACATTTCAGTTTTCGATGTATGTTGCCCTGTGTTCTAATTGTCGTATGTTGCCCGGTGTTCGAGTTGTCTCCTTTTTTCTCCCTACGTTCCAGTTGCTGCTGTTGGTAGCCTGGTGTTTCGGTTGCCGTCGTTTGTCACCTGGTGTTCCTGTTGTCGCCTTTGGTTGTCTGGCGTTCGAGTCGTCGCCTTATGTCGCCCGCTTTTCCAGTTGTTGTTGTTTGTCGTTTGGCTTTCCATTTGCGCCGTAGCTCGCCCGATGTTCGAGTTGTCGCTGTATGTCATCTTGACATTTCCGTTGTTGCCGTTGGTTGCTTGGCGTTCGAGTCGTCGCCATATATCGCTGTTTGTCGTTTGGCTTTCCATTTGCCGCCGTAGGTCACCCGATGTTTGAGTTGTCGCCGTATGTCATCCTGACGTTTTAGTTGTTGCCGTTGTTTATCCGACGTTCCAATTATCATCGTTGATTGCCCGACACTTAATTTTGTCCAATATCTCCCGATGTTCTCGGCAACAATAGTTTTTTTGGTTTTACTCTTGTCAAGCTGGGATTCCTAAACATTTTTGCCCAAGCTTGGGGGGATTGTTGGAATATTTAATATTTCCATGAATACATTATTTGTTATTTAGTTCGAATATATATTTTATATAGGTCATATTAATCGATTCTTCTTTTCCTATTGTCATATTGAACATTCTTCTTTTCCTATTTTTAGGATGCTTGTTTTGATTTATTTTCCTAATTTATTCTCCTTTTTCCTATGTACCTTTTTGGTATATTTCTTTTTTGGCATATGATTTAGTGCTTTTGTATACATGTTATACAGAGAGAGATGAACACCTTAACACATTTAAGAGTGGACCTAGGACTAGTTAAATAGACTTTATTTTTACTAGAATAAAGGACTGTTTAGTATGTAAGGATTGCAAAATCAAACCTGGAGATAGTATTGCTACTCAAGATCGATTGATGGTAACCTATTTGAAGTTTAAGGTGTGGAAACAAAAGTTTAAGGTAAATAGATAACCAAGGATACGATAGAGAGGTCTAAAAGAAGAAAAGAAAGCATTCTTTAAGAATAAAACTAATAAGGAGTTATGGAAGAGACATGACAAAGTGAACAAAAGGCAAAAAGAGAGCGTTGTTTAAGAATAAAACTAGTAAGGAGTTATGGAAGAGACATGACAAAGTGAACAAAATGTAGAATGATATGGCGAATCGTATTAGAGATATAGGAAGAGACGTGCTAAAGGTATGTAGAGGAGGGGGACCACAATATAAGAAAAATTGGTGGTGGAATAAGGATGTTCAAAAATTAGTTCGGGGGCAAGAAAATACCTTATAAGGAGTGAAAAAAATGTTGGAGTAATGAGAGTTTGGAGAAGTACAAACGGCAAAAAAGGAGGCAATAAAAGCTATTAAAGAATCCTAGTTGGGGCTTAAGGCGATTTGCATCAAAAGTTGGAAGCAAAAGATGTAGAGAAAGATATATACAAAGTTACTAAGCGACGTGGAAAGTAGAATAGAGATCTAGAATGTGTTAGATGCTTTATTCTTTACATGTTTAGAAGTGCCTAGTTTGCCTCCAGGTAGGATTCATGAGTTTCATAGGAGAATTAGGAGTTCGAAAGTTAGAATAGCATTAAGGAAGTTGAGTAATGGAAAAACGGTAGGGCTAGATGAGATCTCTATAGAGTTCAACAATTCAACGGTTGGGCATATATCCAAATTGATTATCTTTTATGCTTATCGCATGTCTTAGTCTTTATTCTATCATTTGCTCTCATAATTTCATGGTATGGCGAGTCATGGAAGAGATATCAAAATGTAGGATGATATGGTGAGTTGTATTAAAAAGATAGAGGAAGAGACGTGCTAAAGGTATGTAGAGGAGATGGACCACAATATAAGGAAAATTGGTGGTGGAATAAGGATGTTCAAAAATCAGTTTGGGGCAAGAAAATATCTTATAAGGAGTTAAAAAAATGTTGGTATTGAGAGTCTAGAGAAGTACAAACAGGATGTTCAAAAATCAGTTTGGGGCAAGAAAATATGTACAAACTTGTGAAGAGACGTGAAAAGACTTGAGGAATAAGGATGTTCAAAAATTAGTTTGGGACAAGAGAATATCTTATAAGGAGTGAAAAAAATGTCGAAGTAGTTAGAGCCTGGAGAAGTATAAACGGGCAAAAAGAGCGGCAAGTAAAACTATCAAAGAATCCAACTTAGGGTTTATGGTGATTTTTATCATAAGTTGGAAACAAAAGATGGATAGAAGGATATATACAAATTTGCTAAGAGACTTGAAAAGAAGAATAGAGATCTAGGATGTGTTACATGCTTTAGTCTTTACATGTTTAGAATTGCCTAATTTGCCTCCATGTAGGATTCACAAGTTTAATAGGAAAATTAGGAGTTCGAAAGTTAGTATAGCATTAAGGAAGTTGACTAATGGAAAAACAAGACTGGATGAGACCCCTACAAAGGTTCATTAGTTGACCGGTTTGGGCATATATCCGATTTGATTATCTTCTATGCTTGTCTCATGTCTTACTCTACATTCTATGAATCTCTTCCAAAATTTCATGGTATGGCGAGTTATGGAAGAGACATGACGAAGGGAACAAATGTAGGATGATATGACTAGCCGTATCTATTATAGATATAGGAAGAAACATGCTAAAGGCATGTAGAGAAGGACGACCACAATATAAGAAAACTTGGAGGTGAAATGAGGATGTTCAATAATCAATTTGGGGTAAGAACAAATATCTTTTAAGGAGTGACAAAAGTGTCGGAGTAGTGAGAATCTTGAGAAGTACAACCAAAAAAAAAGAAGACAAGGAAAGCTATTAAAGAATCTAACTTAGGGCTTACAGATGGAGAAAATGATATATGCAAACTTGCTAAGAGACATGAAAAGAAGAATGGAGGTTAGAGGTTTAGGATGTATTGAATGCTTTATTCTTTACATGTTTAGAACTGCCTAGTTTTTCTCCAAGTAGGATTCATATGTTCCATAGGAGAATTAAGAGTTCGCAAGTTAGAATAGCATTAAGGAAGTTGAGGAATGGAAAAACATTAAGGCCATGTTTGGTAACCATTCCCATCCTATTCCCACATTTTTGGAATTTCTGTTTGGGCATAGCGTTTGATAAAACTGTTTCCGTTCTCGTTCCATTCCCATTCCCATTCTAAAACCAAGAATCATTCCTATTTTTTCTTAAAAAGTGAGAAATAACCCGTTTGGTAATCGTTTCGTGCCCATCCCATGCAGTGGGATGGGATGAGATGAGATGAGATGAAATGAGAATTCTGTTTCTTTCTTGATAGTAAAATCGCGTTTGGTAACGATAATTTTTTTTGGTTCTGGGAACAGAATCGCGTTTGGTAACGATATTATCCTAGAAATCAAGAATGAATCCTAAACCACAATTAAAAAATAATTAAGAAATCGAACCCAAAATAAAAAACGAAGAACATACCTAAACCAAAATCAAGAAATCATAAAGAGAATCCAAAATCAAGAACGAAGAACATACCTTAAACCAATTCGAAGAAATCATCAAGAAATTGAGCCCAAAATCAAACTCTAATTCGAAACCAAAATGATGAAATCGAACCCTAATTCGAACCAAAATGACGAAATCGAACCCTAAATCGTACCCTAATTCGAAATCGAACCCTTATTCGAAACCAAACTGACGAAATTGAACCCTAATTCAAGCCAAAATGACGAAATCGAACCCTAATCCTCGTCTTCGCTTCGCACTGCTCTTAAAGACAACCGAACGACAAACGGACGAACCAGACGCGAAGAAGACGAACGACAAACGGAGGAGGACGACGAAATCGAACCCTAATTCGAACCAAAATGACGAAATCGAACCCTAATTCTCGTCTTCACTTCGCATTGCTCTTAACGACGACCAAACGAAACGGACGCGAAGAAGACGGATAACAAACGGAGGAGGATGGCGACGACGAACGACGAACAGAGGAGGACGAAGAACACGAAGAACAAGAAGAAGGAAAATGAAGAAAAAAAAAGGGGAAAAAAAAGAGGTTTACAAGAGTTGAAAGCTAGACTTCATTAACAATTTTGTTAATACTGGCCGTGTTCTTTTTTGGTTCGGGAATGGGATGAGAATTACGAGAAACAAAAAAAAAAATCGCCATGTTTGGTAATCATTACCATCCCAAAAAATCTCATCCCATTCTCAAATTTTTTTGTTTCTCATAATTCCCATCCTATTTCCAAACCAAAAAAGGACAAGGTCGGTATTAACAAAATTGTTAATGAGGTATGCTTTCAACTCTTGTAAGTCTTTTTTTCTTTCTTCTTCTTCTTTTTGTTCTTTGTGTTCTTCGCGTGGTTCATCGTCCTTCTCCTTCTCGTTGTCTGTCCTCCTCATTGCCGTCAGCTACGCTGTCATTGTTGCTTCGCCAATTGATTTCGTGGCCATTGTCTTCTTCGCCTGCTTCGTGGCTTCGTCTGTCCTTCATTTTTGTGGCTTCATTGATCCTCGTTTGCTTCGTCTGTAAATGGAAAAATCGAAATCGAAATTAGGGTTTTGATTTCGATCTGTAATTGATTAGGATTACGATTACGATTTCGGTTTCGATTTCAATTGCGGTTTAGGATTTCGATTGTGGTATAGGGTTGATTGCTTGATGATTTTTTGATTGTGGTTTAAGGTTCGATTGCTTGATGATTTCTTGATTGTAGTTTAGGGTTCGTTCTTGAATTCTAGAATAAAATCGTTACCAAACACGATTCTGTTCCCATAACCAAAAATAAAATTGTCGATACCAAACGTAATTCTGCTCTCAAAAAGGAAACATAATTCTCATCCCATCCTACTGAATGGGATGGGCACGAAACGGTTACCAAACGGGCCCCAAGAGTTTAGGAGAAGATCTTGGGATGAATTGGTTGATTAAGTTATTTAATGACATAATGAAAAATAAGAGAATGTCGAATGATTACAGGAGAAGTATTTTAGTACATATTTTAAAAAAAAAGATGTCCAAAGTTGTACAAATTATCGAGGCATAATGTTTATGAATCATACCATAAAATATTGGGAGAGAGTGATAGAATGTAGAGTAAGACATAGAGACAAACATAGAAGATAATCAATTTGGATATGTGCTCAACCGGTCAAGAATGGAAGCCATATATTTACTCAGGCGATTGATAAATATAGAGAAAGAAAAAAAGGAAAGATTTATATATTGTTTTTGCGGCCCAAGAAACTACCCAAGAAGGGGGGTGAATTGGGTTTGACAATTTTTTCGGAATAGATTCTACTCAAATCTAACTTGTGTTTATGTGTTAGTGTATTAGTGCACAACGGATATTCAATCAAACAAGCAATCACGAACACAAACAAAATTAAAATGTAAAGAGTAGAGTTAGAGAGATTGAAACCGGTATTTATAGTAATTCGGCAACCCTTTGCCTATATCTACTCCCTCGAGCTCCTTCGGAGATTTCAATCCACTATTTTTGATCCTCTTATGGGTGAAGATCAAACCTTCTACAATTGCTGCTCGAGAAGTTCGTATCTTAAGACTTTTCAATCTAGAGTGAATATGTTCCACTCACAAATCTCTACTCTTGAGTAAAACCCTTACTCAAGATTACAATCTATAATCTCACTGGCTCTCACAAAATAGAGTTTCAACACTCTCAAGATAAAGAACTTAAGAATCTCTAAGTGTGTATGAAGCTTAAATACAACAATCACTCAAAAAGAATATGAATCAAGAAGAGTAAAAATGATGTTGTTCAGAATTTTTGCTTGGAGGCTTGTAGTATAACTCTTTGAAGCACTTGTGTGTGATAAGCAATTGATGTTCTTGGTTCTTCTTTCTTCCAGCAGCTTTGCCTCCGTTGGCTATTGAATATCCGTCGTGGACTTAGACAATACTCATGGAATCTTGGCTTTCTTGTCTAAGCAATTGAATACTCATGGAGGCTTGTAGTATAACTCTTTGAAGCACTTGTGTGTGATAAGCAATTGATGTTCTTGGTTCTTCTTTCTTCCAGCAGCTTTGCCTCCATTGGCTATTGAATATCCGTTGTGCACTTAGACAATACTCATGGAATCTTGGCTTTCTTGTCTACATTCAATGTGAATACATGATCTTATTGCTAAAATATTATTATACCCACACTCATCCATGAATCATGGGTCATATTGGTATAGTGGAATATCATCTAGCATTTATTATGTTAGAAAATGTGGTTAGAGATCTGAATTTGTGCAGAGAATTCAAATGGAAGGAGTTTAACATCATAAACATCAATCAATTTAATCAAATCAACCAACAAATATTCAAAATTGAACGTTTAGGCAGAAGTCAACAGCTGATTTTTGCAAAAAAATCAAAACTGGACCTTTGCTCACTTATTTGACCACATCTCACTCATTTGAAGTTTAAATGAGGTGATTCTTGATGCTATGGAACCCTAACTCAATAACCTTTAATTCTGTGCTTTTTAGGAATGATTTAGATCTGTTCTTCTTATCCAATGGTAGCCGTTTGTTAAAAAATCAGCATACTTTCTCTCTGTTGCTCTGTTTTCGGCGTCTCAATTTGGCAATCTTAGCTTGTTTTAAGTGATATATGAATGTCCTATACATTATTAAGGATGTTTAATATCATAAACATCAATCAATTTGATAAAAGCAACCAACGGATATTCAAATCTAACTTGTGTTTATGTGTTAGTCTATAAGTGCACAACGGATATTCAATCAAATAAGCAATCACAAACGTAAACAAAATTGAAATGAAAAGAGTAGAGTTAGAGAGATTGACACTATTATTTATATTAGTTCGGCAACCCTTTGCCTACGTCTACTCCCCTAAGCTCCTTCGGAGATTTCAATCCACTATCTTTGATTCTCTTACGGGTGAAGATGCCTTTTACAATCGTCGCTTGAGAAGTTCGGATCTCAAGACTTTTCAATCTAGAGTGAATATGTTTCACTCACAAATCTCTTCTCTTGAGTAAAACCCTTACTCCAGATTACAATGTATAATCTCATCGGTTCTCACAAAATGGAGTTCAACACACTCAAGATAAAGAACTCAAGAATCTCTAAGTGTGTATGAAGCTTAAATACAATAATCACTCAAAAAGAATATGAATCAAGAAGAGTAAGAATGACGTCGTTTAAGAATTTTTGCTTGGAAGCTTGTAGTATAACTCTTTGAAGCACTTGTGTGTGATAAGCAATTGATGTTCTTGATTCTTCTTTCTTCCAGCAGCTTTGCTTCCTTTTATATAGCTAGAAGTGTGTTGGGAGGACTCAAGAATAGAGTGTTGAGCTCTTATGACCGTTGCCTTGTGTTCTCTCAAAGTTCAAGACAATTAGGCTCCTTCCATTTGAATTCTCTGCACAAATTCAAATCTCCAACCACTTTTTCTAACATAATAAATGCTAGATAATGTTCAACTATACCAATAAGACCCATGATTCATGGATGAGTGTGGATACAATAATGTTTTAGTAATAAAATCATATATTCACATTGAATGTAGACAAGAAAGCCAAGATTCCATGAATAAGGTGGTAGACAAAGTGTGGTGGATATCATAAATGCATTTCTACCATAATAAATGAGTGAGCGGCTCCTCCTTAATTGAATAAGTTTATGATAATGAGGATATGGTTGATGAGCCTTAAATGGGAGACAAGGTATGGTTGTGCATTTAATGGTCAACCCTGCAAAAAAGTAACGATATTACTTTTAATATGTTCCCACTTGCATATCTTTGACAAATACATGTATTTCACATGTATATATATAGGAGCACGAAAATCAATGATGTATGATGATATTTATACATGAATACAAGTCATTTGAACATTTAGAATGATTCCAAGAAGTTTCAACACTTAAAACACATTTTTCATGTAAAAAACAGAATTTTCAAAGTCATTTTGCTAAAATATCAATTAAACATGGATATGATGTTATACATATCAATCAATCATGTATATATCATGTAGATACATTATATTAACATATTATAACATGAATTGAGCAATGTGAACAAGATTTGATATGTGAAACCTGTTAAAAGGGTATGTAGGTATTTTCTGTATTACTAAGGGTTTTCCGTACGGATGTATTGTTTCCTCATTCTTATTATAAATAGTGGGAGAGACTAACACAAAAGTTAAGCCGTCTCATTCTTTTCCTACTCTTCTTTTACTTAAACATGGTATCCAGAGCAGGTTATGGGACATAAGTCCCATAGATCTGTTCAACCATTTTTTTTTCTCTCTTCCCTCACCATCTGTACACGGAAAAAAGAAGAAGAAAAAAACAGAAACACGAACGAACGAAGGGTCAGATAGCCTCGTCGTCGCCGTTCAAACCCTAGCCGTTGTCGCACAAGCCTCGCCGGCGTCTCTGTCGTCGCAAAGCCCGTCGCCAACCGTCGAACCCCTAGCTGCTGTCGCAAAGCCTCGTCGACACCTTCGTAGAACAGTTGCGACACTGTCGCCGTTAAGATCTGAGCCTCCACCAGCCTCGCCGTCCACAATCGACGTTCGCCGACCGTCCTCTGTCCAAATCTGATGGCCGTCCACAGTGCTCCGACGATTTGTGCTCCCGCCTTCGCAATTTTGTGAGTCTACTGTTTTCTTTTGATGTTTTGTTTAAAGCTCTGAACAAACAGTGTTGGTTTATTTCCCTTGCCCAAGTTGTTATTTGTTAGTTGTTGTATTGACGGGTCCTCATGTCGACGGCTACCCAAATGGGATCAATTACTTAAATTGGTCTAAGGCTGTGAAAATAACCCTTACCAGAAATGGAAAACACCGTCACTTCACGGAATCTGCCCCGGCAGAAGATGATAAGCAGTATGAGAAATGAATTCAAGTTGATGCGTAGATTGTAGCGTCGTTGTGGAATTCGATGGAGCCTCAAGTAGCTGATCTCTGTACTCATCTAGATACGTGTAAGCCATATGGGAGTATCTTCATATGTTGTATTCCAGTTATCTCATCAGGATGTATGATTTATCAGTCGAGTATTTTCAACTTTAGCAAGGCACGCAATTCATTACAGATTATTTTGCCACATTCAATAGCCTTTATGAGGAGTTAAATACTATTCTACCGATGACTGTCGATCTGAAAGAAATGCAAAAGCAACGTGAGCGGATGACTGTCATGAAGTTCTTAGCTGGATTGCACCCAGAATTTGAACCGGTCCGATCTTAGATTCTTTCCAGTGCTACTCTCCCCACTATTACTGAAATATATTCTCACGTCTCGCGTAATACTACCAAGGACAATATTTCTGGCTCGATTTCGTCTGCGTCATCTGAGCATTCGGCGCTTATTACGCAAATTCCTACACGACATCGAGGTGATCAACTCAGTTTTGGTCGTGGTGGTTTCTCTCGTGGTGGCTGTGGTAATGGCCCTCTAGGTGGACGTATTAGTCGTGGCCGTGGCTCTTCTCGTCAATGCTCCTTTTGTGGAAAAGAGAATCATACTAGAGAAACATGTTGGGATTTAGTTGGCCGTCCACCCAAATTCGCCAATGTAGTGACATCTGATCCAAATAATCCTACTATTCCAGAATCTCAGGCGGCTAAGGACATCTCTGAAGAGGAATATGCTCAATTCCTTCAGTATAAGGCATTTCAGCAGGCATCTCTTCCCATTGTTTCTTTAGCTCAACAAGGTACTTCTTCTGCTTGTCTTTCCATTCGCCCTTCCCCTTCCACACCCTGAGTCATAGATTCTGCTGTCACTGATCACATGTCAAGTACATCTTTCTTATTTATGCATATTCAATCATCTTCTTCGTTGTCCCCTGTTACAGTTGCTGATAGTTCCACTGTCTCTATTCGTGACATTGGTACGGTGGAACCCTCACCCTCCTTATCTCTCTCATCTGTCGTGTATATTCCTTCGTTTTCTTTTAATTTGATGTCAATTAGTAAGCTTACCAAACATCTTAATTGTTCTGTCTCATTTTTTCCTGATTTTGTCATTCTTCAGGATTTGAGGATGCGGAAGACGATTGACACAGGGCGTGAGGAAAATGGCCTTTATTACCTTGATCATGACGAGAGTCCTGCTAACCCACCTACTGCCTGCCCTGCTGTTGCATCCGCTCACCAGATCCATTGTCGTCTTGGTCATCCCTGCCTTGGCAACCTCAAGTTACTTATTCCTAATTTACGTCATTTGTCTTCATTAGAGTGTGAGTCTTGTTAATTGGGTAAGCATCACCGTATTTCATTTGCTTCCCTAGCTCATGTTCGAGAATAGAGTCCTTTTAGTTTAGTTCATTCAGGTGTTTGAGGTTCTTCTCGTGTTACTTCTACATTAGGTTTTCATTATTTTGTTACATTTGTAGATGATTTTTCCAGAGTTACTTGCTTTATTTAATGAAAGATCGTTCCGAATTATTCTCTATTTTTCGTGCGTTTTGTGCTGAAATTAAAACTCAATTCAATGTACCAGTGCGTATTCTTCGTAGTGATAATGCTAAAGAATACTTTTCTTAGCCATTTACTTCATTTATGTCGCACTCTGGCATCTTACATAAGTCTTCTTGTCCTCACACACCACAGCAAAATGGAGTTGCTGAGCATAAGAATCAATATCTCTTAGAAGTGGCCCGTACTATTTTTTTTGAGATGAACGTTCCCAAATACTTCTGGGGCGATGCGATTCTTACAACTTGCTTCCTAATCAACCGGATGCCGTCCTCTACCCTAAATGGCAAGGTTTCCCATTCCATTCTTTTTCCCCGTTCACCCTTGTTTAGTTTACCTCCTCGAATATTTGGGTGTGTTTGTTTTGTTCATCAGTTGACTCCCGGCAGGAACAAGTTAGATCCCTGTGCTTTAAAATGTGTTTTCCTCGGCTATTCTTGCACACAAAAGGGTTATCGATGTTATAGTCCATCTTTCCGTCGCTCATTTGTATGTGCAGCTGTTACATTCTTTGAGTCTATCCCTTACTTTTCTGTCCCATCATCTCGAGATGATCTCGATGTTACATTTCCTTTGCCAAGTGCACCACATCCTGCACTATCTTTCTCTACTCCAGATCCTATCCTCCCTAGTCGTCTTTCAGTCCCTTTGCAGGTATACTCTCGTCGTCAGAAGGTAGCCTCCGCTGTTGTGCCCTCGGATTCTTCTCCAGCAGACCCTCCCATATCTGACCTGGACATGCCCATTGCCATCCGGAAGGGTAAGCGCTACTGTACTAACCATCTTATTTCTAACTTTGTCTCATATGTACACCTATCTCCTTCATATTCCTCTTTTGTTGCTTCTTTGTCATCTGTTTCTATTCTTAAGTCTATTTCAGAGGCCCTCACTCACCTTGGTTGGGCAAAAGCAATGGAAGAAGAAATGTTTGCCTTACATCAGAATGACACTTGGGATCTCGTATCGCTTCTGCCTGATAAAACTATAGTTGGATGTAAATAAGTGTACACTGTCAAAGGTCATCCGGATGGCACCATTGATCGACTCAAGGCTCGCTTAGTTGCTAAAGGCTATACTCAAGTATACGGTCTTGATTACCAGGAGACATTTTCTTCCGTTACCAAGCTCGCTTCTGTTCGTTTGTTGATCTCTCTAGCTGTCACTTTTCGTTGGCCATTACATCAGCTCGATATCAAGAATGCTTTCTTAAATGGCGATCTAACTAAGGAAGTATATATGGAGCAACCTCCTGGGTTTGTTGCTCAGGGGGAGTTTGATTTGGTATGTCATTTGAAGAAATCTATTTATGGCCTCAAGTAGTCTCCTAGAGCATGGTTTGGAATATTTAGTGAAGTGGTCACTGAATTTGGTTTTCGACGTTGTGGAGTCAATCATTCTGCCTTCTACAAGTATAGTAAAGTCGGGAGAATATTGTTGATTGTGTAGGTAGATGATATCGTGATAATTGGGGATGACCACGGTGGTATTCAAGAACTCAAAAGGTGTTTACATGGTAAGTTCCAAATCAAAGATTTGGGGCACCTAAAGTATTTCTTGGGGATTGAAGTTGCTCGATTAAGTCAAGGAATTTACCTGTCTCAGAGAAAATATGTTCTCGACCTATTGAGCGAAATAGGAATACTGGAAGCAAAACCGATTGACTTACCTATGGATCTAAACACCAAACTGTGCCAGATTAGGGTGTACCACTGATAGATTCAGCTCAATATAGACGGTTAGTTGGGAAGTTGAATTACCTGACAGTTACCAGGCCAGATATCTCATTTGCTGTTAGTGTTATCAGTCAGTTCTTGGATCTTCCAATGATTTGTCACTAGTATGCAGTGATCCGACGATATCTGAAAGGTGCTCTTGGTTATGGTTTGCTATATCAAAATTTCAATCATACTCAAATAAAGGGCTACACAGATGCAGACTGGGTTGGATCATCCTTAGAGAGGAAATCTATTACTGGGTATTGTGTGTTTGTTGGTGGTAACCTTGTCTCTTGGAAGAGTTAAAAAACAAACGGTAGTGGCACGGTTAAGTGCAAAATCAGAATACAGGGCAATGGCCCATACTACTTGTGAGTTGACGTGGTTGAAACATTTGTTGGAAGAACTTGAATTTGAACACACTTCACCGATGGACCTGATATGTGATAATCAAGTAACACTTCACATTGCATTCAACCCAGTCTTTCACGAGAGAACAAAACACATTGAAATTGATTGTCATTTTATTCGAGAAAAATTATTGCAGAAGTAGATTGAGACTAAACATGTAAATTCAGTTGATCAGTTAGCTGATATATTTACTAAACCGTTGGGGGGTTAAAGGATAAAGTACATTTGTAACAAGTTAGGAGTATACAATATATATGCTTCAACTTGAGGGGGAGTGTTAAAAGGGTATTTAGGTATTTTCTGTATTACTTAGGGTTTCCCATACGGCTGTATTATTTCCTCATTCTTATTATAAATAGTGTGAGAGGCTAACACAAAAGTTAATCCGTCTCATTCTTTTCCTACTCTTCTTTTACTTCAACAAAACGTATTTTGAGTTCTTGACAAAAAGTTGTAAAATGTGTTCTTGAATGTTTTAAAAGATTTTGATCAAATTGCTTCAATCCAAGGTTGATTTGATCAAATTGAATGATGTTTATGATGTTAAACATCCTCAATAATGTATAGGAATATTCACATATCAATCAGAACAAGTTAAGATCGCTAAATCGAGATGCTGAAAACAGAGCAGGACAGAGAAAGTATACTGATTTTTGAACAAACGGCTATTGTTGGATAAGAAGAATAGATCCAAATAATTCCTAAAAGGTCCAAAATTAAAAGTTATTGAGTTAGAGTTCCATAGCATCAAGAATCACCTCATTTGGATTCTAAATGAGTGAGATACGGTCAAATGAGTGAGTAAAAGTCCAATTTCGATTTTTCTACAAAAATCTGCGACTGACTTTTGGCGAAACGTTGAATTTGGAACAACCAAAACAACTTGGAACGACATGAAATTAATACGGTTTAAAAGATATTTGAAAAAGTTATTGAGTTAGCGTTCCATAGCATCAAGAATCACCTCATTTGGATTCTAAATGAGTGAGATACGGTCAAATGAGTGAGTAAAAGTCCAATTTCGATTTTTCTACAAAAATCTGCTACTGACTTTTGGCGAAACGTTGAATTTGGAACAACCAAAACAACTTGGAACGACATGAAATTAATACGGTTTAAAAGATATTTGAATTAGCTTTTTAACCATATAAGATTCATCAGATTTGGACAAGTAATGAGAGAGATATGGTCAATTTACCACCAAATGTCTAAATCTTAATTTTCTGGACAGCTAATAGTCGATTGCTACAGTGCTTTCTACACAATTCTATTTTTCTTCGTCCGTTCTTGGTTTTGGTCGATGTTTATGATCATTTTTTTTTTTATCCAAAACACTTTTAAAATATTGTTTCAAACATATTTGAATAGTTTTCATGGTCAAAACATGCAATGGACGTTATGATCATATAGAAACCGAGTTTAAGCAATTTGAGCGTTTTTGTAATCAAACTATGAATTCGCCACATAAGTATGGTATGATCAAACGGATGACACATATTGTAATATATAAGCATTTTAAACATGTTAGGATCAATATATCACAAATGCATGTACTCTCAGTGTGTGTGCAACCTATAGAGTTCCACGTTCAATATTCTTGATTAATGTTGCCGAAATGAAAAATTACGTTTAAGTAAATCATACCTTTGATCTTGAATGCATCTCCATGATATATTTCCATAATCTAATAATGATTTATACTAAAAACAACATTAGTACATTAAAACGTCAAATGAACCGTTATCGTCAAAATCACATTTCGGAGATCTTATGATTGAAACCGTTTGGGCTAACATTTTTTTGTGGACTTGAAAAGAGGCTAGTGATGACGCAAAGAAGTATTGTGGTGATTTCTAGAAAATAAACTAGTATGCAATGATTATATTATGGTGCTTAAAGATATGCGTGAACGTATAGTTACTAGTGTTTGAGCCATAGGAGGTGATACTTGTGACTTTCCGATTTGTATAGGCTTGCATCAAGGACTATATTTAACTTTTTACCTATTTATTTTAGTGATGGATGAATTTGCGAGACATATTCAAAGATTGGAGTACCATGGTGTATATTTTTTGCGAATGACATAGTACTAGTTGATGAAACTAGAAGGTCTTAACATTAAGTTATAATATTGGAGGAAACCTTAGGGTCTAGGGAGCTTAGTTTAGATACTTAGTTTCTATAATTAAGGGGAATGGAGAAATCGAGGATGATATTACTCATAAAATCAAAGCAAGATGGTTAAAGTGTAGAAGTACAGTTGGGGTGATTTGTGATCATAGGATACCATTGAAACTGAAAGGAAATGTTGAATCCCACATTGCTTGTGTTACCTGATCCTGAGCTATATATAAAGTCTAGGACAATCTTTTTTTTTTAAGACGTCTTTTGGGAATGAGTTAGGCCTATTGGGGTTTCTACATGGTATCAGAGTTAGATATTTTGTTTGATGTTGGGTATCTTGAATCCCACATCAATGATGGGCCCTCCAAAATTTGTTCGCTGTGGTTTGTCAAAGTCTACACTACGCATGAGGGGGCACGTTGAGTCCCACATTGATGTTGGGCCTCCCAATATCCATTTGCAGTAGTTTGACAAAGTCCACCATGCGCGTGAGGGGGCGTGTTCAATCTGACATTGCTTGTGTTACTTGATTTTGAGCTATATATAAAGTCTAGGGCAATCTTTATCTTTCAAGGCTTTTTTTGAGAGTGAGTTAGGCCCATTGGGTTTCTACAGGAAAATTTTTCAAGACTAATATAAGACCGACAATTGTCAACTATTTAGAATCTTGGGCGGTAACACAAGAAGTATTTTCAGAAGTAGGTGTAGAGGAGATGAGGATGTTAAGGTGGATGAGTGGTAAGACAATGATAAATAAGGTTAGGAATAGGATTATTGAGGAGAGTTTAGGAATAGCACCATTGAAGATAAAATGAAAGGAAAACATTTACATTTAGATATGTGCATACACTACCTACGGATGCACCGGTACGAAAAAAGTGATTTAATTCAAGTGAAAGGTGCTCGAAGGGAGACATGTAAAGGTGGATGAGTGGTAAGGCAATGATGAATAAAGTTAGGAATGAGATTATTGAGGAGAGCTTAGGAATAGCTCCATTGATGATAAAATGAGAGAGAAGCTTTTACAGTGGTTTAGTCATGTGCATACAAGACCTATGGACGCACCGATGCAAAAATGTGATTTAATTCAAGTGAATGGTGCTCAAAGGGAGACACGTAAACGTAAGAAAACTTGGGATGAGACAATTAAGAATGATGATATTACTTTGAACTTAACTGAGGGAATGACCCTTGAACGATTTATATAGCGCAAACGGATTCATGTAGCCGACCCTACTTTGGTGGAATTTGTTTGTATAAATCTTTTGATTCAAATAAAAGAATATGAAAAGGCTCCAAAACTTGAATGTACCACTGGTAATTTGGTATTTGGTTTAACTCAGATTTTTATGCATTTGTACAGGTTGATGGGAGTGTGGCATCTAAGCAAGGTGTTCGGTTTGTCTTCACCGATGGATCAAGGATCATATTTCGTTTATCGGTCTGCATCCAACCTGTTACTCTTTTCAGTTTCGTTTTTCTGACAATTTATTTGACCATATGACTAAAAATAACTTTTCCATTTTAATTTACAGGGAACTGGTTCAGCGGGTGCGACAGTTAGAATGTACATTGAACAGTTTGAGCCAGATGTCTCCAAGCACGACATGGATGCCCAAACTGCACTCAAACCATTGATAGGTAGGTGCATTTTCAATTTCCTCCCAACGATTCTTTTCTCCGCTAATCACCCCTTCCCAACCAGCGGGTGCTATCGATCTTGTAATTGGAGATTTCAATGGTCCGGTTTCACTGGAAACCAAAACCAAAACCAAAACCATTAGACATATACCAAAACCAAAACAAAAACCGTCGGGTATTTTTAAAATGGTTTTAAAACAGAACCATTTAACTTCATACAAAACCAAAACCAAAACCAAAACCAAAATCAAAATTGCGAAACCGCGAAACTTTTAAGATTTTTTAATTCTATACAAAAACCGAAAGCCTATAAACATATATACACACACTAGGGGTTAAACTGTAAATAAATAAAAAACCATTTGTGTATACTATGGGTTAAACTGTAAATAAATAAAAAAACATTTATGTATACTATGGGTTAAACTGTAAATAAATAAAAAAAGTAAGGGTATATATATCATAAAAATATTTTTAAAATATTGGTTACACGGTTTGGTTTTGTGGTTACCATCCCAAAACCAAAACCGCTTCGGTTTCGCGGTTACCATCCCAAAACCAAAACCGTTTCGGTTTTTTATTTCAAAAGAAAAACCGTAACCAAAATCATTTAGTCGGTTTTAAAACCGAACTGTTCTGTTCGTTTTTGTTCGGTTACCCGTCGGTTTGGTTTGAATTGCCATGCCTACTTGTAAGATTGGCGGTCACCTCTCTTACTTTACATAACATTCCTTATTTATAATTTACTCTGTTCATGCTCTCAGATTTGGCATTATCTGTATCAAAGCTGAAGGACTTCACAGGCAGGGAGAAGCCTACCGTCATCACTTAAAAAGTAGATCTCTTTCTATTATATTCTCATGTAATGGAACCCTCCTTGGTTGTATTCTTGTACTAGGTTGGGCATTCCGTCTATAGTCCTGCATATTTATTTAAATAATATGCCTTTTTGGGAACAATAACTAGTTTATTGTAAAATATATGTAATTTTCCTGCTCAAGAATAAAATATTCTTCCATTGCCATTACCTGTGTGTGGTCTGTATATATGTATCTACTTTTCTCTTATTATCTCGTACTCTGTAGAAAGTTCTTCAATGCACTGTCTAGACAAAATCTTGCTTGGCGGACTCTTTGAAGGGGCTCAAACTGTGGCGAACGGGTAATAACTTGCGTCTGAAACTATCTATGGATATTCATTACTCTTACTGTACTGAATTTCCATTTTTTTTATTTTTATTTTTATTTTTTTATTTTTTTAACAAGGTATGGGATGATGAATCATAAAGTCTGTGTCAGCAGCCATCCGCCGCTCTGCTGTCGTCATACAGGTATGTATCCTAGAACTCAACCCCCTTGCTTGGTGTTGTCTTAACCAAGACAAATCTCAGCTGTGTGTGCCTTGACCTTATTATGTGATTTATTATTGTTCTTTGCTGAAGGCACATCACTTGGTGTGTTTCTATGTGAAAAACACTTGCTTGCTGTTGTGGGTCATCTTTACCTGTCTGGTTTTAGGCCTCTTTATCACATATCCATGATCACAATCATACTACACCAGTAGGTCCCCCACCTCTGTATATTGGAAACGTATGTGTATAACTAGGACAAAAACAACTATATTCTTCTCTGAGGCGTCCCCCCCCCCCAAAAAAAAAAAAAAAATAAAAAAAATAAAAAATAAAAATAAAATTAAAAATATAAAACTATTTATAGTTCTTCAACTTGCCTTAAGGCTTCAAAGTCTGTGATCCAGTCCTGAAAGAGGTTTAGTTGTCCACCACAACCCCCTTTTTTTTTTCTTTAGCTAAGGTGTGTCCGGGCCAGCTTAAGCACAACTCGACTAATCACCTTCCGGGCAATCTTAAGGGCATACTTCCCCACATCGGCCTGATGCGTTTAGGATTCAATTCAGTATTTAATTCCCAAAGTGCTCTCCAGGAGAGTTGAATCCTGGTTGACAAGGAAAAGGAACACCTTTCCTTGCCAACCGGTCTAACACTTCTTGGGTAATATTCTAACAAATTCATAAATATTTATCTTCTTATATGTAATTATGTTTCTGCCACGTGCCAACGATTAGATAAGACAATTCTTATCGTGTAAGGAAATGTGGTAGTATTTTTTTTTTCGGGTTTAGTCTATTTGTAAAAATGTCATTTTCATTGAGAAGGTTGTTTGTAGCCAAAAATATACAAGCAGAGCTCTGTTTTGTTTTGAGAGAAAGAAGAAACAAATTCCCTGGGGGGGAGGGGGGGCATACTTTTGGAAACAGCTCCCATCAAGCCCAACTTTTTCTTTACCAATAAAATCCAAAATCGAAATCAATTCTGGATCGTCTTTGTTCCCCATTTTTATTGAGATCTAAATCCTCTACTAGACCCACCATTGAATGATGATACAGGCCTAGAAAAAATTAAAAAGCAAGCAATCCTTTTAGTGGATAAAGAAAGGGAAGGGGGTTGAAACTGTGTTTTTGTCCCAAAGTATTGAGCACTTCCTCTCTCTCTCTACACTTGGAGAGAGATTAGAGAGAGAGGATCCAACCTTGGCGGGTCAGTCAATTTCATGGGATTTTGTTTCTCCAGAAAACTCATTAGACCCACCTTCTCTTTCTCTGCATGGACAATGTGACCACTCCACCATCATGTTAGTTGCCTCTGGTAATGGACCTCTATTTTTCTTACCTCTTCCCCACCTGACTCTGTCTTCTACTGAACACAGTCTAGGATTTTTCTTCATTTTTTCTGATCTGTCAAGTGATTAGGTACGGAAATAAGTGGACATTTGTTCTGTATTTAGACATTTTTTTTAGTGCTGGCAACATTTTGAGCATAACCTCATATATATACGCATCCTAGTAAGAGCCTGAAAATGAAAGGCAATAAGACAATAGTAAGATTAAAAGCCTGTTTGATAACATTGAAAATTAAGCGCTGAAAACTTATAAGTACTGAATTTTAAGTGTTGAATATGTTGAGTGTTTATTATTTTCAATACTTTTAACTTTAAAAAATTTGTCTTTCTACAATTTTTCTGTCCATAAAATAATTTTTACAACTTTCTTTTTCTAAAATATTATCTCTATCTATAATTGTTTGTATATAATTTTTTTTTGAATTTTTTATAGTATTGTCGTTGAATGGTTTTAAGTGAGAAGTAGCAAAAAATTAAGTGAATCATGCATTAACTTAAATTTAGAACATTTAAATTAAAACTTAATGCATTAAATACTTATCAGATTAAGTGTGTTTGATCATAAAATGAAACAAGTATCACTTGAAAGTTGATGAGTATTGAATTTTTAGTTCTGAAATTTAAGTATTGTATTTATTAAAGAATTTCTTTTAAATATTTTTCGATTTGACTAAATTTTTATTTTAAAACTTTTGACTTTTTAAAATTTTCTTACAATTTGATCTCTCATAAATTCTCTCGTCAATTTTCTCTTTATTTTTTTCTTGGTATTATTTTCTCTCTCTAGAATTTTATTTTATATTTTTTCTCTATATTTTTTAATGGTTATAGTTTAGTGATACTTGTATTAATAGAAATTGTGTAATTTTAAGTGATAAGTGATTGCTTTACATTTTTTTATCAAACGCACTTAAATGAATAAGTACTTAATGTTGCATTTATTTTAAGTGTTGAATTCTATTATCAAGACGACCCTAAAATTGTAAAGTAAGTATTGAAAACTTATAAATGCTGTATTTTAAGATCTGAAAATTAATAAACGTTGAAATTAGAAGTACTGAATTTTAAGCGATTGTTTCATTTTCTTAATAAAAAATATTTAATTTGATTAATGTTCAATTATAAGTGCTTAATTATGTTATAAGCAGACTATATACTAAGTGCATATTTGATAATACTTAAATTTTAAGTATTGAATTTAAGTGCTGAATATATTGGATATTCAATAATACTTTTAATTTCAAAAAAATTGTCCTTGTACAAAATTTTGTTCCTAAAATAATTTTATAACTTTATTTTTAAAAAATATTCTCTCTACAATTTTTTGTCAATTTAGTATTTTTTTTCTATCTATAATTTTTTTCGTGAGATTTTACAGTATTGGTGTAAAATGTTGGTTGTGATAATTAGATATTTTATGGTATTAAGTGATAAATGCTAAAAAATTAAGTGAATCACATATCATTTGAACAATTTTTTGAAGTGATTCTTATATTTTAATTGATTGTTTAGTTTTATTATCAAATATATAAGTATTTAATGCATTCAGTTTTTAAATGCTAAAAGATTTTGGGTAGAAAACATGTGATTGGAGTCAATTATTGTGGTATTAGTGTAGTTGTTAGAAGTTCATGAGGTGTATTATTGCCTTTGATTTTGGCTTCTCTCTAGTTTCACACACCACGTGAGGTTGTCTGTGTGTAAAAATATTAGGTGGACCCATGTTGATTAATGGGCAATTAATTAAGGTTTATGATTTAAGTCTTGAATATATGATGGGATTGTGGGTTTTCCCTTTATAGCTTGTTCCCCTCAAAATCATCATATCTTTAGATGAACTCTTTTCTTGAGTGACTTTTGGTTCCACCACAAAGACGAGAGAAGAGAGAGAGAGAGAGACACCCTATTGGATGCCTATTCACGTGCGCCATGTTGTCATGCATGTATTTGACTCTCACTATAGCTTGAGTTGAGGTGGGATCTAGATTTTTTGCTTCAATTTTCTTTTTCCTTGATTGAGTTATTTGGATCACTTAGGTGGCGTTTGGTTAGTGTTTTTGTTATTCTGTTCTACTTTCAATAAAGTGGGATGAGAATTCTTTCCGTTTTGGAGTATTTCGAGAATAGAAACATATTTGGTAATGACCATTGTCCTGAAATTGTTTCTTTTTAATTTATGAGAATAGGAACAAGAAACAAGTTTAGATACGACATTTTTTTTTGAGTGTATGGTGGTTGGCGGAGTGGTGGTGGAATAGTTTTGTGGGAGTGAATGAGAATCGTCAATTTTTTGTTTGGTTAGATTCTTGAGGAATCCAAGAAATACTCTCAAAATTTTGGGAGCGGGAATAGAAATCAAGGATTGGAAACAGTAACCAAACAAGGCCTTATTATACTATATTTTCTTCAAAATCATTGTACAACATGGGAAAATTGCAGTGATTTTCGTGCAATACAAGAACGTCGAAAATCTGTCCACAAACCCCAATATATTACAGGTGCATGTATATGTGTGTATTTTACCAGCATATATGTATGCACACACATACACACACTAGCGTTTATATGTGTGTGCATACATCTCATTTTTTTCCCCAATATGGGAAGTAGAAATGTTTTCACTTTGATATTTGGGATTGACTTTATAAAAATGATTCTCTTTTAGGCAGTGTTTGGTAGCGCAAAAAAAAAAAAAAAAAAAAAAAAATTGAATTTTTGGAATTAAGATTTAGTTTGCAATCTGAAATCAATTCTCTCTCTCTCTCTCTCTCTCTCTCAATTTTTTTTTTTTTTTTTTAATAATAAAGTTTGGTTTTAAACTATGTTTGAGTGTGACATAAAATAGTTGGTTATAGTGGCTTACTCAAATGCTGAACACTTCCACTTTGAACACTTTAATATGGCCATCAATCAAATAATCATAGTGTGGAATTATTTAGTAAAGTCAAAAGACATATATGTGTGTGTGTGTGTATATATATATATATTTATGAGTGCTCAACTGGATATTATATTAGATTACAATTTGAGTTGAGTTTTATGTCCTTTTTCTATCTCCTTCTTCAATCTCCATAAAGAGATCATCACTTCATTAACGTTGACTTTCACAATTAGGCCCCCCCTTTTTTTGTGTGCATTCATAGTTAGGTTCCACCCATACCAAAATTATTTCGTCACTTCAGCAAGTAGTTAGCAAATAGTGATCTCCACATCTCTCTGGTCTCTCTCCAGAATTTGAATTGTGTAGTTCATTTTCATGAATTAGTGCATTGAATGTACCAGTAGAGTACGACGGGGTTGATCTTTCTCCACATAGATACCTCTGATTTTTGGGAGAAATCTTTTCTTTATCTCAATCTTTAGAATTTGAATCGTGTAATTTGTTATCATAAATCAGTGCACTAAATGTATCTTTAGAGTACGATTGTTTTGATCTTTATCCACAATATCTCTGATTTTTACGAGGAATCTTTCTCTCTCGTTATAATTTGAATTTTGCACGTAATTCGTTATCACAAATCAGTGCACAGAATGTACCTGTAGATTACGATGGTTTTGATCTTTATCCACATAGATTCCTCTGATTTTTGTGAGGAATCTCCCTTTCGCTCTCTTTAGAATTCGAATTGTATAATTCGGTATCCTAAATCAGTGCACTGAATGTATCAAGAGTACGATGTCGTTGATATTTGTACCATAGATATCTGTTATTTTTGCGAGGAATCTCTAATTTCTTCTCTCTGTGTCTAGAATTTGACTTGTGTAATTCATTATCACAAATCAGTGTACTGAATGTACCCGTAGAGTACAATGGCTTTCATCTTTATCCACATAGATATCTCTGATTTTCGCGAGTAATCTCTCTTCTCTAGAATTTGAATTGTGTAATTCGTTTCTACAAATAAGTGCGCTGAACGTAACAAAGAGTACGATGACGTTGATCTTTTTCTACATGGATACCTTTGATTTTTGTGAGGAATCTTTTTTCTCTCTCGTTAGAATTTGAATTGTGTTATTCGTTATCACAAATTAGTGCATTACGATAGCTTTGATCGTTGTTCACATGAACACCTATGATTTTTGCAAGGAATCTTTCTCTATTTAGAATTTGTTGAATCCCACATCGCTTGTGTTACCTGATTCTGAGCTATATATAAAGCTAAGGCAATCCTCCTCTTGCAAGACGTCTTTTGAGAGTGAGTTAGGTCCATTAGATTTTCTACATGGTATCAGAGTCAGACTTTTGTCTGATAGTGGGCGTGTTAAATTCCACATCAATGATGGCCCCTCGATATCCGTTCGCAGTGGTTTGTCAAAAAGTCCACCTCGCGCGTGAGGGGGCGTGTTGAATCCCACATTGATGTTGGGCCTCTCGATATCCGTTTGCAGTGGTTTGTCAAAATTCACCCTACACATGAGGGGGCGTGTTGAATCCCACATCGCTTGTGTTACCTGATCCTGAGCTATATATAAAGTCAAGGGCAATCCTCCTCTTACAAGATGTCTTTTGAGAGTGAGTTAGGCCCATTGAATTTCCTACAGAATTTGAATTGTTTAATTCGTTATCACAATTTAGTTCATTGAATGTACCTGTGGAGTATGATGGCTTAGATCTTTATCCACATGGATACTTTTGATTTTTGTGAGGAATTTTGCTCTCTTTAGAATTTGAATTGTGTAATTTGTTATCACAAATGAGTGCACTCAATGTACCTGTAGAGTACGATGCCTTTGATCTTTATCCACATGGATACCTTTAAGTTTTGCTAGGAATCTCTCTCTCTGTAGAATTTGAATTGTGTAATTCATTATCCCTAGGGATGTAAATTTAAACCGTGAACCTTATCCGACCTGTCTGACCCGACGTCGGTTCGATCGGTGTTAGCTAGTTTTTTTCTGATCCTACTTGAACCCGACCCGACTGATACCTGAAACCCTTTGGATCCAATTCCCATATACCCATACCAATAATACCTAAACCTGACCGAACTTTAACCCTAAAATAGTAATTTACCAAATACCCTGCTAAATTTGGCATATTATGAAAGAACCCATATGTCTATGAGAAACCCTACCTCAACTTTGTCATTCCATTTTCCACTGTCGCCTCTGCTCCTGAAGATCAAACCTCTCTTTCTCTCTCTCTCATCTCTCTCAGTCCTATCCTCCCCCTCAAATTGCAAGCCTCCGACGAAGATCCTGCAATTGTTTATTGCCTCCTTCTACCTGTGCTGCCTTTGTCTCGTGCGCCATCTCCTTCTCCAATAAAGATCCTGCAACTCTTAAATCTCAATATGTTCCTTCTTCGATCTGTATGTTTTCTTTTATTTGTTTAATTTGTTTCTTGATTGTTTAATTTGATTAATCTATTCCTTCTTCGATCTGTATGTTACTTGACTGTTTGTTTTCAATCTATAATTTCCTTCTCTGTCTTGATTGTTTAATTTGATCTACAATCCTCAAATCTCAATCCGAAACTCGCACGAACCTGAACCCAATCGGGTGCTCAGGTCATTCAATTCGGATTCGGGCAGGTCTAACCTTCTAAATTTTTTTCGTGTCAGCCCATGAAACAGTCTTCCACCCTACCCGACCGACCGATCGACTTTCAACCTTATTTATCCCAAACCAGTGCACCGCATGTATCTATGAATGTATTTGTAGTGTACGATGTCATCAATATTTATAAACATAGATACCTCTTATTTTTACGAGGAATCTCTCTTTCTGTTACTCTGTGTCTAGCATTTGAATTGCCTAATTCATTACCACAAATCAGTGCATTGAGTGCACCGGTAGAGTATGATGCCTTTGATTTTTATCCACATAGATACCTCTGATTTTTGCGAGGAATCTCTCTTCCCTAGAATTTGAATTGTGCAATTCGTAATTATAAATCAGTGCACTGAATATACTTGAAGAGTACGACGACGTTGATCTTTATCCACATAGATACCTTTGATTTTTTGCGAGGAATCTCTCTCTCTCTCTAGGATTTGAATTGTGTAATTCGTCAACACAAATCAGTGCACTGAATGTATCTGCAGAGTACGATGACTTTGATCTTTATCCACATAGATACCTCTGATTTTTGCGAGAAATCTCTCTCTTGAATTTGAATTGTGTAATTCGTTATCACAAGTCAGTGTACTGAATGTACCTGTAGAGTACAACGACTTTGATCTTTATACTAATAGATACGTCGGATTTTTGCAAAGAATATCTCTCTTTCAAGAATTTTTTAAAAGGCGTAATTCGTTATAACTCAGTGCACTGAATGTACCCATAGAGTACGATGTTGTTGATTGTATCCACATAAATACCTCTGATTTTGCAAGGAATCTCTTTCTAGACTTTGAATTGTGTAATTCGTTATCACAAATCAATGCATCAAATGTACCTGTAGAGTACGATGGCCTTGATCATTACCCAGATAGATATCTTTGGTTTTTTGCGAGGAATCTCTCTCTAGAGAATTTGAATTGTGTAATTCGTTATTACAAATCAGTGCACTGAATGTATCCGTAGAGTACGATGGTGTTGATTTTTATTTACACGGATACCTTTGATTTTTGCGAGGAATCTCTCTCTCTCTTTCTCTCTCCCTCCCTCGCTCTAGAATTTTAATTGTGTAATTTGTTATCACAAAGCAATACACTAAATGTATTTGTGGAGTACGATGTCGTTGATCTTTATCCACATAGACATCTCTGAATGGTGGAAGGAATTTTGATTTTTTTTTGAGTGTAGAATTTATATTTTACTTTAAAAATCCTAGTGGATTAGAAATTTATAGAATTTGATCATAGGTATTGAGTACATTTTGTGTTTTTGGAAGCCTTTTCTAGTGGTTTTTACTGCAATATGTGCCTATGCCTGACTAACAAGCTAGAGGTGGTTGGTCCCTCCACCCCCCCACCGCACCCCCTAAATAGCCCTTAGGGTCTTAGGGTTTTGTCTACCTACCCTTTACATAATAGGACCATCATATATGCCCACATACGTCAAAGTTGTCACCCCTTGCTTCCCACCTTTGCATGTTGGCCTGTTCCTCATCACCCACAACAACAAAAAACACTCCATTTTCCCTTTCTCTTCTCCTCTCCTACAACCTAGTTTTTTTTGGCCACTTAGGTGCTGGCTTTTGCTTCAGCTTTTGTGATAAGCGGTCGGATTTTTGGCTTCTTTCGTTCTATCTCGAAGGGTCTTAGTGCCCGTTTGGCTCCGTGTTTGCAATTGATACTCACCAAAAAACGCTTATTGCCAAAGTTCTAGAATCAATCGCGGGGTTTCTATTACTTGGGTTCTGTTTGATTTGTAATCTGAAAATAGTTTTCTCAAATCAGTGTTTCGTCTGGAATATTGTGGGCAAACTTGCCAAAAATATAGTTTGGGAAGAAGCAATTTTGAACTACTTTAATTTTATTTGAAAACATTGACAAACCGACCCTTAGTGATTGCCCAAAAAAAAAAAAAAAAAAAAAAAAAAAGAGGAACAATCATCAATTGTTATTTATCAAAAAGCACTTATTGCCAAAGCACTAGAATTGATTGACTTTATATTAGTACTTAGGTTCTTTATGATTTGTAATCTGAAAATAGTTTTTTAAAATCGGTGTTGTGTTTGGGATATTTTTTAGTGAAATAAAACTCCTAAAAACATCAGGAAAAAATGCATTTTTGGTCCCTAAAGTATGGGGTGATTGTTTATGTGGATTCTGAGGTTTATTAAATTGCAAATTTAGTTTCTCAAATTTTACATTTGTTTCAGTTCTGCAAAATAAAAAAAATTGTTAATAATTTTGATGAAAAATGAGTTGTGCTCAACACGTGGTCTTCTGATAGTGATATTTCATTATTTTATCACTCCCTTAAATCTAAGTCATTTTTTTTCCTAACCTTTCACTAGTAACGATTCGTCTGCAGAATGAGAGAGAGAGAGAGAGAGAAGTTTGAATTATTGTTAAGGAAAAACGTCTTAAATTTAGTAAAGTGATGAATAATGAAAATATGCTCATTAAAAAACCGCCTAATAAGCTAACCCATTTTCATCCAAAATCATTAAAAATGTTTTTAATTTTGTCAGATTGAAACAAATGGAAAATTTTAGAAATCAAATGTGCAGTTTGACAAATCTTAGGATTCATATATACACAGGATTCACATGGACACGCACCTCATACTTTAGGGACCAAAAATGTAATTTTCCTAATACGTTAAGGATGGAGTTAGTGTCTGATTGAGTGCGTTTGCATCCTAAACGCAGTTTAAAGTAAATTGCGTTTTGACAGAAGTAGGCCAACACAACCATAAAACCAAATTCAAATCACAATGCATTTTAAAGAGAGTTATTAAGGTTGCGTTTGGTTAGTGTTTCTATTTTTCTTGTTCTACTTTCAATAAATTAGTATGGGATGAGAATTTTGTCTCCGTTCTGAAGCATTTCAGAAATAGAAACATTTTTGGTAAGGACAATTGTTCTGAAATTGTTTCTTGCAATTTATGAGAATAGAAACAAGAAATACGTTTGGTTGTAATTTGTTCTTTTTTGTCCTTAAAATATATAGTGGCCGGTGGGATTGTGGTGGCCCTAGGGATAGTAGTGGAAATAGTTTTGTGGGAGTGAATAGCAATCAACAATTTTTTGTTTCTTAGATTCGTAAGAAATTGATGAAATATTCTCAAATTACTTCCAAAATTTTGTAAGCAAGAATAGGAATCAGGAACAGAAAAAGTAACCAACCGGGTCTAAAAG
This sequence comes from Eucommia ulmoides, assembly GCA_016647705.1. Lineage (NCBI taxonomy): Eukaryota > Viridiplantae > Streptophyta > Magnoliopsida > Garryales > Eucommiaceae > Eucommia > Eucommia ulmoides. Next base: position 3,355,993 of record CM028336.1, read on the forward strand.
CAAGTTCAGAAAGTGCTTTTGTTGTAGAAGCACTTTTTGAGTGAAATCATGTTGGGAATCCATGGCAATAAATAAACGCCAAAAAACAAAACACCATTGGGAAGTGCTTTCCTGGCAACAAAGCAAAAGACAAAATAAAAACAGGACCAATCTGTAAATTCCAATTTTATTAGCCCTTCTTTTGCAAAAATATCCTCCACAGGCCCTTCTCTGCAAATAATGAATTCTCTTGTTTTGTACCCGTGTGAGTGTTTTAGACAGGGAGAGTGAGACCTATAAGATTCCAATATTTGTTCACCGATTTCCCCAATGAAACGGCCTTGGCTTTTCTTTCATCCCACCTCCCAAACTTACTCTCTCTCTCTACTTTCTCTCTCCTCTCTCTATAGTTTCTTCTTTTTTAACCCTCCAAAATCTTTACTTACTTAAATGCAATGGCTATAGATTGTATGATCACAAACAACATGACTCAATCACCCCCAAGAAATGAACCCAAAGAAGAGCAAAAAACCGTAGTTTTCGACCCATCGGTTCTTAGCCATGCATCGACCATACCCTCCCAATTCATATGGCCCGACCACGAAAAACCTAGGGAGAATGCCCGTGAGCTCCCGGTACCGCTCGTGGACCTGGGCGGCTTTCTGTCCGGTGATCCCCTGGCGGCCCTTAAAGCTTCCCTACAGGTCGGAGAAGCCTGTAGGGCGCACGGTTTCTTCCTAGTAGTGAACCATGGAATCGACCCGCATCTCATATCAGACGCTCATCGTTGTATGGACACGTTCTTTGAGATGCCGTTTTTGGAGAAACAGAGGGCGCAAAGGAAGGTTGGGGAGCATTGCGGATACGCAAGTAGCTTCACCGGCAGGTTCTCGTCCAAGCTACCGTGGAAGGAAACACTCTCGTTTCAGTACTCCGGGGAGACAGAGGCGTCTAGTATTGTTGAGAAGTATTTCGAGAACACTTTAGGCGAAGAATTCGCTCGATTAGGGTAAGAAAGAATAAAAATAGTAACATTCCACTATTTCTTATAATTTTCTTAAAAATAGTGACATTCCACTATTTTTTTTGTGTATGAATATTTTTCATTTTTTTCTTATAGGAAAGTTTACCAAGATTATTGCAATGCCATGAACACACTCTCTCTTGGAATCATGGAGCTCTTGGGGATGAGCCTCGGTGTAAGCCGAGCCCATTTCAAGGAATTTTTCGAAGAGAACGATTCGATAATGAGACTCAACTACTACCCACCGTGCCAGAAGCCCGACCAAACGTTGGGGACCGGTCCCCACTGCGATCCGACGTCGCTAACGATCCTTCATCAAGATGCTGTTGGCGGGCTTCAAGTGTTTGTGGACGACGAGTGGCGGTCCATTAGCCCTAATTCAAGTGCTTTCGTGGTTAACATAGGCGATACTTTCATGGTATAAGCCCAATCTATATAAATACTTTGATGATGGGGACACTAGTCCCTGTTTGGCGTTCTGTTTGGAGACTTCAAACTGTAGTTTCTTTTGTCTGTCGTCTCCAAATACAGGGTCAAACAGTAATAACTAAAAAAGTGACTCTTTAGACATGTTAAATTCAACTTTTTCCACTTTTTAGACATGTTAAATTCAACTTTTTCCACTTTTTTTTTTTAAAAAAATCAATTCAATTTTTCAGGCTCTATCAAATGGAAGGTACAAGAGTTGTTTGCACAGGGCAGTGGTGAACAACAAGACTCCTAGGAAATCTCTTGCTTTCTTTTTATGCCCAAAGAAGGATAAGGTGGTGAGCCCACCCCCTGAATTAATTGACACAAACCACCCCAGAATTTATCCCGACTTCACGTGGCCGGTCCTCCTCGAGTTCACTCAGAAGCATTACAGGGCTGACATGAACACCCTCCAAGTTTTCTCTAACTGGCTCCAACAGAAAACAGCTGAAAATAGATCAATGGGTTGAAAAGAGAAATTAACTACAAATGGTGGGGTTGTTTGTGTAAATGTTTTTCATCTTCTTCTTCTTGATTAGGGGCCTTATAGAAGGAAATTAATAAGGAGTTGTATGAGCCCAGTTTTGTTTTTTCTTTTATATGTTTATATACAAAAAGATTATCAATAGCATTATCACTCAACTTATAACATGCAAAGACACATGATAGGGATAGGGGTATCCAATGTTCCAAACACTCCCACTCAAATAGAAAAAAATTACTTTTTGTCATTCTCTTGCTATATATTATTTTATAATAATTATTTTGAATACATATCTATATATATATATACACACATACACCTATCAATTGATATTATTTGAAATGTACGTTGTTATCTGTAAGATATACTGATTCTGATTCTTTTTTCTTTATAAAATTATTGCCAGTATCGATATATAACAATTGTTTTCTCAGACAAATTATATTTAGGAATTTCGTTTATATAATTTTGGATTGCATATTCGAAAGATTTGATTTTTTTTTTTTCAAAAAAAAAATAAAAAAAAAATAGTGAAAATGACCTAAAGTTTTAATAAATTATTCACTTTCATCTCCAAGTTAGGTACTTAAAAGGTTCTTAAACCCAGTAGTGAATTAACAAGTGTACAACAATACAAAAATTAATAATTCCTTAAATTTTATCTTTTTGTACATGTGTCACTTTAATATTGATTTTTTTTAACATTTTAATTACCTCAAAAAGAAAAAATTATATTATTCCACCTCAATCTATCTATCTATATTCTCCGCCAATCGAACTAATTCCACCATTTTATACAATTAGGGTTAAATTATAATATTATTTTTACACACGAGTAAACACTGGTATATATATATATATTATATATGCATGACGTCAGGTCTTGCATCAACCAATAAGATTTGAATCTCTTGGATCCATGACAAGTTGGGTCGAGTCGAGTCAGGTTAAGACTTAGAAAATAATTCCAATTTTTTTTTTAAAAAAATGGCCCCCACAAATTGAATCATTCAAGAAGAATAGGAGGTAGACTCCATTAAAGGATTGGCAGAGCTATCGTTGTAAATGGATTCTTCTGCAGGTGAGATTTTGTTTTTATTCAACTTGGTATTTTTAATTTTATTTTTTTATTTTTAAATTATTTAAATATCTGGAGATTTGGATGGTAGTGACATTATAGAATTTGCCCAAAGGCAGCACATTTGGGACATTGTCTTGGCCTTTGTCCTTAAACGCTGCAACATTCTTCCTATGATATTTTAAGAATATATGTGTGTGTGTGGGTGGATGACATTTTTTTCCACTGTAGTTTGATCGAATTTCACTTTATATCCCTATAGTATTTTGGTAGGTACTTACTCATCATGTGGTTTAAAGTAAAGCGTAACGGTTAATAACTCGTTTAATATTAACACTACGAACGCCCTGATCAGTGCAATGGGATGTGTCTATTTATCTATCCTCTTTCACCAAGGAACGGGGGAATTCCCACTACCATTGGTAGGCCAATCGGGCGTGAGCGTGATTTAATATTAACTGACAATTATACTCTCGGATCGGATAGTAACAAAATTTTTAGGTCGAGTCGAGTCGAGTATAAAGATAAATTTGTCATTTCGCGAAATTTTGTTAATTATTAAATAGTTGCACTCAAAATCTGAACCACAAAGGGATAAGTATAAGTACTGATAAAAATAATACAGGAGTTAAAATGCAATTCGATCAAATTAAAGGGGGTAAAGGTGCCATTAACCCATATATATGTCCGTATATATCCACAATTTATTTTTATTATTTTAATTTTGAAGTTGTGGTGAATGTAAATGTGGGTCCTCCATGTTAACTCTATAAGCTCATCACTACTCACGTTGCTTTCCATGAGAAATGGTGGGTGTTGGATATTTCAATTAGCCAGGAATGGTCCTGAGTTTTTAGTGTTTAAAAAAAATTAAAAAATATATATTTTTTAAAATTATTTTGAAGCACTTATAAATTGAGGGTCCAAATCGAACTGGAGAACGCGCTTGGTCTTATTTAGTTTTAAGGGTAGAATAATTTTTTCTTCGTTTTCTAGGTCTTCTGTTGTAAGTCTATATAATTTTATATTTATTTTTTAGGTAAGCATCTATATAAGTAATCTTTACTAGATATTTTCTTGTAACTCTATACGGGATTTAGGACAGAGGCCCGATCCCAATTATTTTTCGCATCTGTACAACTTTTGGCGCCTATACAACTTTTACACCCGTACAGTTTAGGCTTTCGTATAACTTTAAATTTTGACGTCCTTACAACTCTGATTTGTTTTTTTAGCGTATCATCGTATGTCTTTTGGTATTTGATTTTCTTTTTCTGTCATATTTGATTTGTGATTTTCTTTTGTTGGTATTCATAATATTTTCTGAAAGGGATAATTCACTTCATTCTATTAATGTGAAATTGAATGGGAAAAAATCGTATTGGAGTAATGTGATGAAATGTTTTTCAAAAGCAAAAAGATGGGTTATATTAGTAGAACTTTGGTTAGACTTGAAAATGAAAAGGCTGAAAATTATGCTATTTCATTAGACGCTTAGGAGACAAACAATTCGAAAATTATCACTTGGATCAACAAATCTATTGATTATTCGATTAGTATGCAATTGACGAAATATGACTTTATTTCAAGGTTGTACACTCAGTCTAACTTTACAAAATAGTACTAATTAGAATCTAATATTCGAGCACTAAAATAGAATTATATGAGTACTCAGGAATTCTACTATGTTATGACAGATCTTTGGGATCAATTGGCCTTCATGGAATCCGCAAAATTACAAGTGTGTACTCCGTACATTGCTTGCAGAGAAGAAGGTTTGGTCCAATTTTTTATAGTGTTACGTGATTATTTTGAGGGACTTTGTCAGACAATTCTGCACCTTAGTACACTTCCTTCTCTTGACTCAGTGGTTGGTGAGCTGTTGGTCGAAGAGATGCGCTTCTAGTCTCAATCAAAAAAAGGATTTTCCAAATGCCTAGTCCATATGTTATGACAATTCTTTCTAAACCACCTTGTTTATTATCAGAACAAGTCTTATTCGATACTTGCTTTTTATGAATGCAATTTATGTAAGCAGAGGGTCATCGGAAGGCTCAATGCACAAGTTGAGTAGAATGTAACAACATTAACAACAACAAAAACAACAATTGTTGTCACGTGAAAATTTGACAATCAATCTAAAAGACAATTGTATAGGTCTCTACAACCTAACACTGTAACAATTGTACCTTTATCAAATTCGTTTTGCTTTAGAGATCCAGTATCTTCAAATCCCACAATGGTTGTCCTTACTGAGCCGTTTCACAAGCTCCTTGCCACACAACGATATGCTATGTCCGTCGCTTTTTCAATAGGTTTGTTAACACCTAGTTCTTCATGTATGTCTGCCTTCGTATGGGTCCTTTGGTGCCTTTCATCATATATCAACTAATTTGTCATCTTTTGCTTCTTTAAATCCTATATTTTCTATATCTTTTATGACTACTAATGATACTCCAATGTCATTAGTAGATATTGGGTTTGTTGTCACTCTTGGGATATTTTTTTGGGAGTGTTTATAGGATTCCTAAACTTGTATTAAATCTTGTTTTTGTTGAACAATTATGTGATTCGAGTTACTCAATCTTTTTCTCTTCTATTTTTTGTTATGCACAGGATTCGCAATCCTAGAAGCTAATTTGATAGGCTTTTAACATCTTGTTTAAAATACTTAGTGTCTGTAGGTGCATTAGAAAATTTGTCAACTTGTGATATTTTTTATTGTAGTGGTGGTAAATGGACAGAATTCAATGCTTTACCTTTTAATCGAAATATTTTTTTACACCATTTGATCTGGTTCACTCTAATATGTGGGAACCTTTCTCAATTGCTACAAAAGGGGGTCTAGATATTATGTTTCTTTGATTGATGATTACACTCGTTATTGGTGGGTTTATCTTATGAAATGTTGTTTCAAATTCTTTGGTATTTTTTAAGACCCAACAGTCTGCTATTATCAAGTGCTTTAGATGTGATTTGGGTTGAGAGTAGACTTCTAATCTTTTATCTGAATTCTCTGCTTTATATGAAACCATTCATCAAACCTCATATTCTGACACTCTCGAACAAAATGGTGTTGCTTAAAGGAAACATAAGCACATTGTTGAAACTACTTATTCCTTTTTACTGCCTGCCTCTCTTCTTAGCGCATTTTGGGGAAAACTAGCCCTTACTATCGTGAACGTAATTGATAAGATACAATCTTCTCAATCTTTTGGTCTGACTCCATTTGAAAAGTTGTATAACCATGTTCCTAAGTATTCTTCCTTAAGAGAATTTGGGTGTACATATTTTATTCTTCGACCGAGTGTAGAGCGTATATACTAAGTTATCTTCTCGTTTTGTCATTTAACCGTGTTTTTCTATGTTATGGCGAGGGACAAATGAGATGTCATTATTTTGATCCCATTGCATAAAAACTATATGTATCCCATCTTATTATATTTCTTGAGCATATACTTTTCTTCTAAGTTTCTGCTAGTATACATAACTTAAACTAAGTCTGATATCATTTTCATTGATCCTTTCTCTAATGATAGATAAAATTTATCTCCTCAAAACACATGCACTACAGATACAAACCCATCTTATGTTCTCTTTGTAAAGTGTATCACTGCAGGCCGTATTATACTTTATCTGTTTGTTGATGATATGATTATAACCGATGATGATGCTGATGGGATTGCAGTAATGAAGTCAAACCATCTCATCAATTTGAGATAAAAGACTCAGGGGATTTGCGCTATTTTTTGGGTATTGAAGTAGCATTTTCTCCAAAAGGTTATCTTCTTTTTCAATCTAAGTATGCAGATTCTTGAGCGTGCCTGCCTCAGATATGAGGATAGTTGTTGCTCCTCTAGAGGTGAAGGTTCGATGTTCACATTCTGATGGTTTTCCTTCGTTCAATGCTATCTTGTGTCGTACTATTGTTGGCAGTTTGGTATATTTTATTATTACTCGCCCAGACATTCCCCATGTTGTTCACATTGTTAGTCACTTCGTCACTTCTCCTACTACGGTACATTGGGCTATTGTTCTTCGTATTCTTTGGTGTCTTTGTGTCGTCCTCTTTTAGAGTCTTTTACTTCCATATTGACCTCGTCTTTGGAGTTACGTGCATACTCTGATTCTGATTGGTTTAGTGATCCCACAAATACGAAATTTATTAATTTTTTCTATGTATTTTTTTTTTGAATTTCTTATTTCTTGAAAGAGTAAGAAACACGCCGTTGTTCTTAAATTTTTCACGGAAGCTGAGTATCGTAGATGACATTCACTAACACCGAGATAGTTTGGTTATGTTAACAAGAGTACTATTTAGATTGCTCACAACTTAGTCTTTCAACTTAATCATAGACACGGCATGAAACTAATGAACACCTTTGGACGAGGCCAATGCAATACAAGTAGAGTGTGGGCGCAATGACACGATTTGGTCATGGTTATGTGAGTGGCATGACAAGTTGTTGAGGGCGCGTGCAACAATGGAATGAAGGAGGACAAGAGACTATCCAGACTTACCAAAGATTGAGTTGGGCAAAGAAATGGTCTAGACCGAGACATGGGTATATAATGGCCTTATCCTGTTAGGTTAACCCTAATCATTGACCTTGACACGTCATGTTAAATATTAATTGTTGTTTATTTATAGACACTTTGTATATCTCAATTCTGTAAGTTTCACACATATTAATATATTTGTCTCATATTCTCAATATTTCGTCTCTCAATTATTTTGACATGGATAATCAAATCATCATTCGAGACTAACCCTGTGACACGTAGGCATTAATTGACATGGATAATCAAATCATCATTCGAGACTAACCCTGTGACACGTAGGCATTATTAGTGAAGGAGATGTTTTTTTACTGTTTTTGTTCTTTGATTTTCGCTTCTAATTTCTATCCTCAAAATTGATGTGGGGGTAATGAAGACAAAGGATAGTCCCTCCGCTGTACTCGGTTCCAAAAGGCACCTCTTCTTCGTCTCCCATCTTCACGTGGGCAACCTTTGTTGTTTCTTCTGTCTCTCTCTCTCTCTCCTCTCATATATATTGTTCTATTTTTTGTAACTCTCTCTCTCTACAGAAAACGACATCTTTTTGGATTGTGTCTAGGATTACCTCTGTCCTTACCCATCAAATTCTCATTTTTGATCATGTAAATATTCACTGTAATTGTGATATTGATTTTTACTCAAACCCTATTTTCATAGTAAATTTTATTGATATATAAATCCAAAACATGACGAAAAAAGTGATATTATATATTAGGCAGGTTTTGGGCCTACGTTAATTATGTTCATGTGTTGATGAACACATTGCATGTTATGAGAGATGTAAACGTCTGGGGCTATATATGTTGTGGTTGCTTATGGCCATAGCCATGCACACTGTTTTTCTTTTTTAAGGTTTTTGTCTTCTCATATCTAATTATTATCATTTTTATTAATTTATTTTTGTTGGAATAAGTTGGGTTTATTCCACATAAGATGTGAAAGGAATTGGTGATCAGATTATAAGTGTGAAAGAAAGTCTTATATCATAAACTAGCTTTTGGGGTAAGAGAGGCTTATGATAATCCTACATTGGTATCAGAATCCAGATTACAACAACTCTACCCCAATAGCTACGAAGGGAAAGACTGGTCAAGCATTAGCCGACCAAATTAAGGCTTGATGTATAAGGGGGATTGTTGGATTTATTCCACGTTTGAAGTGGAAGGAGCTGGTCATACTATAAGTGTTAGAGAAAGTCTAACATCATGAGTCAGCTTTTCGAGGTCAAGGGTTAGCCGACCAAATTAAAGTATGATGTGTGAGAGGAGATTATTAGGTTTATTCCACTTTTGATGTGGAATGGGCTAGTGGTAAGACTATAAATATGAGGAAAAATCTCAAGGTGAGAAATCTAAAATCACCTTACAAATTTATATTATTTTCTTAAAATTTTACCCAAAAGTTAGATTCAAAAAGTGTTTTAAAATTGACCTATCAATTTTCGGTTTAGGATTAGAGAGAGAGAGAGAGATCATTGACATGTAAAGCTAACACTTAATTTGAAGTATGTGACAGAAAATGAAGGGACCTACTTCTAAAGCAATTTTAAAGTTTTCTTCTACCTTTTTTTTTTGTCAATAAATTAATAAAGTTGTGTTTTCTTTTTCTCTCTTCATTTATTTTTTCCATAACTTGGGATTTCTTGTCGTTTTGGTAGATTTGATTATCTAAACATGTACGAAAACTCCTAATTAATCACGTAAGAAAATAGGAGTGGGAGTTCTCTCTCTCTCTCTCTCTTTTTTTAACCAAATTTTGCAAGTTATAAAAGATATTTTGGAACAAATGAACTTCTTTTATTCAATTTAAAAAAAAAAAAAAATGTATGAAGAGTGTTTGGCAAAAAAAATAATGATAATAATTTAACATTTTGATGGATTCATTCATTTTATATATAACATGGTTGTTTCTTTTGTAATTATAAAATTATTTAATTTTTACATCGACTTTAAAAATATTTTTATTCTAGTTTCACATCTAAGTTTTAATTTTAAAAATTAAAAAAAAGAGGATAATTTTGTTTATTTCATCCAAAAATTAGATGAAAATTTTAATTTCATCTATTTTTAAACATATTTCATTAATTTAAACGAAAAAAGTTAGTTTCTGATTTTGTCCGTAAGTAGAAATAGGTAAAATATACATTTTTAAAGTGGAGGGGATAAAATTATAATTAGATAAAGTGGACAGGGATAAAAGACAATTTTCACTATTTATTTTTGATGAGGGTATTTTTGAGTATTATCGAGTCTGCACCTGGGTTCTGGCTCCATGTCCACTATCGCCAGTAGTTTCTCCACAGGTTTGACAAAAGGCCTGCGGACTTCTCCAGATGGGCCTAAAAGCCCAAACCCAATCCTATGCAATTTCCATTTCTATAAATACTGGAATAAATCAATGTCATTAGGTGATGTGAATTTTACTATTTAATACTTGAAACGAACCTTAATGCTAATTTTCCTAAGTTAAATCATATTGAATTCCTTCCCCTCGAGATCTTACTTTCACGTCGAAGGAGCTTTCTGGGAAACCCCCAGCCAGGTTACGTGTGCAGATATAGGTCACTGAGGAGCAGGACTCTGGACTTCAGCAAGTCAGTCCTTCAGGTTGACCATTCCAGCTCACTTGAGGACTTTTCAACCCCACATCCGACTCAACAACTCCAACTTCAACAAGAAGGCCTGCTGGTCTTCCAATTGGACCATACTCGAGATGTGTACCAGTTTTATGTACCAATAATTTAGCGCTATCTGTAGGAACTGTACAAAAGGCCTTCCTTTGATCATTACTCCCTACTCAGTTGAGCCTGGATGATCACAAGGTCTAGTCAGATAGACATAAAACAGAAGAATTAGAAGACATGTAAAAAAATCCAAGGGCAAACCCCCCATCTCCCACCAATGAGGATAATTGCCCCCCCAAAGACCAGGAAGAACCATCAACTCGGCCACCTGGGGCTGCGGGACAAGCCTTGAGAGCTGTGGAGGCATCTCGGGTTGATCTTCTTGAACGCCAAATGCAAGAGTTCAAGTAGTGTGTACAACTCCTCCTCGCGCACTTGCCACTGCCCCCTGTTTAGGATGGACCAGTTCTCCAGACTGCAGCACCTGAAGAGCCACCTCAAGATCGCGATATTTACATTTGAATGGACATCTACCCGAGGGCCGCCTTCTGCGTCGCAATCCTAAGCTTGCGGGACAGGAGAAGGCCCCCTTGGCAATGCCAAGGTCTTTACCTCCTCCGCCGCGCGAATTTGTGCCAAGGGACCTATATGTGTCCCCTAATGGTTGAGCTTTTTATCGTCCAGCTAGGTATGATCTCAAAGGTCGGCGTGAACGTGAAGCTTATTCCTACTCATCTCCTTCCCGTTACACTACGACCCGAGTTGTGGGCAATCGTACACAGGGGGAGCTCCGAGTAGGGGAGGCCATGGAGCACTGGTTGGCTGACATGAAAGTCGCCTCCAGGAGGTGCATGGAGGTCGGGCATGACCAAAAGTTATCATGGAGGTGAGACCTTTCATTATGGATGAAGTTCTGGAAGAAGTAGCGCCAAGGCACTTCACCCACCCCCAAATGAGTTCGTATGACGAGACAACAAATCCTGTTGACCACTTGTCCATGTTTAAGTCTCATATGGACATGCAGGTGGCCTCTGTAGCTCTGCGGTACAGAGCTTTTCTCGTCACCCTCACAGGCACAACGTGATCTTGGTTTTAGGGTTTGAGGCCAACATCCATCTCCACCTTCAAGGAGCTCAAACAGTTATTCCCGGATCATTTCAGCCACTCCCGACAGAGGCCAAAGTCTATGACCCATATCCTCACTCTTCGACAGGAGCCCACTGAATCTTTGGGAGACTACATTGAACGCATCAACCGAGAAGTAAATGCGTACGATGACCTCCCTGAGAATGTAGCATTGAATGCCTTTGTTAACGGGCTCCAACATCAGAGGTTGTTTTATGACCTCTACTCCAACCCTACTCCCACTCTTGATCAAGCTCTGGACCGTGGGACTAGATTCCATGGTGTTGATCTACGTGTTGTAGCTAGAAGAGAGAGAGAAGGTTCATTTTAATTTTACTATGCAATTTCCATTTCTATAAATATTGGAATAAATCAACGTCATAAGGTGACGTGAATTTTACTATTTAATACTTGAAGCGAACCTTAATGCTAATTTTCCTAAGTTAAAGTATATTGAATTATTTCCCTTCCGAGATCTTACTCTCATGCTAGAGGGGCTTTCCGAAAAATCCCGGACCAGGTTACGTGTGCAGATACAGGTTACTGAGAAGTAGGACTCTGAACTTCAGTAAGTCAGCCTTTCAGGTTAATCATTCTAGCTTACTTGAGGACTTTTCAACCCCGTATTCGACTCAACAACTCCAACTCTAGTGAGAGGATCCGTTGGTCGTCCGATCAGATCATACTCGAGATGTGTACCAGTTTTATGCACCAACAATTTCTATTTTTGATTTTATCTTATAAGATTGATTATAAATTGTTATTGAGTCACAAATTACCAAAAAAAAAAAAAACTAGGGTGTGGAAAAAGGATGCATAAGTAAGTGAAAAGAAAAGTAGAATGGAAAATGAAAGGAGAAAAAAACTTGTTTGGTATAAAGAAAAAAAATGAGAGAAAAAAAAAAAAATAGAAAGAAAAATGCACGATTTCCAAAGCAAATTTCCCCCCACCAATTTGGGAGAAAAATAAAGAAAAATATGGGAGAGATTTTCAAGAAGATAATAAAATTATAATTATATCCTTGATAATGAAATATTTAATTTATTTTTGTAATATACGAAGATAAAATAATAAATTATATTAAAATAAATTATTTTCATCCTTTTTATTTTTCTTTCCTAACAAAATAATATTACTAGGAAAAATATTTTTTCTTTCACAATTGATAAAAATATTAGGGATAATTGACGATTAGTCCTTTCTTATTATTAGGTTTTGATTTAGTCCTTTAAATTGGATTTTACTTGAGTTTTAGTCCTGTATTACAGGGATTATAGGGACATTGCAAGGATTGTAGGGAGAACTTGGTTAATAAATTCGGTTTTATAGTGAATATTAGTTATATGTAACGAATATTAGTTATAATTTAATAATTGTTATTTTTTTTTACATATATCTATGTATTTTTTTTTTTATTATATATACTTATGTAATATTAGTTACATGTTACAATTACATATATTTGTGTAATATTTGTGACATTTAACAAATATTGCAGACAAAAATTAGTTTAATATTAGTTACATGTATTTGTGTATATTTAGTTACATGTAACTAATTACATGTATTTTGTGTGATTTTCGTTGCATTTAACAAAATTTTACACACAAAATTGTTACATGTAACCGCGTGTGTGCAGAGTTTCCGTCTTTTTTAAATAGGCGAGACTAAAATATAAGTTTCTTCCTCCTTTGGAACTTTTTTAAAATTAAGGGTGAAATAAGGAACCTCTGACCGAATGACCCAAAATATTATCATCCCCTTTTCTTTTTTCTTTTTCATCCATCCAACCAATACCCTGAGCAATTTTTTTATCTTCACCAATTTGAAAGGAAAATGAGGTAGCATCCTTTGGTGTGTTTTTTTGGGTATAAAAAAAGATGGATGGAAAAATGAAGAAAGAAAATAAGATGAAAAATTAAAAACGACTTGTTTGGTAAAATGAGAGAAAACAAAAATAGGAAGAAAAATATATAATTTCTTAAAAAAAATTTATCTTCATGTATTTGGGAGGAAATTGAAGAAAGATAAGTGAGAGTTTAAAAAAGATGTTTCTTTTATAAGCCACCGTAAAATAAGGCCATGTTCGGTTACTGTTTCAGTTCTCTGATTTCTGTTCCCGCTCCCAAAATTTTGGGATTAATGTATAGAAACGTATTTCGTAAAAACGTTTCTGTTCCCAATATTTTGGGGGTAATTCCTAAATTCCTTAAAGTTCTGAGAGTAAAAAAATATTGATTCCTATTCACTCCCACAAACGTTATTCCCACTTCCACCTTGCAGGCCACCACCACCCACCGGGAGGGTAAATAGTATTTCGATAAGTGAATATTTCTTCTTCTTTTCGTTTTGCTTCTCTGACCAAACATGAAATTTTATATTTTTTCTTCTTATATCTAGCCAACTAAACAATAGTAGAAAAAATAACTTTTCTTTACTAAATAACAGTAGAAAAAATAATTTTTCTTTCACAACCGATAAAAATAATCTCTTTGCATTTTTTACTTTCCGTCCTTTCAACCAAACTTATCCTGATAACCTGCCCAATAGTAGGTCTATGTTTAGATCATCATACATTACTACTGTTCATTTTTTGGATCCTGCAGTCACATAATTTTCAATGCAACATTGCCTCATGTAAAGCCCTATTCTTGCCTATATATAGATATATATTATTAGAAAATAAAGAAAACGACACATGAAAATAATTATAATAACGTTATCTTTTTTGAAAAAAATAAACAAATTAAATTAAACACACTGGCAGTCTAGCAAAGTGCCAAACTCTGTGGAGGATTTTTGGACAAGAGAGAGAGAGAGCGAGCTAGAGAGAGAGAATGTTTCTGCATGCATGGGGCCTAAAATGGTTTGTGGGTGAACATAAGGGGTATGCATGCCAGCCTATGTGGCAATTTTTTTTTAATTATTTATTATAATACTTTTTTATTAACTAAATTAAATATTATTTAATTGTGTTTGAAAAAAAAGAAGAAGACAAAAGGGTGGTTGTTTGTTAGTGATAATTGCTCTATTATTATATGCCCCATAACAAATTACCACGTATAAAAGGATAAGTAAGTTAAAATAATATTATTATTTAATTAATTTCCATAACACTCAACAACAAAACTACAATTCAAATGGCCTCAACTTTCTTATTTAAAAAAAAATTGAAAAAAAAGAGAGATTTATTTATATATTTTTTGTAATTTTAAAAGAAATTTATATAAAGTTTGAGAATTACATGAAGTTTTCAGGGTCTTAATTATTTTCTAAAAAAATTTAAATAGATTTTATTTTAGAAAAAAAAATACAAAATTATATTTTTGGTCCCAAATTATGGGGTGACTGGGTGAGTGTTTAGGTGGACTTTAAGATTTGTTAAATTATATATCTGATCTCTCAAGTTTCAGATTTTTTTCAATCTCACAAAATTAAAAATGTTTTTAATGATTTTGGACGAAAATGAGTTATGTTCAGTGTCAAGGTCCGAACTATTTGGCACTGCGGAACAGTGGAATGAAAGACGGTCGGTACCTTACGTACCCACCAGAGAAGGTAAACCTAAAATACCAATTAAATTTTCTGCGAAATCGATTTCATCTCGTTCCTCATTAGGAGTTTCTTAGAAAGAGAGCTTTGTTTTCTTGTGTTTTCTATGACACTCAATAACTATATACACAACCCTGTCGGCACACTACTTGTATATCAAGGCTCTCTGACGCAATTTAAGATGGCCGCGAGGCCTGATCACCTCAATGAGAGCAATATCACAATCTTTGGCTTAGCCTGATTCCCAATGAGCAACATAGATGCGTTGTCGCCCCACAACCACATGTCCTAAGCCAACCATTGTAGGTAAGGTGAACCCAAGTCAAGCCCACAAGTCGGCACACGAGATCACGGTGGTACGTCGATAGCCCAACTGATTCCAAGAGCCATTCCCCAAAATGGTATAACAAGGGTCAAAGGGGAAGAACTCTTAAACCTCCATTGAGACGTGGATACCTAATACCAGTCATATACCTTTGCGTGGTATTGCCTATAAGGCTCTCCCAAGTCTTACAGGGACTCAAGACATGCCAAGAGTTGGCTCCAAGGTTGCCCCTAGGATGCTCACTTAATGCTGAGAAAGTGGTATAAGGGGGTGACAGGTTGCTCACCAAGGCTTTCCCCTTATAGTACTTTAAGGAGCTTTTCTCAAGTAACACTAGCAGACATAAATGTGTTCGAGAAGATATATGGTTTTTTTTACCTAAGCAAACGAGATCTGATTTCTGAACTGTATGAACCCTCAATCTTCTAAGAACATGTAATTCTTCCAGTATAAATCTCATGACGGTTTGAGCCTGAACCATCATTTTTACGAAAATGCCACTCGAGGAATGAACACTGTCTTCGCAAATACTATCGCAACCTTGCTGATGCCGAACAGTTTCCAACAATTGTATGGGAAGTCACGGCTATATTGGCAGACCATGACACTCAGCACGTGACCTTCTAATGAAGATATTTTCTTCATTTCATTACTTCATTAAATCTAAGATATTTTCTCTAAACTTTTCCCAAACAACAATTTAGAATTCTCTCTTTCATTCTTTAGATGAATCGGTGTTAGGGTATCATAGTTTTAGTAGAGTAATGAAATGACTAAAATATCCCAATTAGAAGACCACATACTGAGGACAATCTTTTTTCCATCCAAAATTATTTACATTGTTGGCCCAAAGAGCTACTCAAGAGGAGGGTGAATTGGATAGTTACAGAATTTAAATAAATAATTTTTTAAACACTTAATTATCAAATAATTATTTTTCTAAATTAATTATTATCTTAGTTATGCAGCAGATAAGTGTTTAATACTAAGTACACACTCAAACACAATATAATAAAAAATAGACAATGCAACACACCGAGATATATTCTGGTTTAGTAAGCTAGCTTTGCCTAGTGCAGTTCTCCGAGCTCCACAGAGATTCGCGACCCATTAAAAACCTTAATTCATTTATCAGGTAGGAACCAAATCCTTACAATGATTCTTTTACAGGCACATAATCAATCTTTACAAATATACCTTTTCCCCAAGCTAAAGATGAACTCTATCTTTTTACCAAGTTAAAGATTAATCTCACTACTCTCTCAATTATTTTTTTCATAGGTAAGGATGAACATTTACAATTCGCTCAAAAAACAATTCAATTGCAAGTAGAATTAAAACCTAATTCTTTTCAAGGGAAAAGAATAACCTAACATTTTTGCAGGACAAAGATCACACTCTAATTTTTTTCATAGGAAAAAGATTGAAATCTAACTACTTTGACTAGATGCCGTCCCAACCGTGTCTAATCCGCTTAAATTTACAAATACAAAAAAAATATGAGTTTCTTCCCACAAGAAGTTTCTACCACCTCAATAAAGATATACTCAATTGATATCCTAAAAATTACTACGTGATAGATACAATGTGAGGCAATTAATATCTGATTAAATAAATAAGTGGGTGACACAATTTAGAGTATGTAATCAGATAATCAAACAATATTATTTTAAAAAGATTTTTAATCTTTTAAGTTCAAAAACAATTTTCTAACGATCTTATAACCAAGTAATCAATAATAATAAGATTTCAAAATAAAGAACAAAAGCTTGGAAATATCTTACCGGGAAAACACTGAATATTGAAACAGAATCGCAATAAAGCACAAATCGGTGATGCCAAATCAACAGCTCTTTAGATCAATAACTTAACACAAATCTCTCACGAAAATCTCAGCATAAAAATCACTCTTGTAAAAGATTAAAACTAATTGTTCTTGATATTTTCTCTCAATCCCGTAGATATATTTTTATAGACAGATATCAAGCCCTCCAACGGTTACTTTTCAAAAGATATGCCTCTAAAAAGCACTCTTGGACCCCATATAATATTATCTTCTATTTCTGGGGTAATTCACTTAAAAATATCTTTTAAATCACTCAAATAAGTCCATGAAATATTTCTCAATTTACAATCATAAAGATAGGAAGAATTAATCAACTTAAATTAAGAGAATCACAAATTATGTGAACCAAATCAATAGAGATAATCAAATAGATGTACCATATCTTAAATCAATTCAATTTCCCAAATCTCTCCCTTAGAATCCTAAAAAATGGATAGTTTTTTTACCAAGAGACCAAGTCACATGAAATCATAACCGACACTGTCGGTTGACCGAACCCAAAAATTCGTTTGATTGATTGATTTAGAGCCAAAACCTAGACAAAATATTAAGCCCAGACAGTTGACCGAATGATACAGGGTGGTTCAAATTTGCTCCAAAAAACACACTGGCTCAAACGGTTGACCAAATTTTCCCATTCGGTTGACTGAATGATACAAGTTGGTCCATCTCTGCTTCACAAAACTCACTGACTCAATCAGTTGACCGATTATCCTAAATCGGTTGATCGATTGGTTCAGAATGTGTCACATCCCACCCCGGATACCCGACCCTATGGGGCCGTGTGACAACGACACATCTCATCCGAAAATGACAAACACTATAGAAAACAACTTACACATAAAAATATTATTACAAAGGCCAAAAAACAAACAAACATATACCTCCTTTATTGGGAACCCTCTTGTCCTTACAACAAAAATATAAGTTCATTTTAAACAAGCAACATATACAACCCAAAACATAAATCACTATCAAGATACTCCTTCGCTACGGCCCTTCCGGATTCGACCTACTGCCAGTAGGGGACAAAAATTTCTCTACAACACCTGCGAGTGTACTGCCTTCTTAGTAAAAAAATATTTTTAAAATAATAATACATTCTCCAAACCTTTAAAGGGATCAAGCGTAAATATACGAATACCATAGTATAAACATCTCTTCATAAAATAAGCACTGAAAATAAATCAATGAGTATATAAATTTCATTCCAATCCATTCAGTATAAAACCATACCAATCACCATATGCAATAAATCGCCAATCTTAATAAAATACCGCATTTCAAAATTTACATCTCACCCACATACACACTGGCTAAGCCATAGTGATCGTTTTAACCTCACGATCGGGAGTTGCAACAATACCGTAACCATCCGTAGGATATGCCTTCCTAGCGGACCTAACTGCGCAGATCACCGCCTACCGGGCGTCTTCGGAGACCATAATATAAATCACCACCTGCTGAACCATCCTCCGGATAGGACATAATATGAATCATCACCTGTCGGACCACCCTCCGGACAGGACATAAACTATGGCATAGTCTAACCAACAACACCAATCAAAGCAATAACACCATTTTGCCGAAGCAGATACTCACCATCGTCAAATCAATTACCGTCAAATTTTCAACAAATTATTTATAAAATCTTTCTTTTAAAAACCCAAACAATTCAACGGAAAATCATTTTACCAACTCACCCAAAACCTATTCGATCTACATCATTTATAAAATCATACAATTTAAGTAAACACATATGTCATCATATATGTACATAGAAAAATAGTTGGGGTAAGAAAACAGTACACTCATCTGAAAATTTGCACTTACAAGCTCCCTTGACTCTCCGCTACTAAGTCTCCGAAAATTGTGAACCTATTTGTGATAGGACCTAAATTAATAGAGTAGCGAAAATCAACTTAAACGTGCGATGCAAGCCCTACGTTCATTAATTTCCCATTCTCCACATTTTGTTATAGGAAGATATGATTTCGCGTGTTTTTTGTGTCGTTAAAGTTTTTATATAAACGGTCTCATTATTTATTTTCTTCATTTTGATATATTAAGGCTAAAAAACTAATTCAGTAAATCATAAAAACTAATAAGAGACATTACCCATTTCGAAACGGTTGTCGATTCTCTTAGAAATTCCTTAGGATATGATTCTGCTCTCCACTGCCTAAATGGAAACCCACCGCCTAGGCAAACACACTATTTCTTGCTCTCTGATCTTCTACCGCCTAAGCGAACTTCCACCGCCTAGGCGAACACGCTATTTCTTGCTCTCTGATCTTTTACCGCCTAAGCGAACCTCCACTGCCTAGGCTAACACGCGATTTCTTGCTCTTTAATTTTTTACCGCCTAAGCAAACCTCCACCGCCTAGGCAAAACTTCCTTCGTCCCTAACAGAACAGAATAGACCAACCCTTAATCCCTTCGCGTCACCAGCTCTGACCACTAAATTCACCACTCCACCTCCACGATCAACCACCCCAAATTTACAACTGACACTACCAACCTCATCCCCTTCAACCCAACCAAAACACACACCAAACAACACCCCAACCCCACCGGTTGCAACCCAAAACAGCAAAACAAAGTACACACACTTCACACACACATACCAGCTTCCATATGACCCGAAAAATGGTGTCACACTTACCTACTCCAACCACCAAGACGACCAACAACCCTGTGAAACGCCCTGAACCCTCACCGATGATCTCCGGCAGCTTCTCCGATGGCTTCTACTCTTTCGTTCTTCTCTCTCTCTTGGTTTTTCTTCTAGAATGACGGTGATGCCTGATCATCATGTTTATGTGTATATATATATATATATATATATTGATGGATTTGTGGAGTAAATAAAGTCACGTTGCCACTTCTTCTCTCTCTCTCCCATTCCTCCCGTCGTGATCGCAGGGCACACACGCACACATGCATAAATATGTATGTATATATATATATATATATATATATATATATATATATATATACACACACACATAAATATCTTTAGTTTAAATACTCTTTCCTCCTCCCAACTTCTAATTTTCTTACCTTAGTCTCTTTAATTTTTATAATTTTCAAAAATATAAGATTGGCCCCTTAATTTTTTTTTTAAATGCACTTAAATGACGCACAAGCATGAAATCGGGGTCTTACAGGATGTCCACTTCCTTCGCCATTTCAGCACTGTTTCAAACGGTTGACCGATTGGATCAATAGCATCTTATTTCTGCTCCAAATTATATTGTTTGATTCAATTAACCGATTGCCTTTTTCGGTCGATCGAATTAACCCGTAAATACACCTTTTTATACTTTGAACCATGTTTTCCAATTAGGTTAATTATCAATTTTATTTCACATAAGTAGCACATATAAAATCTCTAATTAGTATCCTAAACTCTATCAATTCATATCAAGACACACATAAAAATAAACTCAGTTAAAGTGTCGTGTGTGATCCTAATTCGGATTGTATTAAAAATATATAAGTAGTGAGTTGTTTTCACCTAATTTTCTTCAAGATCTTCAACACTTTTCATTTTTTCATTGCGTCTTTTTTTGCACCCTTTATGTTTTCTTTGTGAGATTTTGTTCTTAAACATCTATATAGAACTCTTTTCTGAAATAATTAACAAACATATTAGTTTCACAAAAAAATCAATATTTAGTTGTCTATCAAAACCTAGGGTTTAACAATCTCCCCATTTTTTATGATGACAATTAACTTTGATATTTTCTTCAATAAAGAATATAACCACGTTTTTCCTAAATTTGAGGACGGGTATTTAAACTCATTTAAGCATAATTTTGAAAACATAGACAAACAATTATAAAGATATACATATAAGTTCAATTTAACCAATTTAATCAATAATGATATTCAACAAAAGCCCAATAATTTAAATTCAATTTAACCAATTTAATTAATAATGATATTCAACAAAAGCCCAATAACTAATGTCTCCTTTTAATAAATGCAATACTTCTTCCTTTAATAAATGCAATGCTTAGGCGAACAAATTTCTAAACATCAACTTCTCCCCCTTTGTCATCTCAAAAAGTGGGGACAGAGACCCAAAAACATCACTCTAGGTATACATCATTATGCCTAACCATACCTAAATCTCAAATAATTTTCATGAATTGATCTTCCGTTAGAGGTTTGGTAAAGATATCGGCATGCTGTGTCAAATTCTTATTTAAGCATATAATACTTTTATTATCACAATAAATAGGGACTTCCTCCATCCATATTCCAAAATTATATAATTATTGCTTAATATATAGAATTTGAGCGCAACAATTACCAGCTGCCATACTCAGCTTCAGTAGTAGATAAGGTAATTAAGTTTTGTTTCTTGCTAGACCAAAAAACCAAAGCATGTCCTAAAAAGTAACATAACCCGCTTGTACTTTTACGCTCAACTTTGGGTTCGACAAAATCAGCATCGGAGTAACTGATTAACTTAAAGTCAGTCCTCCTAAGAT
This sequence comes from Eucommia ulmoides, assembly GCA_016647705.1. NCBI lineage: Eukaryota > Viridiplantae > Streptophyta > Magnoliopsida > Garryales > Eucommiaceae > Eucommia > Eucommia ulmoides. The sequence goes on from CM028336.1 coordinate 3,377,564, forward strand.
ACCATAATCCTAGGTCACTTGTCCCTTTCAAATATCGAAAGATTCGCTTAATCGCAGTTAAATGCGATTCCTCAAGACAAGACTGAAATCTAGCACACAAATGTACATTAAACATTATGTCAAGTCTACTAGCAGTAAGATACAATAAGCTACCAATCATACCTCGATACATTTTCTCATTTACGTTTTTACCCATCTCGTCTTTGTCTATTTTTGTAGCGGTTGGTATGGGAGTTTTGTACTCTTTAGCGCCATCTAAACCATACTTTTTCAATAACTCTTTAGTGTAATTGGTTTGATTAATGAAAATCCATTCTTTGGTTTGCTTGATTTGTAACCCAAAAAAGAAGGTTAACTCCCCCATCATACTCATTTCGAATTCAACCTATATAATTTTGGCAAACTCTTGACAAAATCCTCATTAGTAGAACTAAAAATAATATCATCAACATATATCTATACTAATAGGATATCAAACTCATTTTGCTTGATAAATAACGTTATATCACTAAGACCCCGTCGAAAATAATTTTCGATCAAATATTGACTAAGTCTCTCATACAAAACTCGCAGAGCTTGTTTGAGCTCATAAAAAGCCTTCCGAAATTTAAACACATTGATGGCTTAAAAATTACCCAAGAGGGAAGGTGAATTGGGAATGACAAATTTTTCTTAATCATTTTTACTCAATTTTAACTTGTGATAATGTGATAGTGTAAAGTGCATAGCGGATATTCAATCAAACAAACAATCACAAACACAAATATAAACTAAAAAGTAAATAGTAGAGTTAGAGAGATTGACACCGATATTTATAGTAGTTCGAAAAAAAATCTTTCCCTGATCTACTCCCTCGATCTTCTTCGAAGATTTTACTATCTTTGATCTTCTTTCGGGTGAAGATCAAATCTTCTATAGTCGCCGCTTGAGAAGTTCGTATCTCAAGATTTTGCAATCTAGAGTAAATATGTTACACTCACAAATATCTCATCTTGAGAAAAACTTTTACTCAAGATTTATAATCAAAATCTCACCGTCTTACAAAATGGAGTTTCAACACTCACAAAATAAAGAACTCAAAAATATATGTGTATGAAGTTATAATACAACAATCACTCGAGAATATGAATCAACAAAGAAATAAAGTGATGTTGCATAGAATTTTGCTTGGAAGCTTTGGTAGTATATCCCTTTGAAACTCTTTGGTGTGATTGATCTTTGTAACTCAATTGGTTAGTTTACTTGGTTGATACTCCCAACAATCTTTCCTCTTTTCATATATGTAGAGAAGTATAGGGAGGATATCACAATTGAAGAGTAGAGAGGATATAACCGGATATAACCGTTGCAATGTGATCTCTTCAAGTGTCAAGATATAGGCTTCTCTCTACTTTCAAATTTTTGCAAATTTGTTAAATGGCCAACAACTTTTTCCAATTCTATAAATGCTAGACATACATTATTAATTGCATAGGAGCAATTGTCCATTTTGTCATTATGGTAGTGCAAAATACAACAAGATATTCAAGATATTCAAAGTAAATATAATGGAGTATGGTTGGTCATTATTGCATTTAAACAATTCTTGGTGGATGTATTCAAACGTAGCTATGGATCATTAAAAACATGACTCGTCCAATTTGAAATTTGATCAAGATAATAAAAAATATGGTTGTACACTTCTCAATACATTAGATATGTTCAATATAATGAGAATATGGTAGGTGGTAATTTAATAGGAGACAAGCCTTGGTTGGACAAAGGTGTAGATAGGATTTTCTGCAAATAATAGTTACTGACTTCTGGCGAAATATTGAAGTTTGAATAGCCAAAACAATTTGAATCGACATGAAATTTATATCGTTTTAAAGAAATTTGAATTAACTTTCCAATCATATAAAATTTATCAGATTTGGACAAGTAATAAGAGAGATATGGACAATTTACTACAGAAAGTCAATTTTTATTTTTTGGACAACAACAGTCGATTTCTACAGTGTTTTCAAACAATTCAATTTTTTTTTCGCCCGTTCTTGATTTTGGTCGATGTCTATGATTATTTTTTTTGCCAAGTAACCTAAAAATATTATTTCAATTATGATCAAAGTGTTTTGATGATCCAAATATACAATACACTTTATTATCATATTGAAAACCTAATTTCTCAAATGTTTGCATAATTATGATCAAAATGTGAAATTTTCAATTGAGCAAGGTATTGAACAATCTTATTGCATGGATCATGATATAATAATGATATGGACATGTTCAAAATATTATATCAATGATATTTGAAGTGTCTTCACATTGAGATCATGCAATATACTATATGATCACATTAAATTCAAGTTTAAGCATATTAACCACATTTATGATCAAGATGTGAATTTTTTAAATTTGCATGATATGATCAAACATATAAAACACATTGTGATATTTAGATATATTGGACATATTAGAAACAAAACATCACAAATGTATGCACCTTTGGTGTGTGTATGCAACCTATAGAATTTCGAATTCAATATCTTGAGTAATGTTGTCGAAATAAAAAATTATATTATTTAAATCATACCTTTCGACTTGAATGCATCTCCATGATGTATTTTCATAATGTATGGATGATTTATACTTAAAAACAATGTTAGTTCATTTAAAATGTTAAAATCGGCGTTATCGTTAAAATCACATTTTCCGGAGATCCTATGATTGAAATCGCTTAGGCTAGCACACGTGATCAGAAAATTTATCACTCTCAAATCCCATTGGTTGTTCGACATAAATTTCTTCAGATAGAAAGTCATTCAAGAATGCACAATTTACATCCATTTGATATAATTTAAAATTACGTGAACATATAAATGCGAGTAACATTCAGATAGCTTCTAATCTAGCCACAGGAGCATAAGTCGCATCATAATTAATTCCCTCTTCTTGATTATAGCCCCGTACTACTAATCTTATTTTATTTCCATTTCCACTTCACAAAACTCACTGACTCAATCAGTTGACCAATTACCCTAAATCAGTTGACTGATTGGTTCAGGATGTCTACTTCCTTCACCAATTCAACCACTATTTCAAACGATTGACCGACCTCTTTAATTCAATTGACCGATTGGATCAGTAGCACCTAATTTCTGCTCCAAATTACACTGTTTGATTCAGTTAACCGATTATTTTTCTCGGTTGACCGAATTGGCCCGTAAATACACATTTTTATACTTTGAACCATGTTTTTCAATTAGGTCAATTATCAATTTCATTTCACATAAGGAGCACATATAAAATCTTTAATTAGCATCTTAAACTCTATCAATTCATATCAAGACACACATAAAAATAAACTCATTTAAAGTGTCGTCTGTTATCCTAATTCGGGTTGCATTAAGAGTATATAAGTAGAGAGTTGTTTTCACCTAATTTTATTCAAGATCTTCAACACTCTTCATTTCTTCGTTATGTTATTCTTTGTACCCTTTATGTTTTCTTCACGAGATCTTTTTCTTAAACATTTATATGAAACTATTTTTTGAAATACTCAACAAATATATTAGTTCCATAAAAAATATCAATATTTAATTATTCACCAAAATCTAGAGTTCAACAAACATCATTATTAAATTTGTAAAATTAAAACAAATATAAAATTTGAAGGAATAAATATGTAATTTATTAAATCTCAAGATCCACCTAACATGAATTTTCTTGAGTAGAATTTTCATTTAAAAAAAAAAAAAAATTATTGGTAAACTTACATATTATTTTTTTAAGGGGGCAAAGATGATTTTGATTAGTTCTTCATGGTTGGCAACTCAGAGCCACTAGAACACGTGACGACAAAAAATAAAAAAAAACAAAAACATGATCAGATTTGAGTTGGAATACCTCATGTTTTTTTTTTGTTCTTTGTTTGTCACTTATTTTATTTTATTTTATAGAAAGATGGGTTTAGACGCAACTCAACTAATCACCTCTCTTCAGCATTTTAATTTTTTTTATTTTTATTTTTAATAGAGAGATGTGTTTAGACCGGTCTATGCACAACTCAACTAATCGCTTCTCTGGACAATTTTAAAAGCGCACTCTCTATTATATTTAGAATTAAATTAAAGATTTAATTCTTAAAATGCTTTTTAGGTGAGCCGAACCATGACGAACCAAAAAAAAAAAACATTTTCTCTTGTTAAATGTATTAACACCTCTTCGGCCCTCGTGTTTTTTTCCCCTTAATAATTACTAATTAATTTAATCTTTAATTAAATATTAATTTAACATACGATCCTATTCCTTAATTACGTGCCAGCATTCCCAACACTAAATAACGGTTGATTATTTAAAAATAAAATAAAATTAAACACAATCTTATTTCTTCTATTATTTTGTCTTTTCTTCTAACTGTTTACTTTGTCAATTTAATTATTTAATTAAGTGGTTGATGATATCACTTGAGGAAAGAGCCAAAAAAAATGCTATTCACCATGCAGTCTTCAAAAATTAAAAATTAATTACCTAGTAATATTACATCATATAATTTAATTATTATTATTAATTATGTCAGATCTTAATCACTCAGCTAACTACTATATACATCTGTCCACGTCAAATTATTTAAAAAAAATAAATCTATAAAAAGAAAAATATTTTTCTTCAGTTTTAAAAAATAAAAATTTTAAAATAATAATTCAATTATATATAAATACTATGAATTTTTTGTGCATGAAAGCATTATATTGATTTTAAAATTTATCAGTATTAAAAAATAATAAGTAGTAATAAATTTTTTTTTGACTAATAATATATATATATATATATATAATTAAAATCATCTGTTTTAAGAGGAATTTTTCTTTCCGAAATATTTTATCAAGTCATCGCAGCAATTTATTTTTTTAAATTAATCCAAGCTGTTAGTGATAAGAAATCGGAAAAAAAATCGTCCTAATTACTTAATCAAGTGATAAGTATTTTTTATGGTAATTACTCTTAATATAATGAAAATGGCTAGGTCTAAACATTGCCACGTAATGACAATTAAAAAAAATAATAAATTAAACGTGGCTAATCTATTTAAAACTTTGAGTTTTTGACATTTTATACCCCTTACGTTTGACTATTATTTCTTTTCGGTCCCCATAGTTTTAATTTGAACACATGACACCTTGAAGTTTAGTATTCTTCTCACTTCAGTCCAAATTTATAGTTCCATTAAAATTTTAATGGCGAATAGTCACATACCATGCATCCTACTATTTTTAAGGGGCACTTTGGACATTTCTAGCCTCTTCTTTATCCCTTAAAGAATTTGTAAAGAATATATATATGTTATATGTCTATTTTTAAGTATTTGGATAGGAAGGACAATGAGAGGGGAGAACATCAGCAAATCTAGAAAATCAATTGAGCATTGGGCTAATTTCTTTTAGATGGCTATTAGATATTTATATAAATGAATAGGGTTTATGTAAAATTTTAAGGGTTTTAATTGAAATCTTACAAAAATATAAGGGTAAAAAAATAAAAAGTTGATCCCCCTCGGCCTAACATGATTTCGCCACAGGACAAAACAAGTGACTAGAAATGGACATAAAACTCCTTAAAAACAGGTCAAGTGCGTTACTATTTTCATAATGACACGATCTCATAAATTAATGAACAAACATGTGTTATTGATTAATGTAAACGGAGGACTACTTATTGAAGTACTGAAGAGGACTAAAAACTTAATCATACTAGTTGGTTTTTTTAATAGTTTATACGAGTTTAGAAGACTAAATAATAAAAATATTTTTCAAAAGAGGCAAAAAGGATTGATTGGGTCATGTTTGGATTTAGTGAAGCACTGCCCATTAGCTGTTAAATGATGAGGGAATAAGAAGTAGCTGGAATATTTTGTTTTTTTTGCAAGCCAAACAGCCCCTAAGATCTCATTATATACAATATATATTATAGTGTGGGCTAATTGGGCTCATAACATGCCCAAAAGTGGCCCAATATAAAGCCTATTTACTAAGATCACTTGGTAGTAGATCAACCCAAAGATAAGCCCAAGTGGATCCATGTTGCATTTTTTTTAGAAACAAAGCTAATTCAAATTCCTAGGTGGCATTTGATTAACGTTTCCATTTTTTTGTTTCTACTCCCGATAAAATAGAATGAGAATTTTATTTTTGTTCTGAAGTATTCTAAGAATGGAATCGTGTTTGGTATCGATAATTATTCTTAAAATATTTTTATAATTTCTCAAAAAAAAAAAAAAAATGTGTTTGCTTGCAACTCAGGTTGAATCGTTTATGTCTCTCTCTATGTGTATGTGAGAGAGAGACAGAGACAGAAAGAGGGATGAGAGAAGAAAATGTAGATGTCTAGTGATGTCACTACAACAAAATTCACTTTTAAGGACACTAAATTTGTCATAGCATATATAATTTTGGAACACATTGAGTATTAAGATTATTAAAAAGTGTCCTATAAAAGGTCGTCCCAATAACTTATGAGGACAATTATTTTATCGCATTAGTTTATATTCATTATGATAATATTTCATTTCTTATTATATATTTTTTAAAATATATCTTATTAAATAAAATTTATAAGGACATTATGATTGAGTGTCTCAATAAGAATTTAAGAAGACATTATTTATAAATTGTCTCTAAAAATGTTGTCATAATATGTAGTTTTTTGTTGTAGTGTGGTTATTAATCGGCATGGGTAGTGGTCGGCGTGGTAACCCTTGTAAAAAAGATAGAGAATAATTTTGTAAGAATGAATAGGAATTAAGATATTTTTTGTTTCTTCATTTCTTAATCCCAAAAAATTCTGGGAGCAAGAACAAAAATCAGAAAGTGAAAACACTAAACAAACGGTGCCCTAATTTTCCTTTGAAACTAGTAAATTGTCATTGAAACTAATTAATCATCTTACTTTAATCTTAATTTTTTTTAATGCTTCGAACAGTTTTTAATCATTCAGTTGACGTTAACTAGATATGTTGCATTTGATGGGATGATTAATCATGGTTGGTGGCAATTCAGTGACTAAAGGTGGAGATCCGATGAGTGACTGGCCACTGTCGATCTTAGGTTGGAGATTCAGGCCTAGATGTCGATGACCGGAGTTCAATTTCATGTGGGAAAGAATAGATGTTATAGTTAACGCTATAAGTGGGTATCATAGTTAAAGTTAACTAAAGAATATAAAAAAATAGATAAAAAGATAAATTACTCTATAAATAGGATAAAAATACTTAAACCTCAAACTTTTGAGAATTATATGGTAAGAATTATACTTAATCCCATTCGCATTACATGATAAATGAATTAGAATACTAGTACAAAAGGATTGAGAGAATGTTGGAATAGTGTTAGGCAAATGAGTGATTCATCAATGGCAACATTAAAGCCCCACATGTTTGCCATTGAAGATACCTAAATATAGCCTACTACATGATGATCATATGTGTGGATATATACACATATGGGGTTAATTACACTTTACTCCCTTAAAGTTAGGTCATTTTGCACTTTATCACTCTATATTATTCGCGTTACCACTTTGCTCCCTGTGGTTAGATTTTTGTTACTCTTTATCCCCTTTGTTAGCACTTTGCCTCTGTGGTTAGGTCTACGGCAACAAAGTCTAACTACATAGGGTAAAGTGGTGATAAAAATACCACAGGAGGACAAAGTGCAAAATGACTTAACTACATGAAGTAAAATATAATTAACCCTATATCTATGTATATTTAAATAGGAACTTCCTATCCACAGTGCCACTTGTGATAATGGTGATGCTATACTCATACCTTCCTTGAATAGTAATCCACCAAATACACACACATATATTGTTGGTAAATAATGATCCAATAATTAATTATTAAAAATCTATTAAAAAAAATAATTTTAAATTCTTTGTTAGAAAAACATTCCAAACAACAAATGACAATACAAAAAGTTACAAGGAAATAAAATTACAATACATAATGGAAAAAACAGAAAAAAGAAAGTAATTGTATTATAGAACAAAATAGAAATAGAAATACTTATTGTATAATAAACAAACAGAAACAGAATACTATAGGAAATAATTGAGGCAATCGTTTGACGATTTGTCCTTAAAGCAGATTTCGCCTCCGCTAGGTGCTTACGGTTTGAATGAGTGTTTGTCTCCCAGGATAAAACGATCAAGCTGCTACTAGTACTGCCCTAGAAATCAGAAGCCAAACGAACTGAAAATATGTTGAACTCTCTCAAGACTCTTAAAACGAAGAACTACTAAAAGAAGAAAAACTTTCTACTGAGATGATATGGAAGCTTATGGGATGCCTCTTATACTAAGAATGCATGCTCTTTTATAAGGAGCAAAACCAATAACTTGAAGAAGTCTGAGATTTAAGAAGGTATTCAATAGACAACAATAACTCTCAACAGTTATACACCCGAACAAATAGATTTCAGGTTTATAATTTTCTCTCAAGTTATAAAACCTGCAGTCAGGCTTTTATGCTATGTTTGGTTTAGATATTTTCGGATTCTGTACAAATATACCAAGTCTAAGCCAAGCATTCCCCAAAATTCACTTGTGATAATGATGATGCTATACTCATACCTTCTTTGAATAGTAATCCACCAAATACACACACGCGCACGCGCGTGAGCGCACACACGCGCGCGCACACACACACACACACACACACACACATATATATATATATAATCCACCAAATACACACACGAGCACCCGCGCGAGCGCACACACACACACACACATATATATATATATATTGTTGGTAAATAATGATCAAATAATTAATTATTAAAAAAATAGTTTTAAATTCTTTGTTAGAAAAATATTCAGACAACAAATGACAATACAAAAAGTTACAAGGAAATAAAATTACAATACAGAATGAAAAAAACAGAAAAAAGAAAGTAATTGTATTATAGAACAAAATATACTTACTGTATAATAAAACAAACAGAAATAGAATACCATAGGAAATAATCGAGGCAATCGCTTGACGATTTGTCCTTAAAGCATATTTTGCCTCCGCTAGGTTCTTACAGTTTGAATGAGCATCTGTCTTTCAGGATAAAACGATCAAGCTGCTACTAGTACTGGCACTAGAAATCAGAAGCTAAACAAACTAGAAGTATGTTGAACTCTCTCAAGACTCTTAAAAAGAAGAACTACTAAAAGAAGAAAAACTTTCTACTGGGATGATGTAGAAGCTTATGGGATGTCTATTATACTGAGAATGCATGCCCCTTTATAAAGAGCAAAACCAATAACTTGAAGAAGTCTAAGATTTAAGAAGGTATTCAATGGACAATAGTAACTCTCAACAGTTACACACCTGAAGAGTTTTCAGGTTTGTAACTCTCAGCAGTTACACACTCGAACAAACAGATTTCAGGTTTATAATTTTCTCTCAAGTTCTAAAACCTGCAGTCAGGATTTTATGCTATGTTTGGTTTAGATTTTTTCGGATTCTGTACAAACATACCAAGTCCAAGCCAAGCATTCCCCAAGATCCACAGGTCCCCCGGACTCGAGCCTGATCCAAACTGGGCGGTAGGTCGGCGACGACAGCACGCGCGTGTGGATTTATTTATTTTATAACCTTTAACCTACTTTCTGTTCATATCAATCCAAAACCCTAGATGACTTACTTTCAAGAGGTAAACAAAGCCTTAATAAATGACTATTCACATTCTTCTGTTACCGATGTAGGATAACCCACACAACACGTCAATCAACATCTTTAAGTGGACATTTTAATGAACAATTTTAATTCATCTCTTACATGATTTTTACTCAAATAAATATATCACATTCATGTCCTCACCAAGGAAAATACATTGGTATATTCATATGTCCTAAATAAATATTAGGTCCCACAAATAATTAGGTCATAAAGTACCCAAAAAATCATTTTTTAGCTAACATATATAGTAATTTGATTAACATTTTATTTTAGTAGACTTAGAATCCCTGTCTAACAATTGGATAGAATGGGGGTGGAATAGAATCGCAATTCCACCTTGGATGCTCATTTCTTTGTTTGGTTATCCAATGAAATCAAAGGTTTGATTCGAATGGAATCAAAGTAGATGGAATTGGATTACATACTTCATAGGGCATAATTAGATTCCATAATTCATGGTAAGAATTTTTTGGGGTTATACAAAAATACCTTACCTTATTTTGGCATATAATTTTCATTTTGACAATGATTTCGATATTTCCTATAAATTAATTTTATCAATTTAGTCCTATATTTATTTCAATAAAAAAATAAAAACTAAAAAAAAATATTATTCATTGAATGACGGAAACAAAATATTTTATTCACAATTCTATATTTTTATTTTGGAAAGGAAATTAAAATAGGTTTTTTTTTTAATATTCTTGTTGGTGTATAAAATTGGTGCGCACCTTAAGTATGGTCTAGTCAGACGACCGACAGGGTCCTTTTGCTGTGGTGGAGTCGTTGAGTCGGAAGTGGAGTATAAAATTCCTCAAGTGAGCTGGACTGGTCAACTTGAAGGGCTAACCTACTGAAGTCCAAAGTCCTGCTCTTCAGTGACCTGTATCTGCACATGAAACCTGGTTAGGAGTTCCCCGAAAAGTTCCTCCGATGTGAGTGTAAGATCTCGAGAGGAAAGAGTTTGATATGTTTTAACTTACGAAAATTAGCATCACGGTTCGTGTCAAGTATGTAAATAGTAAAATTCACACTGTTGGCTTGGGTTTTGGCAGCAATTGTCCAGTGGCGGAGGCCCGGGTGTGGGTCAAGTCACAGTCGAATGCCGTCGACGTTTGTGTGTTCTGAATACACTATAAGGCTAGGGTATATGTATTTCCTAACACTAATTGGTTTTAGGATAAGTGGTTGCACATGAGGTCCTACAAGTGGTATCAGAGCCAGGGTCACGGGTTCGATTCCCAGCGGGAGCAATTGCTGAGGAGGAGATTGTTGACCAGGGTTTTGGTAGCAATTGTCCCGGGGCGGAGGCCCGGGTGTGGGTCAAGTTACAGTCGAATGCTGTAGACGCTTGTGTGTGCTGAATACACTATAAGGCTAGTGTATATGCATTTCCTAACACTAATTGGTTTTAGGATAAATGGTTGCGCCTAAGGTCCTACACACACCACCTTATGGTGTTGATTTATTTCAGTATTTATAAAAAAAATAAAAATTACATAGTAATGGGCTTGGGCTTTTGGGCCTAGTTGGAGAAGCTCGTAGTCCATTGTCAAGCCTGTGGAAAAACTGTTGGCTATAGCTGATAGTGGACAGGGGGCTAGAGCCCAGGTGCTGACTTAGAGATGCCCAAAAATACCCTTATTAATAGCCCCCCTAGTCTTGTGCGGCGAGGGAAGTGAAACAGTTAGGGATATCAATTTATGGTTGAAATATATATATATTATTTTTTTTATCTTTTATCTTTTATTTTTATTTTTTTTGCTGACAGCGGTTGGCCGACTGGCCCACAGGAGGGACCAACATTGGGGCAGGGGGCAACCCTCCCCTTTTATTTTTTATTTTTATTTTGACATGGAAGGGGCAACATGGAGGGAGAGGCCTGCACCTTGCACCCCTGAGCCCATCACATTTCAAACATTTAAAGATTTTTGAAATTCTTGGGGCTTTGGTTCACCTTTTACTTTGCATCCCTTGAAGTTTGAGCTCTATTCACTTTGCACCCCTTGGAGTTTGAGTTTCATTTACTTTGCACCAATGATTTTTTTTTTAGGGGGAGAATTTGAGATAGGCTCCCATACGGCTGGGGTCTGGGGTTAGGTAGCACGGTAGGACAACCTCGAATTTCTTCAATTTTTATGGCGACGTTTTTTCCACGGTTAACTTTTTTTGAGAAGCCAATTTGAAATAGGTCCCCAAACGGCCGGGGTCCGGGGTCAGATAACACAGTAGGGAAACCTCAAATTTCTTCAATTTTTAGGGTGACACTTGTTCACCATGGACTGAACGCGCCCCGATTTTCCAGAGAAAACCAAAAAATATAGATATATGCTTATATATGCTTGGCGCTGGTAAAACGAGAAGGGTTTTTAAAAACGTCGATTTTCTCATTAAAATATACTTAAGCCTGTTTTAGAAAAAGGAGTCGCCACCTAGCATTGGGTTTAAATGATGTGCTAGGTCACCATATTTTTCTTTTTTGAAAATAATTTTAAAAAAAATGGCTTAAGTAAAATTTGACTCCAAAAATAACATGGTCTGACCAGAGATTCGTTTAAAAAGTTCGGGGGTCAGTTACGCTCGGGGAAGGTGTCAAGCACCCCAAGACGCCCGTCCAAAGACGGTACCTTATCCGATTAAGTCCAATTAGAATTTAAATCCGAATGTTTTTATTTTATTTTTAAATATTCCTTATATACACATATACACATACACACACATTGAGGGAAGTGATTTCTCTTCTAAACCTAGGCCGTTCTGATGGAAGGCTGGGAATTTTTTACCTCATCTTGTTAGCACATTATATTTAATATGAGTTAAAGAAAACGCACGCACCCACACGCACGCACACATTGAGGGGAATAATTTCCCTTCTAAATTTAAACCGTTCAAATGGAAGGTTGGAAATTTTCCACCTCGTATCGTTAGCACATTATATTTAATACAAATTAAATAAAACACCCGCACACACGCATCGAGGGGAGTAATTCCCATCTAAATTTAGACCGTTCAAATTGAAGGTTGGGAATTTTCTACCTCGTATTGTTAGCACATTATATTTAATACAAATTAAATAAAATACCCGCACACACGCATCGAGGGGAGTAATTCCCGTCTAAATTTAGACCGTTCAAATTGAAGGTTGGGAATTTTCCACCTCGTATTGTTAGCACATTATATTTAATACAAATTAAATAAAATACCCACACACACGCATCGAGGGGAGTAATTCCCTTCTAAATTTAAGCCGTTCAAATTGAAGGTTGAGAATTTTCCACCTCGTATTGTTAGCACATTATATTTAATACAAATTAAATAAAACACCCGCACACACGCATCGAGGGGAGTAATTCCCTTCTAAATTTAAGCCGTTTAAATTGAAGGTTGGGAATTTTCCACCTCGTATTGTTAGCACATTATATTTAATACAAATTAAATAAAACACCCGCACACACGCATCGAGGGGAGTAATTCCTTTCTAAATTTAAGCCGTTCAAATTGAAGGTTGGAAATTTTCCACCTCGTATTGTTAGCACATTATATTTAATACAAATTAAATAAAACACCCGCACACACGCATCGAAGGGAGTAATTCCCTTCTAAATTTAAGCCGTTCAAATTGAAGGTTGGGAATTTTCCACCTCGTATTGTTAGCACATTATATTTAATACAAATTAAATAAAACACCCGCACACACGCATCGAGGAGAGTAATTCCCTTCTAAATTTAAGCCATTCAAATTGAAGGTTGGGAATTTTCCACCTCGTTTTATTTACTCAAAAAAAAAATAAATAAATTAAAAAAAAAAAAAAGTAATAAATAAATAAATAAATAATAAAGGAAGAAGAAAAAAAAATCTAATTTACAAAAAAAAATTAGTATAATAACAACTTAAAAAATAAGAGTAAGATTTACAACAGATGAAAATTTACCACCTTCTTGGAGATTTTTCTTCTTCAAAATTACAATAAAATGAAAATAATATTATTTTCTTCAAAATTTTTCTCCAGATTTCACCTCTCCCTTACAAAAATTCCTCTTAAAAAAATTTCTTCCCCTCAAAATTCTCCTCCCTGTGTTGTGAGCCTTCATTCCTATTTATAGGAATGAAAGCCCTCAAACTCGCCGAAGAAACGCACGAAAAGAAATAGAATGGGTGCACCGAATTCGGTGCACCCAAAAGCAGGGGGGGACACCCCCTGCTGGCCGCACCAGCGACTAGTGGCTGGTCGCTGGTGCGGCCAGCTGGTCGCACGTGCGACCATTTTTTTGGTCGCACGTGCGACCTTTTTGCAGCCCCCCCCCGCGTTCGGTCCAGGCCTCTCTCGTTCTCGTCTGTTTCTTGTCCATTTTGTTCCGAATTAACGCGTTTTTATTCCACTTCGAAAAATCTACAAAACCAAAAAATAAAATAAAATCAATTACTAATATTTAATTTACTTAAGAGATTAATAAAACTTAATTTAGCAGTATTAAACCGCATAAATACGGTACAATCAAAACAAAATAAAAAAAAAAAAGGTAACTATAAAATAAAGTATGATTTTTTGCGAGGCGGTCAAAAATGCCGTGTCTACAGCTGCCCCTCTTTGTCATGCAAGTTCACTTGCTTGACAACGATAAAAGACCACGTCATTTTGATCGTCCCATTTTTATTTTATTTATTTTTTAGTTTATTTTCTAATAATAGAACAAATAAAATAAAATGACTCATGACGAACAAGCGTACGTTTAGAGTAATAAAAGAAGACTCATGACGAACAAGTGTCCATTTAGAAAAATAAAAGAATGACTCATGACGATGTTCATGATAAACAAATGTCCGTTTAGAGGATCGTTTAGAGTAAAAAAAAAATGACTCCTGACAATACTCATGACGAACACGTGTCTGTTTAGAGGATTGTTTAGAGTAAAAAAATGACTCCTGACGATACTCATGACGAACACGTGTCCATTTAGATGATCGTTTAGAGTAATAAAAAATGACTCCTGACAATACTCATGACGAACACGTGTCTGTTTAGAGGATTGTTTAGAGTAATAAAAATTATTTGTGCCCCAGCCCTCTTGACCAGGGGCCTAAAGAAAGTTCAAGAGTATAAAATATGCCCTAACTTGTGACTGAGCCAGAATGAGAGAGCAAAGATATAAATGTGCCCCAGCTGAACTCTCAGATGACCGAACATTTATAGATTGCCTGCGTACCTTAGTATTATGCTGAGGATCAAGTTTAGCGTAGTTCACTTTTCGCCCTTTTCAGGGCAAAACGCATACCTGGACGGTCATTTTAGAGTTTTGGAACTTTTAGCAATAAAAAGTTTCTAATTTGAACCGGAAGGTAAGAAGTCTTTGTGAGAGAGAAATCCATGC
Organism: Eucommia ulmoides; assembly: GCA_016647705.1. Taxonomy (NCBI): domain Eukaryota; kingdom Viridiplantae; phylum Streptophyta; class Magnoliopsida; order Garryales; family Eucommiaceae; genus Eucommia; species Eucommia ulmoides. Next base: position 3,392,643 of record CM028336.1, read on the forward strand.
TTCCATGTCCTTTGAAAAGCCTGTAATTGAACAAAAACACATGTAACACGAAAATTTAGTTTGAAAAACTTGTCACTCTTTACGACTCGCAATTCCGTCCAACCGGAAGGTAAGAAGTCTTTGTGAGAGAGAAATCCATGCTTCCATGTCCTTTGAAAACCCTGTAATTGAACAAAAAACACATGTAACACGAAAATTTAGTTTGAAAAACTTGTCACTCTTTACGACTCGCAATTCCGTCCCCCCTTTTCCGTCGCAATCCCTCATTTGATGGCGCTTGACTTTCTCGGGTCACGGGACAGTATCGGGAGATTTTTCCGTCTCGTCCTTCCGTCAATCTTAGAGATGTACTTTCTGGAGGTTTTCTCCGGGTTGTTGGCAGGGTCTGGTTTTTTGGACAACATCCCTATCAGCCTTTATTTCTCTGCACCCGCCGATTCTCACTTTCTCTTTTCTACTAGGCATCCTCAGTGCTTAGGAGAATCACATACTCCTGCTTGCTTTGTATTTTTCAAATCCTGCAAAACTGATTTAACCAAATATGGGAAAAACGTGTAAAACCTTACCCCAAACAGGTATCTTTATCACCAGATATGTTGACTGCAAGATTTCAAGCCGGATTATTTGACAAGTATGATTTCAATACAAATTTGAGCCATATTCGATGTTCCTTTTCACAGATTCCAACTCTTGCTCAAATCCATCAAGTTCCGAACACAGAAAAGTCTTACGGTCAATGGAAGTCAACCGTAGTAGGAATTCCAAAAATGCCCCTAGGAGTGATCTAACTGTTCTTCTTCTTCTTCTTTTTTTTTTTTTTTGCGACACGGTCTCTACATTTTTCTCATAGCGCCCTTTCGAGTTTTTACCATGTTCGAGCCGTATTTTTTCTTTTTTTTTTTTTTTTTTGGAAGCAACAGATAATCACAAATTGAAATAAACTTACTTAGAAAATAAGGACATTTATTAGGCAAAGTATTTCTTTACAGAATCCGAGTTTAGGGGCTCGGGAAATATATCACCATCCATTTCCTGGAGAATCAACGCTCTACCGCTCAAAGCCTTATGAACAATAAAAGGACCTTCCCAATTTGGCGCGAACTTACCCTTAGCTTCATCTTGGAAAGGAAAGATTTTCTTCAATACTAACTCACCGACCTTGAAGACTCTAGGGTATACCCGTTTATCATGAGCTCTAGTAATCCTCTGTCTGTAACACTGTCCGTGGCATATCGCTGTCAGCCGCTTTTCATCGATTAAACAAAGTTGGTCCAACCATTGTTGTACCCATTCAATTTCATCAAGCTCGGCCTCTATGAGCACTCGTAGAGATGGAATTTCCACCTCGACTGGTATCACCGCTTCTGTGCCATAAACCAGAGAATAGGGGGTTACCCTTGTCGAGGTCCGAACCGAGGTTCGGTAAGCCATCAAAGCATATGGCAGCATATCATCCCACTCTTTATAATTGTCAATCATCTTCCGGAGAATTTTCTTTATATTTTTGTTGGCGGCTTCCACTGCTCCATTAATTTTTGGACGGTAAGGCGCTGAGTTTTTGTGCTCGATCTTGAACTGCTGACATATTTTCTGTATTTCTGAACCCTTCAGGTTTTTAGCATTGTCGGTTATCAATGTTTGCGGCAAACCGTATCTTGACACAATATTTTCTTTGATGAATCGAGCTACTATCTTTTGAGTCACTCGGGTTAAGGAAACGGCTTCTACCCACTTGAAAAAATAATCAATTGCCACCAGGATAAAGCGATGACCACTCGGCGCCTTAGGGGTAACTTCCCCAATAACGTCCATACCCCGCATTGAGAAGGGCCATGGGGTTGCCAAGCAATGAAGGTGCGAAGGTGGGACATGGATTTGATCACCATGAATCTGACACTTATGGCATCTTCGAACAGACTGCACGCAGTCGCTTTCCATCGTTAGCCAAAAATGACCGGTCCTCAGGATCTTCTTGGCAAGCATGAAGCCGTTCATGTGAGGTCCACATATGCCACCATGGACCTCTTTCATCAACTGGATGGCCTCTTCGACTCCAACACATCTCAACAGGCCCATGTCAGGGGAGCGTTTGTACAGTGTCTCCCCGCTTAGGAAGAATTGGCCTGCTAACCTCCGGAGAGTTTTTCGATCAACACTTGATGCCCCTTCCGGATACTCCTGATTTTTCAGAAAGTTCTTTATGTTATGGTACCACGGGTCTTTGGCTGGCTCAGATTCAAGCTGGCAGCAGTGGGCCGGTCGGCGTTGAACTCGGATCACCACCGGAATGATATCATCATCCTCTCGAGTGATAGATATCATAGATGCCAAGGTAGCTAAGGCATCGGCGAAGTCATTTTTTAGCCTCGGTGTGCTTTCAAATTCTATTATTGTAAATTGCTCGCACAACTCCAGGAGGTGATTGTTATAGGCTATCAAGGTCGGATCTCTCGTGGCATATTTATCCGTCACCTGATTGATTATCAGCTCAGAATCTCCGAACATTAGCAATTCTTTGATTTTCATATCGACAGCCAGCTGGAGTCCCAGAATACAGGCTTCGTATTCAGCTCAATTATTTGTGCTCTGGAACTTCAACTTGGAAGCCACTGGATAATGCTGTTTGCCCGGAGAAACCAGAACGGCTCCGATTCTAGCCCCTCGAGAGTTCACTGCTCCATCAAAATACATTTTCCAGACTGTTTCCTCATTTTCTTCATCCACCGCATGAATCGACTCGTCAGGGAATAGCGTCTTAAGAGGCTGGTTATCCGTTTGAGCTGGACAACTAGCCAACTGATCTGCTATCGCCTGACCCTTCACTGACTTTTGGGTCTTGTAGATGATATCGAACTCCATCAGCAGCATCTGCCATTTTGCAACTTTTCCTGACAGAATCGGCTTCTCGAAGATGTATTTTAAGGGATCCATCCTGGCTATTAAGTAGGTAGTCAGTGGGAGCATATAATGGCGCAGTCTTTGAGCGGACCAAGCCAATGCACAACAGGTCCTCTCCAGCAAGGTATAATTTTCCTCATACTTCGTGAAGCGCTTGCTGAGGTAGTAGATGGCTTGCTCCTTCTTTCCAGATTTATCGAGTTGCCCAAGAATAGCTCCCATGGAGGAGTCGAGAACTGACAAATATAGTAATAACGGAACCTTCTCTCGAGGCGGCACTAGAACGGGAGGGTTCGTTAGATAGACTTTAATTTTCTCCAAGGCATTCTGGCAATCTGCATTCCATCGCCCGTCACTTTCTTTTCGAAGTAGCTTGAAGATTGGCTCACAAGTGGCAGTGAGTTGGAAGATGAATCGGGCTATGAAATTTAATCGCCCTAGAAAACCTCGGATTTCTTTCTCATTTCTCGGTGGCGGCATCTCACGAATGGCCTTTGTCTTTGCAGGATCAATCTCGATTCCATGGCGATTTACCATGAAACCAAGAAGTTTTCCGGAAGCCATACCAAATGCGCATTTTGCTGGATTGAGCTTGAGCTGGTACTTTCGAAGTCTGTCGAACATCTTTTTCAAATGGCAGAGATGATCCTCGTTCTCCTGTGATTTAACGATCATGTCATCTACATATACCTCCATCTCCTTGTGCATCATATCATGAAAGAGGGTTGTCATTGCTCTTTGGTATGTGCCCCGGCGTTTTTGAGATCGAAAGGCATCGCCCTATAGCAAAAGACTCCCCATGGTGTAGTGAAGGCTGTCTTTTCTCGATCTTTCTCATCCATCAGAATCTGATTATAGCCAGAGAACCCATCGGCGAAAGAATAGAGCTTTCGCCCCGCAGTATTGTCGATGATGATGTGAATGTTTGGCAGTGGAAAATCATCTTTTGGACTCGTCCGGTTGAGATCACGATAGTCCATGCAGACTCTGATTTTTCCTGAGGACTTTGGCACGGGAACGACATTTGAGAGCCATTCACTGTAGTTACAGACTTCAATAATTCGGGCATTGAATTGCTTCACGATCTCCTCCTTGACCTCGAGGCTGACAGCGGGCCTCAGTTTCCTCAACTTTTGTTTGACTGGTACACTCCCCAGCTTTAGCGGCAGCTTATGGGCCACGATACTCTTGTCCAGTCCTACCATGTCATCGTAGGACCAGGCAAAGATATCTTGGTAGGAAATTAAGAGCGTTGTCAACTCTTTCTTTTCCAGAGTCATGAGGGCTGATCCAATATTTACTTCCTTCAACTCTTCCGAGGTCCCCAAGTTTATCAACTCGGTCTCATCGTTACTGGGAATCGGCTTGTTCTCGAACTCTGTGAAAGCTTTTCGGATCTCACCATCGTCTGGCTGGCAAGAGTCATCTTCTGCTTCCACTCCCATCGGGTTATGGTCTGGTTCTACATTAAAATCATACTTATCGCACTCTGGCTCAGTTATATCGCATGCATCATACACTAGTGTTTTAGACATCCTGAAAGCATAAAATTTAAACATTTAAACTATATGTCGGATAAAACAGAATTGCATTCATTAAATATAAAAAACCATTACAAAACAAAATCTCTTTCCATCTAGAAGGCAAGGTGGATGGAGGGATGACCAACAGAAAATCTCCCTAAGTTTACCGAAACGCCTGGCGAATTGGGAGAGAACAAGAATCCCAATTCTGCAGCTTTTCTTTTCCCTTGGTTCGAATACCAGACCCATGACTTGGCCCTGCCTCGTCTCTCATGATTACATTCACAGCTTCCTTGATCATTACTCTCTTAGGGTGCAACTTGAATCCTGCGGTCTCCTTCCCTTTGTTGAGGGTTTCTGCTGGATAGGGGAAAGTGACCCGGATATGCGGAATTTTCATTGGCTGGTTGTCTGGGGATCCATCCCTCTTCTTCCGGAAGAACTTCGCCCTGTCTGCTTTTGTCGGCTCGTATCCCAATCCGAATCTCCCCTTCTTCTCCTTGACTTCTATCGGTTCTGTAATTCCATCTAGATTCTTGCCCAAACCTTTCCCGGGAATGCAACCCCGAGACTTCATTTCTTTAGCAACGAAGGCCACAGTGTTAGACAGTGATGGTGTCATCTCGTGTCCTCCTTCCTTCACAAAGGTAACATTCGCAACGTCGAACACGTGATAGGAGGCTTCAATCTTCTCATTCTCCTTTCCGTCATCTGTTAACGGGACATGCCGACTTATCGCTTGATGGAAAGGTATGATATCTGAATCAGCCCTGATCACGTACAGTGTGTCATTAATGATAAACTTAATCTTCTGATGTAGAGATGAAGGCACTGCCCCAGCGTTATGGATCCATGGCCTCCCCAACAACAGGTTGTACGAAGCAGGTATGTCGAGCACTTAGAACTTCGCATTGAACTGTATTGGACCAATTTCAATTGGCAGGTCAATCTCTCCAACACTATCTCTCCTAGCCCCATCGAATGCTAGGATAACCGTCTTAGACGATCGAACCTGTGATAGATCTATCCCCATTTCTTCCAGAGTCGACAAAGGACAGATATTTAGTGCCGATCCATTGTCAATCAGCACCCGAGCTATGAACATTCCATGGCTTTCGACCGTGATATTCAAAGGCTTGTTGTGACCTGTTCCATCATCGTCCATCTCGTCATCTGTGAAAGTGATGGTGTTAGATCCTAGGACCTGCTCGACCAGAGTGACAAACTTCTCCGGAGAGATCGTGTTGGGCAAGTGGGCTTCATTTAGGACTTTCAGCAGTGCCTGTCTATGTACTTCTGAGGATAAGAGTAGTGAGAGCATCGAGATTTGCGCCGATGCTTTGCTGAGTTGCTCCACTATCTTGTATTCTGAATTCTTCATTGCCTTTAGGAAGTCGTGAGCCTCCAGTTCTGACACTGGCTTTTTCAGGGCCTCTCTTGGTTCCCTCACAGGAATCCTGATCAAATCCTGTGGCGTATATACTCTTCCAGACCGAGTGATTCCACTGGTTTCTCCTGCTGAGATTGACAATTCTTCTCCTTCTCCTGTTTTAGCGACGATCTCATAATTCCACGGAACCTTATTGAGATTTTCCACCATCTTTTGGATTGGGAAAGACAAAACTAGAGATTTCTCCAGTTTTTGGGCTACCCTTTCTAGATGTAATTCGAACCCTCCGTAGAGAACCTCCGGGTGTAAATAAACACCACCGATATCGATCACATCAACTTCTTCTTCGACCTCCTCTGTGAAAATTAGATTGACGCCACTTCCTGAGGAGGCGTGTTCAGGCAACGGATTTTGCTGACAATTTGGCGTACCGGCCTCAGGTTTTTTAGGAAATGTGATGGCTCCGATCCGTATAAACTCCCGGATTTTGTCTTTTAGCTGAAAGCATTGCTCAGTCGCATGTCCTCTGGTTCCCGAGTGGTATTCACAGAAAGCATTTGAAGAAGTTGCTTTACTCCCAGGTTTAACTTCGTAGAATGGAAGGGGCGTCAGCATCCCCTGCTTCAAACAATTCCGGTACAACTCGGTGATCGAGACTGGAAGGTCTTGTAGCTCTCTGTTGTCGTTCTGGAAATTTCTCCCAGTAGCATGAGGTAGAAGGTCTTGGTGGTATTGGGTTCCTGACCTTGGAGTACGGTTAGGAATTTGAGGTGGGGTGTTCGGGCGTGGTTGATAGGTATGGTAAGAGGGTGTTGGGTAGGCTTGAGGGTAATATTGGGGAATGTGGTTTTGATAAGAGGGAGGTACATTTTGGTAATTGCGGGGGCGGCTTTGGGAATAGGGTTGGTTTTGAGGATAATTTTGGTTTTGGCGATTTTGAGGAGGGTAGTTGTGATATTGGTTGTTCTGGTTCGGGTAGTTCTGGGGACAAGAAGTTTGGGGGTAGTTCTGGTAATGGGTTTGCCGAGGGGAAACGACAACAACTACTTCATTTTCTTTCATCTTTGGCGGGGCTGACATTTTTGTCAGATTGGATTGGGCCCCTTCAATTTTCCCGCTCCTTATTCTTTCTTCCGTCACCTCGGCCTGTTTGATCGCATCGCCGAAAGAAACCACTACTATGCTCGAGAGATCTCGATAGAACGGCGGTGACTGAATTGACTTGAATATCTCTAACTGAGCCTCCTCGCTCAGCTTAGGGACAACTTTGGCAGCCTCCTCCCTCCAACGAGCAGTATACCTCCGGAAACTTGCGTCTTTACTTTTCAGTATCTGGTAGAGGGTATTGCGGTCTGGCGCGGCATCCCTATTGTACACATATTGCTCACAGAAGGCCTCTACCAGATCTTCAAATGTTTTAATCTGTGATAGCTCCAGGGTCATGTACCAGTTGAGAGCCGGCCCTTTCAACGATCTTCGAAACATCTTTAGGCAAAGGTCTTCGTTCCGAGCATGAATTCCTAACTCCTCTTTGTAAATGCTGACATGCCATTCTGGAGGGCCAGTGCCATCATATTTTGTGAATTCTGGAACCACGAAATTTTCCGGGTACACAATCCCGGGTGGTGCTGACAACTCCTTGTACGTCGCTTTCCTGGACGGCTTCTCCTTTTTCCATTCTTCCATAGTTTTCTCCAATTTCTCCATTTTCAGAAGCCAAGCCGGTGGAGGGCCATTCTCTTCTTTGTTTTCAGTTTCAATGGCCGGGGCCGGTTGGCTATCATTTGAATTGTTTGGTGGAGCAACGACCCTCTCCGGGTGAATGAGGATCTGCGGGGCGGCGGGGGCCGAGCCCTCTGGCGAGGCCTGATAGACATGCCCCTGGATGGGATATGTCGGAGCTCCATAGGCGAAAGGATGAGGGCCCATCTAAGGTCCATAGTAGACTGGTACTGCAAAGTTCGGGCCGACGTGGTTCGGATTCGGCCCTGAGTTCTCCATCCCGATACTTGCAGGGTTTCCATTTGGGGATTCAGTCACAGGAGTCCCGTTGGACGGAGGAATAGGCACCTCCTGAGGTCGACTAAGTTCGTTGATCCTTTCCATCAACCTGTCAATAGTTTCCTGCATCTGAGCTATCTGGGTCGTTCGGGGAGATTCGAGATTGCTTTCTGATGTCATCCTGGAATGAGTCTGTGCTTGACTGCGTGTAAAGATCGGACTTCGAAAAGGGGGAACTGGATTTGCTTTTCTGGGACCAATTTTCTTTGTCTTGTCCTTTTCTTTTTCACCTAAAAAAAAATCATTTTTTTAGTTCACGTGGGTCTTAGGTGGCCTTAAAGCCCTTTCTAATTCGAAGATTTCAATTTTGATAACGACTAATTAAAACAAATGATGGTATATGAATTTTTTTTTTATTATTATTATTATTATTATTTTTTTGTCGTTCCCTACCGATATTGAAAACTTTGAACTTGTTTGGTGTGCTTTTTTTTTTTTTTTTTTTTTAGGACTTCCCCAGACGTCATAAATCCATCAAGTACAAAAAACCCCTTTCTCGTCTTGTATCATAGAATCCTGAGGGGATAATATGGATACAAGACAGTTTTATTTTTGTCAGAGGATTTACAACGATATATGGGCCTGCGAGGAAATAAGAAAAAAATAAATAAATATATATATATATATATATATATATATATATAAAATAAAAAATAAATGATATAAAAATAAATAAATAAATAAATAAATAAAATCACAACTTATTTACTGAATTGAGAGAAAAAATAAAACAAAATTTAACATTCGGACTTTAGATTAATTGGACTTATTCAGACATATTGGGCTCGACTCTCAGCCGATCCCCAGCGGAGTCGCCAGCTGAACGCGCCCCGATTTTCCAGAGAAAACCAAAAAATATAGATATATGCTTATATATGCTTGGCGCTGGTAAAACGAGAAGGGTTTTTAAAAACGTCGATTTTCTCATTAAAATATACTTAAGCCTGTTTTAGAAAAAGGAGTCGCCACCTAGCATTGGATTTAAATGATGTGCTAGGTCACCATATTTTTCTTTTTTGAAAATAATTTTAAAAAAAATGGCTTAAGTAAAATTTGACTCCAAAAATAACATGGTCTGACCAGAGATTCGTTTAAAGAGTTCGGGGGTCAGTTACGCTCGGGGAAGGTGTCAAGCACCCCAAGACGCCCGTCCAAAGACGGTACCTTATCCGATTAAGTCCAATTAGAATTTAAATCTGAATGTTTTTATTTTATTTTTAAATCCTCCTTATATACACATATACACATACACACACATTGAGGGAAGTGATTTCTCTTCTAAACCTAGGCCGTTCTGATGGAAGGCTGGGAATTTTCCACCTCATCTTGTTAGCACATTATATTTAATATGAGTTAAAGAAAACGCATGCACCCACACGCAGGCACACATTGAGGGGAATAATTTCCCTTCTAAATTTAAACCGTTCAAATGGAAGGTTGGAAATTTTTCACCTCGTATCGTTAGCACATTATATTTAATACAAATTAAATAAAACACCCGCACACACGCATCGAGGGGAGTAATTCCCGTCTAAATTTAGACCGTTCAAATTGAAGATTGAAAATTTTCCACCTCGTATTGTTAGCACATTATATTTAATACAAATTAAATAAAATACCCGCACACACGCATCGAGGGGAGTAATTCCCTTCTAAATTTAAGTCGTTCAAATTGAAGGTTGGGAATTTTCCACCTCGTATTGTTAGCACATTATATTTAATACAAATTAAATAAAACACCCGCACACACGCATCGAGGGAAGTAATTCCCTTCTAAATTTAAGCCGTTCAAATTGAAGGTTGGGAATTTTCCACCTCGTATTGTTAACACATTATATTTAATACAAATTAAATAAAACACCCGCACACACGCATCGAGGAGAGTAATTCTCTTCTAAATTTAAGCCATTCAAATTGAAGGTTGGGAATTTTTCACCTCGTTTTATTTACTCAAAAAAAATAAAAAAATAAATAAAAATAAAAAGAAAATAAAAAGTAATAAATAAATAAATAAATAATAAAGGAAGAAGAAAAAAAAATCTAATTTACCAAAAAAAATTAGTATAATAACAACTTAAAAAATAAGAGTAAGATTTACAACAGATGAAAATTTACCACCTTCTTGGAGATTTTTCTTCTTCAAAATTACAATAAAATGAAAATAATATTATTTTCTTCAAAATTTTTCTCCAGATTTCACCTCTCCCATACAAAAATTCCTCTCAAAAAAATTTCTTCCCCTCAAAATTCTCCTTCCTGTGTTGTGAGCCTTCATTCCTATTTATAGGAATGAAAGCCCTCAAACTCGCCGAAGAAACACACGAAAAGAAGTAGGAAAAATATTAAAAAAAAGGGGGTGGGTGCACCGAATTCGGTGCACCCAAAAGCAGGGGGGGACACCCCCTGCTGGCCGTACCAGCGACTAGTGGCTGGTCGCTGGTGCGGCCAGCTGGTCGCACGTGAGACCAGTTTTTTGGTCGCACGTGCGACCTTTTTGCAGCCCCCCCCGCGTTCGGTCCAGGCCTCTCTCATTCTCGTCTGTTTCTTGTCCATTTTGTTCCGAATTAACGCGTTTTTATTCCACTTCGAAAAATCTACAAAACCAAAAAAAAATAAAAAAATCAATTACTAATATTTAATTTACTTAAGAGATTAATAAAACTTAATTTAGCAGTATTAAACCGCATAAATACGGTACAATCAAAACAAAATAAAAAAAAAAAAAAAAAAGGTAACTATAAAATAAAGTATGATTTTTTGCGAGGCAGTAAAAAATGCCTTGTCTACAGAAAAGATAGAGGTGTTCCCCAAGGGGGTGCGCCCCGTGCACGGGTAGGGGTGCCAACCGGGCTAGTGCCCCCGGCCTCTTTGCACTATTTTGGACACTTGAAGATTTTTTTCTCATTGCACAAGTTTGAACATTTGGAGAAGGCACCCATCTGCGCCCTGATGGCCAGAGGTAGCGTGGCAGGGTAGTGAGCATAGGTTAAGGGGTTGCTGGCCAGAGGAGATGAGGCAACGCTTATGGACAGCTAGCTCCTTTCGACGACCCTTTTTGGGAGGGCACTCTTGAATGGCATTTTTGGAGAAGGTCGTTACTTAGACCTTGCCGGCTAGGAGTAGTGCAATAGGGTGGTGTCGGTCGCCATTTGAACCATACCGACTAGGAGGAGCACGGCAAGGCAGTGCCAGTCGTCATCTGGACCCTGCCGGCTAAGAGGAGCGCGGTAGGACGGGGTCGGTCGTCATTTGGACCCTACCAGCTAGGAGTAGCACGTCAGGACGATGTCGCTTGTCATCTGGACCCTGTCGGCTTAGAAGAGCGCGGTAGGACGGTGCTCGTCGCCATTTGGACCCAAGCCAACTAGGAGTAGCGCTGTAGAGTTAGTGCCCGTCGCCATCTATACCCTGCCGGCTAGGAGTAGCGTCGTAGGACGGTGCCCATCGTGGGGCACTGAGGGTGAACCCTTGGATGATGCCTTTGGGAAAGATAACCATAACGACTATCCATTACCTGCATTCAGATTTTTTCGTCGACCATGTGAAGATAGAGTTCTCAAAACTGAAGGATGGTTTAGAGCACAAAAGCATCGGAGAGGACAATGCTGATGAGAAAGCCCCTGAGGAGGGCGAGGTTGATACTACCTCTATCACATGGACGCACCTCAAGACGAGGGCGGAGAAGACTGAGCTTCAAACCATCGCTTCTTGAGCACTTAGGATTTTGTAGACTCCTCTTCAATTATTCCAGTTTTTTTGGCACGCGAGAGTGTAAACTTCTAAGTGGCATAGCCAAGGTACTTTAGAGTCTACTATTTCCTCTCGACGTTATTGCCAAATTGTTTTCTATTTGGTCCTGTTCTCAGAGTTGTATATTTTTGTTGAAAAAAACTTCTCGTCTCTGCCTAGGTCTATGACCAGTAGCCCCCCAGTCCAGGACATGCGTTGATTGTAAGGAAATTGTGTCGTGGACTTAGGAGAAGGGTTTTCCAGAATTCTTGTTCCTCTTGGCCTACAGGGGGGCTACGCGGTGGTTGGTCCGCCTTGGTCGGTTATCGGGGAATTCTTTGTAGTCAGGCTCATTTAAGAACCCTTTTAGGTTATCTCTATTTAGTCCATACATGAGCACTTTTCCTTTTAGAATGCCGAATTTATAGTCAATTGGTGAGGAAAAGTACTTAACTGCAGGCCCTAAGACCCGATCAATGCCCCGCCCTTGGTAGATAACCTTGGTGTTTCCCCAAGTACGAACTATTGATTTCTGGAGAGGGTCTGGTTGTCACACTCGACGTTGAACGCTGGGATGAGGTTTGTGGAGAGTCATTCTCAATGCCGAGAGTCAGGATGTTGATCTAGAAAATCATGTGCGGCTTAGGAGGTCGAAATTCATCCGTGGAGAATTACTCGCGACGCCCGGAGCCAGGATGTGACTCGGGGGGTCGGAATACCATTGAGGAGAATCATCCACGACACTAAGAGCCAGGGTACGACTAAGAGGGTCAAAATGTAACCGTGGAAAATCATCCACGACGCTAAGAGTCGGGGTGTGACTCAGGGGGTCAGAATGCAACCATAGAGAATCACTCACGACGCCGGAAGTTGGGATGCAACTCAGGGGGTCAGAATGCAACCGTGGAGAATTACTCACAATGTCGAGAGTTAAAATACGACTCAAAGGGTCGGAATACAGCCGTGGAGAATCACTCGCAACGCTGGGAGTCGGGATGTTTATCTATAGAATCATTCGCGACTCAGAGGGTTAGAAAACAGCCATGGAGAATCATCTGTGACGTCGAGAGCCAAGATACCACCCAGGGGGTCAGAATGTCGTTGTTGGAGACAGGTTAGAGAGCACTCGTCTCCGTCTCTAATGGGAAGAATGGCTTCTCGTCTTTGCCTTCGAGCCTCGCTTAGACATAGGCTGGAGGGCGCTTGTCTTCGTCTCTGGTGGGATAGAGGGCTGCTCATCTCCGCCTTTGATATGCACTTGCTTCTTGACTTAAAGCATTCATTTGAGGCATGTCCTTAGCTGTAGTAGAACTCAACACTTGGTCATTGCCAAATGAGTTTTGACAAAAGTTCGAGGAGCTAGATTACCGTGACAAAGAGCTTTTTAGCCTAGGTGGCTGGGAGAAAAGCAAAGTGTTGAGCTTACCACTAACCCGATAGGACGGAGCCTAGATAAATGTCTAGGGGTCTTCCCCTTGGAATTTGGAAAGTAGGGATCTCGGTTGTTTCTCCTCTATTTTATATCCCTTACAGAAGCGCTTTCATATTGGCATGGTGATGTTCTATGACGACCTCCTTCCTGGACACTGCACGAGCACGATTGGTTGCTGCTCGGACGTTGCAGTGGCGCAAGGACAGCGAGTAGGCGCTTGCCCTTGCCCATGATGAGCCCTCAGGTTGGTTCTTACTGCGTGTCTAGGAGCTAAGCCTAGGGGTAACCCCGATCGGTTCTTGGCACCATGTCTTTGTGGAGGAGGGGATCTTGATAGCACCGGAGGAGCCTTCTCCGAACCTGCATACTCGTGGTTGCGAGACGTAGGGCGATCCCCGGGTGCGCACCACTTCGAAGATATCACACGAGCGTCGTGATCTTGGGATTACTCCTCAGGCCCTGTTGTCTGGAGAGTTGGTCCCCCCTGAACGCAGAACAACGATAGGCGTAAAATAAGGAACTGCATACACGACTTGAACTCGCTCATTTGGCATTTAAGGAGATTAACCCGAGATGCCTTCATAATTCCCGAGGCCTGTCCTACAACCCCAGGTGGCAGAGTAGACGATTATGCCTGGTCCTATGGGGCAGTTATCCTCGTTGGTAGGAGTTGGTGGGTTTGCCCTTAGAGTTCCTGATATGTCTTCTCTTTCTTCTGTTCTGAGTCTGTCTGTCTGATTAGGCCGTATGATTATCCAGGCTCAGCTGAGTAGAGAGAAATGATCAGGGAAAGGCTTTTTGCACGGTTCTCATAGATCGCGCCAAACTGTTGGTGCATAAAACCGGTGCACATCTCGAGTATGGTTCGGTCGGATAACAAAAATGGGTCCTCTTGGTGAGGTAGAGTTGTTGAGTCGGAATTGGAGTTGAATATTCCTCAAGTGAGCTGGACTGGTCAACCTGAAGGCCTGACCTGCTGAAGTCCAAAGTCATACTCCTCAGTGACCTGTATCTGCCCATGGAACCTAACCGGGGGTTTCCTGGAAAGCCCCTTTGATGTGAGAATAATATCTCGGGGGGAAAGAGTTAGATATGCTTTAACTTAGGAAAATTAGCATCATGGTTCATGTCAAGTATGTAAATAATAAAATTTATATCACTTTATGGCGTTGATTTATTTCAGTATTTATAGAAATGGAATTGCATAATGGATACAGGGCTGGCGCCCAGGTGCTGACTAGGAAATGCCTCAAAATACCCTCATCAATTCTTTTTTGTTTCGGGAAGAGAAACAAATTTTTTTTGGTTCTTGTTTTTTTTTTTTTTTTTTTGGATTAGAAACATATTTTTTGTTTCCAGATTTATGTTTATGTTTCCTAAAAAAAATCTTGTTCACGAATTTATAGTTTGAACAAAAATAAAAAATTAAAAGAGAAAAAGCCAGTTCATGTTTGCAAAATAAAACATAAATTTGAGAACAAAAATCTAGGAACAAAAAATTATTTGTTTTCCTAAATCAAAAATATAAATTTGTGAACAAGGAAATGGAAGTGGAAATCTTAGAACAAAAAATGTTTCTATTCCTAAATAAAAAAATATTTGAGAAAAAAAAATCTAATTATGCTCCCATAGCGAAAGCAAAAATTTAAGAACAAAATGATTTTAGTTGGTATGTTTTGAATATTTTTCACATGGGATATTACTTATAGTTCGAGTCATTTTTTTTTAAATAAAGTATTATTAAATATATATTATGAACGAATTTGATCTCAAAATTGATATATAAAAGAACATTATTTCATTCTATTCCTCTAAACATACAACAATTGCAACCAAACAAAAGAATTGAATAGTGATTCTATTGGTAAATCCACTTCATTCATTCTCTCATTCTATTTCTTTTCTTATTCCATTCCATCTAACCAAATGAGCAGTAGGGTATGAGTTTTATAAATAGATACGTACTTAGGCCAAACATTGGATAGAATCAAGGTGGAATGGAATCACAATTCCTCCACTAATTCCATTCTCTCGATTGGTTAAACAACGGAATGAAAATTTTTGATTCAATTGGAATAAAAAAATTGATGGTAGAATGACATTCCTTACTTCAAGGAGTGTAATGACACTCATCCCGCTAGAATAATATTTTTCAATCTCAAAATAAAAAAAACTGATCAAATACACAAAATTGTCGAGAGATAAATAATTATAAATATGTTTTTATAGAGAGTAAATATATTGATTGTAAAAATAATGTAGAGAAAGAACGTATCTAAATATAAAATCATGAAACAAAATTATACATTATTGATACATTACTGTGAGAGTCAAATCTAGAGAGAGAATGTTGTTAAAAAAATAATTTAGAGATAAAAATGTGCTAGAGAGAGAAAATTGAGATTATAAAATTTTGAAGAAATGAGTAGTCAGTAAGTTTTTGAGAAAAATTACGCTATAAATTTGTTATTCGGTATTATATATATTTATGAATGAGTTTGACCTCAAAATTGATATATATAAAGATATTATGCAAAAAATGGAAAGTTTAATGATTTTATTACTTTATGCATGTAATAGAATCTATTTCATTCTATTATTTCTCTCATTCTATTTCATTTTGATTTCATTTCATCCAACCAGAGCGGTTAAGGATTTGGTTGAGACTCATGAGAGAGATACAGTTGTCAAGAGAAGAGTGGTGAGAATTGAGAGATGAAATTTTTAGAAATTCCAGGGAGATCAAGGATCCAACATTAGTTATCGATGATGTTTGGTGCATGTATATTTTATCTATTATATCGGTAATTTATTCTTTGATCATAGTGAAATCCTTCTCATCCATATATATAGGCATACTTACGCTGGATTACATAAATTTGTTGGTCCATGTGTGTCATGATCCGTCCCGAACACTCGACATCCCGGGCTGGCGTGACGACATCATGACATCACCGAAAACAACCAACCAACCATCTATGACACGACAATATGCATATATATCAATAAACCATCATCTATATAGAGCTATACATATTTCTGTTATGGGAACACACCCGTTCCCCAAATATAATAACAACAAAATATAATACCATGAACCCCTCACAAGTTCGCCTCAGAAAGCTCATCTCAACCCTCCACACGACTCCATCGTAGGACTCTACCTAGCGCCAGTAGGGGACCGACTCCTAGCTGCTTCACCTACGAGTGTACTGCCTTCTTAGTAAAAATATTTCTAATAATAAAACTCATTCTACAACATCTAAATGGATCAAGCGTAAGTTTATAAATACCACATAGCTCGTAAAATCCCCAATATAAAAGCAAGAAAAATAAAGCGACAATATTTAAGTTCCATTCAAATCCAACTAATATAAAAATCATACTAATCACCATGATAATAAATATCAAATCAGCCAATATACGTAAAATACCACATCTCAAGCACACATCTCAAATACACTTTTTAAACACATAACTCAAACACACACCTCAAACACACACACTGGCCAGCCCTAGTAATCGTTTTAACTTCACGATCGGGAGTTGCAACGGTACCATACCACTAGTAGGATTTACCTTCCTAACGGACACCCATCACTCCGCTGAAGCGGATAATCACTTCGCAGTATAAACGTCTAACATCACTCTGCCAAAGCAGATAAATATCACTCCGCCGAAACGGATAAATACTATGGCATTGTCAAATCAATAACATCATCAAATCAATACCATCACTCTACCGAAGCAGATAATCATCACTTTGCCGAAGCAGATAAATACTATAGTATCGTGAAGTCAATAACATCGTCAAATTACGAATCAATAGTATCGTCTAATCAACACCATCGTCAAATTAATAATATCATTATCAAATCACAACATAATGATATCGTTTAATCAACATCGTCAGATCGCAAACATTACCCTTTATTTCCAAAATTGATTTTTAATCCAAAATCATATTTCTCATTTTTCTTTAAAAAAAACGTTTGATTTCACCAAAACTATTTTTCCACCCTTTATTTTTAGAAAATCAGGTATTTTTCACTCTCTTTTAAAACCACCAAATTTCAGTGAAAAACCATTTTCAACTTCCTTTCGAAACCAACACAATTCATCAAATCCATTTTCTCAACTCACCCAAAAACCTGCTTGATCCATATAATTTTGAAATTATTTAATTTAACTACAACAATTTTTCATCATATATATATAAAAATAGTTTGGCAAGAAGATAGTGCACTCACCTCGTGATCCACTCCCAAAAGCTTTTACCAACTATCCTCTAACGTTACTCCGGTGCCTGCGAACCTTTTAGTGATAGGGCCTAAATTAATATTTTAGGTAAAAATGACCCAATCATGCAAATGCAGACCCTATGTTCCGTATTTTCTCATTCCCCACATTTTATTATGTAAAATTATTATTTGGTAAATTTTCATTTCGTTAAAAGTTATTGCATTCCCAAATTTATTATTCCCGCTACGAAATTTTCGATGCGTTAATTTAATTTTATAAACTAAAATAAATTCAACGAAAAACGTTACCCGTTTCGAATCGTTCACGGGTCGCGAGATGGATTTTGGTTTCTATTGGGGTTCTTTCTGTAATTTTCTTTTTTTCTTCTCCTTTTCTTCTTTCTTTCTTTTTCCCCGTTTCTGTTCTGTTTTGGTTTTTGCCAGCCGGCCACGCACCATACGTCGACAATCACCCTCACGTACCCAGCAGCAGCTCCGTTGGAACAGAACGGAGACCCACACACCCACAGCCGGCATTCTCTCTCTCTCTCACTAACTCTTACTCACCGCCGGCCCATCACCCACACCCATCAATGATCACCCAAACACTGTCAACAAAGCAGAACACACATACGCACACCATCATAGCCAGCCGACGACCGACGACCGACCACCCACACATCGCCGAAGTTAATAATCACATACAAAAACACCCACATACCCATCGACCGAACAAAATTGACGAACACCCCACACGCACAGCATCGATAGTTAGAAAACACACACAACACCCACGCTGCACAAAACAAGAAACGAAAAACATACCCACTCCGCCGAACGCCACCCTCGACGATCGACAACCGTCCGAACCCACTTACACCCATGCTCGTTGGATCTCACCACCCCCACGCCGACCTCTTTCTCTCTCTCCTCTATTTTTTGTTCTTGGTTTACAGCCAACACACACAAACACTCCACTCACCTAATTGGAGAGACGGCAATGACACCCCCACCAGACCGACAACGACGCCCACCAACGACATAACAACGGCGATCGAACGACACACACACAAAACACACACAGCACCTTCGCCGAAGCAACGGCTACGATCCGAAACTCACCACTGTCGAACCCTCTCTCTCTTTATTTCCTGATTTCTTCTGGTCTCTTCTTTTTAGTTGTGGAAATGCAAAGCATACATTTATATGCATGGATTTAGTGGGTTATCTTGATCCCTTGGCTTGACACGTTGAGTTCTTGGTTTTGTGCTCCCACGGTTTGTGTATGTGTGTTTCTATATATATATATATATATACTTTTTCTCAAATTACTTTAATCTCCCCCCAAATCTCTTTAAGTGATCATTTAAACCCATTTCAACATTTGATATTTCTCAAATTTTTAAATTGAGTAGTAAATGACATATTCTATCCTATTATTTTTTAAATGCTCTAAAATGCAACTAAAATTATATGTATACAAAAATCCGGGTCTTACAATGTGTGTGATAATTTATTATTTTAAATGTTATTTTTAATCAAATTTCGTCGTAAATTGCGGCATATTTGGTACTCGAGATTCAACATCGTCCGTTAATTTGTAGGTGGTCTCGTCCGCCTGAGGGGAGCTTCAAACTTAATGTGGACGGTGCTTTGAAAAGGAAGAACATGATGTCTTCTTGTGGTGGTATTGTTCGGGACAGTAATGGGGCGGTTAGTTGGGCCTTCTTTTCTCCCCTTGCTGTTAATTCGAGTTTTATTGCTGAGTTCCACGGGTTGTTCTTGGGGATTCAGGAAGCTTTACGATTAGGTCGGCTTCCTCTTATAGTGGAAAGCGATTTGCTAGCTTTGGTTCACTCAATCAAAAAAGACAGTTCCGTCTGGTCGATTGCCTATCTTTGGAACACATTACGGTTTTGGATTCTCTCATTTAATATTCAGATCTCTCATGTTTATAGGGAATGTAATTTTGTGACTGATAGTCTGGCTAACATTGTTTCAACTAGCCCTATTTTGTTTCTTATAGGTAGCCCCTTATCTCATATCGTACGTTCTTATGTTCGTGAGGATTAAGAGGGTATTCCCCGTCTCAGGATATAATTTTCTTTATTTTTAAATAAACTGATCTTTTTTTTAAAAAAAAAAAAGAAGATAAACTTAATATTAGTTAATCCTAATTACATGAGATTAAGTTTTATTCTTTCATCGGCCAAAAAACATGACCAAACATTAACCAAACATTGAAATTACTATTTAATAATTCGAATTTCAAACACATATATCCATTCCCTATTAAACACTTAAAACTGAATACATTAAATAATTATAAAATTAAGTGCGTTTTATAACAAAATCAAACAATCACTTAAAATATAAGAATTACTTAAAAATTGTTTAAAATTTTAAATGATTTGTGATTCACTTAATTTTTAAGCACTTAAAACTTAATACCATATAATATCAAATTATCATAACGATAATTTTATACTAATACTGTAAATTCTCACGAAAAAAGTTATATATAAAAAAATTATAAATAGAGAAAATACTAAATTGAGAAAAAATAAAGAGATAAAATTGTAGAGAGAGAACATTTTGGAAAATAAAGTTGTAAAATTATTTTAGGAACATAAATTGGTACAAAGATAATTTTTTTGAAGTTAAAAATATTGAAAATTGAAAACTTAATCTATTCAGTACTTAATAAATTCAACATTTATAATTTCAGCACTTAAAATTTTCAACACTTAAAATTTAGTACTTAAAATTTAGCTTTATCAAACATGCCCTTAATGTTTTTATTTTTTATACTTCTTTTTCCTCTTTTCCTTCCTGCCTACACCATCTTCTCCATCGATTGTTGGTGCCAAATTCTCTCTCTCTCTCTCTCACACACACAACACTAACTAAACATTAAAATATCAATGGTCATTCAAATACTAAATTTCTTTTGTCACCAAATATAAGAATAGTAATGATTATTTAATTCCATTACGATAATAATTCTAATGCTATTATCATTTATACCATTCCAACGTGGTTACAACATCAAACCCTATTGTCGGTATATCCTATTATCATTAGTCATTATACAAGTATTATTCTACTAATTTTAAACTTGTAAATCCATGACATATATCTAAATTTTTGTGACATTAATATTAACATTTTTATATATACACATTTACGGAAATTATGAAAAATTATAAACATAATAATAATTGAACAAAAAAGGCAAAAAAAAATAGCATTAACGAATAATATATTATCTAATACTAGGATTGCACCAACAAAAATCATTTCATAAATTTAGAGTAATTTGAAAACCACATTAGGGTTTTACATTAAATAAAAAATAAAAATAAAAACATAATCTTGCAGGGTCCAAATTGCAATTATGCATCAGAGGGGTTTCTATTAGAGGGTAGAAACTGTCAAGTATTAAATGCACTGCACTCATCAATCACACATCAATATCCTCCGACGGCGGTGCTGGAGGCGGCTGACAGCGAAGACTGCACCTGCAGCAGGTGGTGGTAGCAGTCCGCAGCCGTCGGCCGCTGCTCCGCGTTATGATCCAAACACCTATTCTGCAACTCCCTCAGCATCTTCGGCACGCTCACCAACCCACAAGTCTTCACCAGCTGTCCCACACCCCACACGTCAACCTTCACGCCGTGCAAACCCCTCCCCATCTCCGGCGCATGTTTACCACTCGCCGCCGGGTGCGGGTATATCTGCGGCGCACCCACCGCCTCCTCGAACCCGATCACGAACCACTCGCTCTCCCTGTCGCACCTCCTCATCACCTTGTCCCAACCCAAATCCCTATGCATGAAAGAGAGATCGTGGAGGGCCACCAACGCTTTGGTCACGTGTTTGAGAGCCTCCACCAACTGGTCGCAATTCCACGGCTTTAATCTACACCCTCTGGGCTTGAAAACCACCGACAAGTCTCTTTCCGACGACAGGACGATGAACTCGGCGTGCGGGACGCGGCGGTCCAAAAAATCGTATATTTCTTTGGCGGCGGTCCATTTTCTCTTACTAGAAAAAAACCTAGTCATCAAGTTAGGCGTCAGTTCGATGAAATTCGCGTTACCCAAATCGATTCTCTCGAAATCGCTGTAAACAAACTGAGTTTTGTAATTGCTGAAGCACCGGTCGGCTAGGAGCGGCAAAATTCCGGCGATCTTCCAACACGGTACTAGGGCTTTTAACCTGTCCCCCGGCAACGACAAATCAACGGTGCAAAGATCCGTTCGAATTATCCGGTCCGGCGACCGGCTCAACGCACAAAACGTGACAATATAACCCACCGCGTAGTAACCCAATACGTAAGGAAGCTCCATGAAAGTCCACAATAGCTTCTCCACAATTAAATTTGACGGACCAATTTGCCCTTCCCTTGTCTGATCAGTTTCCTCCCCTCTCCATAAACACAGGTTTCTGATAAAACCCGTTAGGTTAGGCCATTGATCCTGCAAATTATCTGGTTGGGAAGAAATGGGTTTTCGAATAAAACCCATTTCGAGTGGGCAAAATTTGGATACGACCCGATTGATGCAATCGTCCCAAAGGGGTATGAATGAGTCGCGGCTAGTGGCGGTGGCGCCGGTGAGACTAGGGTTTGGCCTGAGAATTGAGCTGAGTATTTCGAATGTGAATGATTTGGAGTCAAGGAGGTCCGTGGAGGTGGTGAAGAAGATATCTTTTTCTTGGGGTAAGTCGCGGTAGATGTCTTTCCGGAGGGGAAAACGGAGCTCCTCCGGCGGTGGTTCTTGCAGGTGGGAGGACAGCTCGAATAGGGTTGGTAGTGTTTGAGGAGGAACTCTTAGATAACCCAAGCAATAATCCGTTGGGTCTTGATATTCCCATGGAGAAATATCTGGAAAACATTAAAATATAATGTTAAAACGCTGAAATTAAATAAAAAACTGAAAATATTGTACAAAGATTATAATTTTTTTAGGGTGGTTTTGAACCTCATTAACCCCAAAAACCAACTCATGAGCGATGCGATTTTTTTTCACACCTATTATTTAATTATTGGTACTTTTCACATGTGGGATAAAATCAACATTTTTTTTGATTGAGCTCGACACACATAAACCCTAAACAGTATATTAAAACAAGTAAAAATAACAAATTGGTATGATATAATCCCAATGAGCCAAATATAACTTGAGGTGCATGTTTTTACTACGAGTAGTATCATGCATGGAGTAAAAAAAAAAGTAGAATGTGTGTGTGTGTGTATATATATATATATATATATATATGAATTCTAGTATAGGACAATTAGCCCTATTTTGTTCACATTTGCAATGTTCAGAAACCAATTTACTATTTTTTTTTTCTAACATTTTCTTCTTGTAAGGAAAGGAGAGGTATTTTTATTTTTTTATCCATCTGAATTCGATCTCCCTGGGAGGACCGCAAGAGTAAACTCATTAATGTACCAAGCCGAGGTGAGGCAATGTGTATTTAAGATCATCCCACCTAGGAGTAACTAGTTAATCACCTCGGAATTATTAGTTGAGATGCACCTAAAGTTGGACTGACCAACCTTACCGTTGGGAAAAGAATTATAATATATGCTAATAATAATGAGTTTGTGAAATAATAGAATATATATATATATATATAGAGAGAGAGAGAGAGGTCACCCAAAGCTCTAATTTATAAATAATCTGGAAATGGGGGGAAAAAAATGTACTTGGATCAATGAAATCAACAAGAATCTATCGGTAGTATATAATCAAGATGACGATAGATTTATAGTTGAACAGTATCCATACAGCACTTACATCTTACGGAGGATTCTGTAAATGGTAGTTGAACTCTTTCACTGAAACCTGCGATCAAATAATAAACCTAGACTTCAAAAAAGAAAAAAGAAAAATATAATATAGGCTCTAACGTTGTACAAAGAATATGAATATTTCATGGGCTTGGCTACAATAGAGCCAATGATACAACCGTTGAAGTTAGATGGTTGATTAAAAAAAGTTACAAGTTTTTTCGAAAAGTTACAACTTCATGAAAAAATTTGTAACTTCTTCCTCCAAAACTTGTAACTTCAATGGCTATACAGCCGCTGTATTATAGTTCGCCCCATATTTTATTATCTACAAGTACCGGAGGGTTGAGGGGGAGGTGACGGTGGCTTTCGTCGGCCGAATACTTTGACTTGTTGGCCGGGAAAGAATCTATCGACTGAGAATCCTTTGAGGGGACCATCTTCGAAAGCTTCCATGGCGCTAGCGACGGTTGTATCATCCAAGAAAGCGAGTTCGTCTGCGTTTAAGAAGCTTAACCCTTGAATTTTAATCCTCCCACCTCTCTGGTTACTATGAATTTGATGATGATGGTGGTGGTCGCTTTCTTCAGCCC
Organism: Eucommia ulmoides; assembly: GCA_016647705.1. Classification (NCBI taxonomy): domain Eukaryota; kingdom Viridiplantae; phylum Streptophyta; class Magnoliopsida; order Garryales; family Eucommiaceae; genus Eucommia; species Eucommia ulmoides. Next base: position 3,416,313 of record CM028336.1, read on the forward strand.
ATAGGCTGACGGATTCTTCCCAAACCATTCGGATCTTCCCGACGCGACGGATCTCCTTTGATGATGAGGATGAAGATGATGGGCCCGCCACGTCTAGTGCGGCGGCGGTGGTAGGAGGAGGTGGAAGATGCGGTGGCGGAGTTTCAAACCCTAGTACGGTCACCAATTGTTTTGATCTTGCTGCCAAAGAGGGAACATCAATGAATGATTTTTAGAGAGATGGAGAGAGAAATAAGTAATTGGGTACCTGAGAGAGGATGCTCTTCTTCCCTGAACGGCGGTGGTGGCGGCAGAGCTTTAACTGAACCAAAACCCTGGCGGCTCTCCTCACCGCCGACGATATGAATTCCTCTTTGAGGCATTCTCATTCTTGACCCCATGAACTGAGATAATTCCTCGAATACTTCCTCGTCAAAAGAAGCCGGCAACCTATGCAGCTTCCTCTCATACGGCGACAACCTAAAGTAACTCTTGTTTCCGACGACCGTCTCTCTCTCTCCTCCCCTCTCCCACTCGTAAACTTTCCGGAACTCACCCAACATGTTATCCCACTTTGTCCCAGCCGTCTTAGCGTCTCTATTCACCCCATGCCTCTGCAAGAACTCCGCCACTTCTCTGTCTTTCTCCGCCCTCGTCTTCCCCCTCGCCGGCGGTTCAGAGTGGGACACGAATTCCGCCGTTGGGGCGAATCCCGACCCGGAAACGTCAGACCCACCTTGGTATTGGGTCCTCCAGGCCTTCGCTAGCCAGAGCATCTCGTCGGGCTTCCACACGGGGCTCACGTACTTGCCCTTTCGGAGTTGATGGTGGAATTGCTGCTCCGTTAATTCTGGCTTGGTCGTGGTGGCGGCGGCTTCTTGGGCAGAAGCAGCGGAATGGGACGTCGGCGATGCGGTCTCGGAGGATGACGCCGCGGTGGAGTGAGGGTGAGTTTGAGGTAGAGGTGGCGGGCTTGACTCGCTGCTCGGAATATTCATATGGGTCTGTTTTTGCTGATGGGTTGGGGAAGGCAAGAGCTTCCATTGACCCGTGGAGCTAGTGATCCTTGGCCGCTTTGGATTCACTGCTTCAAATTTCTCAAACGGAGTCGAACTCGAAACGTAAAGAGGGGCGGAGATGAACGGAGGAGTCACGGTGGCAACCGCCGTCTGTGGCGGTTGTTGAACGGTGGTTTCCGGTGATTCTTGAACTGGGTCTTCAGGAGAAGTTGATAAATGTTGTTTTTTGGTAGATTCTCCTTTCTTTTCACCCATGTCAATATCATATGGGCCCAAAGAAGAAAACTTGGAAGAAAATGAAAAATAAAATGGTGGTGTTAGGGAAGAACCGGAACAAGAACCACCACCACCATTACTATGTGACTAGCTTGGTTCAGTTCCCCTACAAAACTTATTTATATATAGTTGGCTAAAATAACATTTTATACCCTCTGAGTTAAGACCTTTAGGCCATGTTTGGTAAGTATTCCCATCTCAAAAAATTTCATCCCATTCTCAGATTGTTTTTTTTATTTTTATTTAGGTATTGGTAAAATTGTTTTCGTTCTCATTCCCATCCCAAAATAAAAAATTATTCCCACTTTTTCTTAAAGAAGTGAGAAATAAAAAAAGATTATTTCTCAAAATTCTCATATCATTCCCAAACCAAAAAAAGGATAAGGTTGATATTAATAGAATTGTTAATGAGATCTGACCTTCAACTCTTGTGAGTCTCTCTTTTCTTTATCTTTTTTTTTTTTTCTTTTTTCTTATTCATCGTTGTTCTTCTCATGTCTGGTTCATGGTTCGTCGTCCTCCTCTGTCCTTAGGGTTTTGATTTCGACCTGTAATCGATTTCGATTTCAATTGAGGTTTAGGATTTCGATTTCGATTTCACTTGGAGTTTAGGATTTCGATTTCGATTGGGGTTTAGGGATTGATTGCTTTATAATTTCTTGATTGTGATTTAGGATTTGATTATTTGATGATTTCTTAATTGTGGTTTAGGATTCGTTCTTGATTTCTAAGATAAAATCGTTACCAAACGCGATTTGCTTCCAAGAAAGAAACATAATTATCATCTCATTCCTATCTCACTGCATGGGATGGGCATGAAACAATTACCAAACGGGCCCTTAGTTAACCAAACTCTAATCTTAATAGAAAATCCCTAGCCAACCTCGGTATAAAAGCTCTTATATTATTTGTATATGTTTGTCTATTGTACTTTTCTCATATATTACCATCGCTCTATGTTATTTTAATATTCCGTCTCTCAATCATTCTAATATGGTATTAGAATCAAAACCATCCCAAGACTTGTAACATGGTAGATATGTATCTAGTCTCACTAGTCAAACGTCTAGAATTCAATCCCTCTTCCAACATATGTACCAAAAAACAACAATAACAAGGCTATAGGAATTCATCTCTCATTCCGTGCAGTTGAATGTTGCACATTTCTTATCATTCCCATGTAGTCAAATCATCTTTTGCAAACCGGATGTTACACTTAAGAACAAATATTAAATTTTTGTCTTACATCGATCACTTGAGAGTTTCCAAACCAGCAACTACTCCGCTTTTCACGGCCTTCATAATACTTTTTTAATTGAAAAATAAATAGATAATTGGGGGGAGGAAAGTGTAAACTTTACCCTTTAGGGTACACATTCATCATGCAAGACCCTCACCCAAAAGCAACACACAAAGTGCAATTTAGTTGATGCTTTTTTAGGGTTAAGGGCACAATCCATTTTCTCTTATCTTGAAAAAGGGAAGTTGGGATGTAAGAGAGAGATATTTGTAGTATGTTTGTTTGAACATGGAAATGCAGAAAGATGGCGTTGAGAAGCAGCCAGAAAACACTAATAATTAGCCATTTTTTAATTAAAAAAAACATGAAAATTCGAGGTTGTGGAACCTGCTGTGAATAAGACGTGTCAGTTTAACAGCTCATAAAAACATCTTCCCAACTTAAATCTTTTGATGTTTGATTGTTTGGTTAAGAGAGAGAAAGAGGAGAGGGAAAGAGAGAGAGAGAGAGAGGAGAGGGAAAGAGAGAGAGAGGATTTAGGGTGTACTGTATATATAATGATTGTACTGAAAAAACGCGGCTGAGAAAAAGTTCTACTACTACTAAAAATACTTTCAGTTCTTTATTACTATGATTCATATTAGAACCTTTTACACTTTGAACCTCTTAGTTTTTAGAGATTTCTCACTTTAACCTCTACCTTTTCAATTTAAATATATTAGTATTTTTGTCATTTTCTATGATAGAATTTATCCATACGGGTGATTCTATGTCGAACAAGTGACTAATTTCTGTTATGAAAAATAACAGAATTATCGATTTGTACTGACTTGACATGATTTTTATATTTCAAAATTTAATCGGTTTAAATTGAAAATATAAGTGCTAAAAGATTTTTTTTTTTCAAAACTTGAGAGGTACAAAGTGCAAAACCCTTTTCATATTATTAATTATAGGGTTAATTACACTTTATCTCCTTGTTATTTAAACGTGCCACCTACCCCCCTTGTAATTTTGGACTTCAGTGCCATCGTTATATTTTCCATTAACTCTAGTGGTCAATGGACGGAAGTCAACGAAAATCCGTTAAATAGTATGAAATGACATTTATACCCTTAATACTATTTGAAAAATTGGGTAAGGACTATTTTAATACTATTTGAAAACTTAAGGGGCTATAAATGTATTTTTTTAGGATCTTCGTCTTCTTCGTCTGCTCTCCGTCTTCGCCGTCTGCTCTCCTTCTTCGCCGGTTGCTCTCCATTTCGATTTCGAAATCGAAACCCTCAACCCTCACGTTCGTCTTCTTCTCCGTCTTCGCCATCGTCTTCGTCTTCTTTTCCGTCTTTGCCGTCGTCTTCGTCTTCTTTTCCGTCTTCGCTGTCACGTTCGAAATCGAAAAACCCTCTTCGCTGTTTCTCCGTTTCGATTTCGATTTCGAAATCGAAATCGAAACCCTCAACCCTCACGTTCGTCTTCTTCTTCGTCTTCACCGTCGCCTTCGTCTTCTTTTCCGTCTTCGCCATCACGTTCGAAATCGAAATCGAAACTGGATTTCGATTTCGAAATCGAAAAACCCTCTTCGCCGTTTCTCCGTTTCGATTTCGATTTCGAAACCCTAGTTCGTATGTGTATGTATGTATGTATATGTATATGGTTGGGTTGGGATCGATTTCGAAATTGATGGTGTGGATGGTTGGGTTGGGGGTGACCGGCGACGTTGGATGGTTGGGTTGGAGGTGGTTAGTACCCAGAAAAGAGAGAGAGAGAGAGAGAGAGAGAGAGAAGACGTCGGAGTTCGCTGGAGCAAATTTTGCCGTCGGAGTCGTCGAAGCAGAGAAACGTTTTAGGAAAAAATACATTCCCTTAATGACACGTTTTAATACATTCCCTAAATAATCGAAATGTTTTAGTTTTTAAAAATTTTGCAAATAGATCTCTTGAATTATTTAAACAAAATGACAAATTTTTTCTTAATTTTAAAGTGAATAGATACAATTATCCCTAATTTTAACCGTTGTATTTAAGTCCAAAACTATAAGGGGGATAAGTGGCGATATTTAAACTATAAGTAGATAAAGTGTAAATCGGCCAAACAACAAGGGGTAAAGTGTAATTAACCCTTAATTATACGTGTTGGTCAAAGAGAGAGAGAGAGAGACTTTGGTTTGGGTTGGTTTGTCAGTGTACGGCAATATATTGTAAATACAAAAATAATTTTTCAAAATTAGTTTAAAAATAAAGTAGCAAAATAATTTTACCAATTTATAAATATTGTATTTATTAGGGTCTTAGATTCTGGCTATTTTGGAATACCTACCTGCACTATTTTGGAAGCGGAGCTGTGCGTTGCACAACTTGCACACTGGCATTTGAATTGTTGCTTCATGGGGGATTCTAAGGGTGGTGGTGGAAACGAACTCGTCGGATACCATAGCGCTCATCACAAAAGACTGCCCCGCAAACCACCAACTCAAGCTTTGGGTTAAAGATTACAAAAAAAATAAATAGAAAACAACAATTATAACATCTAGTTCACACCTAGAGAGGAAAACAAATGCGTTGACGTCTTTGCTAAGAAAAAAACCAATGGAATTGTGAATCTGAAAATTATAGACACCGCTAAGAAATGGAAATATTACTTTTTGGCTGAAATGAACGAAGAGGTTTTCGATAGCGGCCCGTAGATCTTTTCGTTTATCATCTTGTACCCATATATATATATATATATACATATATATATATATATATATATTAAGTAATTTTTTAATAATTATAACTTGGAAAAAAATTATTTCGTATATAATTTTGTGTTTAAAATAATTTTTACAATTTTTTAATTTCTTAAAACATTCTCTATGTACAATTTTTTTTTTAATTTAATATTTTCTTTCTCTATAGTTGTTTGTATATAATTTTTTTCTAAAATTATATATTAATGATTTTAATAATTTAATAATGATTGTATTAGATATATGTTTGATGATTTGAAAGAACAAGTGCTAAAAATAATGACGGATCAAGTCACACATCACTTCAAATTTTAATCAATTTTAGATGATATTTGTATTTTAACTAAATATTTCATTTTGTTATCAAACATGTTTAATTTAACTAAATACTTGATACATTCAGTTTTAAGTTTTAAATGAGAACTTTTTTTTTTTTTTTGAAAACGAACTCTTTATTAAAAAAAATGAAAAAATTACAACCTTAGACGGGGAAGACCATCTTGATCCTCACGAGCATAAGAGATTACATTGTGAGGTAAGTGACTACCTAAAGGACATAACAAAGGGCTAGACGAAACAATATTAGTAAGACTATCAGTAACAAAATTACATTATCGATGAACATGAGAAATCTGAATGTCAAATGATAGAATTCAAAACTGAACTGTGTTTCGGAGATGGGCAATCAACCAGATTGGACTATCCTTCTTAATTGAATTAACCAAAGCTAGCGAGTCGCTTTTCACCAGCAGAGGAAGCTGCCCTAAATGCAAAGCTTCCTAAATCCCCAAGAACAACCCATGGAACTCTGCTAGGAAACTTGAACTAACAGAAAGGGGAGAGAAGAAAGCCCAACTAACAGTTCCATTACTATCTCGAACACCACCACCACAAGAAGACGTCATGGTCTTTCTCTTCAAAGCACCGTCCACATTAAGTTTAAAACTCCCATCGGGTGGACGGGTCCAACAACAAATTAGCGGCCGACGACGAGTAACCTGCTTAATCGAACAACCCAACAGAACCAGAGACTGAGTCCCAAAAGAGGATGAAACCGATTTAGATTTAGTCAAAAGGCTCAGCGCTTGAATCATGTTCCTAACTTTGAAAATTATCTAATTATCAGACATGGAAATATCATCATAGATAGCACAATTCCAATTGAACCAAATCTCCCAACATATCAGTGAAGGGATCAACGCCCCTAATTTATGAAACTGAGAACTCCTTTTTAATCTACTCCACTACAACTTAATACGGTGTATTAAAGGTTGAGGAATAAAAAGAATATTAAAAAATGAGCTAAAATACTACTAGACCTTTGAAGCAACCTCACTTTTCAGAAAAAGATGTTGGATATTTTCAGTGGAACGAAAGAAGCAGCATCGACAACCCGAAACCAAAAGCACTCCCATTTTCTGGATGATATCATCAACTGCAAGTTTGTTCTTCAAAAGTCGTCACATGAAAATCTTAATCTTTAAAGGAAATCGCATACTCCAAAGATTAGAATAAAGAGCAATCAGGATTATCTCCCTGCTAATAGCCCTCCAAGCAAATTTCATGGAGAAGACTCCATTACCGCTAGGAAGCCAAATGAGAGAATCGAATTCCGATAACAATACTAGGAGGGAGCCCTCCAAGAAGTCCTAAGTATCATCTTCCAGATCTGAGGAGATCTATTCCTTGTCCTGTAAGCAAATTTTGACAGAAGACAACGAGTTGGTAAAATGGAGATCATTAGCAAGGATACCAAGGCCCCAATTATCATGCCAAAAACTAGTTAGCGCTCTATTGCCAACTTTTCATCTCGATAAATGCATAAAAGTATTTTTTGCCGACAATATATCTTTCCAAATTTTAGAACTCCCAATATGATCTTACCACAGAAATAACGGGATATTATTAGTGTATTTGGTGCGCATAAAATCACATCAAAGAGACTTCCCTTTCAACAGAGATCAAATCCGTTTGAGAGAAAAAACCAGCTTCATATCTTTTAGTTTACGAAGACCAGGAAGAGGTATCTTGACAGACTTTATGCCAAGCCACCCAATACCTTTTCTTACTTGAATCTGAGTGGCCCCAAAAAAATTTTGCAAACATGGATTTCTTACCTGAAGAGGGAAGGAAAATAAATATGCTTTAGAAGAACAAGTTTACCTCCACTAGATAAAAGCTTAGCCTTCCATCCATTGACTTTCTTAGACACTTTCTCGATAAGACCAATAACGTGACTCGCTTTAAGATGACCATAGGTGAGGGGCACTCTAAGGTAAGTATAAGGAAAACCACCTTGACTAAAGCCTGTGGAAAGACCAATAGCCAAGCGACGCGCATTAGGATAGTTATGATGCAAATAGAAATTACTTTTCGGAGCACTCACAAGTTGACCAGAGGTTAATTGATACTTTTCAAGCACCTGCATTAAATTTCTAATACTGCGAGAACTTCCGTTGCAAAAAAATGAGGGTATCATCTGCAAACATCAAATGAGAAACCAGAGGACAACGTCTTTTAGTTACAAAAGGTTGAACCCAACCATTTGTCATGGAACGATAGATATTTAGACTAAGAATCTCTTGAGCCAAGATAAACAGTAAAGGAGAGATAGGGTTAATAAACAAAATTGTTAGAATGGATAGTAATGTTAGAATGGATAGTTATTTGTACATTACATCTCTCTCTCTCTTTTTTTTTTTTTTTTTTTTTTTTCATCTAGACGAAGACCTCATCCGCATAAATCTATGTTGACCTCTATTCTCACAATTAGTTACAAAACTGTTTGAATTTATTATTTTTATCTTTTCAAAAAATATCGTTAATGTGAAATCTCAAATTAGAAATATTAGAAAATATTGTCTGATATATAAAGTAACATATGGACTACTATTAGTATTTTCACTTAACCATTTTTGGCCACTTGAACTCTATCCAAAAACATTGGGCCAGTGAACTGCTTGGGGCTTTACAAATCAGAGTCAATCCTTGTTCGGAAACGACATTGTAGTACTGTTGATAGAGGAATAGAGTCTTCAAAGAGGGGCCTGTGTTCATTTATGGATTGCTATCTACATCACCAACCAAAAAGATATACTGAGCCAACATGACGAAAACGTTGCGTCTTTGAGAGGGGTAAGATTCCACATCAAAACTATTTGAAAAATTTATCTGATATATGTGGTATCATGTAAATTACTACTAATATATTGACTTAAGTATTTTGAACCACAAACGTGAATTCAATCCAAAAGATATTGGACCAATAGGCCACATAAGACGTTACCGTTAAATTGTCAAAGTCAAACTAATGACCAACAATAACATGAGGTGTCATGTGCAAATTATTTTGCTCTCATTTTAATATTTGTTTTTACTAGAAAAATTATATAGACTCTCTATTCACAAAGTCAAAGAATAAAATTGTTTAATTTAAAAGTTAGAAGAGTAAATAAAAGATACAAGAGAACCAAAATGCAATTCACCCTAGAAATATATAATTAAAAACAAAGCAATATTTTATTACCAAGGCCAACTAGAACACTCCTTCTGTGTGAGCGTGTGTGGTGGGGTGGCAGAAGGGATGAAAGTGACACTTCAATGGCTCTGAACAAAAGACTCCTCTCGGTCTCTCTCATCAACAAACATATATAAACACAACAATTGGAACTTAGGGGAGTAAAATGTCACTTTTATAAACAATTAGGGTATAAACTGTAATTACCATATCACATGCAGTCCGACGCAGAGTCAAGGGGTCACTCACGAAATTTATGTAGTGTGGTTGTGTGTATATATATGTATATACAAACATATAATTGATATATATCTATGTGTGTGTGTGTGTGTGTGTTGTATCGGATCATGGGATGGGTTGTCGGGTCATGGAGCAAACACATATTCTTCTTCCCAATCTCTCTCATTAACGTCGTACACGCATGAAACTTGGCCACCTCCTGCCCTTCCCAAATGAGGAAATTCATCTAAATATATAATATAGATGAATTTCTTTGAACTAATTAAAATAGAGTTATTAATAATATAAGTATTGTTTTTTAAGATTAGAAAGTTATATTTTTTTATATATTTGTTGATTAATTTTGTATAACAACAATTAAATCTTTATCCCACTTAAGTAGGGTCGGCTCATCCCTCAGTTAGGTTTGAATTCTGATTCATGTCATAAGAGTTCTAGTAAAGTTTTACGCTGCAGGTTGTTAACTACGTGACGCAACTCTCCTTCTATATCAAGACTTGGAATTGGTTGTGTAAAAAATATAACATAAAACACCCAATAGACGGAGTTTGTTGATTAATTTTGTAAATATATATATAATATATAGATATAGATATATACTTATAGAGAGAGGGGGGGGAAGGGAAGAAGTTACTGGATTATAAATATAGAGGTAATATATATATAGAGAGAGAGGTGGGGAAGAAGTCATTGGATTATAAATATATACATATAGAGAGAGAGGTGGGGAAGAAGTTATTGGATTATAAATATAGAGGTGTAAATCTAAAGTTTTTGGATGTACGTAGATATCTACTGTTGATTGTGATGAGACAATGTGGTAGCACACAATCTCCCCCATGCTTCTGTAGTGTGTGTGTTTGTGCGTGTCTCACTGTGTGTGAGAGAGAGGGACCTTTGTTTGCAACTTTGCACCAGATATAAGGCTGCAATGAATCGAGTAGGCCCATTTAAAATCTCCTCTTTTCACTTTTTTTTTTTTTTTTTCTTCTTGTTTTGATTTTTTTTTAAATGGTCCCTTAAATTTCACAAACCGTTAGCCTGTGGGAGGAGGAGACACAGAATGACAGATGAATGTATAGGGTAGAACTTGTATTTTCTCTCTCCTCTCTCCCGCTCTGGGCTCTACTTGTAAGGAAAAAACCCTACCCCTCCTTTCTAGGGCGGCGTCCCTCCTTTTCGCCTATATACATTTCACCAGTTTTTGTTCCCTTCCCCCCCTCTCTCTCTTCTCCCTTCCCCTTTTCTCTCTATACTCTCTCTCTCTCTCTTAAATACTTGCTGTGTATTACCTCCCAATCCCATGTCCTTAAAGTTTGGAGGTAGTTGTGAATAGGTCACTAGTTTTGTAATTATATCATGATAAATTATTCAAGTTTGGTGAATATAATTAGAATAATTTCACTCCCCTCTTTCTGAAACTCCATAATTTGCCATATGTTTTTATTATGTGCTAAAATAGTTACATATAAAAAAAAAACATGCGATCTTCTCTCTCTAGCCTACTTTAATAATAATAGTTAAGAGAGTAACTTGATTAGCACTAATTGTGCGATCTTCTCTCTCTAGCTGTAAGTACTTTCTATTAGGGTTTTTTTTTTTTTTTTTAAAAAAAACAATTTTTTGTATGCTTATCTCTGTTTTAAATAGTTAAATTAATGGTGCATAAATGGAAGGGTGGAGACACATGCACTAGCGGAGCTTTTTTCTGAGTTAATTTTCATGAGCTATCAATGGACCCCCAAACATCACGCCAGTGCCCTATGATGCTATTGCAGGGTTGTGGCCAATACATATATAGGGTAGGATATCTAGGTTTTGCCGTCTTTCTTCACGAGGAATATTTCTAGGGGGCAATTTTGGGATCATAAAACTATTGCTTCCACCAAAATATATATATATATATATATATATATTCTTACTATCTGCTTTTTATTTATTTTTTGATAAGATATGATCAAGTCAGTTTAAAAGTATCTTGACTCATTATCTCTTCGAAGGATTTTGAGAGACACTCTCCTCATCGACTGAATATTTTGAAATTTATATGGCTCCGTAAACTTTAAAGAATAATAAATATAATTTAACTCATATTGGTAAAATGAGATCGAGAAAATAATTATATAATTAAATAAATAATTATTTAATTAATTAGTAATTAAAAATATGAAAAATAAAAATGAACCAAATCTAAATTCTTTGTTACAAAGGATATTACAAATAACAGATGATAATAAATAAATAAAAAAGATAAAAGAGATTGATCTTACAATACGGAATGAAAAACAAAAATAAGATAGTTATTGTATTATAAGACAAAATAGAAACAGAAATACTTACTGTATAGTAAAACAAATTGACACAGAATACCAGAGAAAAGGATCCAGACAATTGTTTGATGATTTGTCCTTAAAGCATATTTTGCCCCCACTAAGTGCTCACAGTTCGAATGAGCGTCTGTCTATCAGAATATAATGATAAAGTGATTAATGGTACCAACACTAAAAACTAGAAGCCTGAAAGAACTAGAATATGTTGAACTCTCTCTGGAAAAAAAAAAAAAAAAAAACCTACAACAACAACTACTAGGAAACCGTTGTGATGAAAAATGCAATACAAGCTTATGGAATGCCTATATGTAATGAAAGTCTACCCTTTTATAGGGAGAAAAATCAGTAACTGAAGAGATCTGAAATAAAATAGAATAATAATAATAATAATAATAATAAATAAAACATAGAAACCTCTTTGAAGAAAAATGCAATGCAAACTTATGGGATGTCTATATGCAATGAAAGTCTGCCCTTTTATAGAGAGCAAAACTAGTAACTGAAGTAATCTGAATTAAGATGACAGTAAATAGATAGCAATAACTTTCAGTAGTTACTCACTTGAACAGACAATTTTCAAGTTTGTAACTTTCTCTCTAGTTACAAACATGCAATTAGGTTTTTTGGGCTCTGTTTGGGTTGAATTTTCGAATTTTGTACAAAACATGCTAAGCATTCGTCAAGAACCACAAGTCCAAGACCGGGGACTGGGACTAGGACCTAGACCCGAGCTTGGCAGGGCCGGTCGATTTGTCAGTCAGTCGACGGTGATGGTGAGCGCGCATGTGGCCTTATTCATTTTATAACATTTAGTCTCATTTCTGTCCATATCATTTTAACGCTATTACCATCAAGAGGTAGCTCAAGTATTTAATAAATAACTATTCATCTTCTTCTGTTATCTATGTGAGATAACTCACCCAACACATCAATCAACATTTTCAAATTAGTACTTTAATAAACAATTTTAATTTACCTCTTTAATAATTTTTACACAAAATGTCACACTCATGTCCTTACCAAGAAAAATACATTGATAAATTCAAATGTCCCAAATTAAGATTGGATCCCAAAAATAATTGGGTCAAAAATAACCAAAAAATAATTTTTATATAACAACTCAATATCATGAGACGTGGGGATGATAAATATTTGGACAAGAATTTTTCCTCTCAAAATTTTGTAGAACGATCTTGTCTTTTTATTTTTTTTATCAAAATCAATGTAAACCATTAATTAAAATTTTTTAAATATCGTCCTGATTTACAATATAGATAATAAAAGCAAGAAAAAAAAAGGAGGAAGAAGAAGAAGAAGATAATCGGTCAATAGTTCCAATTAGAAGTTCCAATTCATAATTTATCCTATTTAAATTTTAACTAATTTTAGACTCGCATATTATGCGGTTTCAGTAAAAAAATGATATATTTATTTGAATGTTAAACATACGAACAATAGATCCTTTAATTTTATAATTCATACATTTTGTGAAAATATAGAAAAAATAAATTTTAATTTTAAAAAGTAAAAATAAAAATAAAATTGCAAAAAAAAAATTGTTAATGTCAATTTTAAAACTATTAATGTCATCACCCATATTTAATTTCAGAAAAAAGTAAATAAATTTCTGCAGGGGCTTTTCAAAAGTTTTTATTTATTTATTTTTTGCAAATAATAGTTTTAAAATAATATAGTAGATCTTTTTTTTATTATTATTTAATAGTTTCTATTATTTGGTTAAAAATTATTGGAATACTCTTTTGCGCAAATGAAATTTAATAAATTTTATATGTAATTAATAAATGAAGAGATAGAACTTTATTAAGTGCATGGTTGAACAGAGAGAAGGTGAGGAAGAAATAAGTCGCATATAATTAATTATGATAAAAACAACCATGAACTATATAGGTAAATTCAGTGATGCCTCTTGTCATTTAAAAAACTTAAAATGATATCCTGTGTTATTTGAAAAATATCTCCGACACCCCTTCCGTTTGATATTAAATATAAAATTATTTATTTATCCTTGTTACTTTACTATCAAAAATTTAGTTAAAACTATCTAATAAAAGAATTATTCTTAAAACCCTCTTAAAAGAATTATAATTTTGGACAAATTTGATTTTTGTATTTAAATTTTGTTTACGTAATACATTTTCAATTCTAATTTTCTTTTATTACTTTTCGGATCAATTGTTGGTTGCTACACATTGTTTTAGTATTTAAAAGAGTACTTAGTGCTAAAATTTTTAAATTTAAAATTATTCTGAAAATTAAATATTATTAGTTTATGTAATAATTTTCGATTCTATTTTTTAATTACTTTTGAGATCAAATGATGGATTGTTACAATTTTTTGAGTATATAAAGAGAATTGCTACTGATTTTTTGAAATTTAACATAATTCTAAGAACTAAATATTTTTTATTTATGAAATTTACGTGCAATTTATATATAAACTATTTCATTTGGTTATAGTTTTTTTTTTTAATTGTTTGGTGAAGTTTACATATAAAAATTTATTTAGTAATATTTTCACTCAAATTAAAAAACAATGAGCTTGTGAATTTTTTAGTTGTTATGTTTTTACTCTTTATTATATTTGTATTTTTTTATCTCGTTTTGCATATGAAATTATTTGCATAAAAAGAAAAAAAAAAATATTACTTCTATCAATACTTATATGAGAAACGAAAAATATAAAGAAAAAAAATATATTTTTTAAAAATAAAAAGTCTAGTAAGTATCAAATTATTTGCATAAAAAGAAAAAAAAAATCATTACTTCTATCAATACGTATATGAGAAACAAAGAGTATAAAAAATAAAAAGTCTAGTAAGTGAAACATTTTATACTTTTTATTTATTTATTTATCATTTAAAACTTATTTAAATAAAATATTAAGTAAAGACAGAAAATTGAGAAGAATAGATTTTGTTAGCATTTAATAGAGATTCTAAAGATGTGAATTGAGAATGAATGAGAATGTAAGAAATATATTTATTGAGCTCTAATTCATTTTCAAGTTTTGTCTTCCACTTTTAATATATAATATAGATTAGTTGAGTATAAATTATTTAATTAGGTTTTACTTGCATTTAAGTTTCATGATCAATGTTCCCTTATATATATTTCTGGTCAAATAATTTCAATTAAAGTTTGCATCGTTGGTCACCCTCTGTCGTCGCTCGCTGTCGCCCTGCCGTCGGATTTCAAGCTTCCAATTACTAGCTGCCGGAATTATTTTTAGCTAGACGTAACTATGTTTTAGTGTATATATATATATATATATATATATATATATTTTACTATATTCTTAGTTACATGTAACTATTTTTAGCGTATATTTTCAAGTGTATTTTTAGTTACATTTTAGTATATTTTTTAATTTCAATTTTTAGTATGATTTTTAGGTACCTTCAAGTGATTTTTCAATGACCAGCAACTAAAAATTAGCTGAATGTAATTAAAAAATATTACTAAAAAAATTAGAAAGGTAACTAATAAAACTTGTGGCAAATAAACTTTCAGCTATCGACGGTGGCCAAAATCCAAAGGCCAGAGTCTGGTGGGCATCGACAGCGGAACAATGATTGGCAACACAACCCTTAATTTGCATGAATTCTAATATAAAGCAAATTTTTATTTTTTTATTTTTATGTGATTATAAAAAACAAAATCTCAATTTTAGAAGTGGATAACACCCATGCCCAATATGCATGATCTGATGGGCCCATTGATCCAGGCCTATGATTATATGTTCAAATTAAAATAGAGCCCAAACTACTTATGCGGGCCCAAAACAGGCTCTATTAGCTAATTATGAATGGGCCAGACTGGACCTCAAGTCAACCCATCAGATTTTTTTAATTTGCCTCTACTGGACTCGTGTCTAAATAATACTCTTGTATGGCACATCAGCCTTCCGTTGTGAATATTTTGTCAAGCCACAAGATATTCTCTGTTGTCGTTTGCTACTCGACTCCGACTTTAGCTTAGTGAGGGAAAGCCTCTGGTGCACGACATTGAAAATTGCTTCAGTGACTCGACTTTGCTTTGGTACCAATTATTGCGAATGAAACAATGACATTTCCTAGCCAAAGACAGTCACACAAAAGTAAAATTCACACACGAGATATAAGGTGGTTTGACCAAAATTTGCCTACGTCCGTAGAGAGAACAATTCCACTATATACCAATAGGAATTACAGAAGGGGGAGACGAATCTTCACACTCTCAAGTAACCCATTTAATTCTCTCTCTGTCAAGCTCTCTATTTGTGTTTATTGATTGTCTAAGCATATCCCTCTCTCTTCGAAAGTTCACCCATGGCCTCTCCTTGGCCATGGTCAAAGGTCTTTGACTCTCTCTCAAAGAGTACTACATCTTCCGTTGGTTCATATAATTTGAGCGAATGGCATAAATTTATATTCTGGAAGAGTCCAAAACGTTTTTTAGTGTTCACGCGTACACGAATTTACTATTCACATGTATGTCATTGTTTGCCGCTAGTAGAACCTCGTATTATTCATATGTATGACACGATTCACACGTTGAAAATATCAAAACAATACCAACAAATCACACAGATTATTGAATTCAACACAACCGTGAATGACTAATTTTAAATTTCATAAAATAACTTAACATGCTAAATTAAACATGAATTATATTTTTTCATACAAAAAATGTGATTGAAATATTATTTTAAAACTTTAAAGTCATCAATGTATAATTTAATACTGTAAAGAATAAAACAAAATTGATTTATTGCATGATTTATTACAAGAGTTTTTAGTATAATTAATTATAATATTTTTTTTTTTGGTAATAGATATTTTGAAAATATTTTCACTACCTTTATTTACGGTAAGTGTTTTTTGTTTAATGTGAATTCCTTAATCAATGTCAATCCTGAAAATCAATGGTGGACATTTAGATTTTATGTGAATTCTACTTAAATAAGTAAATCTTATGCAGGGCATTGTCTTGAAATTTTCAACGTATGAACAGTGTCGTACGTGTGAACAGTAGCCGACACGTTTCCACCAACGATGAACAGTGGAAACTCGTGAATTCCGAGTGAATAGTGACCCCGCGTACGCGTGACCAGTAAACTGCATGAACAGTGAAATTCGTTGACTTTTCGAGAATAACACATTTTGCTCTTCTCTCAGATTATAAATAAGCGTTAAATTCATAAGTTTAGATGAAGAACCAAGGCAAGATGTAGTCTTTGAGAGAGAAAGGCAAGTGCCTTGGGCCATGACCAAGAGAGGCTATGGGTGAGCCTTCAGAAAGAGAGTGATATGCTCAGGCATTGAATAAACACAAATAAAGAGTTTGACAAGGAGATAATTGAGTGGATGAGTTGACTGTGTAGAGATTCTTCCCTTTTGTAATTCCTTTTGATATAATGGAATTGGTTTCTCTTTATGGATGTAGACAAATTGTTGGTCGAACTACATTAAATCTCTTGTATGTGAATTTGCATTTGTGTAACTAATCCTTGGGCTGAGGAATGTCGCTATCTTTGTTCCCTAACTTTTTAATCACATGTCAATCTCGAAAATCAGTGATGGACATTTTTTGTCATTCAAAATGAAAAAAAAATAATTCAAAATGGAATTATTTTGTTAAAAAAGTATCAACTAGATTATTTGAGTTAATGCAAAATTGTAGGTATCAAACGGTATTTTGTATCTTAACTTGGGTTCACGCGGTAAAAAAAATACTTGAAAAAAATTTGCCAAATACAAATAGTACCAAAATAAGTTGAAAAGACGTTGATAAGAACTAAAACATAAATTACTTTCAAATATGATAAAAAAAAAAAAAAAAAAAAAAAAAAAGTCCAAAAATAAAAATAAAAATAAAAATCAGTGTTTTTGGCATGAAGTGAGGTTCTGAGGCATGAAGGAGCCCAGGCAGTTCATGGAGTGTCTGTTGTTGGAAGGAAGATACATTGTGATTTCAAGAACAGCTCATCGTTTTGTTGTAAAGAAAAAATAAATACACAAAAAAAAAATTCATAATTAATGAACTTTATCTTTAGTGTCTGAAAGGTGGAGGTTATAATTGAAGAAGTGGATACGTTTGTTAGGGCAATGTATACGTATGTGTATGTATGTATGTATATATATATATATATATATATATATATATATATATATATATATATATATATATATATATATATATATATATATATATATATATATATGAAGATCTTCAATGGGTCTCAAATCCCAAGATTCCTCCTATCTTCTTCACAAACAGTTAAACAAATACACACACACACATATATATATATAATGTATATGTATATAATATGAAGATCTTCGATGGGTCTCAAATCTTGGGATTCCTCCTACCTTCTTCACAAACAATTAAACAAAGGGGTAATACTAAGTAAAGAGAGTTTGTTTATGGGCACAGTTGCTATATATATATATACAAAGATCTTTGATGCTATATACATTTTCAGATTTTCTCCAGCCTGTGCATATATATATGTATGTGTTTATAATACATATTTATGTTCAATATAAATAAGTCTATCAATTTTGGATTCTGAGTTTTGACCTAGTAAAAGATGCAATTTATATTCTCTTTTTCTTTTTTAATTTTTCCAGCTAAATTTAATGCTATATATATATATATATATTGTTCAATAATGGAGCTAAACATAAATACTATTTTTATTTTTAAAAACCTTTTCCCTTTACTTTAAAAAAAATATTAAATTTGCCTTATCTATTTATTCAAGACTTCAAAGTTTTTCTATATTAATTTGTCAATCTAACAGTTAGGTTCACGTTCCACATTGATTATATGAGAGTGCTTAAACCAAGTCAAAAGAGCTACTCCACTTAATACCATGTGATTTTGAGATGAAACATTCTAACATGCTATCAGAGTCAAGATTATAGAAATACGTCTATCATTATCTCGTAATCAAATCATTCGTGCAAACCGAGAGTTACATTTAAAGACGGATGTTAAATTCTTATCTCACATTAATTACATGAGAGTGCTCAAATCTTGTTGTGATTATGAGTGGGTTGAATGTTAATTAGAGCGCTTCTTTGATGTTCTGATATAATAGTCTCAAATGATAGAGAGCACCTTTGTCGGTTTTGATTGAGTCTCTAAATTGTAATGTTTTAATAGAGTTGGAGTCCTAGACCAAGATGTCTTATTTTTTGGTGTCGCCTTGGAGCTCTTGTAAGGTTTAGTGGTAACTTTGTTATGCTGTAGTAAGGGAGTCTCCTCCCCTCTGCTCACTATTAATATATATGGCGTATTGTTATAAAAAAAAAAAAAAAGTGTCCAAACCGTTGTATAAATCAAAGAAGCTACTCTACTTTATATTATATGGTTTTGAGTTGGAATCTCCTAATAGAAACTAAACTGAAAAAATAACATAAATTAACCAGGATCACAAACCTAGTAATACAAGTGGAAAGTACAAACTTACACATAAAGAGGCAATATAAAATGAGTTGCTTGTAAATGTACATAATCTTTTCTCTCTCATTTCATGCTTCATCTACAAAACTTCACTCCAAGAAGCTTCACAATCTCGTCTTAACGCCGACACAGACGTCGTCGTTAATTCTGAAGACAACTCAGTACGCAAAACTCGTCGTTGTAAGATTTTGAGGAATATTAATTCTGAGGACAACTCAGTACATGAAACTCGTCACTATAAGATTTTGAGGAATATTTGCCGTCCGAAATGGTAAAGGCTATCGAAACACACTAGCTATAGCCTTTATGCATTCCTCAAACATAGGAGATCTTATTTCACTTTTCATGGCCGTTGTAGAGCATGTCATGTTCTTGCAACTAGGGTTTATAGCTGACAGACGCTTACAGCATGTTATTTTGAATCTAATTCTTGGTTAATCACCAGAGTCAGCTTTTCTTGCAGTGTAGACAGATCAACGTGTGTCAAATCATCAACCTGCAACAATAATTATTCTTTAAAATTTAGCAAAAGCAAGAGAAAAGGCAAATAACAAGAACAATCGAAGATGTAAATCGAAACCTTGTTTAGGTTCGAACTTAAAACTATATGATGGTAAGTAGAGTAACTTTTTTGACTTATATAGTGATTTGGGTACGTTCATGTAATCGATGTGAGATAGAAATCTAACATCCGTCTTTAAATAGAATCCCCAGTTTGTAAGAATAATTTGACTACGAAGTAAATGTGTAACCGCCGGCTTGCACGAATGATTTGACTACGAGTGAATGAGAGCTGAAATCCATAATTTTGGCTCTAATACCATGTTAGAAAAATTAAAAGACAGAATATTGAAAGAGAATACGAGACAACTGTATTGATTGATGTGCATATATATTAACAATTACCTCGGATTGAATGGTGTGAAACATCCTTTGATTTGATGTGGTGGAAACGCAATTGACAACATCAAGTCCTTCATCAACCAAAGTTCGAAGAACTCTTGATAGAACAAACACTCTTTCCTTTGTCAAGACACTGCTTATCAATATCTCAAAACCACCCAAGCATGAGCTAACACGAACACACATGGGCAAAGAACAGTCTGAGTTTCCTTTAATGGTGGGGCAAAAAACACTTGAATCAGCCAACTTCTTTATCTCATCTCTCTTGATTCCCAGCTCTTTGATGTTGTTCTTGAGGTGCTTTATGTAATGCACAGCCCCATGCATGTGATCGGATATCGAACGTTTTCCCTGAAACACCATATAAATCACATACCAAGTAATTAAACAGTGATCAGAGTGCATATTTGAAAATTTTGGTAAATATTTATTGAAAATACTCTTGATTTTTAAAGCAAAGGAGAGAGAGAGAGAGAGAGAGATCAAAGGATTGTTGAGATTAGGTGAGTTTCATTCATGGGCATATAAGTAAACCAGCAAAACCTTAAAAATCAAACATGAGACAGAGAGCAATAGTCTCCGAGAAATCAAAGGATTGTCTAGATAAAGTGACTTTCATTCATGGGCGTTTATGTAAACCAGTAAAACCTCAAAAATAAGGAAAGAGAGAGAGAGAGAGAGAGTTTCCTAGAAATAGAGAGAGTGCAATAGTCTCCGAGAAATCAAAGCATTGTCGAGATAAAGTGACTTTCATTCATGGGCGTTCATGTAAACCAGTAAAACCTCAAAAATCAGAGAGAGAGAGAGAGAGAGTTTCCTAGAAAACAAAGGAATTTAAGATCAGATGAGTTTCATTCATGGGCATAACCGTATAAGCCAACAAAATCGAAAAAAAAAAAAAAATTCAAGAGAGAGAAAAATAGGGTTTTCTTCACCTTGATATACTCAAGAGGGAGTAGTGACCTAAGAGACGCATAAAGCGTAGCCATCTCCTGCCTCCTTTGCCTCTCAATTTCCCTACGCATAATCCTCTTCTCCTTGTTATTCTCTTTCAAATCCCCATAATCGTCTCTTCTCCGCCTCCTTTTCCCATTATTATTAATAATAATACTGCTGTCCAGCACTGATGAAGCAGGATCACCCATGGCCAGATCTTGTTCCTTGGCCGGTGGTTGGAAAGAAATAGAGGAGGGCATCTGATTGTACACCAGCTCATCATGATCACTTTGATTAGAAAAAAACATTTTTTTTTTTTCTAGGAAAAAAAAGTGATCTTCAAGGATTGTTGAAACCTAGCTCTATATAGTTTGTGAATGAATTTGATAAAGGAGAAGATTTGTATAAGATCTTTCAATGGCCAAGATTCCTGCCATTTATCTTATAAATTAACAAGATAATCATATGATTAAGAATTTAAAAATGGCAAAGGGATAAATTGCACTTTGTACCCTTAAAGTTCACACTTGGTTGTAATTTTCTACCCTCAAGTTTCAATACACTGCCCGAAAATTGCACAACACACGCAAACACGAATTATTGGATATGTGGGGGGATATCCCTATCAATAATTATCTAGCAAATGGTGATATTATGTATAAAAACTCAGATAGAAGATATTTTCCAGAATCCAGGGATAACGCCCGTATAATCAAGCTCATCTCATGCCCTTGTCAGTACCGAAAGTATAGAAGTGGGAATGTTGTCACTAGAACGGACCACACAAATAGGGGTGACCTATGCATAGTCATTCTGGGACAACAGACAAAAAACGACACCTTAACTAAGACAAGTCACCGCAGATTTCACATCAGTGCATAAATAAAACAAGGAAACCTAATAACATGTACACCTATCAGTTAGGTTCCACTAATTTGACCACTTTACGTTAGTCCTATCTCTTTCTTTACAGATGTTGGGGAGGCATAAGTATCGAATCCCGACCAAAATTTCACCAAGAAATGCTATTTTACGATAGAATCTTGAACAAAATTTTCCAATTTTTTTTTTCTCAATTTATAAAGTTTGAAATGAAATTTGATTAATAACTAAAAGTTCAGAGTGCAAAGTGAAACATAATGTAAACTTCAAGTTTCAAATTATTGTTGTTGTTTAAATAAAATATTAATGATGACAAGTTTGGGAAAGTAGATTAAAGAAGGTGAAAGCTACTAAGCTGTGAAGCAAATATTATTATTATTTTAACATATTTTATTATTTTTTATTTTTCCATGGCTTCCTCATGCTTATTGCTTACACTGTTCGTATACACAAATTTGACCCCAGCCGTTTATATTCACACTTGGTTGGTCAACATTTGAAGCCCAAATGTCTCTTATCAATAATTGTAGGGTTAATTACAAGATCTTTCCATGAAAAAGTTTTTTATTTTTATTTTTTAAAATTTTTTTTTGAAGTAAGAGGCGGATAACGAGGTGTCTTGAGGACAAAACTACCGAATACACCTTAAAAAGCATGTTACACATTAATCCTTTTTTTTGTCGACAATTTTACGTCTCCGTACTTTTAAATATAATACAAAATCGTGTTATATTCAACACGATCTCATGTTAAATATAGCACGAGATCGTGTTATATTCTACTTCCGTTCAGAATATAACACGAGATCATTCAGAATATAACCGCAGCTCCACTCACCGCTGTTCAACTCTACCAAGCCACCCCCAATTGCACTGCCACCCTTTCGAACAACATCACAAAAAACCAATCTTCGTCTCTCACCTTCACTCACATATATGCTCCACAACTGCTACAGTTCCAGATCTGATATGAGTGAATACATGGCTCACCCGAACCACTTGGAAGCTGTCAAGTCACTAGTCCACTCTTCGGTCTGGTACAGATTTGGTCACGACAGCTAGATATGGCCACGACTTGAGAGAGAGAGAGAGAGAGTCTGAGGGGCGGCGATGATGAAGAAGCGACGATGGCGACGAGCAACACAAGAGAGAGAACAGTGGCGACAGGCGGCTGTGTAGGGACGGCGAGAAGCAGCTGTGCCGCGGCAGTATTTGACACAAATGATGACCGAACTGTTGGAGTCGCTCTGAGAAAAAAAAAATGCATATTATTATTGTCTGATTACTAGATGATGTCCTATCTTATAAGAAGGATTACTTGGTAATTCTATATGTACATCCCTTTTTCCTGAACGTACAATTCCATTAAAATAATCCAAATTATTTTGAAATTATTTTTTTACTTTTTTTATTTATTTATAGAAATTTAGATTTAAATTAATCGAAGGGGAAGGATCACCCTAACTACAAATCTTAAAAGTTCGCAATGTAACCCACAAGACTCAATAGGTCACTTTACAAATACACACCAAATACTCCACAGCACATGAAGGAATGTATATAAACCAATGTTTTCAAAGATTAACCGTGATTTACAATTATAGTAAGCGTTCTTTTAGTCTAACTGGGATGAGAGTTGGGCCAGTGCTAAATGCAAGCGGGTGCGAATGGTACCATTTTGAGCAACTACAGAAGCGTAAGTAATTAAAGGTTGCTCTTCAATCTCAACACAATAAACCTACAGATTGTCAATCGAGTCGCATCAGTTATATGCCACGAGGTCCCTATATATAGACAAGGGGACAAGTGAATGATCGCCTGCTTCTGATTTGTTGGAAGGGCTCCAAAATTGCAAGGTATCCCAAAATACTTCTTAACACCCCTAACCGAATTTAAAATAACTTTATTATTTTAACATATTTTATTATTTTTTATTTTTCCATGGCTTCCTCATGCTTATTGCTTACACTGTTCGTATACACAAATTTGACCCCAGCCGTTTATATTCACACTTGGTTGGTCAACATTTGAAGCCCAAATGTCTCTTATCAATAATTGTAGGGTTAATTACAAGATCTTTCCATGAAAAAGTTTTTTATTTTTATTTTTTTAAATTTTTTTTTGAAGTAAGAGGCGGATAACGAGGTGTTCTGAGGACAAAACTACCGAATACACCCCTAACCGAATTTAAAATAACTTTATTTTTTTTAACCATTAATTTTCTTAAACTTGAACTACCCCCACCCCTGCCCCTGCCGTCCCCACCTCGCTTTTCTCTTTCTCCTCCTCCTCCCTTCTTCTATCTCATAGATCCAAAGCGAGGACAGGATGAGGGAACCAGAAGGTTGGAGGAACCAGAGGTGGTTTTTTTTGGGGGGGAGGGGGGAGAGAGACAGAGAGAGAAAAATTCAACGTCGATGATTTCACCGAAAGTTGTACTCGCCTATGAAGAAGGAAAAGAGAAGAAAGTGTAAAAAATAAAAAGTTAAAGGAATATATGTATATTAAAAAGTAAAATAGTAATTGAATTAAATATTTTTTATTTCGTTCTTTCAAAGGTAGTAGGGTTAGCAAAGTGGAGTCGTATGACTTTCTTTTATAAATCTCTCCAATTGGAGAGAAAAGTAGTATATTTGCTTTTTAAAGAAATTTCTCACTATTTCTCCAATTTTTTTTCCTCCTCTTTACTTTCCCTTTTTAAAATATCAGAAATAACGAAAAAGAAAAAAAATAAAAAATCTCTTCATTTCATTTGATCCAAACGGACCTTTACGGCATGCTTGGTTGGACGGAATTGAGGCGGAATGGAATCGTCATTCTGCCCTCGATTCTCATTCCGTTGTTTGGTTTTCCAATAGAATCAATTTTGTGATTATATTGGAATGAAAACCAAATGAATGAGATTCTATTTGAAATTGGTTGAAATGAAGTCCAGCTCAATGAAATTAAAACTAAAATTACAAAATAAAAAAATCGTTGCTTATCCAGTCAATTCCAGAAATTAGAGAATAGAAACAGAAAATTGAGAATAAAAACAGAAATTAGAGAATAGAAAATTAAAAATTGAAAATAGAAACTGAAAATTGAGAATAGAAAATGAAAATTGAATGAAATAGTAAAATATAATAAAATGTGAGAATGAATGAAATAGTGAAATATAATAAAATTTTATTATAAGGACATAATGAGAATTTTATTATATTTCACTAATCTATTACTTCCTTCATTTCATACCAACCAAACAAATGAATGAAATAGTAATTTTATTGACAATTTCATTTCATTCGTTCTCTCATTCCATTACTTCTTTCATTCCAGTTTACTTTTATTATATTTTGTTTAACCAAACGAGCCAACCAAACAAGTGAATGAAATAGTGATTCCATTGACAATTTCATTTCATTCGTTCTCTTATTCCATTATTTCTTCCATTCCAATTTACTTTTATTATATTTTGTTTAACCAAACGAGCCATAAATATACATGGACTTTATTGGACCAACCCGAAGTACTGAAAAGACATATTACTTTTTTTTTTGTGCAATAATACTCTTTAAAAAAACACTATTTATTTTCATCAGTCGTCCCCCTCATCTCAAGGTAGTGGGCCGACATCAACAACAATGGTTGTTGGGAATGAATTTTATGGGTATATTAATAAAGTTAGTATTTTTTTAAGAGAGAAGTACATTTTAAATCCTTTAGATATTAGCACATTTCTAAATGGTCTCTCTCAGGTTTCATTTAAATTTTCTAGGTATCAGCACATTTTTATTTAATCCTTCTGTTAGAAATTCTGTCAAAACTAACAGAATTTGAGGACAAATGTGTCATTTCACATTTTTTTTCATTTTCTAATATTTTTTCTTTTCTTTTTTTGTTTGATTTTTCTCTCTCTCACACTCAACTCTCCATCTCTTTCCCTTCATCCTCCCTCCCTCCATCTCCCCGCTACCCCCTGTTACGGGGCTAGAACCATCCTCGAAACAGGGGGTTGTTCCACCCCCTGTAACGGGGGAGATCCACCCCCGAAACGGGAGGTGGTTCACCCCCATAACAAGGGGTGGCAGTAAGATGTAGGGAGAGAGAAAGGGAGGGAGGGGGACGGAGCGTGAGAGAGAGAAATCAAGAAAAAAAATATGAAAAAATGAAAAAAAAAAAGTGAAATGACACATTTGCCCTTCAATTCTGTTAGTTTTGACAGAATTTCTAATAGAATGACAAAATAAAAATGTGCTGATACTTAGAGAATTTAAAATGAAATGCTCAAACGAAGAGGGACCATTTAGAAATATGTCAATACCTAGAGGGTTTAAAATGTACTTTTTCCTCTTTTTTTAAATAACTAGGAGAGGAGACGTGTACCCGTTGGAGGGAATAATTTAATGGGTTTATACCAAAGATCTCCCCTGTAGTTTACCTTTATACCAGAAACTCTCCTTGTCCTTTGACGAATATCAGTCAACTCCATTAACCAATATTTATGTGTGAAAATACCATTTTACCCCTTATTTTTTTTATCATCTATTATAAAACGAAATAAATTCTAAGTGAAAGTACTGAAATACCCCCCTTGATTTCCACACAAAATATCAAGGGGGTTACTCAGATCAAGCTGATTGTCCGTAGTTTGGGACATGGAAGTGAGACAAAGAGAAAGTTCGGAGTTCATTGAGAGAAAGAGAGAGGAAGGGTGGTGGCGGCGGCGGCGAAGGAGGAAGGTCGTTCGATCGTACATTCGTAGAGAGAAAGAGCGAGAGGAAGCTGTGTTCCAAATTCGAAATCCGATCGTGAAATACGAAATCGTCAGAGAACTTCAAGGTCGTCGGCGGTTGATTGGTTTCGTCGTCATCGTCATTGTCGAAGGAGGAAGGTCATCCGATCGTAGATTCGTAGAGAGAGAGAGAGAGAGAGTTGTGTTTGGAATTCGAAATCCAATCGTGAAATCCGAAATCGTCAGAGAACTTCAAATTCGATCGTGAAATTCGAAATTGGTTGTTATGGCAGGTAAATGTTTGATTTTGTGAGCATTTAATAGAGATTTTAATGATGTGAATTGAGAATGAATGAAAATGTAAGAAACATATTTATTGAGCTCTCATTCATTCTCAAGTTTTGTCTTCCACTTTTAATATATAATATTGTTTAGTTGAGTCTAAATTATTTGATTAGGTTTTACTTGTATTTAAGTCTCATGGTCAATGTTCCTTTATATATTTCTGGTCACATAATTTGAATTAAAGTTTGCATCGTCGGTCATCCTCTGTCGTTGCTAGCTGTCCCCCCGCCGTCGGATTTCAAGCTTCCAGTTACTAGCTGCCGGAATTATTTTTAGCTAGATGTAACTATTTTTAAGTGTATATATATTTTTTTTACTATATTCTTACTTACACGTAACTATTTTTAGCGTATATTTTCAAGTGTATTTTTAGTTACATTTTAATATATTTTTTAATTTCAATTTTTAGTATGATTTTTAGGTACCTTCAAGTGATTTTTCAATGATTAGCAACTAAAAATTAGCTGAATATAATTAAAAAATATTACTAAAAAAATTAGTAAGGTAACTAATAAAACTTGTGACAAATAACCTTTCAGCTATCAACGGTGGCCAAAATCCAAGGCAAAATCCAAAGGCTAGAGTCTTGTGGGCGTCAACAGCGGGACAATGATTGGCAACACAACCCTTAATTTGCATGAACTCTAATATATGTGACTAAAGTAAAGCAATTTTTTATTTTTTATTTTTTATTTTTATGTAATTATAAAAAAACAAAATCTCAATTTTAGAAGTAGATACCACCCAAGCCCAATATACATGATCTGATGGGCCCATTGATCCAGGCTTATGAATATATGTTCAAATTAAAATAGAGCCCAAACTACTTATGCGGGCCCAAAACAGGCTCTATTAGCTAATTATGAATGGGCCAGATTTTTTTAATTTGCCTCTATTACTGGACTCGTGTCTAAACAATACTCTTGTACGGCACGTCAGCCTTCCGTTGTGAATATTTTGTCAAGCCACAAGATATTCTCTGTTGTCGTTTGCTACTCGATTCCGACTTTAGCTCAGTGAGGGAAAGACTCTGGTGCACGACATTGAAAATTGCTTCAATGACTCGACCTTGCTTTGATACCAATTATTGCGAATGAAACAATGACATTTCCTAGCCAAGGACAGTCACACAAAAGTAAAATTCACACAAAAGTAAAATGCACACACAAGAGATGTAAGGTGGTTTGACCAACATTTGCCTACGTCCGTAGAGAGAAAAAAAAATTCCACTATATACCAATAGGAATTACAGAAGGGGGAGACGAATCTCCACACTCTCAAGTAACCCACTTAATTCTCTCTGTGTCAAGCTCTCTATTTGTGTTTATTGATTGCCTAAACATATCCCTCTCTCTTTGAAAACTCACCCATGGCCTCTCCTTGGCCATGGTCAAAGGTCCTTGCCTCTCTCTCAAAGAGTACTAAATCTTCTGTTGGTTCATAAAATCTGAGCGAAGAGTCCAAAACGTGTTTTAGTGTTCACGCGTACACGAATTCACTATTCACATGTATGTCATTGTTCACTGCCAGTAGAACCTCGTATTATTCATATGTATGACACTATTCACATGTTGAAAATATCAAAACAATACCAACAAATCACACAGATTATTGAATTCAACACAACCGTGAATGATTAATTTTAAATTTAATAAAATAACTTAACATGCTGAATTAAACATGAATTATATTTTTTCATACAAAAAACGTGATTGAAATATTATTTTAAAACTTTAAAACAGACGATCATCATTGTACAATTTAATATTGTAAAGAACAAAACAAAATTGATTTATTGCATGATTAATTACAAGCGTTTTTAGTATAATTAATTATAATAATTTTTTTTTTTTTTGGTAATTGATATTTTGAAAATATTTTCACTACCTTTATTTACGGTAACTATTTTTTGTTTAGTGTGAATTCCTTAATCACATGTCAATCTTGAAAATTAATGGTGGACATTTATATTTTATGTGAATTCCACTTAAATAAGTAAATCTTATGTTGGGCATTGTCTTGAAATTTTCAACGTATGAACAGTGTTGTACGCGTGAACAATGTTGCTGACATTGAACAGTAGCCGACATGTTTCCACCGACGATGAACAGTGGAAACTTGTGAATTTCGCGTGAATAGTGACCCCGCGTACGCGTGACCAGTAAACTACGTGAACAGTGAAATGCGTTTTGATTTTTCGAGAATAACACATTTTGCTTTTCTCTCAGATTATAAATAAGCGTTAAATTCGTAAGTTTAGATGAAGAACTAAGGCAAGATGTAGCCTTTGAGAGAGAAAGACAAGGGCCTTGGGCCATGACCAGGAGAGGTCATGGGTGAGTGATATGCTCAGGCATTGAATAAACACATAAAGAGTTTGACAAGGAGATAATTGAGTGGATGAGTTGACTGTGTGGAGATTCTTCTTCCCTTTTATAATTCCTTTTGATATAGTGGAATTGGCTTCTCTCTAGGGATGTAGACAAATTGTTGGCCGAACCACATTAAATCTCTTGTATGTGAATTTGCATTTGTGTGACTAATCCTTGGGATGGGGAATGTCACTATCTATGTTCCCTAACTTTTTAATCACATGTCAATCTCGAAAGTCAGTGGTGAATATTTTTTGTCATTCAAAATGAAAAAAAAAAAAAAAAAATGGAATTATTCTGTTAAAAATGTGAGCCAACTAGATTATTTGAGTTAATGTAAAATTGTAGGTATCAAACGGTATTTTGTATCTTAACTTGGGTTAACGCGGCAAAAAAAAGTACTCGAAAAAAATTTGCCAAATACAAATAGTACCAAAATAAGTTAAAAAGAAAAACATAAATTACTTTCAAATATGATAAAAAAAATAAAGTCCAAAAAACTAAAAATAAAAAATCAGTGTTTTTGGTATGAAGTGAGGTTCTGAGGCATGAAGGAGCCCAGGTAGTTCATGGAGTGTCTGTTGTTGGAAGGAAGATACATTGTGATTTCAAGAACAGCTCATCGTTTTGTTGTAAAGCAAAAATAAACACACACAAAAAAAAAAAAATCATAATTAATGAACTTTATCTTTAGTGTCTGAAAGGTGGGGGTTATAATTAAAGAAGTGGATACGTTTGTTAGGGCAATGTATACGTACGGGTATGTGTGTGTGTGTGTGTGTGTGTATATTTATATATATGAAGATCTTCAATGAGTCTCAAATCTCAAGATTCCTCCTATCTTCTTCACAAACAGTTAAACAAATACACACACACACATATATATATAATGTATACGTATATAATATGAAGATCTTCAATGGGTCTCAAATCTTGGGATTCTTCCTACCTTCTTCACAAACAATTAAAGAGAGTTTGTTTATGGGCACAGTTGCTATATATATATATACAAAGATCTTTGATGCTATATACATTTTCAGATTTTCTCCAGCCTGTGCATATATATATGTATGTGTTTATAATACATATTTATGTTCAATATAAATAAGTCTATCAATTTTGGGTTCTGAGTTTTGACCTAGTAAAAGATGCAATTTATATTCTTTCTTTTTCTTTTTTAATTTTTCCAACTAAAGTTAATGTTAGATATATATATATATCCATTGCTCAATAATGAAGCTAAACATAAATACTATTTTTATTTTTAAATACTTTTTCCCTTTACTTTAAAAAAAAAAAATTAAATGTGCCTTATCTATTCATTCAAGACTTCAAAGTTTTTCTATATTAATTTGTCAATCTAACAGTTAGGTTCATGTTCCACATTGATTATATGAGAGTGTTTAAACCAAGTCAAAAGAGCTATTCCACTTAATATCATGTGATTTTGAGATGGAACACTCTAACATGCTATCAGAATCAAGATTATAGAAATACGTCTATCATTTCCTCGTAGTCAAATCATTCGTGCAAACCGGGAGTGACATTTAAAGACGGATGTTAAATTTTTGTCTCACATTAATTAAATGAGAGTGCTCAAATCTTGTTGTGATTATGAGTTGGTTGAATGTTAATTAGAGTGCTTCTTTGATGTTTTGATATAATAGTCTCAAATGATAGAGAGCACCTTTGTCTGTTTTGATTGAGTCTCTAAATTGTAATGTTTTGATAGAGTTGGAGTCTAGGAGCTCTTGTAAGTTTTAGTGGTAACTTTGTTCTGCTGTAGTAAGGGAGTCCCCCTTCTACTTGCTATTAATATATATGATGTATTATTTATAAAAAAAAAAAAAAAAAAAAAAGTGCCTAAACCGCTGTATAAGTTAAAGGAATTACTCTACTTTATATTATATGATTTTGAGTTGGATTCTCCTAATAGAAACTAAACGGAAAAAATAACATAAATTTACCAGGATCACAAACCTAGTAATACAAGTGGTAAGTACAAACTTACACATAAAGAGGCAATATAAAATGAGTTGCTTGTAAATGTACATAATCTCTTCTCTCCCATTTCTTGCTTCATCTGCAAAACTTCACTCCAAGAAGCTTCACAATCTCGTCTTAATGCCGACACAGACGTCGTCGTTAATTCTGAAGACAACTTAGTACGCAAAACTCGTCGTTGTAAGATTTTGAGGAATATTAATTCTGAGGACAACTCAGTACATGAAACTTGTCACTATAAGATTTTGAGGAATATTTGCCGTCCGAAATGGTAAAGGCTATCGAAACACACTAGCTATAGCCTTTATGCATTCCTCAAACATAGGAGATCTTATTTCACTTTTCATGGCCGTTGTAGAGCATGTCATGTTCTTGCAACTAGGGTTTATAACTGACAGACGCTTACAGCATGTTATTTTGAATCTAATTCTTGGTTAATCACCAGAGTCAGCTTTTCTTGCAGTGTAGACAGATCAACGTGTGTCAAATCATCAACCTGCAACAATAATTATTCTTTAAAATTTAGCAAAAGCAAGAGAAAAGGCAAATAACAAGAACAATCAAAGATGTAAATCGAAACCTTGTTTAGGTTCGAACTTAAAATTATATGATGGTAAGTAGAGTAACTCTTTTGATTTATATAGTGATTTGGACACTCTCATGTAATCGATGCGAGATAGAAATCTAACATCCGTCTTTAAATACAATCTCCAGTTTGTACGAATAATTTGACTACGAAGTAAATGTGTAATCGCCGGCTTGCACGAATGATTTGGCTACGAGAGAATGAGAGCCGAAATCCATAATTTTGGCTCTGATACCATGTTAGAATAATTAAAAGACAGAATATTGATATGTGTAAAAAATACAATATTACAAAGATGTAAAAAGTGAATAGGGTTTCTAGTGGGATTAGAGTTTAACTTAGTGGATTAAAGCGGATATGCATATATATTAACAATTACCTCGGATTGAATGGTGTGAAACATCCTTTGATTTGATGTGGTGGAAACGCAATTGACAACATCAAGTCCTTCATCAACCAAAGTTTGAAGAACTCTTGATAGAACAAACACTCTTTCTGTCAAGACACTGCTTATCAATATCTCAAAACCACCCAAGCATGAGCTAACACGAACACACATGGGCAAAGAACAGTCTGAGTTTCCTTTAATGGTGGGGCAAAAACCACTTGAATCAGCCAACTTCTTTATCTCATCTCTCTTGATTCCCAGCTCTTTGATGTTGTTCTTGAGGTGCTCTATGTAATTCACAGCCCCATGCATGTGATCGGATATCGAACATTTTCCCTGAAACACCATATAAATCACATACCAAGTAATTAAACAGTGATCAGAGTGCATATTTGAAAATTTTGGTAAATATTTATTGAAAATACTCTTGATTTTTAAAGCAAAGGAGAGAGAGAGAGAGAGAGAGAGAGAGAGAGAGAGATCAAAGGATTGTTGAGATTAGGTGAGTTTCATTCATGGGCATATAAGTAAACCAGCAAAACCTTAAAAATCAAACATGAGACAGAGAGAGAGAGCAATAGTCTCCGAGAAATCAAAGGATTGTCTAGATAAAGTGACTTTCATTCATAGGCGTTTATGCAAACCAGTAAAACCTCAAAAATAAGGAGAGAGAGAGAGAGAGTTTCCTAGAAATAGAGAGATTGCAATAGTCTCCGAGAAATCAAAGGATTGTCGAGATAAAGTGACTTTCATTCATGGGCGTTTATGTAAACCAGTAAAACCTCAAAAATCAGAGAGAGAGAGAGAGAGTTTCCTAGAAATAGAGAGAGTTTCCTAGAAAACAAAGGAATATAAGATCAGATGAGTTTCATTCATGGGCATAACCGTATAAGCCAACAAAATCGAAAAAAAAAAAAAAAAAAAAGTCGAGAGAGAGAAAAATAGGGTTTTCTTGACCTTGATGTACTCAAGAGGGAGTAGTGACCTAAGAGACGCATAAAGCGTAGCCATCTCCTGCCTCCTTTGCCTCTCAATTTCCCTATGCATAATCCTCTTCTCCTTGTTATTCTCTTTCAAATCCCCATAATCGTCTCTTCTCCGCCTCCTTTTCCCAGTATTATTAATAATAATACTGCTGTCCAGCACTGATGAAGCGGGATCACCCACGGCCAGATCTTGTTCCTTGGCCGGTGGTTGGAAAGAAATAGAGGAGGGCATCTGATTGTACACCAGCTCATCATGATCACTTTGATTAGAAAAAAACATTCTTTTTTTTTTTCCTAGGAAAAAAAAAAAGTGATCTTCAAGGATTGTTGAAACCTAGCTAACTCAGATTTCTATATAGTTTGTGAATGAATTTGATAAAGGAGAAGATTTGTATGTTAGGGTATGAGATCTTTCAATGGCCAAGATTCCTGCCATTTATCTTCATAAATTAACAAGATGATCATATCATTAAGAATTTAAAAATGACAAAGGGATAAATTGCACTTTGTACCCTTAAAGTTCACACTTGGTTGTAATTTTCTACCCTCAAGTTTCAATACACCGCCCGAAAATCTCACAACACACGGAAACACAAATTATTGGATATGTTAGGAGATATCCCTATCAATAATTATCTAGCAAATGGTCATATTATGTATAAAAACTCAGATAGAAGATATTTTCAAGAATCCAGGGATAACGCCCATATAATCAAGCTCATCTCATGCCCTTGTCAGTACCGAAAGTACAGAAGTGGGAATGTTGTCACTAGAACGGACCACACAAATAGGGGTGACCTATGCATAGTCATTCTGGGCAAACAGATAAAAAACGACACCTTAACTAAGACAAGTCATCGCAGATTTCACATCAATGCATAAATAAAACAAGGAAACCTACTAACATGTACACCTATTAGTTAGGTTCCACTAGTTTGACCAGTTTACGTTAGTCCTATCTCTTTCTTTACAAATGTTGGGGAGGCATAAGCATCGAATCCCGACCAAAATTTCACCAAGAAATGCTATTTTACGATAAAATCTTGAACAAATTTTACCAATTTTTTTTTTTCTTCTCAATTTATAAAGTTTGAAATGAAATTTGATTAATAATTAAAAGTTTAGAGTGCAAAGTGAAACAAAATGTAAACTTCAAGTTTCAAATTATTGTTGTTGTTTAAATAAAATATTAATGATGACAAGTTTGGGAAAATAGATTAAAGAAGGTGAAAGCTACTGAGCTAAGAAGCAAATATTATTATTATTATTTTAACTTATTTTATTATTTTTTATTTTTCCATGGCTTCCTCATGCTTATTATTGCTTACACTGTTCCTATACACAAATTTGAACCCGGCCCTTTATATTCACACTTGGTTGGTCAACATTCGAAGCACAAATGTCTCTTATCAATAATTGTAGCGTTAATTACAAGATCTTTCCATGAAAAAGTTTTTTATTTTTATTTTTTTAATTTTTTTTTGAAGTAAGAGGCGGTTAACGAGGTGTCTTGAGGACAAAACTACTGAATACACCTTCTTAAAAAGCATGTTAAATATTAATCCTTTTTTTAATTGACAATTTTACTCCTCCGTACTTTTGAATATAATACAAGATCGTGTTATATTTAACACGATCTCATGTTAAATATAGCACGAGATCGTGTTATATTGCACTTTCGTTCAGAATATAACACGAGATCGTTTAGAATATAACCGCAGCTCCACTCACCGCCGTTCAACTCTACCAAGCCGCCATCGATTGCACTGCCACCCTTTCGAACAACATCACAAAAAACCAATCTTCGTCTCTCACCTTCACTCACATATATGCTCCACAACTGCTACAGATCCATATCTGATCTGAGTGAATACATGGCTCACTCGAACCACTTGAATACATGACCGACCGAGCTGTTGGAGTTGCTCTGAGAAAAGAAAAAAATGCATATTATTATTGTCTGATTACTAGATGATGTCCTATCTTATAAGAAGGGTTACTTGGTAATTCTATATGTACATCCTTTTTTCCTGAACGTACAATTCCATTAAAATAATCCAAATTATTTTGAAATTATTTTTTTACTTTTATTTTTTTTTTATAGAAATTTAGATTTAAATTAATCAAAGGAGAAGGATCACCCTAACTACAAATCTTACAAGTTAGCAATGTAACCCACAAGACTCAATAGGTCACTTTACAAATACACACCAAATTTTCCACAGCACATGAAGGAATGTATATAAACCAATGTTTTCATATATTAACTGTGATTTACAATTATAGCAATTGAAGAAAAGCGTAAGTGACTAAAAGCTACTCTTCAATCTCAATACAATAAGCCAATAGATTGTTAATCGAGTCGCATCAGTTGTATGCCACAAGGTCCCTATATATAGACAAGGGGACAAGTGAATGATCGTCTGCTTCTGATTTGTTGGAAGGGCTCCGAAATTGCAAGGTATCCCAAAATACTTCTAAACACCCCTAACCGAATTTAAAATAACTTTATTTTTTTTAACCATTAATTTTCTTAAACATGCACTACCTCCACCCCCTGCCCTGCCGTCCCCACCTCGCTTTTCTCTTTCTCCTCCTCCTCCTTCCTTCTTCTATCTCATAGATCCAAAGCGAGGACAGGATGAGGGGACCAGAGGGTTGGAGGAACCAGGGGTGGTTTTTTTTTTTCGGGGGGGGGGGGGGGGGGGGGAAATCAACGTCGATGATCTCACCGAAAGTTGTACTCGCCTATGAAAAAGTAAAAGGGAAGAAAGTGTAAAAAATAAAAAGTTAAAGGAATATATGTATATTAAAAAGTAAAATAGTAATTCAATTAAATATTTTTTATTTCTTTTTTTTCAAAGGTAGTAGGGTTAGCAAAGTGGAGTGTACGACTTTCTTGTTTAAATCTCTCCAATTGGAGAGAAAAGTAGTATATTTGCTTTTTAAAGAATTTTCTCACTATTTCTCCTTTTTTTTTTTTCCTCCTCTTTACTTTCCCTTTTTAAAATATCAGAAATAAAGAAAAAAGTTAATAATTTTCTCTTGATTTATTTTGATCAAAACGGATCTTTACAGCATGTTTGATTGGACAGAATTGGAACGAAATGGAATCGTCATTCTGCCATCGATTTTTATTCCGTTGTTTGGTTTTTCAATAGAATCAATTTTGTGATTCTATTGGTATGAAAACCATATGAATATGAATGGGATTCCATTCGAAATTGGCTGAAATGAAGTCTAGTTCAATGAAATCAAAACTAAAATTACAAAAAAAAAAAAAAAAAAAAAAATATCGTTTATGTAGTCCATTCCAGAAATTAGAGAATAGAAACAGAAAATTGAGAATAAAAAAAGAAATTAAAGAATAGAAAATTGAAAATAGAAGCTGAAAATTGATAACAGAAATAGAAATTAGAGAATAGAAACTGAAAATTGAATGAAATAGTAAAATATAATAAAATTAGAGAATGAATGAAATAGTGAAATATAATAAAATTTTATTATAGGGGCATAATGAGAATTTTATTATATTTCACTATTCTATTACTTTCCTTATTCTATACCAACCAAACAAGTGAATAAAATAGTGATTTTATTGACAATTTTATTTAATTCGTTTTCCTCATTTTATTACTTCTTCCATTCCAGTTTATTTTCATTATATTTTGTCTAACCAAACGAGCCATAAATATACATGGACTTTATTGGACCAACCCGAAGTACTGAAAAGACATATTACTTTTTTTTTTTTTTTTTTTTTTTGTGCGCAATAATACTCTTAAAAAAAACACTATTTATTTTCATCAGTTGTCCCCCTCATCTCAAGGTAGTGGGCCGACATCGACAACAATGGTTGCTGGGAATGAATTTTATGGGTATATTAATAAAGTTAGTATTTTTTTTAAGGGAAAAGGACATTTTAAACCCTCTAGGTATTAGCAAATTTCTAAATGGTCCATCTCCATTTGAGCGTTTCATTTAAACTCCCTAGGTATCAGCACATTTTTATTTGGTTATTCTGTTAGAAATTTTGTTAAAACTAACAGAATTTGAGGACAAATGTGTCATTTCGCATTTTTTTTTCATTTTCTAATATTTTTCTTTTCTTTTTTTGTTTGATTTTTCTCTCTCACACTCAACTCTCCATCTCTTTCCCTCCATCCTCCCTCCTTCCATCTCCCCGCTACCCCCTGTTACGGGGCTGGAACCATCCTCGAAACAGGGGGTTGTTCCACCCCCTGTAATGGGGGAGATCCACCCCGAAACAGGAGGTGGTTCACCCCCATAACAAAGGGTGGCAGTAAGATGTAGGGAGGGAGGGATAGAGGGAGAGAGAAAAGGAGGGAGGGGGACAGAGCGTGAGAGAGAGAAAACAACAAAAAAAATGAAAAATGAAAAAAAAATGTGAAATGACACATTTGCCCTTCAATTCTGTTAGTTTTGACAGAATTTATAACAGAATGACAAAATAAAAACGTGCTGATACTTAGAACATTTAAAATGAAACGCTCAAATGGAGAGGGACCATTTAGAAATATGTCAATACCTAGAGGGTTTAAAATGTACTTTTTCCCTTTTTTTAAATAACTAGGAGAGGAGACGTGTACTTGTTGGAGGAAATAATTTAATGGGTTTATACCAAAGACCTCCCATGTAGTTTATCTTTATACCAGAAACTCCCCTTGTCGTTTGACGAATACCAGTCAACTCCATTAACCAATATTTATGTGTGAAAATACCATTTTACCCCTTGTTTTTTTTATCATCTATTATAAAACGAAATAAATTCTAAGTGAAAGTACTGAAATACCCCCCTTGATTTCCACACAAAATATCAAGGGGGTTACCCAAATCAAGTTGATTGTCCGTAGTTTGGGACATGGAAGTGAGACGAAGAGAAAGCTCGGAGTTCGTTGAGAGAGAGAGAGAGAGAGAGAGGGAGGGTGGCAGCGGCAGCGGCGAAGGAGGAAGGTCGTTCGATCGTACATTCGTCGAGAGAAAGAGCGAGAGGAAGCTGTGTTCCGAATTCGAAATCCGATCGTGAAATACGAAATTGTTAGAGAACTTCAAGGTCGTCGGCGGTTGATTGGTTTCGTCGTCCTCGTCATTGTCGAAGGAGGAAGGTCATCCGATCGTACATTCGTAGAGAGAGAGAGAGAGAGAGAGAGAGAGAGAGAGTCATGTTTGGAATTCGAAATCCAATCGTGAAATCCGAAATCGTCAGAGAACTTCAAATTCGATCGTGAAATTCGAAATTGGTTGTTATGGCAGGTAAATGTTTGATTTTGTGAGCATTTAATAGAGATTTTAAATATGTGAATTGAGAATGAATGAGAATGTAAAAAATATATTTATTGAGCTCTCATTCATTCTCAAGTTTGTCTTCCACTTTTAGTATATAATATTGTTTAGTTGAGTATAAATTATTTGATTAGGTTTTACTTGTATTTAAGTCTCATGGTCAATGTTCCTTTATATATATTTCTGGTCACATAATTTGAATTAAAGTTTGCATCGTCGGTCATCCTCTGTCGTTGCTCGCTGCCGCCCCGCCGTCGGATTTCAAGCTTCCAGTTACTGGCTGCTGGAATTATTTTTAGCTAGATGTAACTATTTTTAAGTGTATATATATATTTTTTTTACTATATTCTTACTTACATGTAACTATTTTTAGCGTATATTTTCAAGTGTATTTTTAGTTACATTTTAATATATTTTTTAATTTCAATTTTTAGTATGATTTTTAGGTACCTTCAAGTGATTTTTCAATGACTAGCAACTAAAAATTAGCTAAATATAATTAAAAAAAATATAATTAAAAAATATTACTAAAAAAAATTAGTAAGGTAACTAATAAAACTTGTGGCAAATAACCTTTCAGCTATCGACGGTGGCCAAAATCCAAAGGCCAGAGTCTGGTGGGCATCGATAGCGGGACAATGATTGGCAACACAACCCTTAATTTGCATGAACTCTAATATATATGTGACTAAAGCTAAAGCAAATTTTTATTTTTTATTTTTATGTGATTATAAAAAACAAAATCTCAATTTTAGAAGTAGATAACACCCAAGCCCAATATACATATCTAATGGGCCCATTGATCCAGGCCTATGAATTTATGTTCAAATTAAAATAGAGCCCAAACTACTTATGCAGGCCCAAAACAGGCTCTATTAGCTAATTATGAATGGGCCAGATTTTTTTAATTTGCCTCTACTACTGGACTCGTGTCTAAACAATACTCTTGTACGGCACATTAGCCTTCCGTTGTGAATATTTTGTCAAGCCACAAGATATTCTCTATTGTCGTTTGCTAGTCGACTCCCACTTTAGCTCAGTGAGGGAAAGACTCTGGTGCACGACATTGAAAATTGCTTCACTGACTCGACCTTGCTCTGATACAAATTATTGTGAATGAAACAATGACATTTCCTAGCCAAGGACAGTCACACAAAAGTAAAATTCACACACAAGAGACGTAAGGTGGTTTGACCAAAATTTGCCTACGTCCGCAGAGAGAAAATAATTCCACTATATACCAATAGGAATTACAGAAGGGGGAGACGAATCTCCACACTCTCAAGTAATCCACTTAATTCTCTCTGTGTCAAGCTCTCTATTTGTGTTTATTGATTGCCTAAGCATATCCCTCTCCTTGGCCATGGTCAAAGGTCTTTGCCTCTCTCTCAAAGAGTACTACATTTTCCGTTGGTTCATATAATCTGAGTGAATGGCATAAATTTATATTCTGTAAGAGTCCAAAACGTGTTTTAGTGTTTACGTGTACACGAATTCACTATTCACATTTATGTCACTGTTCACCGCCAGTAGAACCTCGTATTATTCATATGTATGGCACTATTCACAAGTTGAAAATATCAAAACAATACCAACAAATCACACAGATTATTGAATTCAACACAACCATAAATGACTAATTTTAAATTTCATAAAATAACTTAACATGCTGACTTAAACATGAATTATATTTTTTTGTACAAAAACTATGATTGAAATATTATTTTAAAACTTTAAAACAGACGATCATCATTGTACAATTTAATACTGTAAAGAAAAATATAAAATTGATTTATTGCATGATTAATTATAAGAGTTTTTAGTATAATTAATTATAATAATTTTTTTTTGGTAATAGATATTTTGAAAATATTTTCACCATCTTTTTTTACGGTAACTGTTTTTTGTTTAATGTGAATTCCTTAATCACATGTCAATCCTGAAAATCAATGGTGGACATTTATATTTTATGTGAATTCTACTTAAATAAGTAAATCTTATGTTGGCCATTGTCTTGAAATTTTCAACGTATGAACAGTGTCGTACGTGTGAACAGTAGCCGACACATTTCCACCGACGATGAACGGTGGAAACTTGTGAATTCCGCGTGAATAGTGACCCCGCGTGCACGTGACCAATAAACTGCATGAACAGTGAAATGCATTTTGACTTTTTGAGAATAACACATTTTGCTCTTCTCTCAAATTATAAATAAGCGTTAAATTCATAAGTTTAGATGAAGAACCAAGGCAAGATGTAGCCTTTGAGAGAGAAAGGCAAGGGCCTTGGGCCATGACCAAGAGAGGCCATGGGTGCGCCTTCAAGAAGAGAGTGATATGCTTAGGCATTGAATAAACACAGATAAAAAGTTTCACAAGGAGATAATTGAGTGGATGGGTTGACTGTGTGGAGATTCTTCTTCTCTTTTGTAATTCCTTTTGATATAGTGGAATTGGTTTTTCTCTACGGATGTAGACAAATTGTTGGCTGAACCACATTAAATCTCTTGTATGTGAATTTGTATTTGTGTGACTAATCCTTGGGCTGGGGAATGTCGCTATCTATGTTCTCTAACTTTTTAATCACATGTCAATCTCGAAAGTCAGTGGTGAACATTTTTTGTCATTCAAAATGAAAAAAAAAAAAAAAAAAAAAAAATTAAAAATGGAATTATTTTGTTAAAAAAGTAGTCAACTAGATTATTTGAGTTAATGTAAAATTGTAGGTATCAAACGGTATTTTGTATCTTCACTTGGGTTCACGCGTT
The DNA here is from genome assembly GCA_016647705.1 of Eucommia ulmoides. Classification (NCBI taxonomy): domain Eukaryota; kingdom Viridiplantae; phylum Streptophyta; class Magnoliopsida; order Garryales; family Eucommiaceae; genus Eucommia; species Eucommia ulmoides. Next base: position 3,457,305 of record CM028336.1, read on the forward strand.
AAAAAAAAGTACTTGAAAAAAATTTGCCAAATACAAATAGTACCAAAATAAGTTGAAAAGACGTTGATAAGAACTAAAACATAAATTACTTTCAAATATGATAAAAAAATAATAAAGTCCAAAAAAACATAAAAAGAAAATAAAAAAATCAGTGTTTTTGGTATGAAGTGAGGTTCTGAGGCATAAAGGAGCCCAGGTAGTTCATGGAGTGTCTGTTGTTGGAAGGAAGATACATTGTGATTTCAAGAACAGCTCATCGTTTTGTTGTAAAGCAAAAATAAACACACACAAAAAAAAATCATAATTAATGAACTTTATCTTTAGTGTCTGAAAGGTGGGGGTTATAATTAAAGAAGTGGATACGTTTGTTAGGGCAATGTATACGTACGGGTATGTATGTATGTATGTATATATATATATATATATGAAGATCTTCAATGGGTCTCAAATCCCAAGATTCCTCCTATCTTCTTCACAAAGAGTTAAACAAATATACACACACACACATATATAATGTATATGTATATAATATGAAGATCTTCGATGGGTCTCAAATCTTGGGATTCCTCCTACCTTCTTCACAAACAATTAAACAAAGGGGTAATACTAAGTAAAGAGAGTTTGTTTATGGGCACAGTTGCTATATATATATACAAAGATCTTTGATGCTATATACATTTTCAGATTTTCTCCAGCCTGTGCATATATATATGTATGTGTTTATAATACATATTTATGTTCAATATAAATAAGTCTATCAATTTTGGATTCTGAGTTTTGACCTAGTAAAAGATGCAATTTATATTCTCTTTTTCTTTTTTAATTTTTCCAACTAAATTTAATGCTATATATATATATATATTGTTCAATAATGGAGCTAAACATAAATACTATTTTTATTTTTAAAAACTTTTTCCCTTTACTTTAAAAAAAATATTAAATTTGCCTTATCTATTTATTCAAGACTTCAAAGTTTTTCTATATTAATTTGTCAATCTAACAGTTAGGTTCACATTCCACATTGATTATATGAGAGTGCTTAAACCAAGTCAAAAGAGCTACTCCACTTAATACCATGTGATTTTGAGATGAAACATTCTAACATGCTATCAGAGTCAAGATTATAGAAATACGTCTATCATTATCTCGTAGTCAAATCATTCGTGCAAACGGGGAGTTACATTTAAAGACGGATATTAAATTCTTATCTCACATTAATTACATGAGAGTGCTCAAATCTTGTTGTGATTATGAGTGGGTTGAATGTTAATTAGAGCGCTTCTTTGATGTTTTGATATAATAGTCTTAAATGATAGAGAGCACCTTTGTCGGTTTTGATTGAGTCTCTAAATTGTAATGTTTTAATAGAGTTGGAGTCCTAGACCAAGATGTCTTATTTTTTGGTGTCGCCTTGGAGCTCTTGTAAGGTTTAGTGGTAACTTTGTTATGCTGTAGTAAGGGAGTCTTCTCCCCTCTGCTCGCTATTAATATATATGGCGTATTATTAAAAAAAAAAAAAAAAAAAAAAAAAAAAAAAAAAAAAGTGTCCAAACCGTTGTATAAATCAAAGAAGCTACTCTACTTTATATTATATGGTTTTGAGTTGGAATCTCCTAATAGAAACTAAACTGAAAAAATAACATAAATTAACCAGGATCACAAACCTAGTAATACAAGTGGTAAGTACAAACTTACACATAAAGAGGCAATATAAAATGAGTTGCTTGTAAATGTACATAATCTCTTCTCTCCCATTTCTTGCTTCATCTGCAAAACTTCACTCCAAGAAGCTTCACAATCTCGTCTTAACGCCGACACAGACGTCTTCGTTAATTTCGAAGACAACTCAGTACGCAAAACTCGTCGTTGTAAGATTTTGAGGAATATTAATTCTGAGGACAACTCAGTACATGAAACTCGTCACTATAAGATTTTGAGGAATATTTGCCGTCCAAAATGGTAAAGGCTATAGAAACACACTAGCTATAGCCTTTATGCATTCCTCAAACATAGGAGATCTTATTTCACTTTTCATGGCCTTTGTAGAGCATGTCATGTTCTTGCAACTAGGGTTTATGGTTGATAGACGTTCACAGCATGTTATTTTGAATCTAATTCTTGGTTAATCACCAGAGTCAGTTTTTCTTGCAGTGTAGACAGATTAACGTGTGTCAAATCATCAACCTGCAACAATAATTACTCTTTGAAATTTAGCAAAAGCGAGAGAAAAGGCAAATAACAAGAACAATTAAAGATGTAAATCGAAACCTTGTTTAGGTTCGTACTTAAAACTATATGATGGTCAGTAGAGTAATTCTTTTGACTTATATAGTGATTTGGGCACTCTCATGTAATCGATGCGAGACATAAATATAACATCCGTCTTTAAATACAATCCCCAGTTTGTAGGAATGATTTGACTACGAAGTAAATGTGTAACCGCCGCCTTGCACGAATGATTTGACTATGAGGGAATGAGTGCCGAAATTCATAATTTTGGCTCTGATACCATGTTAGAATAATTAAGAGACAGAATAATGAAAGAGAATATGAGACAATTGTATTGATATGTGTAAAAAATACAATATTACAAAGATGTAAAAAGTGAATAGGGTTTTTCTAGTGGGATTAGAGTTTAACTTAGTAGGTTAAAGCGGATATGCATATATATTAACAATTACCTCGGATTGAATGGTGTGAAACATCCTTTGATTTGATGTGGTGGAAACGCAATTGACAACATCAAGTCCTTCATCAACCAAAGTTTGAAGAACTCTTGATAGAACAAACACTCTTTCCTTTGTCAAGACACTGCTTATCAATATCTCAAAACCACCCAAGCATGAGCTAACACGAACACACATGGGCAAAGAACAGTCTGAGTTTCCTTTAATGGTGGGGCAAAAAACACTTGAATCAGCCAACTTCTTTATCTCATCTCTCTTGATTCCCAGCTCTTTGATGTTGTTCTTGAGGTGCTTTATGTAATTCACAGCCCCATGCATGTGATCGGATATCGAACGTTTTCCCTGAAACCCCATATAAATCACATACCAAGTAATTAAACAGTGATCAGAGTGCATATTTGAAAATTTTGGTAAATATTTATTGAAAATACTCTTGATTTTTAAAGCAAAGGAGAGAGAGAGAGAGAGAGAGAGAGAGAGATCAAAGGATTGTTGAGATTAGGTGAGTTTCATTCATGGGCATATAAGTAAACCAGCAAAACCTTAAAAATCAAACATGAGACAGAGAGAGAGAGCAATAGTCTCCGAGAAATCAAAGGATTGTCTAGATAAAGTGACTTTCATTCATGGGCGTTTATGTAAACCAGTAAAACCTCAAAAATAAGGAGAGAGAGAGATAGTTTCCTAGAAATAGAGAGAGTGCAATAGTCTCCGAGAAATCAAAGGATTGTCGAGATAAAGTGACTTTCATTCATGGGCGTTCATGTAAACCAGTAAAACCTCAAAAATCAGAGAGAGAGAGAGTTTCCTAGAAATAGACAGAGTTTCCTAGAAAACAAAGGAATTTAAGATCAGATGAGTTTCATTCATGGGCATAACCGTATAAGCCAACAAAATCGAAAAAAAAAAAAAAGTCGAGAGAGAGAAAAATAGGGTTTTCTTCACCTTGATATACTCAAGAGGGAGTAGTGACCTAAGAGACGCATAAAGCGTAGCCATCTCCTGCCTCCTTTGCCTCTCAATTTCCCTATGCATAATCCTCTTCTCCTTGTTATTCTCTTTCAAATCCCCATAATCGTCTCTTCTCCGCCTCCTTTTCCCAGTATTATTAATAATAATACTGCTGTCCAACACTGATGAAGCGGGATCACCCATGGCCAGATCTTGTTCCTTGGCCGGTGGTTGGAAAGAAATAGAGGAGGGTATCTGATTGTACACCGGCTCATCATGATCACTTTGATTAGGAAAAAACATTCTTTTTTTTTTTCCTAGGAAAAAAAAAAAGTGATCTTCAAGGATTGTTGAAACCTAGCTAACTCAGATTTCTATATAGTTTGTGAAGGAATTTGATAAAGGAGAAGATTTGTATGTTAGGGTATAAGATCTTTCAATGGCCAAGATTCCTGCCATTTATCGTCATAAATTAACAAGATGATCATATGATTAAGAATTTAAAAATGACAAAGGGATAAATTGCACTTTGTACCCTTAAAGTTCACACTTGGTTGTAATTTTCTACCCTCAATACACCACCCGAAAATCTCACAACACACGGAAACACAAATCATTGGATACGTTGGGGGATATCCCTATCAATAATTATCTAGCAAATGGTCATATTATGTATAAAAACTCAGATAGAAGATATTTTCAAGAATCCAGGGATAACGCCCATATAATCAAGCTCATCTCATGCCTTTGTCAGTACCGAAAGTATAGAAGTGGGAATGTTGTCACTAGAACGGACCACACAAATAGGGGTGACCTATGCATAGTCATTCTGAAATTTGAAATGAAATTTGATTAATAACTAAAAGTTTAGAGTGCAAAGTGAAACAAAATGTAAACGTCAAGTTTCAAATTATTGTTGTTGTTTAAATAAAATATTAATGATGACAAGTTGGGGAAAACAGATTAAAGAAGGTGAAAGCTACTGAGCTAAGAAGCAAATATTATTATTATTTTAACATATTTTATTATTTTTTATTTTTCCATGGCTTCCTCATGCTTATTGCTTACACTGTTCGTATACACAAATTTGACCCCAGCCCTTTATATTCACACTTGGTTGGTCAACATTTGAAGCCCAAATGTCTGTTATCAATAATTGTAGGGTTAATTACACGATCTTTCCATGAAAAAGTTTTTTATTTTTATTTTTTTAATTTTTTTTTGAAGTAAGAGGCGGTTAACGAGGTGTCCTGAGGACAAAACTACCGAATACACCTTAAAAAGCATGTTACACATTAATCCTTTTTTTTGTTGACAATTTTACCCCTCCGTACTTTTGAATATAATACAAGATCGTGTTATATTCAACACGATCTCATATTAAATATAGCACAAGATCGTGTTATATTCTACTTTCATTCAGAATATAACACTAGATCGTTCAGAATATAACAACAGTTCCACTCACCGCCGTTCAACTCTATCAAGTTGCCACCGATTGCACTGCCACCCTTTCGAACAACATCACAAAAAACCAATCTTCGTCTCTCACCTTCACTCACATATATGCTCCACAACTGCTACAGATCCAGATCTGATTTGAGTGAATACATGGCTCACCCGAACCACTTGGAAGCTGTCAAGTCACTAGTCCACTCTTCGGTCCGGTACAGATCTGGTCACGACAGCTAGATATGGCCACGATTTGAGAGAGAGAGAGAGAGAGAGAGAGAGAGAGAGAGAGTCTGAGGGGCGGCGACGATGAAGAAGCGACGATGGCGACGAGCAACACAAGAGAGAGAACAGTGGCGACAGGCGGTTGTGTGGGGACGGCGAGAAGCAGCTGTGCCGCGGCAATATTTGACACAAAGGATGACCGAGCTGTTGGAGTTGCTCTGAGAAAAGAAAAAAATGCATATTATTATTGTCTAATTACTACATGATGTCCTATCTTATAAGAAGGGTTACTTGGCAATTTTATATGTACATCCCTTTTTCCTGAACGTACAATTCCATTAAAATAATCCAAATAGTTTTGAAATTATTTTTTTACTTTTTTTTTTTTTTTATAGAAATTTAGATTTATATTAATCAAAGGGGAATGATCACCCTAACTACAAATCTTACAAGTTAGCAATGTAACCCACAAGACTCAATAGGTCACTTTACAAATACACACCAAATACTCCACAGCACATGAAGGAATGTATATAAACCAATGTTTTCATAGATTAATCGTGATTTACAATTATAGCAATTGAAGAGAAGCGTAAGTGATTAAAGGTTGCTCTTCAATCTCAATACAATAAGCCTATAGATTGTCAATCGAGTCGCATCAGTTGTATGCCACGAGGTCCCTATATATAGACAAGGGGACAAGTGAACGATCGCCTGCTTCTGATTTGTTGGAAGGGCTCCAAAATTGCAAGGTATCCCAAAATACTTCTAAACACCCTTAACCGAATTTAAAATAACTTTATTTTTTTTAACCATTAATTTTCTTAAACATGCACTACCCCCACCCCCAGCCCTGCCGTCCCCACCTCGCTTCTCTCTTTCTTCTCCTCCTCCTCCTTCCTTCTTCTATCTCATAGATCCAAAGCGAGGACAGGATTGAGGGGACCAGAGGGTTGGAGGAACCAGAGGTGTTTTTTTTTTGGAGGGGGGGGGGGGAGAGAGAAAAAAAAAATCACCACCAATGATCTCACCGAAAGTTGTACTTGCCTATGAAGAAGGAAAAGTGAAGAAAGTGTAAAAAATAAAAAGTTAAAAAATATATGTATATTAAAAAGTAAAATAGTAATTGAATTAAATATTTTTTATTTCTTTTTTTCAAAGATAGTAGGGTTAGCAAAGTGGAGTGTACGACTTTCTTTCTTAAATCTCTCCAATTGGAGAGAAAAGTAGTATAGTTGCTTTTTAAAGAAATTTCTCACTATTTCTCCCCTTTTTTTTTTTTTTTTTTTCCTCCTCTTTACTTTCCCTTTTTAAAATATCAGGAATAAAGAAAAAAATTAATAATTTTCTCTTCATTTCTTTTGATCCAAATGGACCTTTACCGTATATTTGGTTAGATGGAATTGGGGCTGAATGGAATCGTCATTATGCCCTCGATTCTCATTTCGTTGTTTCGTTTTTCAATAAAATTAATTTTGTGATTTCCATGGAATGAAAACCAAATGAATGGGATTCCATTTGAAATTGGTTGAAATGAAGTTTAGCGCAATGAAATCAAAACTAAAATTACAAAAAAAAATAAAAAAATCATCGTTTATCCAGTCCATTCCAGAAATTAAAGAATAGAAACAAAAAATTAAGAATAAAAACAGAAATTAGAGAATAGAAAATTAAAAATAGAAGGTGAAAATTAAGAACTGAAACAGAAATTAGATAAGAGAAATTGAAAATTGAATGAAATAGTAAAATATAATAAAATGAGGGAATGAATGAAATAGTGAAATATAATAAAATTTTATTATAAGGGTATAATGAGAATTTTATTATATTTCACTATTCTATTACTTCCCTCATTACATACTAACCAAACAAGTGAATGAAATAGTGATTTTATTGACAATTTTATTTCATTCATTCTCTCATTTCAT